>CM066599.1:17700000-18300000 GCA_033816785.1 Picus viridis | reverse complement strand
ATCAAACCCAGCAATGCCATGCAGCCATCCAACCATTCATTAATGGAACAATGTGCTTACAATGGGACTCATGCTACAGAGAAGGGGTACTGAGCATCTACCAGTGCTTTGTTCTTAGCTGGAGCAGTGTGGAGGTGGCTGGGGATTTAACCCAGGGGTGTGTTTTACCTTGTGAAAAGTGTTGGGAAAGGGCACAAAACTCTTGCTAAAGATCCACCCAGGAAAAATAATAGTTCCTATAACTGTTTTATTCCCAAGAATGTCTTGCCTGTCAGTCTCTGCTTGGTTAGCCACACATCTCTCCTCTGCAAGCCTCAGTGCAACTGGTGTGGTGCTACAGGTCTCCTGTGGCAATGGTTACCACAAATGATCTGCTGCTTTGATGAGGATGATGTTGTTTAGTTGCTTGCATAACAAATCTGACTTCATCCTAGGTCACAGAGCTCTCATGTTATTGCAAATAGCCCTGGCAATGCCTTTCCAAGCTGGCTTTTGCCCACACTGCCATGGCAAGACTGAAACCACAGCAGAATAGCTTCTGGTATTTGAGAGTCAGGTAATGACTCTGAGGAGCTGTAGAATCAGTCATTTTGTTTCTTGGAAGATACCTTAAAGATCATGGAGCCCAACCCTAAACCTAGCACTGCCAAGTCTGCCACTAAACCGTGTCCCTCAGAACCACACCTCCATGGCTTTGAAGCTCCTCCAGGTATAGATTCCACTATTTCCCAGGCCTTGATACCCCTTTCGGCAAGAAATTATTCTTCATGTCCAACCTAAACCTTCCCTGGGACAACCTCAGGTTGTTCCTTTTTGTCCTATCACTTGTGATTTGGGAGAAGAGACCAACCCCCACCTGACTCCAGCTTCCTTCCAGAGAGCTGTAGAGAGCCAGAAGATCTCCCCTCAGCTTCCTTTTCTCCAGGCCCCTCAGCTACTCCTCCCCAGCCCTGTCCTCTAGATTCTTTGCCAGTTTTGTTGCCCTTCTCTGGACCCACTCCAGCTCCTCAATGTCCTTCTTGGAGTAAAGAGCCTGAAACTGAACCCAGGATTCAAAGCGTGGCCTCACCAGTGCTGAATACAGAGGGATGGTCACTTCCCTGGGGTTCTTCTGCTTCTCCCTCAGCAACCTAACAGGGCTGTGAAGTAATTCCTGACTTTACTGGGTGTGTTTGATGGTCTCATTACAGCTCAGCATAGAGATATTTGTAAGCAGAGTAGATTAGCCATGCTGTTGTACATGGGCTCTGTCGTGCAGAGGCAGTGTTCACAGGTGTCTTAACCCTTCCTATGTACTTCCATGACATATATACATATATCTTTGTCTCCTTCCCCGAGCTTTCCACCCACACTGGTGTTTGAAGCATATGCTTAATGGAGTGGAAGCTACACTTGCTGGCACCCTGCTGATGCAGAGTGAGCCTAGAGAGATGCTATCTATCATCCTGGAAAAGGCTTTCATTCTGCTCCTCTTGACATAAGAGGAGGAGCAAACAAGGTCACCTGGCTGTTGACAGCCTTCCAAGGCCTTTCTCCAGCCTCCACGGGCTGAAGGTGACAGCATGTGAAGCCTGCAACGAGGAGATAGGGCTGACCCTGTTTTCTTTGCTGGGGGAAATCCCCTCCTTAGCCAAGTTGTGCCAACAGCTCTGGCTGCCTGCCACCAGTATTACCTTAGAGAGGAAGGCGAGAGATCTGCTATAGCTGGACAGAGAGAATCTGCAGCCATTCCTTTAGAGTGAGAGTGCACGCTCACCTCCTTCTCTCTAGACTGCTGTGTTGTGACAGCTGTTATGCAAAACTGGTTGGAAGAAAGAGCAAGTGCAAGGTAAGCACCAGAACACCTGAGAATGAAGAGCCAGGCTCTCCTGATAGCTTTGACCTGACCCCTCTCAGTAATGAAGTACTGGAGCTCTTGAGTTCTCATGCCAGATACAACCAGGCACAGTAATAGAGCAGACAGACAGGGATTTATTTTTTTGCTCTTGTGTTGTTGGGTTCTGCAGCCTCCAATTCATCATTTCCAGAAGAAAGGCTGTTCTGCTGAAATCTGCTGTGCTTAGAGAGGTTCAAGACTGCCATTGTTTGACTGGCAGCCATCAACCCTAATTCATTAGAAAAACCCCAAACCCTTTCCTGATGGAGAATTTGTTTTGCCAGTTTCTATTTTCCCTGCAGTTGGGAGCTACATCATCTCACCAAATGAAATGTTTTCAGGATGCATGCAAATGAGACACACATTTATTTTAATTTCTGATGATACAATTTAAATCCAAGCGGAGCTCTAAAAGCCTGGAAATTAGCTGCATACATATATGGAAATAGCTAGAATGTCCTCATTTCATAGAATTGTTTGGGTTGGAAGAGACCTTAAAGATCATCTAGTTCCAACCCCCTCCCATGGGCAGGGACACCTTCCACAAGAGCAGGTTGCTCAAAGCCTCATCCAGCCTGGTCTTGGACACCTCCAGGGAGGGGACAGTTTGACCAGCTTTGTTCACAGATGGGTTTTTGTAGATCCATGAGTTGGTGCAAAGCGGTGGAGAAACGCTTGCTGGCTAAACGGCAGCACCAGAGCTGGGACTGTGTGAACTCCCCAGTTAAACTTGACACCCCCTTCCAAAATGGAATCCCACAGATGACAGATGATGATTCCCCAAGCGTAGCATGAATGTGGGATGTTATATTCAGCTGCTGAAGCAGTAGAAGGTGGAGAAAATTCAGTCAACACACTGCCACCATGAGCGAGAGGCTGTTTGCATCCCTGGGGTGTCAATTAAAATGATTCAGGACTGCAGTGTTTACCAACAGGCTTCATTCTCCTTCCATTTGCCTGCTCAGTGAGGGCAGCACCAACAAGACTCAAAGAGCCTCACAGTGACTGACAAAAGGCTACTCCCTTGAGAGGATGTTCAGCTCTAGATGTGCTTCTCTAGGGCTCTGAGGATGATACAGGGCTTGAAACATTCCTAGCCCTCCGATTCAATGCCTCCTCCACCAGCAGTGCTGAAGGGCTGGGCAAAAGAAGCCTGGTCACAGGGGGAAAAGGGTATCACAAGATGAGATCACAGAAACATAGAGTCCACTACCTACACTTCAGACAAAGGCTAACTTTTGCTGAGCAATAGTATTGATATAGCCAAACCCTTTCCCCACATCAGGTGGGATTTTCAATGTTTCTTATGCCAGTAATTTTTCTTTACTCTTGAATTTCATGTAATCATTTTATTTCTTATGTCAACATACAGAAGACCTTATTTTCAAAGCAAGGTAGCTTCAAATCCAAAATCCATCAGTTCCTCATAGCTACCATAGTATGTTTTGTTCTATGTACAGTAAAACAGAAAAAAGCTCTTTAAGGTGCTGACTTGGTCTAGGGCAAGGTGTCCCTACCCATGGCAAGTGGGTTGGAACTAGATCACAGAATCACCAGAGCTGGAAGTGGCCTCTAAAGGTCATCCAGTTTAACCCCCCTACCTCTTCCACACACCCCCTTCATCTTCCAAAGCAGCTCCTGCTCCCTCTACACCATCCTCCCCCTGCCTAAACAGCTCCTGCTCCACCACTACCATTTTTGTACCCCTCCCAGAGCCAGGGGCAAGGCTCTCACCAGCCAAGGCAGCACCCAGAGGAGCTCAGCCCCAGCCAACACCCGTGGATGGTATCAGAGTAATCATCAATGTTGGCCCTAACAACCGGGGGCCACCAGGCCCCCGGCCTTTGTTGTCACCACCACCATCACCCAGTGTGCACTGTGGGCACTAACCTGGGATAAGAGGAGGATCCTCCAACCCCGAAGGGCTCATCTTAGGGCTGCTGCCTCTCCTGGTGGGGACTAAATGGGGCAGTGGGTGGGGAGGGCCAAGTGGCCACACCTGGGGTGGGAGGAGACACCCACCCCCCCAGTAGAGCCCAGGTGCTCTGGGTTTAAGAGTGGAAAATGGAGTGGGTGGGGTGGCAAAGGGGCAGACTGTGAAACCTGTGTTGTTGAGAAAGAATGGAGATGAAAATCATATTCAAATATGAATTATTGACTTTTAGTGACTGCTAGGTGCTTAATCTGGCTACTTTCAGGATGTTCCACTGCTCTTGGATATTAAATCATTTATTGACAAACCAAAACATGATTTTGATAGGCCAATATTAAGTACAATGAACAAAAATACCACACACCTGCTAAGGTAGTTGTGTAGCTTATCATCTCAGTAAGCACTTTATCTCAACCCAGATATCTCCTAGCATTCTTTCCTGCTTTCCTCTTTGTGGTTATACTTTGCTCCTGGGCACAGAGAAGGTGATCCTTGAACGTGGAGAGGGTGATCCTTGAGTTGTCACAAAGAAGGGCAAGAGACTGCTGACCTTATTCCTGTTCCTTCCCTGCACGCATCTCTCTTCTCCAGGCTGAGTAGCCTCAACTCCCAGTTTAAAGCATTTTTCATTGAGCAGCAGTAACCAAGATAAATTGGAGTTTCAAGACCCCTTTAAAGGATGCACCCTGCCCCCTTAGCATTAAAGAGACAGTCTGCAATGTTCAGATTAAAATGCTCTCCAGTGGCAACTTGGAATATTTTATTTCACACCTCTCTTGTGCTGACAAAATGGCAACTTCAAATTCACAAGTTGAGTTGAAATGGACTTCTGGAGATGCCCTAGTTCAACCTCCCTGCTCAAAGCCTGAGAACCCCTTCAGTGGAAAAATTCTTCCTAAAATCCAACCTAAATCTCCCCTGGTGCAACATGAGGCCATTTCTTCTCATCCTGTCACTTGTTACTTGGTTGAACAGACCAACCCCCACCTCACTCCAACCTCCTTTCGGGGAGCTATAGAGAGCCAGAAGGTCTCCCCTCTCCAGGGTGAATAACCTCAGTTCCTTCAGCTACTCCTCACAGGACTTGTGCTGACTTCATCAGCCTCACTGCCCTTCCTCAGACCTGCTCTAGCACTTCAGTGTTCTCAGACTGAGCCTGTGCACCAATGTGGACTTTTTTAGGTCACATCCCAGCTTTTGCTTGCTTCAGATGCTTAGAAATCCATAGCAACCAATATCCTGATTGTTCCTCAGTACAATATGAGTCTGTCTCAGAGATGTCTGTGCTGCACTGATGAACTAACCACAAGTTTCTCAGAAGGATTTAAGAGTGCTGAATTTGTGCATTTTGCTTCAATTCTTCCTTTTGCCAAGCATCTTCATCAGCACTTTGGAGGCAAAACTCTGGCTCTGTCCTCAGCATAATGTTAGAAGTCTTTGGAAGCTAATACAGCAACAGCCTGTGAGAGAGATCCCTCTTGTAGATTTATTCCTATCAATTCCTCCATTACTGGATAGCTTGGCAGCAAGCCTCAAAGACATCTAGAGATAGGATTCCTCTCCAGAAACAGTCATTTAAACTCCCAGAAGACTCAGGAAAGCTCACCATGAGCTGGCAGTGCACTCATGCAACCCAGAAGGCAGATTGTGCCCTGGACTTGCATCAACGGGAGTATGGCCAGCAGGCAAGAGGTGAATCTTTATTCTGCTCTTGTGAGGACCCCACCTCCAATACTGCCTCCAGTTCTGGTGTCCTCATCATAAGCAGGACACATTGCTGTTGGAGTAAGTCCAGAAGAGGCCACAAAGATAATTCAAGGTCTGGAGCACCTCTGCTGTGAGCACAGGCTGAGGGAGCTAGGGGTGTTCAGCCTGGAGAAAGACCCCAGGGGACCTTAGAGCTGCCTTCCAGTACCTGAAGGGATCCTACAGGAAGGCTGCAGAGGGACTTTTCCTGAGGGTGTCTGGAGACAGGCCAAGGAGGAGTGGTTTGAAACTGAGAGAGAGAAGGTTTACACTGGATCTTAGGAAGAATTTCTTCAGTACGAGGGTGGTGAGACTCTGGCACAGGTTGCTCAGGGAGGTTGTGGATGTGGATACCTTCTCCCTGGGGGTGTTAAGGCCAAACTGGATGAGGCCTTGAGCAGTAGTCTAGTTGAGAGCTGTCTCTGCCCACAGTGGTGAGGTTGGAGTAGATGATCTCTAAGGTCCCTCCCAAGCTGAGCCATTCTATGATGTGTGAAGTAGCAATTATGGACCTATTGTAAGGACAATCTGGTGTAAAGTGCCAAGATCTTTGCAAGTCCACAGACAGACACACAAAGGAAAATGTCAGGAGTGTTTCCAATGTTGTAAAGGTTAGACTGGGGCACCTTTTGGTATTTCTCTTCCAAACAGCTTGGGGATGAGCCAGGAAACTAGTGTGACTTTGTAACTTCACTGGATGGAAACAGCAGAGCGTAGTTCAAAAGAACAAGCCACAATGCTGAGTTCAAAAGGACATTTTGCCCTCTCGTGATGTTCAAAATCTGCCTGCCCAGCACCCCCTTGAGTACATCTTACCACTGGGTGAATTCCTCAAGTTGTTTCCTACTCCTAGTTGCAGAAATTTGTATCTGAATTCCCTTCATGTGTCTCCTCCTTGTTTTGGTGACTACTGAGGCTAATGCAGGGATTACTTTTTGGAACAGCTAACACCAGAAAATAGAGATAAAAAAGAAACCTGAATGTTCCCAGTAGATTCTTCCTGGATTTTACACACCATAAATCAGCAATATGCCCTAGCAGCCAAGAGGGCCAATGGTCTACTGGGGTGCATTAAGAAGAGTGTGGCCAGCAGGTCAAGGGAGGTTCTCCTTTCCTTCCACTCTGCCCTGGTGAGGCCACAGCTGGAGTACTGTGTCCAGTTCTGGGCTGCCCAGTTTAAGAGATGAGGAACTACTGGAGAGCATCCAGCAGAGGCTACAAAGATGCTGAGGGCCTGGAGCATCTCTGCGAGGAGCAAAGGCTGAGAGCCCTGGGGCTGAGAGCCTGGAGAAGAGCAGCCCCAGAAAGGAGCTGAGCAATGCACAGCAAGAGCTGAAGGACCTGTGTGGAGCAAGAGGCTGGAGCCAGACTCTCGTCAGGGACAGGACAAGGGGCAATGGCACTAACTGGAACCCAGGAGGTTCCATCTGAAGATGAGGAGGAACTTCTTTGGAGCAGGCTACCCAGAGAGGTGGTCAATTCTCCTTCTCTGGAGAAGTTCCAAACTCAGCTAGGTGTGATCCTGGGCAAGCTGCTGTGGGTGCCTTGCTTTGGCAGGGGGTAGTGGTAGTATCAGACTGGATGATAATGCAATAATAATAATAATAATAATACAATACACCAGGTTGAAAGAGACCTTCAAGATCATCGCGTCCAACCCATCAACCAGTCCAACCCACCTAAACAACTAAACCATGGCACCAAGCACCCCATCAAGTCTCCTCCTGAACAACTCCAATGAAGATGACTCCACCACCTCCACGGGCAGCCCATTCCAATGAGCAATCACTCTCTCTGTATAGAACTTCCTCCTCACATCCAGCCTAAACCTGCCCTGGCACAGCCTGAGACTGTGTCCTCTTGTTCTGGTACTGGCTGCCTGGGAGAAGAGACCAACCTCTGCCTGGCTACAACTTCCCTTCAGGTAGTTGTAGAGAGCAATAAGGTCACCCCTGAGCCTCCTCTTCTCCAGACTAAGCAACCCCAGCTCCCTCAGCCTTTCCTCATAGGGCTTGTGTTCCAACCCCTCACCAACTTCGTTGCCCTTCTCTGGACATGTTCCAGCAAGTCAATGTCCTTCCTAAACTGAGGGGCCCAGAGGTCCCTTCCAACCCCCACCACGCTGGGATTCTGTGACCATCAGACTAGGGTAGACAAATGCTGTGCTGCTATGATGGATATCCTGGTGAAAGCTAGCCACATTTGAGGTTCTCTGCCCATCCACTGGACTCAAGGATGTGGCCTTGCACTGATGTGGGCAGCTTTTAGCAGCTGCAGCACCTGGCTGCAACCGTGCAGCTCCAGGGCTTTCTCCAGTGGGGTTTCTGTCCTCTGCAGGGTCCAAATGGCTCAGTACAGTGAAAAAAATAATTGAAAAGTAGTCCAAAGAGTTTTTTCACCTAATTAGGCAATAAAATAAAAAGCTATTTTAAGTTTGGGTTTCTTTCCTTCCCCTCCACCCCCTTTTCTTCTCTTTTACAAAGGAAATCTGAAATGTGCTTAAAGTCCATTCACAAATGGGAAAAATCAGTCAGGGCAGAGGATTAGGTAATTCATTTACAAATGATTTGGTGTTGTCTGAAGAGCTTTTACAGCCACAGATAAGGAGCAGCTGGCCTTCTTGGCAGCCACCAAGAGGCTTTGTCGCTTCACTATTACCTCATATTCCTCTGTTTTACATGGGCCTTGTCACATCCACTGGAAACTATTTACAGAGCCTTGAAACTTATCTCATCAAGCCTGAAAATTCAACAGCATATTAATTTCCCTGTAGGATATTAATTTGGTTTCAGATTCCTTATGAATGTTGACAACTACATAGAGTCTCTAGGCCAAACTAGCTCAGTTTACTGATTTAATTTAGGGCTCTAGAGTGGATAAATGGAAGGGTTTTTTTATAATAATGAGTTTAGAAACGAGAATAACCTCACAGCAAGGGGTTAGGTTTCCTTAAAGCTGTAAATCTCCAATCAGTTTACATTTCAACACTTCTGTATATAATCCAAGATGAAAACAGAAGAGGCATTTGTATAATCTCCTGCCCAGAAAGTCTCTTTGCCAAAAGATACCATCCCAGACAGGAATATCATTCTTAGCACTAGAAAATCAGTAAGGTTGGAAAAAACATCTAAGGTCATCCAGTCCAACCATCAACCCAACACCACCATGGCCATTAAACCATGTCCCCAAGTGCCATGTCCCCACATTTCTTGAACAGCTGCAGGGATGGGGACTCCCTGCTTTGCGTGCATTGCATTTGCCCTGCAACCCCTAAAGCCCATGAAACCTGATTGTTAGAGCAATGCAGCTATGATAATGACTGCAGCTTCAGTGTCTGGCAGGAAATTAGGTAGAAGAGAAAAATATACTCCAGGGCAGGAAAAAAGTTTACATCAGACTGTATGGAAGAGCATGGCCAAATCAGCTGTAAAGAGGTACAGAATGAATGCAAAGCCATTAGTGACTGGTTAATGGTTGGGGCCTACATGTTTAATTCATGGCCAAAGCAACCAATCAAAAATGTATGATAGACTCCTAACAACCATCAGAGGAATGCATGATTATTACTGGAGAAAAGGAGACTGAGGGGTGACCTTATTGCTCTCTACAACTGCCTGAAGGGAGGTTGTAGCCAGGCAGAGGTTGGCCTCTTCTCCCAGGCAGCCAGCACCAGAACAAGAGGACACAGTCTCAGGCTGCGCCAGGGCAGGTTTAGGCTGGATGTTAGGAAGAAGTTCTACACGGAGAGAGTGATTGGCCATTGGAATCGGCTGCCCGTGGAGGTGGTGGAGTCACCTTCACTGGAGGTGTTCAGGAGAAGACTTGCTGGGGTGCTTGGCTGTATGGTCTAGTTGTTGGGTGGGTTGGACTGTTTGATGGGTTGGACGCGATGATCTTGGAGGTCTCTTCCAACCTGGTGTATTGTATTGTATTGTATTGTATTGTATTGTATTGTATTGTACTGGTAAGTATGGATAAGGAGAGGGAAGCAGCTTGGCTGCAGGTAGCTGGGCACTGATCTCCTTGTGTGACAGCAGCTCACCAGCATGGTTAGGTTGGCTACCTGCCATGCCCTCTTGCAAGGCAAGCTGGGTCAAACAATCAGGTGAGCAAGTGAAAGACTCACAGCTTAGAAGAAGATAAGGAGGGCATTCTGGAAGAGCTGTTGTGGGCAGCAGATAGCCAGCTGCCCCTTGAAGTCCTTCTGCTTGCTCATGTGACAGCAAGCCAGGACAGTGGGGCAGAGAATGCAAAGGGCAGAAGAAAAGGCTCAGCTCAGAGGTCTGGGTGCTTGTTGACCTTGAGGGGGCTGCTTTCAACATGAAGCCCTAAATGTCTAGAGCATAAATGGCCATTGAGAGCTCCTTCTTTAGTACTAAGGCTCTCCTTGCATGGACCATGCTCATTAGGCTGCCCAGAGTGGTTGTGGAGTCACCTGCTCTGGAAGCTTCCAGAACCCACTTGGACAAGATCCTGCACAACCTGCTTTAGGTGAACATGAGTTAGCAAGAGGGTTGGACTGGATGCTCTCCAGAAGTTGCCTCTAACCCTCACCATGCTGAGATCCCGGGATGGTCACAGGGAAGCAGATGCAGAGATGACAGCTGCAGCAAATGGATGGTTTGACAAAGGTCCCCTAGAAAATGGAGATCTGTGTAGCACTATTTCCTTTGGCACTGTGGTCCACTACAACAAAGACCAGAAGCTCCCAACATAACAATCCTTACCATTGCCATCAACAAATGAGAAGGACAAAGACATTCTTTATTTCTTTTATTTTTCTCCCCTCCCCCTAGGAGCAGTGAACACCTTTCTTGGCTGCAATGTGATAATGCTTATGCTCAGAGTGTCCCCTAGGACAGTGTGGTCCTATGAATCAGTCATTTCCACTGCTCCGATCTCTGAAAGGTGTCTGTCTGAGGATGCAGTGAGTTTCAGGAAGTATGCATTCACTCCACACCACTGAGGACCACAGACAAGCTAATGGGAAAGATAATTTCCATGGTCTCCAAAGCTCACAGTCCCCTGGACAGGTTCCTCCCACAGCCATTTGGGTTTTTTGGAACAAAAGTAAATCCTATCAAACCAGAACCAGGCAAATGCTCACTACAAATGAGCCTGGCTTCTGCTGGAGTGGTTTCTCTGAGCATTTGCCACATCCAAATACACTTTTGTTCAATGCTTGTGGCAAGTGTTCTCCCTGGAGCTGTGCTGGGAGGGGGACTGGGACATCCTACCGCCTAGGAGGCTGGAGAGCTCCGGTGTGATAAGCTGAGGAGAAAACAGCCTTGGCACTTGGGCAGGCTTCCTAAGAATATCAGCAGGCTCCAAAGGAATGAAGGAAAACAACCACCAGCTCCCTAAGAGGTGCTCATACCAGAGATGAGTTGTTTAAAGTATTTGGGACAAGAAACAAATATCTGTCTAAGAATTATTCTAGAATGACTTGGGGCTAACCTGAATTTGTAGACACAAAGGTCTGACATGTTTCAGCATAGTTCCCTTGTTGAAGCTCAGTAATTGGCTTTTCTGATCGATGGTGATGGATCAGGGAAAGCTCCTTGGTGAAATGCAACTGAAGAGGACTGAAAGCTCAAATCCAGCTTCATTGTGCATCTGACATATGAAGAGAAGACAATACCTGATACCTCCCAACAAAACTGACTATCCAGAGAAAGGATCCTTAGGAGGACAAAGCCCTTGTGAAGAGCATTAGCCATGTCATTTGAGGCACTTCTGGGGCAGATATTATGAGCATCTGCATAGAATTCAACCACAGAGAACAAAACAAGGAGGAAAAATTGCAAGGAACCCCTTAATCCCAAGGGTGGAAATAAGCTTGCAAAGGTTGGGTTTGGCCTCTGGCCACAGTGCTGGCACTCACTTGTTGTAGAGGACAATGTCTGGCCTCCAGATGAGCTCCGAGGGGATGCGGATGGAAGTGACATTCTCATACTCCTGGGGGTCCCAGCGCAGCTTGTAGTCGTGCCACTCCTGCCAACAGGGAGGTGGTTACAAAGATGGGAGGGGTCAGATAGCACAACTGAAAAGAAACCTAGCAAAAAACGTATTTCTGGTGCACCCACCTGCTTCACCCACACATTTGTGGTCATCATTTGATTCTTCTCATCCTGAAATGCAAGATCAGGTATTGGTTACAGCAGCAGATGAAGCAGCCCAAGGAACTCATTAAATTTCTCTTAATTGTGCTTCATTTCTGTAATTATGAGCCACCTCTGCAGTAAATACAAGTTCCATCCTGTAAATAAAAAGCAGATGTTTCTGTCATTTAACATGGGACAGGGCACAGCTGCCTGATCCCACTGAACAGCTGAGCTGGCACCTAAGCAATCCTGCGAGCAGACGGGCTGGAATTTATCAGGATTTTCCTCAGTGCTGGTGGATTCAGCCCAGGACAATGGGGCCAGGCAGAGGAAGGAGCTCCACAGCTCTAAGACCTGAGCTCTGCAGCAAGGGGAGTGATGGAGGTACATCTCTTTACTCAAAGGGGAGTGAAGGAGATACATCTTCTTACTCGCATGTGTGTGTGGATGACCGCACTCAGCTTCTGCGTCTGCAAGAAGTATTTCTGCTGTGGCACACTAGCCATGGACAGAGGTCTGCAAGCATGGGGCTCAGCAGTGTTCCTCCTTCTGCGAAATACATGAACTCAGAGTATTGTGTGTTGGACCACTCTAGATCAGGTGATAGAAACAGAGGAAATGGCCTGAAATTGTGCCAGGGGAGGGTTAGGTTGGAGATGAGGAAAAATATCTTTGCTGCAAGAGTGATCAGGGAATGGAACAGGCTGCTCAGGGAGGTGGTGGAGTCACCACCCCTGGAGGTGTTCAAGAAATGTGTGTGGCCATGGCACTTCGGGACATGGTTTAGTGGCCATGGTGGTGTTGGTTTGACAATTGGACTTAATGATCTTAGAGGTCTTTTCCAACCTTAATAATTTCGTGATTCTAGGAGATGAGAGCTCTCCTCCAGACATACACAGCAGCCCCAGCCCTGAACTGCCTGCTAGTTGCACTTGTAACCACTGACATGATTTTAAGAAGATTAATTCTTCCTAAGTAAACAGGGCAATCACTGGGAAGCAGGGGTATCGATCCCTCCCCATCCACGATTCAGCAGCTGCATAATGGAAAGTCTCTCTCATGCTTCCACAGTCACTAATGTCTCATCTTTAGACTTATCAATTATTCAGATGAGAACTGTACAACTTCAACATTAGCAACTGCAAACAGCCCAGGCTCCCTCGGGCTGACCTAAGAGAGAGGAGGGGAACAGAAGGTCATTTCCATGCTGCAAGGCTGGGAGCTGACAGATTGTGCACGAGGAGGAAACTCTTCAGCAACTGGTGTCTTAAACTGCCCACCTCCCTCACCACCTTGGCTCTGTTTCCTCAGCACCTCTAACCTCTTACCTCAAGAGATAACAGGGCAGTTTGTTGTGAATGTCCCTCACTGGTGATGTATTCCAGTGGTATTACACTTCCATTATATTCCTTTTCACAGTGAGGGTAGTGAAGTACTGGAACAGGTTGCCCAGAGAGGTGTTGGAGGCCCCATTCCTGGAGATATTCAAAGTCAAACTTGATGTGGCCCTGAGCAACCTGCTCTATTTAAAGCTGTCCCTGCTGACTGCAGGGGCTGGACAAGATGACCTTCAAACGTGCCTTCCAACCTGGTGCATTCTGTGACATTATGATTCTACTCTGACACACAAAGAGCCCCCAAAGTGAGGCCAATCCTTGCTTTGGAGATGGACATCTACACAAGCACGCAGACCTGGGAAGTGCTGTGAGCAAACAGGGATGGGAGAGGGAAACATCAGGGAGCAAGGTCTGCACAAGCCAGAAGCCTCAGTGTGTGCGCTTAGCATCTGCAGCCCTGCAGGGATCTCCTCTGGGTGCCACACTTGACCCCAACGAGCTGTGCCAGGGTAATCCTCTGAACACCATGACAGTGGGCACCACTCCAGAGTGCAAACCACTCTTTTGTACACACTGCATGCAGGTACCAGACGTGCAACTTCTACTTGAGCAAACATTCAGAAACAATTTTCTTGCTAATATCTGCTGACGTAGCTAAAAGTCCTCAAAAGTTCCATTTGCAGAGAGCTCTTCAGGCAAGCTGTCTTCTAGAGAGGAAGAACCCCCTGGTGCTATTAGCTTGTGGAAATCAGTGTTAACAGTTCTGGTTCACATTTCGAATCAGCTGTTTGGTTTTTCCCTCAGCCAGAACTCTCTGGCATTTGTGCCAGTGGCCCCACTGCTCTGTTGTGATCAGTCCCACAGGTTTTAATGAGGAATTTGGGATTTTACCTCTAAAGCATCTTTGATCATCATCATCATCACCACTCAGTCATCACTCTGATGACCAGCTCCTCACGAGTCATCCCCCAGCCCAGCAGAGCTGGCTGCATGATAACTCTTCTCTGCCGAGAGCAAAGTCATCCCAACCCAACCCAACCCTGACCAGCCAAAAACCCCCACATGCACCAGGAGCTTCTCCCAGAGCCACGATCCCGTCTGCCCAGGCTGCTTCTTGCACTTACGACGTCAATGAGCTGGGCGATGGATAGGCCAAAGCGAACCAGGACCACATCGGAGATGTTGGCGACGGGCCGGGACCACTTGTTATAGCCAGAGAAGAGCTTCTTCAGCAGACGCTCCTCCGCGTGGGCTCGCGCCTCCACGTGGCCAAGGGCTGTGGGGACAGCATGGGGCACGGTGGCATGAGACCAGTGCAGCTCCAAGAACCAGCGGAGCCTTTTCTGATGGGGATCTCCAGGCTATACCCACCGAAAGGTGAGTCAGAGGGGAAGGGGATGCCCACTGGTGACTTGCCTCCCTGCTCCCCCAGGCATTGCCAGGTATTTCTCACTCTCCTCCCGCACCATGACCAAGTCCCAGTGTAGGGCAGAGGAGAGGACTGGCAGAGCAGAGGACTGGTCTGCAAAACATGGCCTGAAAAAAAATACCTGAAAAAAATGGCCTGAAATTGTGCCAGGGGAGGTTTAGATTGGGTATTGGGGAAAATTTCCTTACTGAGAGTGGTCAGGCGCTGGAACAGGCTGACCAGGGAGGTGGTGGAGTCACCATCTCTGGAGGTGCTCAAGAAAACTGTGGCTCTCCAGGACATGGTTTAATGGCCATGGTACTCTTAGGTTGACAGCTGGACTTGATCTGAGAGATCATTTCCAACTGAAACAATCCTGTGATCCTGTGGGCCATCACCAAAATAATTTGCAAAACACTACCCTGCATTTAGTCTGGGGTTTTTGTTTAAGATTTTGTTTGTTTGTGGGGGTTTTTGACCACTTTTCTAGCACTGAAGCCTGTGAGCAGGATGCTGGAAGGGCAAGGCAAAAAGGAAACAGCAGCCTCTGGCTGTGAGATGAGGAGGTTTGGGTCAGATTTCCACATAAAAACTGAATGCATCATTTAGGGGGAAAAAAAAAACAACCAAAAACAAAAAAACAAACCACAAATCAGATTAAAATTCAGGTCTTCAAACTAACCTTCAGAGCTGATCTTTAACAAAAACAATGAGTGAGGAGGAGGATGGGGTGGGCACAAATTGGATAACAAGAGCACAGTTTCCTTCCATAATCACTTTAAAAGTTGGAGGCTGTGGGGAGCACCCCTGACCCTGCACACACACTGTGGGAACCACCAGAGCTGCCTGTTGGTTATTAAAAATCAAAAGCCACCCTTTTTCCACGGGGGTGCCAGGGAGCTGCTCTCCTGTGCCCGCTGCACACAGAGAGATGGTGGGAGAGGGAGCCGGGGGCTCTCCCTCCATCCCTCCTGGAATATGGCTCCTATTTAGTCTTTAGCTGCCCTGGATTGTACAAAGGGAAACATTAGCTGAGCGCTGGCTGTGCTCTCCGCAGCCCCAGCTGTAGCCCCGAGACACATTTACACACTTTACCCAGGGAAGAAAAGCCCAGGCAAGGAGCAGGATGCTGAGCCCTTGTCTGGGTTCTCCCTCCTGTCAGCTTCCCCACCGCGGCCTTAACCCTTTCCCCATCAAACCAGGCAAGGAGCAGAAAAGCAAAGCAAAGCAAAGCTCAGCAGAGGCTGGTGTTAAAGGGGCTGACCATGATGGGGCAGGAGGATGCCGGAGTGGGGGAAATTCCCTGTGGACAGGGACAGGGCTTTGCAGCATGCGTTTAAGAGAGATAAGGGAGAAAAGAGATAAAGAGTAGAGCAAGGGGTAGAAAAGCTTTCCCAAACTTACCGGGGAAGATGCTGGCACATAGCAGCAGGAGAAGGTTTCCTTCAGACACGAGAGATCCCATTGTGGAGCAGAGCTCAGGCTCTAGCACGCAGAGTCTCCCGGCAGGGCAACTTTTTCTCTCAGAGCCTCTGGATCTTCCAGCTTCATTCCCCTAAACTCCTTTCTCTCTCCCTTCCTCCCACCTGCTTCTGGGAACGGATAATTGCCGGTGGTTTGTTTGATTTTCTTCTCTCTGCTGTCTGCTCTCCAGCTGCCTCTCCTGAAGGATGCTCTTCCCTGGGACACTAACGGAAGAGATGCCTAAGGGCTGCCGAAAGCTCCTGTCAAGAGAGAGAGAATGCACAGAGCCTCCCTGGGCTCTCCTGCTTGCTCCTCTCCCCTTTCCTACGGTGTGGTTTGGCTGCTCGATGTATTTGTTGCTGCTGCTGCTGCTGCTTGCTGTTTTCACCCTTCCCCCAGCTCTTTGGGCAGCCACCAATGCCCATGCCAGCCCTCAGTGGAGCAGAGAGGGAGGACAGTGTGCTTGTATATTTAATGGAGTTAGACCTGCCCACCTCCTGCTCGGGAGGAGGAGAGAATCCCTGCGCTCCAGCAAACAGGCTGTGGGGAGGAAAACTTCTAGCAGAAGGGAATAAAGGGGGAGATGCGGAGCCCAGCAGCAGCCAGAGGCGCTGGGGATGGGACCATCTGGGAACTTTCTAACCTGAAGCCCAAACGGTTTTTAATTGATGAAAGCTGTCTGTTTGATGCTGTCCAAGTCCTTCTCCAAACCACTCCTGTAGAATAACAGGGTAATTAGACAGAGAGAGATTTCCGGCCTGGGCACATATCTTTTCTGTCAACAGTTACTGGGCTGATGAAGCTGTCCATAAGAAGCAGGCTCTGTGGTGCCTGGTGCTGTACAAACACAAATATTAGTCTCTACCCGGAGGCAATATGTAAATCAAAGATGCAACTGAGATGAAAGGTCACTCAAATGTATCTATGGACTTGAACATACCTTAAGCACACCCCAAATAACTCCACTGAAGTCATGAAGGCTTTTTGTGGAGGAAAGGATAACTCCTTGTGTTAGCAAGGAATTATCATTCTAGCCCTGATTCCCCACATGGGAGGCACGGAGCAGAGCCCTCTCCCTTTCATTTAGAAACTAGCTTTGATATTAACACAATTACTTCCACAAGGAAAGCAAATGGATTTCATTTTCAGGCAGGGGTAACGTTGCCAGCTGCAAAATTCATCAAAGTCTGCTCTAATAATACTAGCTACATATTTTATGTAGAATAATTTCCCTTCTCCCAAAGCATCTCCAGTATCTTCCAATATAATGGATTGCTGGCTGAAGAGCAGGAGGATTAAAGCCACCAGAGGAATTGTCTGTAGTGAGATTATAAATAACAGCACAGCAGTATCAAACTGGTCTTATCTTGCCTTCCCTTGACTCATCTCTTCCTCAACAGTTGTCATCTCTTTGAGTGACAATCCCTGCTGTATTTTCTGCTGGGTGTAAGGACTCCTCCATGGTTTTCCTGCCTTGCTTGCAGTCTCCTGATCCTCACCTGAACACAGTGACACGGTGTAAAAATCTGTAGTGCTCATTCCAAGGCACCATCCATCATTAATTTAATAAAGAGCAGATGTGAGACTGAATGAACTTAGAGCTGAAGGCAGGAATTGAATCCTGAGAGCCAGGTGCTGTTGAGCACCTCTGCTCTCCACAGCCAGCAAGAGGGTAGCAGAAGGGCAATCATTTCTCATCAGGGTAAAAACAGCATCACTCACACACTGCATCCACGTTCCCAAACACCCATAAAGCAACCAGAAACAACACACCCATCCCCCCACCCCGTTTCTTTAAAGCCCTTTGCTCTCTGGAATCTGGAAGGAGGAAGCCATCACAATGGTTTGCATGCACCCCATTCCTCACTGGGGTGAGTGTATACCAAGCAGTTTTAAATGAAGGGATCCTGGGTTTTGACCTCTCTAGTTCCAGCGAAACCCACCAGATACAAGAAATCTTACAAATTCCCACAGGCTGCTGGTGGGAAATGGTATTTTTAATGGTGGTTTTCCTGAGGAGGCTGGTAATCTGCACAGGTCACACACTGGGCAACCAAACCCAAGGGATCCAACATCAGCTACTCCCTTTTGAAACCCTTGGCCATAAATAATCCAGGTATCCTTGACTACAGAGCCTCCCGTGCAGAGCTGATTCCAGCCCCATGGACAAACCCCATCCATCCTCACCTTCTTGCTCTCTTTGCTGGTGAGCAAAGGAGCTGGGAGCAAATACTGCCTTTATATTAACCCTATAAATAAGTTTGATTAAAAAAGGATTTCCTTCTTTTGGAAATTAGTTGTAAATCATCCTTTCCTATAAGTGAAAGGTTTATGCCTCACCTCCCTGGCCCTGGCAATAAGCATATTTTGCAGAGGTTTTTGTGCCTTGAAGTGACCTTGTTAAATCTCACTGGCAGCTTCTTTCTGCATCATTGGGCCATAACTAAATTTCCATCAGCTCCTCTGTGTATTTGGAAGGCAAAGTCTTCCACTGGTACATGTGCAAGGGGCTCAGCTTCATGGAGACAAAAGATGCCATTTAAAGGTTTTAATGATTTTTTCTTTTACTGTGGGAGAAAGATGTGACTCCAATCTGATTCTCAGGCACCAGGCTCTGAGCCTCCTCATCAGTATTATCTTCCTTTGTCTGAAAAAAATAAAAGAGATGTGGATAACTTGGGGAATCCAGGTGTTCTGAACAGCAAATACAAACATCTCAGCTGTTGAAGACTGCAGGGTGCCCCACACAGAACCAAGGCAGTGTTTCCCCCACGGTGCTCAGTGAAATCTCAGACTTGTCCTTGGAATAAGGGCAAGCCACTAACAAGCTCAGGTTCAAGTGTTTTAGTAGAATTCCATCATTTTGCAAGGATCTGGTGACTCTTGAGTCCTCTGTCTTGCATTCTGCACTCCTGGAAACATCAGCCCTATTTTAGCCCTGTCCCCAAGAGTATTTATCTGATAAAAGGCACTGACAGAAGGGTTTTGAAGGTCCCTAAATGCTGGGTGCCTGACCCTGTCATGCTCAACAGGGGCAAAATCCAGCTGCTGAAGGAGGTAGAGGCAAGCTGCACTGTCAGGAATCCCGGGCCTGCCTGTCTGCTTTGGATTTGCCCTCTCTCTCCATGATCTTGTCTTGGATGTCACTGCCAGCTCCCCAGGGCAAGCCCTTGACCTCTGTTTATCTTGTAAAATGTCATCTGCATGTTTGAGTCTACAGACATAGGACATAATAATGATAATATCTCCTCACCCGTTCCCTCTTTGGGTTCGACACAGGGGACAAAGCCAGCTGATGGATTGCTTCAGCAACACCATTCAGAGGTGATCTGACTTTCCCCCACCTTGTCCCCATTCCTGTGATAAAGAAGCTCTCTCTCTCCTGTTCCTAACTGCTTTGTCCTCAACAGGGACTGTGACTTCAGGTGGAGCAAAAGCAGCAGGAAGAAACCCAAGAGTGAAGGGGGAGGGATCTCCTTTCAATGAAATGTGCACTGAAATGAGCAGAGCAGAGCAGAGCAGGGCGGAGGTGCAAAGCTGTTTCTCAGCTCGACCTGCCTCTGGGGAAATCTGCAAGGTACTGCTGGCCTCACTAGAGTGACTCTGATTTATTCATATGGATTTCAGCTTGGCTCTGAAGTGCCAGAAGACTTTGAAAGACAGTTTTAACTAAATCAAGCATTTTCACTGCCTCAGAGACTTCTGACCATGCAGGGAAGCTGAGACACCTGTGCGGGAGTGAAAATAACGGAAAAAGCAAGCAGAGACCTGATAATTCCATGGGTATGAAGCCCAGGCTTCTTTCCTTCTTGGAAGCTGGATGATGGGTTTCCAGCCATACCATACTCCTGCAGCACCTTATTGTCTCCTGGAGCATCCTCACAACAATGATCAAACTCTGGGGACAAAGGCAGTGTCATGGCTTTACAACAGCTGCAGCATCCACAGCAAGAAACCAGCTGTGCTCTGCTGGTGAACAACACATCTGATGCGAGATGCTCCAAAGCAGCATCACCCTGATGGTTCTTTTCCAGACTTATTTCCGTCACAAAGCACACAGAGTGAGCAGACAAAACTGGCAGCCCCTTGCCTGGCAGCCTAGTCCTGGGTACTCAAGTCCACCACAGACACATGTCCTCCAGCCAGGGCACCACAGCCCTGACTCAGAACAGCCCCCACGGTTCCAGCCACACGGATGCTCAGGTCACACATACACTTCCCAGCAGGGTGGTATGGCTAATGCAGTTTCTCTTCCTGCTCTCTGTGTGCTGATGAAGATTTGAATCCAAGCACAAGAGCTCTGATGCATTAACCTATTGTGTTGCCTTTTGATTGTCATGCATTACTGAGCTGGGAGTTAAAGGAGCTCAGCAGGCTACAGGATTAGCTCCATGGCAAAGATCTCTGGAGCATCCAGTTGTATTTACCTTTGTCTCCTGGCTGGTTCCATGTCCCCAGCTGTCTGACATGGTTATCATCTTTCATCATCTTCTCTGACCAGCAACAAGCACTAAGCCAGACATTTCTTCTCTAGATTTCTCCTCTTCCTGTCTCTCACTCAAACATATCCCAGGAATTTCTGGATAAGGGACATAGGTAATAAAGCAGCAGGAGGATTTGTGATTTTGGCCATGCTAAAAACCCCCAACAAACCAAGTGAGCCAACCACTGCAAACAGAAAGGAAGCAAAGCAGCAAGTCATGGATCCATTAAAGCTCCCAGCTCTACAACTCTCCTGAAGTCACAAACCAGCTGAAACCTCTGCATCTTATTTATGTGGTCAGACTCTCTTGTGAAGAGCCTGTGAGGAACAAGGAGCCAGCTTTTGCTTCCCTTGAGATCCAAGAAGATGGAATTTCAAATCAGAGAACAGAAGCATGTCTCTCCAGAAAAGTTTGTTCTCCAAGGATAGCTTTGGTTTCACTGCTCAGCTTTGTAGATGTAAATTAGGCTCTTGTCCTTTCTCACCAGCGGGCAAATGCTGCCCAATTTATTGGCTAAAGAAATTTGGAGCTGACTCATTGGTAAATCCTTTCCCTTTTCTCTCCACGATCAGCACCAGCTACAGATTTTGTCTTCCCAACCAGCATTAACCTGTCTAAGGGCACTGAATGCATCAAGCAAAGCAAGACTTGATGAGGTCCACGGTGTAATTAGCCAGATGAAGAGGCTCAGTAAGTTAGAACTTCCCCCAAACTCTTGGCCTGATATATGTCTATGAACTAAGCCTGCTGAACACCCAAAGCTGTGAACTTCAGTGGGTGCATGCAGCATCTATCCATCTGGAGAATAGGAGTGGGAGCTTCTCCAGCTACCTCCTGGTTGAATCAGTGGAGCTTAGGATGTGCCACCCTGAATTGAAGCCCTTAATCCTAGTGCATAGACTTGATCTAGAACAGCATCCATGCCAGGTATAAGCATGCTGAGCAGAGGTCATTTTAGCCAGGCATGGAGACAGAGCAGAGCAATCCAAGTTGTCTGATGTGCACTTCAAGTGCTCTTACCAAGGCTGCTGTGAAGGCAAGGAGGAGATTTCCCAGAGACAGACCATGCCCCAAGCTCCTTCTTCATGACTTTAGGCTTCGGTTCCATGCCCACATCAGTGTGAGTGTGGGCTGTGTCCTCTGGGCAAAACCCAGCATTAAAAAATGCAGTCAGTGCAAAGAACTTGGTCATAAATATTGTGCTTGGCAGCAAGATTTGGCCATAAATATTTCCTTGCTTAACCAATAGGAAATGATAGCTCTTAAATCTCAATTACAGTTGAGTAGCAACTGGCTCACACTCATTGGCACTAAGGTCCTGCCTTGCTTCTGCAGGAAATCAGGGCAGCTTTCCCACAGCTCCTGCAGCAGCCCTGAAATACTGAGTTCTGGTGCTTACCAGAATTCAACAGCATTTTGTCTTTCTGGAATTTGGAAGAGCTAGGATGAAAAAAAACAACTATACTTCCTTAAGCTCTGTCCAAAAGCTTCCTGAAGTAGATGTTGTAGTGACAGTTCTCTTCCAGCTCCTTGGTCTGCCCTCAGTCTCCTCGCTGCTGGCTGGATTCGTTTATATGTGGCTGACAGACAGTCTCAGGATGTGAACCTTCAGAAGGACTATCCAGAAAAAGACAGGGAAGATTTCTTTTTTTCAGGAAATCTATGGAACTGGATGTTGCTGAGATGCTACCACTCTGTCTGATAACCCTGCTATAATCAAGCCAGTTGAGATGACCTTTGGTACCTATTGTCCAGTCTGCATTCAAAGTTAAGAAAATTAAAGAGAAATGTTCAGAGAATTATCTTTTGAAGGCTTCCAGGCCACACTCACCATGCGAGGAAGGGGATTCTGTCCCTCTGCTCCACTCTGCTGAGACCCCACCTGCAGTGCTGGGGCCAGCTCTGGAGTCCTCAGCATGGGAGGGACCTGTTGGTGAAGGCTCAGAGAAGGCCACAGCAATGATGAGAAGGTTGGAAGCCTCAACCTGCCACTCTAAGCATCCAAAAGTGCAGCCATCATCCCCAGCAGCATGAGCAGCAGCACAGCTATAGATGACTGGGCTGGCACAGCTACAGATCCTCTCCCACCATGATGTCAGTAGAGCTTGGAATTAGCATGAAGCTACTTGGACATTTTATTTCTGATTCAATTCTTCTTCTTTGGCATCACCTAATGTCCCATATGGCTCATTGTTGGACCCCTCAGCAGCTGAAGGGAAAGTGTCTTTGATTGACACTTGAAAATACCAAGTTGTGCTTTTGGGCTGGCTCAGGCTGCAAGTGCTCTTGGCAGGGGGAAACAGTCGGTGTCATTTGTATTTCACTGTTCAACAGGAAGAAGACATTTTCTACATTGAGCAATATACAGAAAAGTTTATTCTCTAAGGGGATAAAATAATCCTCTTTTGATCTCCTGCAGCACTTTTTTCAACTGGAAATGGCTTTCAGATCAGACATTCAGCCCCAAATGGAACTTGAAGTAATCGAAATCCACTCCCAGCTTGGACCTGCGGGTTTACAAATCAAATGGCTCCTTCCTTTACCGAACAAAACTCTTGGGCTGGATAATCTTCTGCTCCAGGGGTTTGAAACCCACATCTAAGGCACACAAGATCTACCACCTCCTCTTATCTGTGGTGACAGAAATTCAACCAAGTTCTTGAGCATTGGAGGAATGGACACTTTTGGTGTGCATCCCCAACCCCACAATGCCATATCGCTACTTACTCTCTTTCAAGTCCTCAGCACTATCCAGACCACCACCAGGAATAAACTTCATCCATTCTGCCACATCTTGGCATCATGGACTAGGAGAACAATGAAAAAGGACTCCCCAGACTATTCCAGACAAAACCAGGTGTGGATAAATGAGCAGCAGCTAACAACCCCCTTCCTTGTCAGCAGCAAGGCTTCTGTTAACATTTCTTTTCTTCCAATTCTGGTGAAAGCATTTTGGTGCAGTCAGAGAGCAGCTGACTAATTTGTGGGCTGCAGCACACAGTAAAAATGGCACAGAGGAAGAAAAGATGGACATGGGCAAATGATTCCTGATGCCTGTCCAGAAAGTGCTCATAAGAGAGCATTTGTGATCTCAAATATTCTCATTCATCATCTTGGTACTGGCAGTGGAACCAAGGGACTGAAATCACAGAGCACACTCAAATGGGGGGATGAACATTTGGGTGGATGCAGAGCTGTTCCCATGTGGGAGCAGTTGGGTTTGCTCCCATGATTTAGGGATGTCTGGCATAGAACATGCACAGAAACTTCTTGAGCAACCCAGCTTGAAAATGAGAATCAGACAGATAGCTACAGACAGCAGAGTACAACAATCCATCAGCTACAACAGCAAATTGAAAAGGCTGTGCTGGCAGCACCTGAGAGCCATTTTGCTCTCTGTATTCAAACATCTCCCTCAGAAGAGGTTCCTGTGGTGTGTCCTTTCCGCCGGAGAGAGATTTCTCATCATTGTCCTTAGTGAAGTCTCAAATCACTGATCTGAGCTTTGCTTTGTGGGAGGAAGAAAGGGCTGACCACTTAACACAGGAGAGAAGCAAGCTTCAGAAGTCCACTCCCCAGCCACATTTCAGAGGGGTTGTTCTGCTCTGGAAAATGCTGCTTGCTGGAACTGTGGAAAGCCTCCTAGGTTTGACACCCCCAGAGCAGCACCATTTAGAAATTGTTATTACTCTGCTGTCGATGGGCTTTGCTCTGATTTTATTTTCTTCTCCCATGAGTGAAGGAGCACTGGGATTCCTGCAAGTGTTTCACTGAGGGCTATTTGCTTCAGAGGACTGCCTGTGTCAGCAGACCCAGCCATTGTTTGCTCTTTTATTCACAGAAAGCAAACACAGAAGTATAAATTATGCAGACAACAAAATCAATGAGGCTTCTGAAGGGGGATTCACTGGAAGTGGCTCTGAAGGCAGAGAGCAGCTCAGCTCTGCTACAGCCAGTGGCTCACGTCAGCCCTGCCCATGATTACAAAGCCAGTCAGGTGCCATGCGGCACTGATGTTATTCTAATACCAGAATCATCCTGGCAAGGTGTGAATTGCTGGGCCCTAAGGAGTGACGCTGCCCGAGGCAAGCAATCAGGTTGGTGGATGGGGAGCAGGAAACCACGGGTGGAAGAGACAGCACAAGAGCAGTGCAAGGCTGACAGTCTATTTCCATCAGGATCCCAGCTGTAGCGACCAGAGCTTCAAAGACAATCACTGCTAGGATACAAGATAAAAATCTGTCCAGAGCCACAGCAACAACTTATTACAAGCAATTCCCCAAACGTTTGAGGGCATGGCCCACCCTAGATCAGCACCTCAGCTTCTTGCTTATTCCAAGATAGAAGCACCTTTGCTCAAATAATCTGTCGGGCAGCCATGACCATTGATTAAATGGGAAAGCAGCTGCCTGCAAAAAGTGATCCCTGCAAAGATCTCTCTTTAGCTGGGTCAGCAATGTTGGTCCCAGCATAGGAGCTCAGAGCCACACTCATCCTTTGCATCCTTTTCCTTTATTCACCTCCAGCTGTGGAGCTTTGGCAGGACTCTCCTCGCCCCTCAGATACCATCTCTGTCTTTAGTGGAGACTACAGCCACATCTAGGGAAACACTGCACTGAAAATGTAAATGGATATCCTATCTCCAGTGGAGCTGTTGGGTGTTTAATGCAGCCAAGGCTAGAGATGGCCCTCGGCTGGCTTGGAGCATCCCTTGCAAGGTAGATGAGGGTAAGCCCTGGCCCACCACATCCTCCTGAATGGAAGTGCTGGACCCAGTAAAAATTCCCCCATGAAGTCAAGGCTGACAGCACCTCCTGGGGAAGCTTGGCTGCTGCTGCTACCATACAAGCAGCATCTGCTGGGGAATCTGTGCGGCTGTTGCCACCAAACCGCCATCCAAACACCAAAAAAGGGACAACATCAACCCTGGGGCACTTAATTCCTGGCAAAATAAGACCCCATGCAAAGCAGGGCGATGATGTCCACAAGGATCCATGACTTTGGTTCTGTTTTTCACCCAGATGATGCCAGCCACACTCCCCTGCCAGCACTCACTTTTGGTATCCCTTCATCTCCCAAATCTGGCATCTGGCATTCCCCCTCCATCTCTGGCAGGACAGTCCCTCCTACCCCCTCTTCACCCCCTTTATTTATTTGGCGCTGTTCTCCTAGAGGAGGATGCTGTGTGTCAGTGATGCCTTGACCAGAAAGCTGGCCTTTGGAGAAGGGAAAAATAAATGAATAGAATAGAATAGAATAGAATAGAATAGAATAGAATAGAATAGAATAGAATAGAATAGAATAGAATAGAATAGAATAGAATAGAATAACCAAGGTTGGAAGAGACCTTGAAGATCATCGAGTCCAACCTGTAACCACAACATCACAACTAGACCATGGCACCAAGCGTCACATCCAGTCCCCTCCCGAACGCCTCCAGGGACGGCGACTCAACCACCTCCCGGGCAGCCCATTCCAATGACGAATCACTCTCTCGGTGAAGAACTTTCTCCTCACCTCGAGCCTAAACTTCCCCTGGTGCAGCTTGAGACTGTGTCCCCTTGTTCTGGTGCTGGATGCTAGGGAGAAGAGGCCAACCCCTTCCTGGCTACAACCACCCTTCAGGTAGTTGTAGAGAGCAATGAGGTCGCCCCTGAGCCTCCTCTTCTCCAGGCTAAACAGCCCCAGCTCCCTCAGCCTCTCCTCATAGGGCTTGTGCTCAAGGCCTCTCACCAGCCTTGTTGCCCTTCTCTGGACACGTTCCAGTGTCTCAATGTCCTTCTGAAACTGAGGGGCCCAGAACTGGACACAGTACTCAAGGTGCGGCCTAACCAAAGCAGAGTACAGGGGCACAATGACCTCCCTGCTCCTGCTGGCCACACTATTCCTAATGCAGGCCAGGATGCGGTTGGCCCTCTTGGCTGCCTGGGCACACTGCAGGCTCATGTTCAGCTTCCCATCAACCAGCACCCCCAGGTCCCTCTCTGCCTGGCCGCTCTCCAGCCACTCTGACCCCAGCCTGTAGCGCTGCCTGGGGTTGTTGTGGCCAATGTGCAGAACCCGGCACTTGGATGTGTTAAATCTCATGCCATTGGACTCTGCCCATCTGTCCAGCCTGTCGAGGTCCCTCTGCAAAGCCTCTCTGCCCTCCAGCAGATCAACTCCTGCCCCCAGCTTGGTGTCATCCGCAAATTTACTGATGATAGACTCAATGCCCTCATCCAGATCATCAATAAAGATGTTAAAGAGCATGGGGCCCAGCACTGATCCTTGGGGCACACCACTAGTGACAGGCCGCCAGCTGGATGTGGCACCATTCACCATCACTCTCTGGGCTCGGCCCTCCAGCCAGTTCCTAACCCAACGCAGTGTGCTCCTGTCCAAGCCATGGGCTGCCAGCTTGGCCAGGAGTTTGCTGTGGGGGACTGTGTCAAAGGCCTTGCTGAGGTCCAGGTAGACCACATCCACAGGCCTCCCCACATCCACCAGGCGGGTCACCTGATCATAGAAGGAGATCAGGTTGGTCAGGCAGGACCTGCCCTTCCTAAATCCATGCTGGCTAGGCCTGAGCCCCTGGCCATCCTGTAAGTGCTGTGCGATCGCACTCGAGATGACCCGTTCCATAATCTTGCCTGGCACTGAGGTCAGGCTGACAGGCCTATAATTCCCTGGCTCTTCCAACTGGCCCTTCTTGTGGATGGGCACCACGTTGGCCAGCTTCCAGTCTTCTGGGACCTCTCCAGTGAGCCAGGACTGCTGAAAAATGATGGAGAGCGGCCTGGACAGCTCATCTGCCAGCTCCCTCAGCACCCTAGGATGGATCCCATCCGGTCCCATGGACTTGTGGGGGTCCAAGCGGCTGAGAAGATCTCTAATTATCCCATCCTGGAACAGGGGAAAACTATGCTGCTCCCTGGCTCCTTCTGCCAGCTCTGCAGGCCAGCTGTCTGGAAGCCGTTCTGTCCTGCTAGTAAAAATTGAGGTAAAGAAAGTGTTAAGCACCTCTGCCTTTTCCTCATCCTTTGTTACAATATTCCCCTCCATGCCCACCAAGGAGTGGAGCTTGTCCTTGCCCTTCCTCTTGCTATTAATATATTTATAGAAGGACTTTTTGTTGTCCTTCACAGCAGAGGCCAGTCTGAGCTCCAAATGTGCTTTTGCCTCCCTAATTTTCTTCCTGCAAGACCTAGCAACATCCCTAAACATTCCATGGGTTACCTCCCCTTTTTTCCAAAGATAATACACCCTCTTTTTTCCCCTTAGTTCCTTTAGAAGTTCATTACCCATCCAGGCTGGCCGTCTGCCCCGGCGGCTCATCTTCCGGCACACTGGCACAGCCTGTTCCTGCGCCTTCAAGAGTTCTTCCTTGAAGTAGGTCCAGCTCTCCTGGACCCCTTTGTTTTTAAGGGCTGTTTCCCAAGGAACCTTCTGAGTTAGTTCCTTGAGTAGCCTGAAGTCCGCCCTCCGGAAGTCCAGAGTGGAGGTCTTCTTGCTCCCCCTCTTGGCTTGGCTGAATACTGAAAACTCAATTATCTCGTGGTCACTGGTTCCTAAACACCCTCCGACCACCACATCACCCACCAGCCCTTCCCTGTTGGTGAAGAGGAGGTCAAGCATAGCCTTACCCCTGGTAGGCTCGCGCAGCACCTGGGATAAGAAGCTGTCCTCCATGCACTCTAAGAACCTCTTAGATTGCCTCCTCTCTGCTATGTTGTGATCCCAGCAGATATCAGGCAGGTTGAAGTCGCCCACGAGAACAAGGTTAGGCGATCTTGAGACAGCCTTAAGCTGCCTATAGAATGCTTCATCAAGATCATACTCCTGGTTGGGTGGTCTATAACAGACTCCAACCAGGATGTCTGCCCTGCTGGTCTTCCCTCTAATTCTCACCCACACACACTCAACCCGATCATCCCTGATCTCTAGCTCAATGGCATCAAGAGCCTCCCTGATGTACAGGGCCACCCCTCCACCCCTTCTTCCTTGCCTGTCTCTCCTGAATAGCCTGTAGCCGTCAATTGCAGCGCTCCAGTCATGCGAGTCATCCCACCACGTCTCCGTGATGGCAACTACATCATATCTTTCCTGCTGCAACAAGGCTTCCAGCTCCTCGTGTTTGTTGCCCATACTTCGTGCATTAGTGTACATGCACTTCAGCTGGGCTGCTGGTTTTGCCCCTGACTCCAGCTTACCACCCTCAGACTCCTGTATGGGGGGACTGGTTTCAGCCCCTTCCCCCTTCGAAGCTAGTTTAAAGCCCTGTCAATGAGACCTGCTAATTCCCTTCCCAGAATCTTTTTACCTTTGGGGGACAGGCCATTCTACCAGACTACCAGAAAAGTCTGAATTAGTTAAGTATACACCAAGGGAGGCTTTGCAAGCCTAATTAGAGGTAATTACAAGTCCTCCAAAGCCATGCACCAAAGTCTTGCTGAATATTTATTGCCTTGGTAGTGGCTGCTCACAGGTAGCTTCCAAGAGGCCTGGCAGTTTTGGGGAAGGACAATGATTTATCTCCTTTTAAAGCATCTCTTTGCCAGAACTAGAGTGTGCTGGGGCACATAGAAGATTATTTTATAATGTTTTTAACTCTTACAGGAGAGGACAATGACTTCTGTTGGTATCATATGAGAAGTGACCTGATCTTGACAGGAACAGTGGCTCACCTGCTATTTCTACAATATCTGGAGAGATGTGGGAGAATGGAGGTGTTCTTTACGCTCTGGGCCGTGTGTGGCATTCTGTGCAGGATCTGGGAAGCCAGTGGTCAGTGGCCTCTCAGAAGGGAAGGTTTGTGGAGCCAGAGGATGAAAGTCAGTGATACACACCACCAGGCCACGAGGATGAGCAGAGGGCTGGAGCACCTCTCCTGTGAGGACAGACTGAAGGAGTTGGGGCTGTTCAGTCTGGAGAAGAGAAGGCTCCGAGGTGACCTCATTGTCGCCTTCCAGTATCTGAAGGGGGCTACAAGAAGGCTGGGGAGGGACTTCTCAGGCTCTCAGGTAGTGATAGGACTAGGGGGAATGGAATGAAGCTGGAGGTGGGGAGATTCAGGCTGCATGTGAGGAGGAAGTTCTTCCCCATGAGAGTGGTGAAGGCCTGGAATGGGTTGTCCAGGGAGGTGGTTGAGGCCCCGTCCCTGGAGGTGTTTAAGACCAGGCTGGATGAGGCTCTGGCCAGCCTGATCTAGTGTAGGGTGTCCCTGCCCATGGCAGGGGGTTTGGAACTGGATGATCCTTGTGGTCCCTTCCAACCCTGACTGATACTATGATACTATGATACATCACACAGCCACACCAGCTGCAGATTTCATTCATAGATTCACAGACTAGTTTAGACTGGAGGGGACCTTGTAACAACAATAACTTAGCTGTTGACCACTACACAGCAGCTACCCTTCCAGGGAGATGAACAGAACAGCTTCTGCACGCTTGCCATTACACAGCCTGCAAATCAAACCTCCTTTCAATGTGCATCTCTGGAAGACACGCAAGATAAATATAGAGAAGGCAACTTCTCAGCTAATTAAGCTCACAAAAGGTGAACTGCTGCAGGTTTAATTAGCTGAAACAGAGCTCACCAAAGTTCCTACTGCAAGGGTGTTTAAATCAAAGCCAGCTTCATCTGGATCTAATTTGTAATGTGCAAGGAATCCAGAGGGCTAAGTAGTCTTTCCCCTTTTGTTGGAAAGAGCACAGGGAAATGAGGTAATGACATCATCAGGGCTCCTCTAGGCAATGTGTTACATTTTTCTGCTAAGATTATTCATCTGTTATTTAGCTGCACGTTGCACCTGCTTTTACTGAAGTGACTCAGATCAAAAATCCTCTTGCTCAGTTCCCATTGAGTTTCAGCCCTGGTTTTGCAGAAAAAAAAAAAACAAATCTTGCAGACATGCAGCAGAGAGTTACAGGGCACTGGGTGGCTTTTTTCTACTGAATCCAAATGCTTCAGACAGAAGATAGATTGGATTTCCTAAGAAAATAGATCGGAGCTTTCCAAGAAAGGTAGAAATCTGAGGTGGGGGAGAATGGCTGCTCCTGAGTGCACATTCCATCCTACAACCACAGTCAGAGCTGCCAATCTAAACCAAGGCTCTTGTCAAAGCTGGAGCAGCACCATTAGCTCTACAGCAGCAGTCTGGTACCATGTGTAAGGGAAACTTCATAAATCAATATGAGTGTTACTTTTAATTGCATCTTGAAACCATCACCTTCTCTAAGCTGAACTGAAAACACTCAACATCAGTTGATGATTCTCCAGAGCTTGAGAGCAAAGAGATCAAATGCACATAGGAGAGAAACAAGCACATGGAGACTACTAAAATGTACAGATGGGGCTCTTAACTTGCTGTGTCAAAGCTTTTGTCTCACCAAAGCATAAATTTTCCTTTCACAGTGAAGCAGAGACTCTCACCACAAGTTTATGGAAGCTCCCAAACACTTTTTCCCTGCCTTAAAGAGGAAAAGGTCACTGCTCGTCCCCACCAGCCTTGCTCTCCTCTCGCATGGTGTCTGCAGTCAGGTCTAAATGCTGCAAAAAAACATTGCCCCCCCCCCGAACCTCCTCCACATTTACATGGCAATAAGAACAGGAGGAATTTCAGACAGGTTTTTAACCATTCCTTTACATTTAGCCTCTTTCTGCCTCTCCAATACAGCTACTGTGATGCTTCCCTCCTGGCACCATGGCCTCTCTTTGTCCCTGCTCATCCCACAGGGCTCTGAGGCAGGTGATGGGGAGCTCAGCAGGAGCATCCAGGGAGAAGGGAAGGTCAGAGATTGTTGTCACACTTCTGGAGTCAAAAGCTCTTAAGCAGGAGATTGCAGAACCATAAAATTGTTCTAGCTGGAAAAGATCTCTAAGATCAAGTTCAATCATCAGCCTAAGAACACCATGGCCATTAAACCATACCCCAAAGCACCACATCCACAGGTTTCTTGAGCACCGCCAGGGATGGAGATCCTCTGGGCCAGCCCTCATTTTCCATGGGTAGTTACTCTTCTATGAACAGACTCCTCGGAGGGACAGACAGTGGCTGTATGAAGAATCAGTTTCAACATACAGCTGTAAAAAGATCTTTTCTTCCTTAGATTCAAAATGAAAAGGGTCTCTTAATTCTGTCTATCTCTGTCTGAACACGCCAGCTCCTCTGCTCATATGCAAGCTCTTACCCCACAGTAAGTGACAGCTAATTTTGCCATGGCTGATTTAAAATTTTTTTTTTTTTTTGGCCAAAAGCAAATCTTGGGAGTCTGAGGCTGTCCTTGAGTAATTATAATCATATTTCCCCCTTCAATTTAATCTTACCCACAGCCCTTTGAATTCCACAGGAGCATCTTCGCACCAGTACCAACAAACAATTAGGGTTTTTGCTGAATCTTGTTTGCATTGGCTCTGGAAAAACCAAAAGCAGAGGAAACAAACAAACAAAAATCAAAGAAAGAAAAAGCCCAAACAAACTAAGGAGAAAAAAAAAACACCTGCAAATAAAGCCAGCAAACAAAGGACTGCACCCAACAAACAAAGAAACCCTCCAAACAAAGGAGAGAAAAAAAACAAAACTAAACAATAAAGACAATAAGCTAAGGAAAGGGAAAAAAAAAAAAAAGAGAGAGAAGCAGAATTTGCTGATAGGAATTACACAGAACTGCAAGAGAATAAGTAATGTCCTCTGTAGTTAAGCAGGAGCCACCAAACTCATTTGTATCCTAACAGGATGGTCCTTTGCAAGGGAAAACGTCAAACACAGCTCAGGGGCTGACATTTCTCCGTGGGAACAGGTGAGGAAGAGTGACAGACGGCAGCCAAGTGCCAGCACACTGCGGAGATGCTCAGACCATTTGTTGACGAGGAGGGTTTAAAAGCCTGAGCCAAATGAGGTGTTCCTGCTCCTTGTGCTCGCCTGGGTTTGTGGTGAAGGCAGAAAAATGCTATTTAAAGTTGCTCAAGATCTGAACAGAAACCCCAAGCGTCCCCCCCAGCTCGGGGAGGATCATTTTCTTTAATGTCCAAGCTGTGGGGGAAAAAGAGAAGATAACACATTGGCAGAGCTTTTTCTCTGGGATAAGACTTGAAAGCCAGCCCAGGAAATAGGTTAAATAAACACAGCTTCGCTGTCAGAAGAAATTATGGGTTGGTATTTTCCCTAAAGATTGTTTATTTTTAAGCAGGCAGGAGAAACTCTCTAAAGTCTCATCTGAAAAACTCATTTATGCATTTATATAAATACATCCCCAGGCAGAGCTGTCTGTGGGGAGGCTGTTGTCTACCTCTACTCAGCACTGCTGAGGCCACATCTTGAATCCTGGGGTCAGGTTCGGGTCCCGCACTCCAAGGACATTGAGGGGTTGGCGCAGTCCAGAGAAGGGCAGGGAAGCTGGGGAAAGGTCTGGAGAACAGACCTGGGGAAAAGCAGCCGAGGGAGCTGGGGGTGTTCAGCCTGGAGAAAAGGAGGCTAGGGGAGAGCTTCTGGCTCTCTCCAGCTTCCTGAAGGAGGCTGGAGCCGGGTGGGGCTTGGGCTCTTCTCCCAAGGAACAAGCAACAGGACAAGAGGAGAGGACCTCAAGTTGTGCCACAGGAGGTTCAGGCTGGATATTAGGAAGAATTTGTTCCCAGCAAGGGTTCTCAGGCACTGGACCAGGCTGGCTAGGGAGGTGGTGCTGTCACCATTTCAAAGACTCGTGGGTGGATGTGGTGCTGAGGGACATGGGTTAGTGGCAGTGGCTTAGCAGCGCTGGTGGGATTGTGAGTTCCAGGTGAGCAGTTGGACTTGATGATCTCAAAGGTCTGTGGGCTCACTGCAAGCACCTGGCCAGAAAAGACAAATTCCGAGTTTAGACCAGTGCCACGATTTGCAGTCATCCTACACATCCTAAGGATGGTTCTGCTGCAGCCAACAGTTTGCTCCACGGAGTACTGGAGCCAGCAAACCAACCCTCTCCCACAGCAGGAGGAGGCAAGGACCTGCTGTGGCCATGTGTGAGAGCACCATCTGGTGACTTCCCACAACAGCAGTGCCTCCCTCCTTGCAACCTGCGTGCACTGAAGTGGAAATAGAGCCTCCAGAAACAAAAGTTGGTGAAGTTCTGCACCATCCATCTGGCCAGGCAGGAACAGGGAATTGCCTGGCTGGTTCCTGCCTGGTCCTCTCGGGTGCAAAGAAAGTCAAGTCCTGCAAGTATAAAATTAACCAAAACACTGCCAAAACCTGCCTCAGGTTGTACCAAGAGTCTTATCACATCCAGCACCCCACCTAGGTTCATCTCCTATTGTATGTTAATTGAACCCTGGAGAGAAAAGCCAGGCTCAACACTCAACAAGAAGACACAACCAGCAAATCATGGATGGATGGCTCCACGGTGGTGGAGCAATTGCTTACTCCCCTTGAGGACTAAATCACCTATGAGCCATTGATCCAGGAAAAACCCTCACCCCAAACCTGTGCAGACTGAAAGAACAAAGTCAGGATAAAAGCCCAGGAATTCTTGGCTTCTGGCCACACTTCAGAAGCAGCCCAGTGTGCCACATACTTGGGGCAAAGAAAGACAAGGCACAAAGAGAGCCGAGCTGCGTAATGCCAATGGCTCAGCTCCTTCCAGAAGCCAGGCACCCTCTGAGAGCTTTCAGGAGACTTTATTTCTTGAAAATTGACAGCGTCAATTTTCAAGAACTTCCTCCTCACATGCAGCCTGAATCTCCCCACCTCCAGCTTCATTCCATTCCCCCTAGTCCTATCACTACCTGAGAGCCTGAGAAGTCCCTCCCCAGCCTTCTTGTAGCCCCCTTCAGATACTGAAAGGCCACAATGAGGTCACCTTGGAGCCTTCTCTTCTCCAGACTGAACAGCCCCAACTCCTTCAGTCTGTCCTCATAGGAGAGGTACTCCAGCCCTCTGCTCATCCTCCTGGCCCTTCTCTGGACACCTTCCAGCACCTCCAGATCCCTCTTGTAATAGGAGCTCCAGAACTGGAGGCAATACTCCAGGTGGGGTCTCACCAGAGCTGAGCAGAGGGGGAGAATCACCTCCCTTGACCTGCTGGCCACACTTCTCCTGATGCAGCCCAGGATCTGATTGGCTTTCCAGGCTGCAAGTGCACATTGAGAGCTCATGTTGAGCTTCTCGTCCACCAGCACCCCCAAGTCTCTCTCCTCAGGGCTGCTCTCCAACCAGTCACTTGTGGATTTGTGCCTGGGATTGCCTCGACCCAGATGCAGGACCCTGCATTTGGTCTTGTTGAAGCTCATGAGATTGGCTTGTGCCCACCTCTCCAGCCTGTCCAGGTCCCTCTGGATGGCATCCCTTCCCTCCAGCGTGTCTGCTGCACCACACAGCTTGGTGTCATCAGCAACCTTGCTGAGGGTGCACTCAATGCCACTGTCCATGTCACCCACAAAGATGTTGAACAAGACAGGTCCCAGGACTGATCCCCGAGGGACTCCGCTTGTCCCTGGCCTCCACTGGGACATAGACCCGTTGACAGCCACTCTTTGGGTGCAGCCATCAAGCCAGTTCTGTATCCATCTAGTGGTCCATCCATCAAACCCATGTGTCACCAGCTTGGAGACCAGGAGGTGGTGCGGGACAGTGTCGAAGGCTTTGCTCATGTCCAGGTAAATGACATCAGTTGCTCGCCCCTCATCTATTAATGTTGTGACTTCCATTATCTGTTTGCAGTGATTTAAGCAAGGAAAATAAAAACAACTTCAAAGCCCAGGCTGAATATCAAGGACTTGGGTAGCAATAGCTAAAACTAGGTCCTAAAAGCAGCTCACCACCCTGGTGGATAATCTCCTTTGACATTCCAGCACAAATAGTATTTGCAAAACATCCAACAGTAATTCCCAGTTTGTCAGACCCTAGGACTTAAATTTCAATCAGTGACCACTAATTAGGGCTCCACCAGCTCAGTGCTACACCAGCAGGTGATGGACTGAAACTGGTTCATCTACTCCCTTCCTCATGGGATGTAAAATTGCAAGTGACCAAGCACAAACTCCAAAAAATAGCCTTTTGTGGAATCACAGAAGAGTAGGGGTTGGAAGGGGCTTTCAGAAATGAGTCCAACCCCCCTGCCAGAGCAGGATCACCTAGGGCAGGTCACACAGGAACACATCCAACATACAACCTCCAGCCTAGCAGAGAGCTTTGCCTAGAGCAGGGAGAGGTTTCCTGGAACTCATATAATTTCAGAGAACATCCACCCAGGCTGCTCCTTCCTCAGAGGCGGAGATAAGAAAGAAACAATGCAATAACTTCACTCTTTTTGTTATTCAGGAAGAAGAAAAATACAAAGTGCTGGTCACTCAGCAAGTAAGAGAAGCCAGGAGAACCACAGGTGCCTCTCCAGGACAGGTGAATGTGTCCTGCATAATGCGAAAGGGCAGAGGCATACTAAGAGCTGAGCTCCTATAGGAGGGCTCCTAGCAAGCATCAGTTAATGTAAACTGCAAAGTGTGGAAGGGAATGGCTGCTGCTGGGGAAAAGCTGTCTGTAAGCAAGAGAAAGTGTTGGTGAAAGCTCAAATATCTTTTCTTGCCATTTATTCTTTTTCCTGCACCCAATATATTGAAAGCCAGGCAGAAGTTCAAACTGAGCTTCCTCTAAGACCTGACACAATTCTCTTTGTCTTAACTTTTCAATTAGGAGGAGAAAGGAAAACATTGGAGAAGGGAAATTTCATTGGGGACAGCAGCTTTGAGGACATGAAGATTAAAAAAAGCTGCAAAGAGGAAGTCTAACACTGTGGATGTTCTCTTTTCTTGTCCCTGGTTTATAGCATCCAGTTGGAAGATGATACCTTTTCTTTTCTTTAAGCTTCTTCCCCCAAGACCTGCCTGTATTTGCTGTTTGTTATGAAAGAAACAAGGAGGAAGCTGATTCACATTGCTGTAGATGACTCCTCTCTGGTGGGGTCAATACAACCCGAGCCCATGGAGGAGGGACAGGCACTGGGGAGAAAGCACTTAATGTTCTAGGGATGGGCTGCATGAAAATAAAAGTCATACTTCAAGGAAATGTGTGCATTTGTGGCAGGAAAGAAAGAACAGGCTCCAAACCCCTCTGTGTGCAGCTCAGGATGAAGTTAGAACAGGGGGCTGCTAACAAATGGACAATTATCATTGCTTTGGCTTTCATCAAGGGGGAGAACATCAGCCCACTTCTGAGCAGCACCATCAAAGGAGCAAAGCTGGGAGCAGCCCTGGTTTCCACAGCCTGCTGCACACTGCCTGTGTTTACTGCAGGGATAATGACTCCTTGTCAGGACTAATTCTGTCACAGGAGTGACAACCATTTAGGGGCTGAGTGGTGTCATTAGATGTGGCTTGCATGCTCTCCAAGACAGTTCTGCTTGCAATCTGTGCCATGCTGTCCTTCAAGATTGCAGGAGAGGATGGGGAGAGGAGGGAGTGCAGAGGACCATCTGCTTCCAAACCTTTCAATGGAATTTGAGCCACAGAAAGTTATTGTATGCCTAAGGATTCACGTGGGGGACGAGAAGAATGCACATGAGGAGTGAGGAAGCAGCTCCAAATTTGCTTTTCATTACCCTGTGCAGGTCCCTAATCTTTCTGCTGTTCCTCTGAGCACCTGCACGTAGACACTGCTCCCCGTGGGAAATGAACTCTTCCTCTGCACAGCTGCACTTGTGGCTTCTCACTGCTGGATCCCTGCTCTCGTACCACTCTTGCGTTACTCTTTTAGACCTCTCAGTATGAATTTATCCAGGCTTTTCCTTCTGGAATTGCATAGGAGACCCCTGTGAAGCACACCACAAATACACTTTTTGACTGATCACTTAGGAACATTGATATTCTGAAGTAAGTTTTCCCTGACCACCCCTTATTATTCGTCCTTGGAAGATGAAGGCTGTGGCAGCTCTCAGATACTCCTGGCTCAGTGGTTTACAAGCTTGCTTTCTTAGCAAGAGTTTGACTTTGAACAAGGGCAAGCAAAACTGGGAAGCAGAGCAAGCTGCTGCTCTAGCTGGAAATGCAGTTACGGTTTTCATTTGTTTGGGTCCAGTCTCTGGCTCTCACCCTGAAGCAGCAAACCAGTGTGAAGCTTGCTGGACCAACAGGATTTCCATATCATCTGGACTGGCACAAGCTTTGCACTTGTCAGCAAGATCACAAGGTCTGCTTTTCATTTGCGCAGGAAGAAACCAATAAAGGGAGAATTGGAGAGGGTAAAACCCAACCAAACCCTGAAGCAGCCTAAGCAGGACTCCCTTGGCTTTGTTTCAAGCAACAGTTCAACATCTTATTCATGGATTTATAGGATGGTCTGGGTCATCTATTTCAAATCCCCTGCCCCTCCCACCAGCCCAGGTTGCTCAAAGCCTCATCCAGCCTGGCCTAGAACACCTCCCAGGAGGAGGCATCCACAGCCTCCCTGAGCAACCTGTCCCAGTGTCTCACCAGCAGCACTGGAAAGAATTTCTTCCTCATCTCCAGTCTAAATCTGCCCTCCTCAAGCTTGTCTAACATTTCTGCATGACCAGCAAAGCTCCACCTGGTCACAGCAGCTGGAGGGCTGGCTGTGTCCTGACTGCAGCTATCAGGTGTCACCAGTGCCCACTGTGTCTGTGCCACATCTATGGGGCAGATAATTTGTCCTGGCAACAAATGATGTTTCTCTTCCTCCATCGTTGGCTTTTCTTCAAAACAGCTTCCCCCCACCCAACAGCCATGATGACAAATGGCCGAAATCAGCTAAACTGATGTGGGGAAGATGGTTAATCACACTTAATTGTGACACACTTAAGCCTTGGTCTGAGGGGATGAGAAGGAGCTGCACCAGTTTTATATAACACCACCACAGATGGACATTAAATCCCCCACGTCCTTCACCTGGCTGGCTCTGCAGCTCCCAGCAAAGAACTTACCTGCTGATTGGGTGTATTTTGGGGGGATATTTGGATTCATTTCCACACACAATTAGCAGGGCTGATGTCAGGAGTAGCTATTCTTAGCAGAGAGCAGGGAGGTTGGGATTTGAAATAAATGCAAGTCAGACAGGAGTCATGTCAATCATTGCCACTCCAGTCCCGGTGAAAGCCAAAAGGCAGTGATGGATTATTGTTTTCGTCAGTGTTTAGATGAAAGTTAGGGTTGTACAGAGCTGAAGACAAAGGGTGGAAGAGAGAGCTCCTGGGCTACCTCAAGTTAGCCCAGCAATAATAATCTCTGGTGCTGACATGCTGTGGATAGGAACCCAGGGGCAAGTAGGGCTTGTGAGGAGAAAGACAGGTCTGAGGGATGTGAGGTCCACACTCCTGTGAGCACTGACAAGTGTGATGGATGGGCAAGAAGTTCAAGGCAGTATAATGATGGATTATGAAAGCTGTCTTGACCAGAGGAGGAAGAATCTCCCAGGTGCTGAAAGCAGAAACACCCGTGAGTGCCACGGGGAATGAAGCCTTTGTTTGTGTGGCTGGAGTTTAGGGTCTTCATGTCAGAGGCTATTCATGGTCCAATTTCTTCTCTGTCTCCTGCATGGTGATTGATTTACTGACCTCAAGTCCAACACCTTGCCTTGTGAGGAGCTCACAGCCTTCCCTGTTCCCTGGCTTTTCATCCAGGCTTTTACCTTTAAGGTGTCTTTCCATGCATAATCCAGGAATCCCATTTTAATTCAGTACAAAATACCAGTTTGGGGCTACTGCATAATGTCAGAGGGGCTGAGGGAGATGATGAATCTCTTGTGGGGTATTTGGGAAATTAGCTGTTGCCCTGGTTCTGCCTATGGACAGAGCTTGGCTCCATCCAGGTGTACTCACTGGGTTCTCCCTGCTGAAATTCTGGCTCATTTCACCCTCCACAGCATGGAATCCCAGCATCCCAGTATGGTGGGGTTGGAAGGGAGCTCTGGAGATCATCCGGGCCAACCCCCCTGCTCCAGCAGGGCACCCACAGCAGCTTGCCCAGGAGCACAGTGGCCAGAGAAGGGGGGCTGGAAGCGCTGCAGAGAAGGAGACTCCACAGACTTCATAAGCTCTCACAGCTTTTTCCTGTTTGGTCTTAATCACTTTGCAATCTCATTTTCTCTTGCCTGGCTGCTCTTCCCCCCTCTTCCCTCCCCACTTTTCTTCAATCTTTCACAACATTTCCCCCTCTTTCTCATCTTCCCTTCCCAAATTGTCCTTCCTTTCATTCCCCATTCACTCTAAATCCTTTCTGAACCTGAGCTTTTGTTCTGCTGCTCCTCACCCCTGCTGGGACCTGTGCTGTCTGGCTGTTTACATGCACATCGCCACAAATTCTGTGGCTGACAAAGCAGAGAAAATGCCCCTCTGAAAGCTGCTTTCCTCCTGCAGAACAGACTGTCCTTTATGCCAAAATGATGACTCAGCACCGCCGGGGACTAGGGCCAGATTCATTCCTCAGGTGAAGGAGGGATGCAGATGAGCCACACAGGCTTTGGACTAGATCCATACCTAGAGGACAGTCTGAGGCTAGCAAATGAAAACAGCAGCAAGACAGGGGGAGAGAAGGAGGAGGAATCATCAAACCACAATCTCAGCACTGGTGAAGTTGCATCTTGAATCCTGGGTGCAATTTCAGGCCTCTCACTACCAGAATGACATTGAGAAGCTGGAGCAGGTCCAGAGAAGGGCACTGAAGCTGGGGAAGGGTCTGGAGAACAGGGCTGGGGGGGGGGGGGGGGGGGGGGGTAGCTGAGGGTGTTCAGCGTGGAGTGAAGGAGGCTGAGGGGAGACCTTGCGGCTCCCTACAACTACAGGAAAGAAGGTTGGAGCCAGGTGAGGGTCAGCCTCTTCTCCCAAGGAACAAGCAACAGGACAAGAGGAAATGGCCTCAGGTAGTCCCAGGGGAAGTTTAGGTTGGATATGAGGAGGAATTTCATTACTGAAGGAGTGGTCAAGCACTGGAACCGACTGCCCAGGGCAGCAGTGGAGTCACCTTCCCCAGAGGTATCCAAAACACTTGGAGACATGGCATTTTGGGACGTGGTTCAGTTGCCACGGAGCTCTTGGGCTGACAGTTGGGCTCAATGATTTCAGAGGTCTTTTCCAACCTTAATGATTCTCTGAATCTCTGCTAAAATGAACTTTCAGCTTTGCTTCTCTGCCTGGCTGGAGCAGAGGCTGGACAAGCAGCAGCCCCTCTGCTGCTCTTAACTACCACATGCACGCAGAGGAGCTGCCAGGCTTTGGCCCTTTGTCTTGCTTGGATACTATTCTCTTCATACAAAGAATCTGGGGCATTTTGAGCCTTCAGCCAAGTTTGTTTTGTTTGTTTGGAGTGGTGACATGTCACCTCAACTCCAGCACCCTTTATCAGTCACTTCATGCCAGGACATTTTACCTTGAACAACCAGTAACAACCAGTTACACCTCTCCTTGCCCCCTGCGCTGGGTGCCTGTCTCTCCCTGACTCACAGCATTTTAAGCAGAAGAGGTCATGAAATAGTTATTCTTTTTCTGGAGGAAACCAGAAGTTGAAGGAAGAATGTAACATTTTTGCATTTCTCTTCCACCCCCAATGTTATAGATGACTCCAGGTAAATGTTTTTGGTAACAGTTTTATTGGCACTAAAAGATTTTTAAAAGGTAAAAGGCAATAAAAGGCAAGCAAAGCAGCGTGCTGGGCTTGAGAGGGGACAAAACTCCACCTGCACAGCAGCTTTACAATAGCTTTCTTCATCTTATATAGTTCCATCATCTACATAAACAAACTTATGCTAAATAGAAGGCAGGCATATGATAATGAGTTTTAGGTGATCAAATCCCTTCTCCCTGCATTCTGTGTGGTAAGGGTCAAAGTATCCACTCGCAGGCATGCTCAGTCGTCCAGGCTTCTTATCTAAGGAAAACAAATTCTCAGTTCTTCTCCTCAGCCTTGCTGTCTCCAATGAGCCAAACACACTGTCTCTGTTTAAGTCGGTAAAATATGCAGCTCCCCCTTTGCCCTCAAAACAGGCTCCTGCAAGCTCCTGACCCAGTCCCTGTGCAGTCTGAATTCTCTGCCTTTAACAAATCACAGATCACCAGTATATTCATAACAATCCCCCATTTTCTTTTCCTCACCATTATTTGTGTTAAAATTTCCAGATATTTCAGAACCTCCTTAATTGGATCACAATTAAGTTCCTCTATTTTGATCACCTTCAGATCATAACCATCTGCTTGTAACTTAGTGGCATACACAATTTTTCCTGAAGGTCTTATCATTTTAAAGCAACAATTACAAAGAATTACACAGATGAGTATTACAATTATTCCAACAGGTATTATAAACAAATGTTTAAACCAACTTATATTCGATAACAAAGAAGTTAACTTACCCCAAATTTCTCTAAATCCACAAGAAGTATCATCCAAAGAAATCTGATTTAATTTTTGATTATGATCTACAATCACTTAACTACAGATTAACATAACTACACCAGCTTACATTTATGACTACACATACAACATGTAAGAAATCCAAAGTTAACCTATTTTGAGTAGATATTTTCGAGAGACTATTGACTTCAAGCTGTTGAGCTTTTAGAATCAGTCAGGGTTGGAAGGGACCACAAGGATCATCTAGTTCCAACCCCCTGCCATGGGCAGGGACACCCCACACTAGATCAGGCTGGCCAGAGCCTCATCCAGCCTGGGCTTAAACACCTCCAGGGACGGGGCCTCAACCACCTCCCTGGACAACCCATTCCAGGCCTTCACCACTCTCATGGGGAAGAACTTCTTCCTCACATGCAGCCTGAATCTCCCCACCTCCAGCTTCATTCCATTCCCCCTAGTCCTATCACTACCTGAGAGCCTGAGAAGTCCCTCCCCAGCCTTCCTGTAGCCCCCTTCAGATACTGGAAGGCGACAATGAGGTCACCTCAGAGCCTTCTCTTCTCCAGACTGAACAGCCCCAACTCCTTCAGTCTGTCCTCAAGGGACATGCATCTACGCTTGCATTCAGCATAATTTCAGCTGTAGCAGAAAAGTTTACCATCGCTTTTCAAGTTCACCAACCCCAAGCCAAAGTAGAAACCTCCTAGCAAAACTATGAAACTTGCTATGCCTGGTTGGTAGTGGATTTGCTCCCCTCTTGGTGGTTCTTGCAAAGCTCCTGAGTAATTCCTGTTCTGATTTACTATAAAGATATGAGGATAGACCAGTCCTATAACTCATCTTCCTTGCCATCCTAAGCATCCTTATAAGCATTTTTACCACATATCCAGTATATTTGCTTCTTCCTAACTAATAAGTTGTGAACACTTTGAATACTGCTCTATAAAAGTTACATTCCCACATCCGGGGTCAGTCTTATTTCCCCTTTATTCCTACCTACAGCTGTCTCCCAACATCGCTGGATACAAGGTACAGACATATTTGCAGATGACACCAAGTTGGGAGCAGATGTTGTTCAGTTAGAGGGCAGAAGGGCTCTGCAGAGGGACCTTGACTGATTGGACAGATGGGCAGAGTCCAACATGATGACACTCAACAAGTCCAAGTGCTGGGTGCTGCACTTCAGCCACAACAACCCCACGCAGAGCTACAGGCTGGGGTCGGAGTGGCTGAGAGCTGCCAAACAGAGAGGGACCTGGGGGTGCTGATTGACAGCCACCTAAACACAAGCCAGCAGTGTGCCCAGGTGGCCAAGAAGGCCAATGGCATCCTGGCCTGCATTAGGAATAGTGTGGCCGCCAGGAGCAGGGAAGCCACCATGCCCCTGTACTCTGCACTGGCCAGGTCACACCCCGAGCACCGCATCCAGCTCTGGGCCCCTCAGTTTAGGAAGGACACTGAGACACTTGAAGGTGTCCAGAGAAGGGCAACAAGGCTGGTGAGAGGCCTTGAGCACAAGCCCTATGAGGAGAGGCTGAGGGAGCTGGGACTGCCCAGCCTGGAGCAGAGGAGACCCAGGGGAGACCTTATTGCCAAGAAGGGGTTGGTCTCTTCTCTTTAGCAACCAGCACCAGAACAAGAGGACAGAGTCTCAAGCTGCACCAAGGGAAGTCCAGGCTCAAGATGAGGAGAAAGTTCTTCACCGAGAGAGTCGCCCGCCATTGGAATGTGCTGCCCAGGGAGGTGGTGGAGTCACCATCCCTGGAGGTGTTCAAGAGGGGATTGGACATGGCACTTGGTGCCATGGTCTAGTCATGAGGTCTGTGGTGACAGGTTGGACTCGATCCTCGAGGTCCCCTCCAACCCTGGCGACACTGTGATACTTGCATCCAAGGGTTCTTCAAATTGTAACTTCCACCTTACCCAGATTGTGGAATCTCCATGCAATCCTCAAGTTTTGGAATGCTTTTTGTATTTCTGTTACATCAGGAAAGGCTTTCCCTATCAACAGGAACCTGTGTGCTGAATTCTCAGGTAGCTGGGAACAAATCCAACACTGCTGCCTGTCCACTGCAGGCTTGAACCCACGACCCTGAGATTAAGGGTCTCATGCTCTGCTGACTGAGCTGACTGTGCTGCCTTTCAACAGCTGCAGATAAGTGTTCTGTTCTCATGCCTTTACTTCAGATAGCATTATAGTCTTAGCTCCATAATGGCCTTTCAACCTGTCTATCATTACTAATATTGGAAGAGAATTTATCTACACATGGGAACATGGTCTTTGATTTTGATTGGACTCCTTATACAAAAATAGGCTTAGGATCAAGATTAGGCTCCACCAGTGTATGTTAACTCTGCTTCCTTAGCCTACCGGGTACAACCAGCAGCCAGGTGTGATGTCTTCTTGGCAGCAGTTACATTCTTCAGGAGCCCTACAGATCCAGATTCCCTAACCCACTTTAGGTTTTCATCCGGAGTCTCTTCTCTACTTCCTCAGCTAGCTCGTTCACCATTTCCCATTGTGCTTTTATTATTTCAATTCCTCTTCCCTCAAAGTCCTCTACAATAATTTTTCTTATGTCTCTCTTACCGTTTCCTTCTACTAACCCTTTCAATTGTTCTTGGTATCCCTAACTAAAGTTTCTCTAGCCTTTATTTCCCATTTATGCCAACCCCTTTCAAGAATTTTCCAAGGGGATTTAAATCCTTTTTCTTCACCACAAAATAAGGTCTCTATCAATCTAGGCTGCCTATTTTCAGGTCTAATTTTACAGTTACAGTATTCAGGACAATATACTTCTCAATTATAAGAGATACAAGACCATTTCTTACAACGTTTAAAACATTTACAAGTTACCCATCCCCCCTGAGTTCTAGGATGCTTTGTACACAGAATGAAATGGGGATATTCCTCCATGTTCTCTTGCAAAGCAGATTCAATGTCACATGCTATTGCATGTATTTCAGGAGGAGGGGGTGTCTTCTAAGTTCCAGAGCTTTCAGACTGAGGTGTTCCAGTGTTACATTTATTCAAGTACTTACCTGTCAGCACTAACTGCAGTCATGAAGGTGCTTCAAATCATCTGTGTAAGTGGTGTGGAATTCATGCTGATGCCAGTTTTGCTTTCTCTGTGGAGTCACTCTAATCTCTCCAGTCTCAGAGGTTACTGTCCATTTACTCGCGACAGAGGCGTCCATCCTTTTCTGCAGTCCAGACAGCTGTAATCTGTTGTTGATAAAACATAAAAAGATCTCTCCCAAGGGAGTGTATTCAGTCTCTGAAACAACCAACAAATAATGTAAATAAATCCTTTTTCAGATTCTATTTCTATATTTTCAAGCAGGGGCACCTTAAAGGTTCCCCTTCAGCTTCAATTACTGTTGCTGGGTTTTTTTTCCTTCTCAACCCTCTTAGGAGTTTTTTTGTATAGTCAATTTTTCTGCTCCCATATCTGCCAAAAAAAGATTACCTCCTCCTTCTGGGGACTCATTTGATATTCTTGTCCCCAAAACATACAGCCCGACACCTCTATCCGTGATTGATAGTACCCCAAAGGTCCGAGCAGCTGCCTGATTTCTGACTTTCCCTTACAGCAGCTACAAACAGTTCATTTTCCTTAAACATTTTCCTCTCTCTTTCCTTTTGTCTACAGTTTCTCTGGATATGTCCCTTCTTATTGCAGTAATAGCAAATGGGGACTTCTTTTTTCTGAACCCTGTTATCCTGTTTCCACTCCTGTGTTGTTTCCTGTGGTTTCTGACTTTCTCTTACAGCAGTTACAGAGAGTTTAGCCTCTGCTTTTTGTTTCTCTTCATCCCTCCTTACATATACTTTCCGAGCTTCCTGTAATGACTCCTCTAATCCCCTGTCTTGCCAATCCTCGATCTTTTCCAATTTCTTTCCAATATCTCCCCATGATTTTGCCACAAACTGCATCCTGAGAAGTATCACTCCAACTGCAGAATTGGGGTCTATTCCAGAGTACATCTGCAAATCTTTCTTCAATCTTCCCATCCACTCATTGGGAGATTCATCTTTCCTCTGTTGCTCTCTAAAAGCTTTATCAAGCTGGCCCCTCTGTACAGCTTCTTTGATTCTTTCTATTATTATAGTCCTCAGGTCTCCCATATTCTGTCTCCCTTGAAGCTGCTGCTGATCCCACCCAGGATCTTGATTAGGCCACTTCTGATCTCCTGCTGGCCCCCCCTGATTCTGCCGCTCCCATATTCTCATACGAGCCTGTCTAATCATGTTTCTTTCCTCTGTAGTGAATAGAATACTCAAAATAGACTGCATCTCTTTCCAAGTCTATGTATTGGGACCCAAAAATTGGTCCAGTCTCTCAGCTACACCTAAGGGATCATCCAGCAAGGTACACGTCTCTTTCTTAAAGCTGCAGACATCTGATGTACTGAGAGGTACAGTCACAAACCCTATTCCTCCTTGCTGCCCCCCCCATAGGCACTTCCCTGAGCGGATGTAATCCTACACTGTCTCCCTCTTTTTCATTCCTGTCATTCCTCACTCTGCTTCTTGTTCGGGTGGGTGAAGGAGAGCTCTGAACTGCCCCCTTTGTGCTCACAGGGTGAGAGAGCTGCTCAGCAGTACTAGGTGCAGCCTCCCTTTACAGATAGAGATTTTTGTGGGACAGGGCCATGGGATTCTCCTCTAATGATGCTCCTACTGCCACAGAAGCCCTCTAACCTTCTTTCTGACCCCACAAATGCACTCTGCTCAACTCTGTGTCCTCACAAGCCCTGCTGGCTGTGCTGGGGTTCCTCAGCCTCAGTTCTGGAGATGGCTGAGCACACCCTTTCCCCATGGATGTCTTCTCTAATGCTAAAAGAAGCAGCAGAACCTCTGTTCTGAATATGAAAATCACAGAACCATCTACCCATTGGCTCCCGTGCAAGCTCAGTGCTCTTGGCATCCTTTATAGATGGATTGCTCTCATCTGTCACCAGCAGGGAAAGGGAAAAGCCTTACTGGAGCTTCTGAGAGCCCTGTATGGGATATACTGGGAACAAGATGATTTTACCCACGCAAGATAATAAGCAGCCCATGGGAGGAGGTGATTAGTGGAACAGATTCCCAAGGTGCCCTGCTGAGTCTGATCTATCTGCTGTCATTCTGCTGTGGCTGTCAGGTCTGAACAGCCAAGCAATGAGCTGCCCCCCAGTTTCTGTGGGGTTTATGTCAATCTCCTGACTTTCCACTTGAGTAGGGAGGGGTTGGATTTGTTTCAGGTAGAGCATTGGGCCAGGCTTGGGCTGTGGATAATCTCTGCTTAAAGCTTTCCCATCCATTTCCCAAAAAGATTATTTTAATCTTTCCCTCCCTCCCTTCCCCCAAGCCCATCTCGCCACACCAAAGGGTAGTTGTTTATCCTCTTAGCTCACCTCGCTTCCACCAGGCCACCCTTTAATACTGGCCAGATGCTTGGAGAAGGAGTCAGGGTCAGGTTGTGTGCAAGGGATGCAGTATGGCAACAACTGCAGACAGCACGGCAAGAGCACTAAATTCCCACTGAAATAAACTCTTGAAGATCACCATTCTCTTGCTGCTCTGTGACCCCGAGCTAGGCAGAGGACATGCTGGCCCTGGCACAGTTCTGAGCAGCCCATGGGATGCTCTGGTTTGCTGTGACACTTTGTTCTGTCAAGCAAGCAGTGAGCAAGCAAACCACCTTCCTCCGAAGTCAGGTAGGTCCACAGAACCCAAGATTGCCTCCACTTCCTGAATTTTGCCTGCAAAAAAAAGCAGCAGCTAAGAGCTTGAGTCTCTTCAGCTGCTTAACTTTAACAGCACCAAGTTTGTTCTGGAAGAAATTTTGGAACCATAGAAATCTTTGGGCTGATACAGACCTTTAAGGGTCATCCAGTCCAGCTCCCTGCAGCCAGCAGGGACATCTGCAATGAGAGCAGCTTGCTCAGAGCTCAAACCAAAGTGACCTGGAATGGTTCCAGGAGTGAGGCAGCTCCCACCTCTTTGGGCAACCTGGGCCAGGGTCTCACTAGCCTCAATATAAAACACATCTTCCTTCTCTCCAGGCTAAATCTCCCCCTTGTACGTTCAAACCACCCCCCACCTTGTCCTTTCATGACAGGCCCTGCTCAAAAGTCTTGGGTTTGGTTGTCAAGATGATGATTAGGATGAATGTCACTAACCTTGGGCTGCACAGAGCTGGAAGGTGTGTGCGGGCTGAAAAGGGAAATAGAAATCTCATCCAAAATAGGATACAGAGTATTTTCTTTTCTCTTTCCCCTCCTCCTTTTGTTGTTATCAATCCTCCTCTTCCTACTCCCCCTCTCCCAGAGGATAATTTGTCTCTTCATGGCTTGTGTAGGCTACTTGAAAAGCTTCAATTAGCAAAGAAAGGTTCTGGTCCTGTCCTTGCAGCACTTTCATTTCTTGGTTTTGCTGAACCATGGAGATTACACACTGATTGTAATTAGGAAGTGGAAGAGGAAAAGAGAGGGATTTTAGCCTTCATTATTCAACTTTAATCTAACTCATTTCCTTTCATTCTGGAAGAAGAACATTTCAAAGGCTTCCAGGAGCCTTAGTCTAGCAGTGTTGACCAGAGGCACTGTCAGTCTTGCTGGAGAAGAGAAAAAATGCACTGATATTGGCAGCTCCTTGTGGAGTATAATTATGCTTCTCTTAGCAGCTAGCTCTGATGAGCCATAATTTTAAATTTAAGATCAATGGCTTTTCCTTGAATGCTTCTCATGTCAGAATCTATAGTGCAGCTCATCTTGTTCTTTGGTTAGCTCTTACACCAGGGAAAGAGAAAGATTCTGGAAGAAATTGGGTTCCACTGGAAGAAGTTCAGTTTAGTTTAGACATTAGGAAGAAATTCTTCCCCATGAGGGTGGTGAGGCACTGGAACAGGTTGCACAGAGAAGCAATGGAGGCTCCAAGCCTGGACATGTTCAAAGCCAGCTTAGATGGGGCTTGAGTGACCTGGACTAGAAGGTGTCCCTGCCCAAGGCAGGGGATTGGACCTTGGAGACCTTTAAAGGTCTTTTCCAAGCTAAACCATTCTATGATTCATGGTCTTCTACTTCAGGGCTCACAGGCAGTTATCAAAGACCCTTAAATATGATGAATATCATAAATGAAATTCAGGCAGTTTATCATCCACAAGGAGCAGGGACTCTACATCCAACCTTCCTCCCTCCTGGCGCAGCACTGGAATGCAGAGTGGTGGGCACAGCTAAAGGGTCCCATCCTGTAACAAGCATGCCCAGCTTGTGCTGGGAGAAGGTTTTTATTGCCGTCTTGTCTGGAAGGTGTTGCCCGCATTAGACACATCAATGTAGCCAAGGGAGATAGCAGTGCCTCGCTAGTTGGCCCTGGAGATGTCATAGAACCATGGAACCATTTTGCCTGGGAGAGACCTTGGAGGTTATCGAGTCTAACTCAGCAGGGTCACCGCTAAGCCATGTCCCTCAGCACATCTCCACATCTTTGAAACGCCTCCAGGGATGGCCCTGGGCAGCCTGGGCCAGAGCTTGACAGGCTTTTTGGAGGAGAAACTGCTCCTCATGTCCAGCCTAAACCTCCCCTGGTGCAACCTGAGGCCATTTCTTCTTATTCTATTGATTGTAGCTGGGAGAACAGACTGATGCCCAACTTCTGCAAAGGAAATGCACCTAATGGAACAGGAGCTCACACCTGCACTGAGCTAGGCTGTGCTTTCTATCTTCCAAAGTTCTGCCATTAGCTTGGTTTTGAGCGTAGATGGTGTGATGAAAACATGCTGGTGGATGTTTTGGTGCTGACAACTGTGCCTCCCTGCTTTAGCTGTCATACTGATGTCCTCCTCTCCAAGCTGTGCAAAGCCTTCAGCTACAATTCATTATTAACATCCTCCTTCTGGGCAGCAGCAATCAAACTTTAATAGACTCACACAAAATGTTTCAGTTTAGATTACTCCTTTCTTCCTTCTCTTTTGCTAACAGGAGCTGTCAATACACAGCTCATGCTGAGCTGGGAATTGGCTCAGCATGGAATTGCACCATGAAGCTCTTGCTGGAGAAGGGGGAAGGTTGGTGAAGCTTCAGCTCACTTCAGTTACAACTAAATCCTTGTTTACTGCAAGATGGGAAGCCCAGGTTTTGCTAACAGGAGGAGCATGGACCTTCACCTGGGGCTTAATAATTAAAACAAACACAGACTTGCTCAGAATGTGCTCTCTTGCCATGCTCCTCTTGCTGAGCAGCCCAGTCAGCTTCTCACTGGGATCTCCCACTGCCTTGATTTTAAATAATAATTAGAAAAGATTGTCTGGGGTTTCCAAAAGCAGGCAGCCCTCCCCAGCAGCTCCCACTCAGTGCAGGCAGCTCCACTTGACTTCAACAGAGGAAGAACATGGAGCAAGTCCAGATGTCTCCCCAGCCCTTCAGTTATCTTCTTCCTTGCACAGGAAATGCCAAAGAGCAGGTTTTGGTACATACCCCAGGGCAAGGTGGCAGACTGATCAGACTGTATTTGGGAAGGGCCACGGGAAGTGGGGCAGAAGAGAAGTCCCTTTGCCACCTCACTGCCTTTCTTCCTAGCTCAGCATCACGAACATGATCCCATGTAAGAAGCAGCTTAGAGTGAGGAAACCAGCTGGCTAAAATGTGGATGATCTCACAATTCCAACCCAAAATTTTCTATTCTGACTAGGCCCAGTTTTTGATCTAGAGATGATCAAGAAGTTCGGCTGGGAAAGAGGCCAGGATCAGCGCTCTGAAGGTTTGGCTGAGGATCCTATTTATAGGACAGTTCTGGTAGCAAATAAAAGGTGAACCTTGCCTGGTTAGGACTGAGGGCAGAGCCTGCCCAGAAAGACCTGTGCCAAAATCTGCCCACCCTGGAATGCTGCCAGAGAGACTTCAGCTGAGCAGTGTCACTCCCACCCCTCCAGCACCTGCTGAGCAGTGCTGCATTAGCAGAGCAGCAGTGCATGAATGAAACATCTCAGGAATACATTCATTCTACCTGTAGAGCCTCCTCTGATTTGTCTGGCATCCCAGGAAACCAGTGACTGCTGCATAGTAAGAGCTTCCGTTGGTGCTGCAAAGGACCTAGGTTACAGGAATCCATCTTCTCTTTCAAAGCAGGTGGAGATTTCACTGTCTTGCCTTTTTTCTTCTTTTTAAATTATTTTAACAAGGCCTAACTAGAGGAGAGAGAGGGAGAGCCCTCAGAGTGCACCAAACTGCAGATTAATGACTGTAACAGAGGAAAATTAAAGACATGTCTAACTATAGCAGGGCTTATATTTAGCAATGGGCAGCAATGAATGATTCTAAATGTAGCCTGGCTGAAGAAGGACAACTTGGCAATAACAGAATCAGTGAGGTTGGAAAAGTCCTCTAAGATCATCAAGACCAACTGTCACCCCAGCACCACCATGCCCACTAAGCCATGTCCCAAAGTGCGACGGCCACAGGTTTGTGAGCACCCCAGGGATGGTGACACCACCACCTCCCTGGGCAGCCTGTGCCAATCTCTGACCACTCCAAGAGTGAGGATATTTTTCATAATATCCAATCTAAACCTCCCCTGGTGCAACTTGAAGCCATTTCCTCTCATCCTAAGCCATTTCCTCTCATCCTAAATAGACTTCCAAGTTGTAACGGGGAAGAAATAATTGATGAGTGGAAGTGTTTGTCCTTGTAGTGTTGCCTCCAGAAGGAAGAACTCAGCCCTGTTATGCTGGAGCACATCAATGGAGCTGCAGTGCACTGAGGAACACAAACTGCCCCAAAGTCATGGTGGAGTGGAGGAGAGGAGAAAAACCCATGATGAAAAGATAAATATTTTCTCCATTTCGTTTCCCAACCTAAATATAGCTCAGGGCAGGCTGCTCCTATTTCTGGCAGGACTCTAGAGCTCTGTTCTGGATTTAACTTCAATGCAACATTTGAAGGCTGGAGCCCTGTTCATCATAATGGTGAGAGAGGATCTGCTCCTCTCTCCAAGATGAGCAGGTTTCTGTGTTCTGCCTTAGTGGGATGGGTTTTCCCTACTGAATAAGGCACATCTAAACCAGGTTTATATCTGGGATTCTGGCTCAGCTCCTTCCTCCTTCTCCCTTCAGGATACAATGCTTTCTCTTACCTCTGCCTCCTTAAATGCTTCATGAGCTTTTCATTCTAATTGCTTCCAATTTTCTTGAAGTACCCTTTTTACAATCATCACAACATGCACTGGGTTGGAAGGCACCTTCAAAGGTCCTCTAGTCCAACCCCTGAACCCTCTCAGCTGCTCCAACCCCTTTGTCATGTCTGGCACAGGTAGGGTCAGATCATTAGAGGGACACAGCCCAGCATCATTTCAGTGAAAATGGTGAGATTAATTTGCTTTCTGACAGCCTGGGGATGACTGGAGCTGGGCGAGTCTGACACACCTTCAGCTGTGCCTGTCAGAGTGACTCAGAGCCTGTGGAGGTGGCAGTAGCTGTTGGGTGCAGATGAAATGTTATCTTCTGTCTTTACTTTGCTTAAGATGAATTAACCCAAACCCTTTCCACAGTCAAAACTCTCCTTCTTACAATGGCTTCTCCTCCAAGGTGTCAGTGGTTGCATCCTTCACTATCAAATACCAGTCAAGGGGATGCCAGTTAATAGTTTCCTGTAAACCCTTAGGAGCTAAATGAGCCTGATCAAATGGGAAGGCTTTTCCCTTCCTTTTGGCTCTCTGTGGGCTGGTCAGGGCTGCTGGTGGTAAGCTCATAGGTGATTAGGACTCTAATCACGTGCCATCTGGGATGAAAAGCAAATGCCAGACAGAAGGAAGCAGCTGATTGAATATTTCTAAAGGAAAAAGCTGCTGCAGAGTTTGCAGTGTCTTCACAGAATCACAGCCGGGAGGGGTTGGAAGGGACCTCTGGAGCTCACCCAGTTCAACCCCCTGCCCAAGCAGGGCACCCACAGCAGCTTGCCCAGGAGCACAATGGCCGGGGGGTTGGAAGCTCTCCAGAGAAGGAGACTTCACAACCTCTCTGGATGTGGCTGTGTGATAGCAGCGCCTGTCAGGTGAGGCTGTCCTGGGGGTAGGGATGGGGACAAGGATGAGCACAGTACCTTTGCTGCTGTTAGTCAAGGCAGACCTGGCTTCCCCTCCTGATGGGCTCTGGCTGCACCTGCAGGGAAGGCAGAACTGGGTTTGCTGCTTCAAACTGTTGCCACTGCTCTTTGAAGTGTTTGGTGAATATAATCTGGTTTGTCCAGACACTTAGCTGCCTTCTGTAAACCACAATTTGCAAGCATTTCAGACCTGCTTGGCAAGGAGGAACATCAATCCACCTGGCTTTCAGCCCTAACATCAGTCCTTCCTCACTCTTCCAAGCCAGGATTTGGAGCTCTGCTACAAAATGCTTCTTGGGCCTTTTGAAGGGGCAGGACCCCAGGTGCCATGACTTGGCTGCAATAAACACAGCTGTCCCCTTCCCTCTTGCTTGTGGTGACTGTGCTGAAGCAGGCAACCTGGATGCACAGCCACAGGCCACAAAGTAACTTCTCCTCAAAGCTCTGCTTCTAGGACCAGGAACCCGCTACCATTGTGGTGTGTAATAAAGAGAGCATGCCAAAAAAAAAAAGGACATTTTTCTGGCCAAAGTCCTGTGAGCACCTTGCTGAGGGCACAGAGCAAACCACAGCTCCGTGGTCTGGCCACAACAGATCTGTGATTTGACCTTTTTGGGAGAAAAGATGCAGCCTCTTCCTCTCCTGAGGGGATGTGGCCAGATAAAACACCAAGATTAGGTGGTCCTTACCTCTGAAAGGAGAGAAAGATGCTCTGGGTCAGGATCAAGTGCAGAAAAGAAGGGAGAATTGTAGAATGCATCAGGTTGAGAAGGACCCTTAAAGGTCATCTTGAACAGGGACATCTTAGATCACCTGTTCAGAAGGTGCAGATGCTCTTTACTTTTTCATGGTCTGTTAAAAAAGGCCGTGAAGGGACAAAAAACTTCTGCCTTTTTCAGTTTTCAGCAAGTATTTAAGGAAAGATGCACAAGGTGGTGGCAGAACCCAGGTGTGTGAGCTGGGAGGAATGGAAAATGCACCACCTGCAGCTGGAGCCCAGTGATAGTGGAGACCCTTTTGGGGAGCTACCTTTGATGGGAGCTGTTGGTAACCAGAGTCTTGATCAGGGAGATCAACAATGCTCCTGCAAATAGAGAGAGGAACAGGCTCAAAGACCTGGGAGCCATCAAGAGCTGCCTGCCTGCAACAGATAGCTGTTCTGCTGGTTGTGCTGTGCGACCAGATAAGGCTTAAGGGATCAGCTCAGGGGCACACAAACGTGTTCAGGTGACTTCATACACATCCAGAAACAGAGCAGTCAGCTCAGTCAGTCGCTTTCTCCAGCTCTCAGTGCAGGCAGGTTTTCTCCTCCAGGATCTTGCATTTCAGTGGGCAAAGGAGGGGATCTCTGCTTTTGTGTTGCCATGGGGTTTGGGTTTAGTTTTGGCAGAAGTCTGGTACTTTTCAATCAAATAACTCCATGGTATTTGGACAGCTTACACTGATAATTTCTTTTGCCTACTTCCTCTGCCCTGTACCATCCAGAAGATCATGGACTCAAACAACTTGTCTTGGATGGGACTCTCAAAAGTCACCTTGTCCAACCTGACTGCAGTGAGCAGGGACACCTCCAACTGGCTCAGGCTGCTCAGGGCCACATCAAGTTTAACCTTGAACATCTCCAGGCATGGAGCCTCCACCACCTCTGGGCAACCTGTTCCAGTGTTTCATTACCCTCATCATAAAGAGCTTCCTCCTAATGTCCAAAACCTCAGCACCTCACAGCTTGGAGGGTGGATGGAGAGAAGCTGACATTTTCATTTTGCAGGGAGCTCAGGGACAACAAAGCAAAGTGATCGATCAAGATTAATCTGTGGCAAAACAGAGTCCCCAGCCTCAAACCCTCCCTGTGTGCCTTTAAAAACCACCCATTTGGACCCAGAAATCAGGCTGCACTCGTGCTCAACACAGCATGAAATTCTCCAGTCCATACTACATCTCCAGAGGTTTGGGTTGCTTGCCTGCAAGGTCTGCTCTCAGTTCTGGCTCCTGATTTTAATTTCCTATCATGCACAGGTGCTTGGCTCGGGAGCCTGTATCACTACTGGTCCTGAATGCTAATTCCAAGCCAGCCTAGAGAAAGAGCTATTGTCAATATGATAAGGAAGCACTGCAAGCTAGTGTCAGCGCCTCAGCTGATTGTAAACTGATACTGCTGCCTTGTTGAAGTGTAAAATTAGCTGGAAGAAACTCATTACAATATGGTAGGCATTTCCTCCAGGCTCTTCCCAGGACTGGTGTTTCTTGATGCATTCATTAAGGTTGGAGAAGACCTCTGAGACCACCAAATCCAACCATGTAACCTAACCCATCACCAGTCCTCTTTGTCTTCCCAAAGCAGCTCCTACTCCCTCTACACCATCCTCCCCCTGCCTAAACAGCTCCTGCTCCACCACTACCATTTTTGTACCCCTCCCAGAGCCAGGGGCAAGGCTCTCACCAGCCAAGGCAGCACCCAGAGGAGCTCAGCCCCAGCCAACACCCGTGGATGGTATCAGAGTAGTCATCAATGTTGGCCCTAACAACCGGGGGGCCACCAGGCCCCCCGGCCTTTGTTGTCACCACCACCATCACCCAGTGTGCGCTGTGGGCACTAACCTGGGATAAGAGGAGGATCCTCCAGCCCCGAAGGGCTCAGCTTAGGGCTGCTGCCTCTCCTGGTGGGGTTTAAATGGGGCAGTGGGTGGGGAGGGCCAAGTGGCCACACCTGGGGTGGGAGGAGACCCCAATAGAGCCCAGGTGCCCTGGGTTTGAGGGGAAAAAGGCGGAAGATGGGGAAGGTGACAGACTTCTGGGGTGTTGCCTAGAGAGGTGGTGGAAGCCTCATCCCTGTGAATTTTTAGGGCCAGGCTGGATGTGGATCTGGGTAACCTGATCTAGTGTGAGGTGTCCCTGCCCATGGCAGGGGTGTTGAAACTGGATGGTCCTTGAGGTCCCCTCCAACCCCAACAGTTCTATGATTCTAAAACAATTTTGCAGTTTAGGGTAGACGATAGGAAGAAATTCTTCACAGAAGGAGAGATTGGCCATTGGAATGGGCTGCCTAGGGAGATGGTGGAGTCATCATCCCTGGAAGTGTTTAAAATAAGACTGGATGAGGCACTTAGTTCCATGGTTTAGTTGATTAGATGGTGTTGGGTGATAGGTTGGGCTTGATGATCTTGAAGGTCTTTTCCAACCTGGATAATTCTGTGATTCTGTTCTGTGAAATAAGGTCTGTATTCCCCTGCCCTTGTAATACAAACAACTACCTGTCAAGAGGTACATGACTATCTGCTCTCTATTCTCTGTTCTACTGTAATGAAAGCTGCAGGAATGTTTATGGGATTTGGGCTCTTGTATTTCATGAGTGCTGGATGTGAGCCTCTGTTTCAATCAAGGGCAGGATCAGTTGTTGTTAATGTAGGGCTTTGGATGTCAGTGGCTGCTTACAGAGCTAATGAAGACGGATTCCTTCCCCAGCATAGAGTACACACCTAGGTGCTACAGCCTTGGGATCTGAAGTGGTTTTGGGGAGTAAATCACTGCAGAAAATCATGACTTGCTGCAAAAGGCCAGCAAGAGCAGCCCCTGCTAAGGATGCTCCCGTGACCAGTGGGATTTTCCTGCTTTGGATTAAATTTGGGCTGGAGCCTAGAAGGCAAAAGACATCCAGAGATGAGTCTTGGACAGCACCAGTCATTTTGTTCCAGGCATCAGAGTACTGAGCTCTGAACACTTTGCTATGTGCAGTCCCCATCCATCACATCCCCCAGCCTGTCTGTGTCCTGAGGCACAAACTCAGTCCCTCCTTTGTCACATCCTTCCTCCTTGTGTCCCTTCTGCCCTCCATCTGCCCCCTTCCCCCACCTAAAATGTGTGGATCTATACCTCCATGTGTCTTCAACTGCAAAGTCAAGTCAGTGCTGGTTCTTGCTTACTTAGCAAGTTTTCAGGCAAATCACATCTATTATCCCAGCAACACAGCCCCCCAGCATGGTGGGGGCTGGAAGGCACCTCTGGAGCTCACCCAATCCAATCCCCTGCCCAAGCAGGGCACCCAGAGCAGCTTGCCCAGGAGCACAATGGCCAGGGAGGGGCTGGAAGCTCTCCTGAGAAGGAGACTCCACAACTTCTCTGCGCAGTTTGTCATTAAGTTCAAGTGTTCTAGTTTGTACCCACTGTCCTTTGGCCCATCACTGGCCACCACTGTCATGACCTCCACCCTTTAGATATTTATAGGTATTGAGCAGATCCCTTCTCAGACTGCTCTTCTCCAGGATAAACTAACCCACATGTCTCAGCCTCTCCCCCCAAGAGAGATGCTCCAAGCACCTCAGCACTTTCATTATGGATCTGTGCATCTGTGCAAGATGTCAGTTAGGGATTCTTGGATGAAGAGCAATGCAAATATTAACTGGGTGAGTAAAGCAAGGGGAAAGAGGACAGTGTGAAGGGCAGGGATAAAAACCCCACTAGAGCAGGGATTTCAGGCTGGTATCACCAAGTGTTGGCAAAATTCCTGCTTCAAGCTGGAGGTTGGATTAGAGACTTCCAGAAGCCCTTTCAAGCCAACGCTGCTGGAATTTGGTGAGCACATTGAATGTCAACAGTTTAAACCCAATTACGCTTGGGGTTAACCTGTAAGGCAGCTCTGCAGCCTGATACTTGGAGGTACTGTTTAAATGGCCTGCAGAGACTGAAGGATGGATGGATGATTAGACAGCCTCCTCTCTGCTTTAAAACTGAGATCTTGGATTCTGAGTTAACAGAAGAGTCCCCAAACTGCATTTCAGCCTGAGAAATCAACATTTAAGACACCTGAGACCTTTCTGACCTCTCTCGGTCAGTTGTCATGCCTTGGCTGCTATGCTAATTCCAGCAGCCTGTGTTTGTAGGGCTGAAATGTCAGTGCATTGGTGCCATTTGGACATTTTAAGGCTGAATGTTACCAAAGTAATACTTCTTTATCAGTCAAAAGTTGTGGGTTTTTTTTCCTTCTACCTACAGGGCATGAATTTGTGCTTTTGACTCAGTTCCTTGGGGTTTCCAGTGAGAGCAGAGCTGTCAGCTTTAGTGCCGCAAAGGACTTCAACGCCATCACTCCTGGTGTGACAGTGATGTTCATGCTCATAGTCTGAAATCACTCTGCACTGTGGTTCTCAGGAAGTGTTTCCTTCCCCTGGCTGTTGGGCTGAACTGGATGCTTTGTGTACAGACACTATCAGACTGGATGGAATTGTGCTGTTCCAGAAAGCACTGAATTAAACTTCCCAAACTACTGCCTGCTGCATGCAGGCTGTCTCCTACTGTCCTGCTCACTGCTTATCACCCTGGAAAAGGGAATAGCATCTTCCCCCACAATCCTGGGAATTCCTGCATTTGTTTTTGCTTTATTTCCTTGCCTTATGTTGTGTAATGAAGGGCAATGAAGATGGTGAAGTGTCTGGAGAACAGGTCCTATGAGGAGCACCGAAGGGAACTGGGATTGTTCAGCCCGGAGAAAAGCAGGCTCAGAGGAGACCTTCTGGCCCTCTACAGCTCCCTGAAAGGAGGCTGGAGCCAGGTGGGGCTTGGTCTCTCCTCCCAAGGAAGAAGCAACAGGACAAGAGTAAATGGCCTCAAGTTGCACCATGGAATGCTTAGGTTGGACATTAGAAGAAATGTCTTCACTGAAAGGGTTCTCAAGCCCTGAGCAGACTGCCCAGAGAGTTGGGTGAACACTCCATGGAAGTGTTCAGACGACTCAGAGTTTTGGTGTGAGGGATGTGGTTGAGCAGCAGACTTGGTAGAGTTAGGTAATTGTCTTTTCTAACCAAAATGATTCCATGATGCCATGAATGTCCTGGTCCTCCCTGCTTGGGGAGCAGGGCTGGAGCGGGAGGCATCCAGAGGTCTCCTGCAGCGGCAGGGACTCTGTGTGGTGTCACACAGGGGAAATGAGCTGTGTTTTTCTGGGGAAAAACTCTGATTTCAGCAATTCAGTGGTTACACACACAGAGGGCCCCTATAAATTACAATGTCAGGAGAAGTTACCAAAGCATGAAATTCCTTCTTCACTCAGGGTAGATTGGGACTGATTCATTTTCATGAGAAAAGTGCTCATGCTTGGCACTAAATCCTTTTGCTTCTCTTTCAGTCATCACTGAACACCCACAAGCAAAATCTGTGGTTTTTTTCCAGCGTTTTATTGATTGAGTTTCTGTGTAGGTTTGTAGTAACAGATGGAGCTGGTAGATACAATAACTTATAGCAGCAAACACCCTAGCCAAAGAGAGTGATGAAATACTCTTTGAGCTTCCACCTTGAAAATCTGACATTGTTCTAGGAGCCAACGGGGCAGGCTGTGTGCAGGCAGATCCTTATTACCACACAGATATGTTGGGATAAGAAGTTGGACAATAAATGGGTTCTGCTTTCAAGCCAGCTCTGGTGTGTGCACATCTGGAGGCAGTCTGTCCCTTTGAAACTTCACATTCCAGGACAGTCATGGAATCATGGAATTGTTTTGGTTGGAAAAGACCTTTAAGATCATCGAGTCCAACCATTCTCTAACTCTACCAAGTATGGAGCTAAACCCTGTTCCTCAGAAGCACATCTCTGCCTCTTAAGCACCTCCAGAGATGGGGATTCAACCACCTCCCTGGGTAGCCTGTTCCAGGCCTTCTGAACCCTTTCACTGAAGAAGTTTCTTCTCATATCCAAACTAAACCTCCCCTGGTGCAACTTCAGGCTATTTCCTCTTGTTCTGTCATTTCTTACCTGGGAGAAGAGACCACCCCCACTTGGCTCTAACCTCCTCCTCCAGGGAGCTGTAGAGAGTGAGGTTTCCCCTCAGCCTCCTCTTCTCCAGCCTGTCTCCACACTGAGCTGTATGACACCTTCTTTTTCTGGTTTTAACTGAAACTTCCAAAGCTGAGGAGAGTTCTCAGCATAAGCACAGCTCTAGGGGCTGGCAGCAGCACTCAGTCTCCTGAACTCAGTGAAATTCCTTAGCGCAATTCCCCCTTTTTTTTCTTCAGTAGCATCGGAAGAAGATGATATGAAGAAGACCTAACAGACCACAGAATCATAGCATTGTTTGGGTTGGAAAAGACCTCTGAGATCATCAAGTCAACACCACCATCGCCATCAAGCCATGTCTCCAAGTGCCATGGCCACACATTTCATGACACCTCCAGGGATGGTGACTCCACCAGCTCCCTGGCCAGCCTGTGCCAGTGCCTGACCACTCTTGACCTTTAATTTCTGCTTTATTCTGGTGGTGTTCTACTACCAAGCAAAGGAGACCAGGTCTGTTTAACCATCTACACCAGATCTTATTCTTACTGCTGGCTACAGTGCTTGGAGGAAGCCCATTGAGGCTGAATAAGCAACTGTTCTTCAGAAAACAAAATGGTTTAATTACAGCTCCCAAGCCAATAAGCCAGGAAGGGAAAAAATAGATTAAGAACATGGACCAGAAATGGCCTTTTTCCCCAGCCACTGGTTTATGAAGACTGAGCTTTTCTTGGTGGGATGAAACTTGGCAGAACTGAGGAAGACATCATCCATTTACTGAGGTGATCAAGAACTGCACAGCTTGGGGACATGAGCCAAGCTCCCAAGGACTACCTGGAGTCTGGCTTGCTCCTGTGAAACTGCAGTCTATAGAGCTGCAGAGGGGGTGGCAAGAGAGTTAAAGAACTGCAAACTCATTTCAAATGCAAATTCCAAGGCAACAGTTTGCATTAAAAATTAGCAGCTCAGAATGTCAGGGGAAGAGTTTTACAAGGCTTCATCTGCCTTGTTTCTGGCAAGGTGACCTAAGGTGGGCAGGCTGCTGTTCCCAGGAATCTGAGCTGGGAAGGGGAAAGCTCTCTGGAAAGGGTCTGCAATCATTTCCGGGGCAGCAGTGACCTGGGAGAGCTCTGAGCTCCTATGAGACCTCGGTAAGGAGCCTGGAAGGACAGAAGGTCCCAAAGAAGGACGGCAAAACTGGACAGGAGATATTCAAGGCAAGGCTTGACAGGGCTTTGGGCAACCTGATCTAGCTGAAGATACCCCTGCAGAGGAGGTTGGACTGGATGACCTTTGGAGGTCCCCTCCAACCCTGAGCATTCTGTGATTCAGTATTCCACGCTCATGACGATAGTAAGAGGAGGATAGTCAGTCAGTACAGCTGTAACTGTTGTCAGTGCACAGACTTTTCCCCACACATATTGGTTTACAGAGAGGGAAACTTCCAGAGAGCTCTTTAAAGAGAACTTTTCTGTTGCAGTAAGACCAGGGCCACTGATAAAGTTTTCTTGAAATTGTCCAATTAAAACCACGGTGTCCAAGAGCTAACAACCAAAGCAGATGTGAGCTCAGAATCTAAACCAATTACTTTTGTAAAACCTGCTCCTGATGGACTTATGCTAATGCACCACTTTATTCTCATGAGGCACTGCAGCTCCTGCCATGGCTGAAGGTTCCAATGCCAGAGAGAACCTTTGGTTTGTGTGCCCACGATAAGTACTGACTGAATTCACTCAGCAAATAGAATGACAAGGAGCTTGCCACAGCTCTACAGAGGGCACCAAGCTGGAGCTCTCAACATCTGAAGGAGCTATCAGAGATCCTCTCAGTCTTGTCTGCACTGGGGATAAATGAGTCTCCAGCAAATGGTTTTCCTTGTGTAGACCTCAAAGAAATCTTGCTCAACTGTGCACACAGCTGGTGGCAGGGGAGAGTGGGACTAACAGATGTCTAGGGGGGTTATGTCCTTGATATCCTTCAGAGGTGAGGAGCAGGATGAGATGCAGGATGAGCCCACAGAGAGGTGGCACTGGAGAATATGCCCCTGGATAAGCCCAGCTGTGTGGCTCCTGAGAAGGATGCTGAGCATCCCATATGCTGTGGGTGCTGTGGGGAAACAGGACTGCTGAAGAGCTCCTGTTCCTGCAGGACCAGGGGTGCTTACCCAGACCTTTCCAGAGCTCCAAACCATTAAAGCAGATTCTTTCCCATTTTGGATAAACCCAGCTGGCCCATGTTGGGCCCTAGCAAGCTGAGGAAATTTGATTTACAAAAGAACTATATTTATTCTTCTCTCAGCCATCCCATTTCTCTGTCACACAACCTGTCAACATCCATCACACAGCATCTCTTTCACAGCTTCAGCCTTCCAGTCCTCTTTCCATTAGGAAGAGACAAAGTAAATCAGCTCTCCAGCTGCTCCTGAAGGCTTCCATGCTGCACTGGAAGATGAATTGCACCATTGCCTTTTCTGACTAATGCAGAGTAAGCACACTAAGACTTTACAAAGTGCCACGCATCTTCAAAGTGCTCTGTGTCCATTAGCTAAATAGCATTGGTCAACACAGGAAAGCAAGCAATAAAGATGGGGGGAAACAGCCTCCCTCCCTCTGAATTACAACTGAAGCTATGTGGGAGCTCCATTCCCTTCTCACTGGATAGTGTCACACAGGAGATGAGCACAGCCCCTGTAGTCTGCAGGACACAATGTAAAGGAGAGAAGGAAGGTCCAAGTTATCACCACTACACTATTGAACCTCCCAAATTAACCAAGTGATGCTCTGTCGGCTCTAGAAATAAAGCTCCTGCACCATCTGCTGGGGAGAAGGTTGCAGCTGCACAGACTGGCACATCAATGCTGTCCTAGGCCAGGGGAGCTGAAAAGTGCTTATTTTAGCATGGAAGTCTGTGGGTGAGCTGCCCTTGCATGAGCAGAGGGCTGTGTACACTCAAAGATGAGAGGAACTGGAGCCATTCTGCTTTACCTCTCCTTTTTTTGCCCTTATTTTGAGGATAGAGATCTCAGACTTTTCACTTCACTTCCTTTTCTCAAAACTCCCCACTCAAGCCCAAGTGAGGACCAGTGCCAATGGGACACCTGAGATGTCAGTGTAGTGATGGGCAGCTTGGACAGCCCTGTGCCAGGTCTGCTCCCCCTGAGGGATTCACCATGACACCCCCAGCCTTTGCCCTGTGCCAGCAGATGAATGGGCTGGGGCAGAAGGCCTGGTGTACAGCTGGTTCTCACAGCACCCCTGATTCATGCCCTGCTTTCTTCATCCTTAGTCCTGCAATTTAGCAACAGCAAAATTTATTAAAGAGCTAATTAAAAAAAAAAAAAGACAGAAAGAAAAAAAAAGGTTATTTTAAGTAAGAATTAAAAGGAAGACAGACCTGAACATCCCTGAGTCCCAGGCTGGTGCCCCCTTCCGGGGCTGGTGCCCCTCTGGTTTCACTCAGGCTGCTCAGCAGTGTGCTCGCTCTGCCCTCTAGGGCCCGGGCTCAGTGGCAGGCTGCACGCCTGCAACAAGCCTGCCCTCAAGTAAAGGACTTCTGCCTAATGCCCAATCGAGATCTACCCTGCTCTAGTTTCAGACCACTGCCCATCCCGGTGTGTGCTACCGGTTGGTTTAATCACCTAATTAAAACTGTCTTAATTGATTTATTTTCACTGCCACCTTCATGCTCTGATTTCAGCAAAAGCTTCAGCTGAATCAGGAGAAAGCAAGGAATAAAATCATGTTTTAGCATTTGTCTTCTAAAGGACCTGAAAGGACACAGAGTTGTGCTTGCATCAGTGCAAGGAACCAGCCCCAAGCCCATGCACCACTTGTGTGATGAAAAAGGAACTGAGGAGAAAGCTCCAAAAATTAGAGACGCGCCAGATCACCAAAACCTTACACCAGTGCTGACCAAGAGCAGAGGGAGAAGAATAATCACGGTATCAGGGAATCAAGGCCATAGAATTGTTTGGGCTGTAAAAGCCCTCTGAAGTCATCCAGTCCAACTGTCTACCCAACACCACCATGGCCACCAAACCATGGCCCCAAGTGCCTGGAACACCTCCAGGGATGGGGACTCCACCACCTCCCTGGGCAGCCTGTGTCAATCCACTCCTGCAGTGCAGAAATTTTTCCTACTATCCAACCTAAACTTCCCCTGGAAGTAGAAAGATTTCTGCTCAGTTTGGGTACTAGAAGTTGGAGTGATAATGTCAGTGTAGCTAAAGCCTTTCTTCACTAAACCATCAGGATTGTGTAACTGATGGATCTGGCCATGCTGACATCTCTGAAAGCCAAAGGCAAAGGAGGAGCTTGGGGACATTATTTGCTTTATTTAGTGTCTAAGTTCTATGGTTATCAGTTTTTCAGTAGTAGCCAAAACCACCTTCTCTGCATCTCTCTCGCCTTCTGTTAACAGGAGCTAACACATTTGCTGATGAGTTTTGTGTGAGAAATCTCACCTTCCATTATCTATCAAATTCCTTATCCATGCCAGATTGCATTGCCCTTTAACGTGCCCTGTGACCACCTTCTCTTCCTTCCACTTCATTTTATGTCTGTCTTCTTTGCCATATATTATTAACTTCCTTACATCAACAGAGTGACCACCTCGCTGGGAAAGGTTTCTCCTTCCAGAAAGCTACTTTAAGCCCAAAGCCATCATTAGGTTACTATTGATGGGAACAGGAGAGGGCTGCCAGGACTGTAATAAAGGTAAGTGATACCCCGGAGCAGTGCTGGAGTAAAGTTAAATGGACCAGAGTGAGCTCATTCATGTTTCTGCCACTGAGTCACTGCAGTGCTTAAGGAGGGAAAAAGGTTTCTGCCCACCCAGGACTGGAAACCCAAATGATGGATTTGGCTGTAACTGGGACCAAAAGTTATGGCTGGATTTTTTTGTTTTGTTTCAGCTTCGACTGAGAAGCTCCAGGTTTCCTAAATGGGGTATCCAAAGCAGGAGGCAGATGTTTGCAACCTGTCTTCCACTTGTAACAACTCCTGCTCCCCTCCAGTGAACAGGGAGGATATGTCACTCTCATTTTCTAGGATGTGAAACAGTGTAATTTAGTTTAATTGGTGAATATGGCACAGCAATACCTGCTCTGGGATCCTGCTGAGGAGCAGAGCTTGGCAGAGTTCAGCCTGCAGAAGTTCATCCCCCAGCAGTGCATTATAACCCCAAGTGGCCCAGGAGAACAACTTCTTCAAGCAGCTGTGTTGCCTAGCTAGACTCATCAGGCTGTGACCTTCACTGGGAGCATCCCCAAGCCCCTGCAGTGTCACTGTATTGTCCCACAGCTCAGGAACCACCTCCTGACATCCTGAGAGACCATGCAGTCAAAAGCTCTGAGGATAAAATAACCCTGTCCAAAGATGCTGAGTAAAAATCCTTTTCCTTTGAGGAGCTTTAGGTGTGAGAAGGCCAGGTGGGTGTGCTCCTATGACAGCCAGGACAACAGCAGTGCTCAGGATGGTTTGTGTTCGTAGGAATCTTTTCTAAGGCTCCAGCACTTACCTGCACTTACCAGTGCAGGGAAATGGTCCTCGGGATGTTTCCTCTGGACCAGACTCTCAGGGCCAAGTGCCAGCAAAAAGCAATTGCCTCTTCCTTCCTGATGTCCCCTGTTGACTATGTGAGCAGGGACTCCAGGTCTGCTGGGCAGCTCAGCTCTGCTCCAGCACAGCAGGTTCCATGTCTGGTTCCACCAGCATCCCTGTTTGGGTGGTGGGGGCAGATCACAGAATTGTCAGGGTTGGAATGGAACCTCAAGGCTCATCCAGGTCCAACCCCCTGCCATGGGCAGGGACACCTCACACTACATCAGCTTGCTCACAGCCAGATCCAGCCTGGCTTCCACCACCTCCTTGGGCAACCTGTGCCAGTGTCTTACCACTCTCATGGGGAAATTCTTCCTAACCTCTAATCTAAATCTCCCCTCCTCTAGCTTGGATCCCTCCCCCCTAGTCCTATCACTCCCTGACACCCTCAAAAGTCCCTCCCCAGCTTTTCTGTAGTCCCCTTCAGATACTGGAAGGTCACAAGAAGGTCTCCTGGGAGCCTTCTTTTCTCCAGACTGAACAACCCCAACTCTGTCTGTCTCCATAGCAGAGCAGCTCCAGCCCTCTGCTCATCCGCGTGGCCCTTCTCTGGACACCTTCCAGCACCTCCAGATCCTTCCTGTAACAGAGGCTCCAGAACTGGGCACATTGCTCCTGGTAGGGTCTCAGCAGAGTCGAGCAGAGGTGGTGAATTCCCTCCCTGGCCCTGCTGGCCACAATTCTCTTGATTCATCCCAGGATCTGGTTGGCTCTCTGGGCTGCAAGTGCACACTGGTGGCTGACACTGAGCTTCTCATCCACCTGCAGGACAGCATTTGGGCATAGCACAAGCCAAAGCCAAAGCAGAAGCCTGCTCAGATGATGGGGAAATGTGATTTAGCAGGCAGAGAATTGTCCCGCTTATCTCCCTGGTGTGAAACATAATGAGGTAAAACCTAATGATGTTACCTAAGTTCACCTTAGTGTTCTGTATGCATTGGGAAATGCTCGCACCCAGCTTTCTCTGGGCCCTGGGGAGGACAGGAGCTGCTCAAGGCTTCAAGCCAAGTCATCTGCTACAGCCAGGGGAGTGCTGTGCCTGCACAAAGTGTTTGTTCTGCCAAGCCTCTTTCACTGCCTTGCTCAAATGCCTGGCAGGCTTTTTAAAATCCAGGCACTGCTTCATCTGGGTTCTCATGCCTCATTTTCTGGAACATACCTTCAGTGTGGAGGGAGAGATTTTCCTTTTTCTCTTTTTCCCTTGCAAGCTGGCAGTGCTGTGTCATCAGACAGCCTCACTATGGGAACTGCTCCTGGAGAGCTCTCCAGAACCCAGCCTGCACTGTTTTAATTGAGGACTGATACCTGGTAAGCAAGATAACTTGTGGGACAGATAAAGGTCCCTCTGCAGTACCATTGCTTGGCTCTGAACCCACTTTGCTGACACCAGCCTCAATTTTAGCACAGTGATAAGGAGCTGGCACAGGAAGTGAGGAGCTTCGATAGCCATCCTTCATCTTTCAGGATGTGGCTGATGTCTAACCTGAAGGAAACCAATATTGTTAAGGACTCTGAAGGAACAATGTCCTTGGAGCTCTGGGCACTAGAGATTTCTTGATTTATACACCAGAAAGAAAAACACTGTCTGTGTTAGAAATGTTGTCCAGTATTTGGGAGTTGCATTAGATGCATTAGATTAAAGGCCCCTTTCAACCCAAACCATCCTATGACTCTATGAAATAAGAAAAAGAAGGTTTAAAGGTTTCATGTCAGGAAGGATCAGGCCCTCAGTCCCCATCTCACTCATTGTCAGCCATTAAATATGACCCCAAAGCACCAGGAATCCTAGAATGGTTTGGGTTGGAAGGGACTTCCAAAGCTCACCCAGTCCAACCCCCTGCAGGCAGCAGGGACATCCTTCACTAGAGCAGCTTGCTCAGAGCCCTGTCCAGACTCACCTTGAACAGCTCCAGGCATGGGGCCTCAACCACCTCCCTGGCAACCTGTTGCAGTGTTCCAGCAGCCTCCTGGTGCAGAACTTGTTCCTCACATACAATCTTAATCTGCTCTGCTCTCATTTCAAACCATTGCCCCTGGTCCACCAGAAATAAACAAACACAGTGAGCAGAGGAAGTGCAAAGAAAAATAAACGTGTATTTCATCTCATGAAGGTTAAATCTCTGGTATTTTTACTGAATGCAACTTTTCCATTCTGATGCTTTGAGGCTTAAATTAATGATTGTGATAATTGAACTTTCCTCCATTTCCCTTCCAACTGCAACCGTGGCTGCTGGGCTTTAGTGTCACCCCTGTCCGGTTCTGCAGCTGCCGGAGTCATTCCGCGCGAGCGGTGTCATGCTCAACGCTTCACTGTCAGTTCAGGGCTCTTCTTGTGATGCTTAGAAGTAAAACCAGCTGTGACTGTGTTGTTTGGCTTCAAGCTAGTCCCTCAGAAAACTCCAGGTCATCCCCTTGGCATCTGTCCCTGCGGAGTGGACGTTGCACGACGTTGTGGTTGAAATGTACAGAGGAAATCACACATTCACCAAACAGAAAACCAAAGGGAAACGAAGTCCCATTGCTATGTTACAAGAGAAAGTGTGCACCTTCGGTACAGACAAAACGTCTTCAAATTGTGCAGAAGAACCCAAGGCATTAATGAGAGATTCTTTGGAGATGAAAGTGCAAAACAACCAAGGCAACAGAGCACATGAAAGGAAGCAAAGCAGCAGCAATCTTCGCTCTCTAAAGGACAACCAAACTCTCATGCCCAGCTGAGCCCCAGCTCTTCACAAGGAGGAGGCAAGGCTGTGCAGCTCCTGCACTCGTGCCAGGTGAGGAGGGCCCATTCCAGTGTGGAATTCCACCTCTTAGCTCACCATCAGGACAAATGCATGAAGCATTTCTAGCCCAGTTAAGGCTAAATGAGCCAGATGCTGTTCAAAGCCCCAATAGCTTCAAGGTATCTCAGGGAAATGGCAGCATCCTTCAGCAATGGAGATACCCTTTGCTTGGAGACACGTTTGGCACTGAAGCAGCTCTTACAAGCTGGTAACTCTGGACCTAGAGATGAACTTCAGGCCAGGTGGAAAACCTGATTGCTATTTTTCCAATGGTATCCAGCAGCATGGAACTGGAAACTTTTGCTCTTCATGCCTTTGTTTATTTAGCTTCAACTCTGAAGGGTAAGTCCTACCCAGCAGAGGTCTTACATCTAGGAAAATATGGGCAAGGTTCAGTCCTGGAGGGGGAATCCTTTGGTGAAATCTCTGTACAGGGACAATTGGAGTCAGGGGTCTGATCTGCTTGGAAATTCAGATCAATATATTATTATTGCTTAATCAATTAAAAGCATTGATTATTATTCATTTTTCTTTGCTTTCATGACTCTAAGATGAAAACTACCCTTTTGATGACTCTTTTCTTGAATGTCTTTTCACTAAAAGCTAGGCAAGAGCCACAGGGCAGCAGGTTGCTCTGCCCAGGCAGGAGCCCATACAGGGGTGATGCCAGGTCTGGGAGACTTGGGCACTGCCCATCAGACAGCACTGCTGCAGCAGGCTCATCCTGTCCCAGCCTTTGCCCTTGGTGAAGGACAGCTGATGGCTTGCACAGTCCAGGAATGAGCTTTTTGGTTTGGGCCTGGAGCTGGCAATGGTTGCTATATTACTTTGCTGTTTGTTTGAAAGGAAGCCAAAGGAATGATCATTTAAAGCTTTGCCTGTGGCTTTCAGAAGTGGGGTTTTGGGTGGCAGTTTCGCATCAGCCCCTTTTGGATGGAGAAACATTCTTGAAATGGTCTTTCAGTTTGCTTTTACCCACTCTCACCCCCCAGAAAGGTTTACTACTATACTCCCACCTCCAGAAAATAGAAGAAAAACGTTTTTTCCCCCTCCTGTGCATCTGGGATGCACCTTCATCAGTTTCAAAGCGTGTGTGCCTGTGCTTGTGCACAGCAACAGGCACCTGCATGGGCACAAACCACACACCCAGGCTGCTGCAGCCAAAGCTATGTTGTCCTTAATCTTGCAGGTGATGACAAAGATAAACTGTGAACTTCATTCAACCTGTACAGAAGTTACAGCTCAGATGAGCAGCAGGGGAGGGTACACAGACAAGCAGCAGTTAGTACCTTCTTTGGGGCTGTGTGTTTGTTTTGCTCAGGGATTTTGCTTTAAGCAATCTCATTTCTTGTTGCTTCCTGGTGAAAGCTGTTTAAAGCAGCAGAGGAAGGCAGTGGATTTCTTAACAAAATTATATTCTTGATTTTCCTCTTCTCCCAGTTACACTGAGGCAGGTAATGCTCTGTTTGGTGTCTGTTCTACATATGCATGCTGGTTAGATGATCAACTTTTGGCATGCATCCTCCCTGGAGATGTTCAAGCGTGAATAACCAAGCAGGAGAGCAAAAACCTATTACCAGCTTTGATGGCTTCTCCCCAGGTCCTCAGAAAGGCTGAAGGTGGTGTCTATAGATGTGCTAAAGGAGCCCTCTGCATCCACAATAAATCCTTCTCATGAGCATCACAGAACATGTGAAACACCAGGTCACAGCACTGTGTTGGATCATTGTGAAGTGCTGCTTCTATTTCCAACAGAAGGTGCTCCTGGCATGCTAAAATAAGAAGGAATTTTCTCCTCTGGGCTTGCAAGGCTTGTGCTGATCTTTCTTGTGTGGAGTGGAAAGGAAAGAGCATCTCCCTGGGTCCACAGCCAAGTGGAGATCAAATTCCAGGGGAGGCTTCATTGGCAGCATGACATTCAGCCTTGGATTTTGGGCCAAAACCATCCAAAGTGGTGATTTTGGCATGGCTTCTACCATTAATTCTGCCCTAAGAAATTATTGGCATAGCTGCAGGTGAAATCTAGCCTGAACTTGGCACTAAGTTTTCAAAAGCTTTGCAGCTAGCTCAAGTTTCTCAGGACTAGGCAGAGAGATGTTGCTTGAACAATTCATCTGAGGCTGTATTTACTGGAGTCAGGAGGGGGAAAGATGCTTCCAGGGTCACTAACAGCTTTGGAAGCATCATGGCTGTGACGAACTGCTTTCCATTTCCATTATGGAGTTGCAGTCTGGCATGGCCCACATGTGTGGGCAGCTGAAAGGGACTGGGGTCTGACAGAGAGCAAAGCCATCAACACTGTTAATCTGAAAACTCTTCTCTGAGACCTTCAGCTTGAGAAGAAAACCCAACCCAGAGCTTCATCCCTGTTTCACCACAGTCAGCTAAAGCCAAGAGGACAAACCCACACAGGGTGCTGTGCAGAGGGGCAAAAGAAACTCCATCCCTGCACTGAAAGGCTCCAGCAGAACAAGCCAGGGATGCGTTGAGGCCACAATGGCTCAATGAGGAAACAAATAAATTGTCAGTAAGCAAAGCTGTGATGCCAAAAAAGCTGAAGGTCTCTGCTGCATCCAGTGATGCCAGGCCAAAAGCAAGTCTCAGAGCAGAGTTCTGGCATTACATCTTCACCTGTGTGCGGTCTGGAAAAAGTGAGGTGAGGATATGGGACCAGTGTCAAAGTAACTTATGGCAGCAGTACGAAAAGACACAAGAGACTGCAAACAGCAGCAGGGTGGGCAAACCCCGAAGGCCTTGGGACTGCAGCGGGGAGAGCTGTGGCAGAACGCTGATGGAGGTATGCAGGTATCTCAGTGCCTTCCTGGAAGGAGAATAAGAGATGCTTCCACAAGGAATGGCTATGGCACAGCTGCAGGGTCCCCAAGGCCCCAAGGGTTGTAGACAAGAAACCCCAAAGAAGGTTTTTCAGAGTTTGGGAGTCACATTCCCCCTGCCCCTGGGGCTGGGCTGCAGACACAGATGCACGCCAGAGCTGGGTGCAGGCACGAGCCCTGGGTTTAAAACACACATATGGCAAGTCCCACACACATGGGTTCAAATAGCATCTCCCAAATGAAGACCAAGCCTCCATTCTTGTCACTGTCTGCTCCTCCAAACCCTCAGAAAGGGGCATTTGGGATGCTTTTCTTGAGAGGCATCTGAGTGGAATGAAGTTGTTACAAAAAGCCAAGACGATTCACATTTTTGCCCTCCCCATGTCCATGTTTTGAGGAACCCCAGGTACAAAGGTGGGTTTTCACCCTGTAGTTACAAGCAGTAGAAGTGGAGTTTGTGCATGCTGGACGAGAGGGATGGGACAATGGTCAGCTGCAGCATAACAGACACTTGGTATATCGGCATGAGCTACAGGAGCGCTGCAGCACCCCACGGCTCACCGGGAGAGCAACCGCTCCCCAGCACAACGCTTTCAGCAATGTCACCTCCTCAGGTACTACAGCAATCTGGAGTGCAGATACAGCTGGAGCATAGTGCTGTCTACTCATCTCAGGCTGCATGCAGTAGCAGGCAAAAATTGAGAGTACAGTCTGTGAGATAGTCTGGAAAGCACATTCACAGGTTAAAAAGGACCCGGCTGCTCCTGCTGCAGCCGCCCCTTGCTGCTACCTAAATTATCAGCGTGGTTAATACTGGATCAAAAGGCTGTAATCCCTCTCCCTCTAGACACTAATATAAGGCAAGCAGTATTGTGTCACTGTGCCGTCAGACACTAAGATATACTAAAGAAGATTCCTATGCATTATTATTATCCTTATTATAAAAAAAAAACCCAAATCAACCCTATTGTTGTTGGTAAAAACCCAACGACCCCACAGCCAAGCTCTCAGCAGGTGTGGCTTGGTGACACAGCAAAGTCAGGCTGCTGGTGTGCTAAAAGCAAGAGTTTTGCTTTGCCACTGCCAAGCAGCAATGACCTGGGTGGGGCTGGAAGGGGGCTGCTGCCCTCACTTCCATGCCACAGCATCCCAGCCTCAGCATTACTTGGAGGCAAAGGAGCTTTTGTAGCTGATTTCCTTGTTTGCTGGTTCATGAAGAGGAAGCTGATGAAAACAGAAGATGTTCACCCATGATGGAGAGAGGGTGAGAGGATGTGGGCATGAGTTGGAGAACAAGAGTGTTGGGAAGAAAGGGATGGATGGTCAAGGCTCACATGATGATGGAGGAGGATGAAGAAACAGAATCCTCAGCCTGCTTTTTGGCTTTTTAACATTCCCAGTAACAGTCACTGCTAAGGGTCTTTGTATGGCATAACTCTTGGGCAAGTCCCTCAGGAATTTACTTCTCTTAATTCTTACACTTTTGGTACAGTCATCACAGAGTGGTTGGGGTTGGCCTGGACCTCTGAAGATCATCCAGTCCAACCTGCTCTAGTTGAATGCATCCCTGCTGACTGCGGGGGGGGGGGGGTTGGACTAGATGACCTTCAATGGTTCTTTCCAACCCAATGTGTTCTGTGGTTCTGTGTTGCTGTGACCATAGTGGTCTGGACGGATAAGAGAAATGAGGCTTGTAGTAGCTACCCATTGAGACAAATCTGAATCAATGTGTTTTCCTTTTTCTCTGGGGTGTCTGTTGGGAAGGGAAGCATTTTCACCTGAGCTGACGCTCTAGCTTCTCATGTAGCTTCCCCAAACTTCTAAAAATTCACAGAATTTAAAAATCTTATAAATCAATTAAAACTGTAGACACACACCTGTTGTTCTGTAAAGAGCAGTGGCCTGCAGAGCTGATCTGGAGCTATTCAGCAGCATTCGGAATACAATCAATTGTAGAAAATCTCTGATCTATCAGCATCGTCTAAAGAAGGGGAATGGCTTGCTGATGGGCAAGACATTTGTTTGCACTGAGTTCTTTGATGTTTTTGTCTTAAAAACTGCTAATAAGAAAATGAGCCAGCAAGGAAATGCACATACAAAACCTGCACTGGAGTAACATTAAAGACCCTTCCCAAATATTGGGAAATTTGACTTATGGCTAATGCTCTGCTCCTGCCTCTCAGGGTCACACTAGGAAAGCCACCTGCACAGAGACTGCAGCATCCCCAGCCTTGGCTCCACAAACTCCCCAGAAAAATGAACTCAACTCCTAGACCTGGAGCTCCCCAAACCTGGCTGAGGCTCCAGGTCCTAATCTCAGGGATTGCTCCATCCAATTTGCAGTATTTCTCCCCACACCTAGAACCAGACTCTGAGAATAAAACGTCCAAAATCTTCTTGGAGATCAGGTTCCAAGCTCTGGCCCAAGGCCATGGGTTTGTTCAGTACAGAGTCACCTCAAAAGCAGGCTTTGTGCACACAGCCATGTGTGGGCACAGGCACCCTCTGAGCAGTTCAAAAATGGCCTGCTGGAAATTTGGCTTTCCTATCTTCTTGTGCTCTCCTTGGGCTCATCTGATCACACCTGGTGCTGTCTAGAACTCATTTCTGTCCTCCAAAAGATACAGAATCAGACCTGGGAGGAACAGGGGAGTAAAGACCAGCCCTAGAGAGGTGAGGCAGAGACTCAAAGTTTGCCTGTCCACCCTTTTCAAGGTCCTTATTATTGGGCCTGCCTTATTAACCAAACAAATCTGATTTAGTTTCTTTTAATCTAGTGGCCAAGAGCTCCTGTGGGAGATCAGCAGCAGAGTGTGATATAGGCATGGGGGACCCGAGGGATTGAAGGGAATATTGGATTATGATTTAGGGCAGGAATGAAATTATTTATGTCCATAAGCAAGGAGCAGGCTGTTACCTTTACACAGGCAGAAGTCATCTCAGGAATGTAAGAAGCATTATTTGGGGTCAATTCTGGTGTAAATCAATGCAAAACTCAAGGACTTTTTGGGTGGATGAGTGAGAAGTGATGACTTATGGCAAGGCTGCGGATGGAGGCCTGTGTCAGGATGCTTTGGAATGCTGCCACAGCTAAAGGTGGGAGGTTTCATATGCCTTTCACACACACCCCCAGCAGTTCCATCTGTAATCTGCAGCAGCAAGACACAATCTGTGCTGCCTGGATACGAAACACTTTGCTCTAATCACTGACTGTGGAGTGAACACAAAACCTTCCAAGGCTAAAAGTCAGAAGATCTTTTCAAACTCTGGCGTGGTAACTTGAAGAGGGAAAACACAATTCTTATGATGCAGTCCCTGAAGATTTTTCTGCCAGATTTCAGCCTGTAGAGGCATTGGAGGTGAGAGTGGAATTGTAGCTCTCAGGAGCCGTGGGCAGAAGAAAGGATTTCGCAGTAAGAACTGGGAAACAGACATCCAAAAATAGCCACAGGGCACCAGAGTTAGGGCGTGGTGAAAAGGACATGCCACAGAAATTGTCTTCAAGTCCTGTTGACTTTGCTGCCTGTACTGAAGACCAGTCATGTACCTGTGCTGCAGCTGGACCACTGGACATCATCCTCATCTGGAGTTCCTGCCTTTATATCCTACTCCTTCTGTGCCAAATTCTCAGCAGGCCTCAAAAATCAATTGCAAACAAATAATTTAATAAATCTTTGTTACCTCTGACTCAGAATCTGCAGGGAGCAGCTGGCTGGAGCAATGCTGACTTTCACCTCACCCAATGGAATCTCCATTCTTGTGGTCACTAGAAAATATGCGCCACCAGGTCTGACTCGGGACCTGCTGACAATTCTTGCTCTGCCCAAGGGCATCTCCTTTTGGAGTGTGCCAGGGGAAAATCTGCACAATTTGCAGCCACTCGAAGATTTCTCTGTATGGAAGTCAAAGGGCATCACTGGCTTTGCTTTGCACAAGGAAATCTGGAGCCAAAAGAAGTTTGGGAGCACAAGCAAAGAGGGGAAACAATGCAGGAGGTAACCAAAACATGTATCAAATGGGAAAGAAAAGAACTGCCACAGCTGGAAGCCCAGGCTCCTCCTAAGGAAAGTGTTTTCCCCTCCTGAATGGTGAAAAATGGCAGGAAAAAAATTGTCCAGAGCCTTTCCCCACTCCTCAATCCCACATGAAGACCTGAGGGTGGTCTTTGCTTCCTGTCTGCAAGCTGTCAGACTGCACCCACATCTTCTCCAAGGCTAAAATAACCCCACATCTGCCCTGCTGCTGCCTCTGGTCAAGCAAACAGGAGAGAAAAAAGCTGTGATTGTCCCTTCACCCCAAGCAAGTCAATGTTCTGCCTCTCAAAGGCCACACCAAGATGAAGTTCTCACCTAAACATCCTTACCAGGCTCTTGGATACAACACGGGGAAAATGTGGAGACAGGGTTTGAAATCACAGCCCCAGCAGAACAGACACACAGGACTTGGGCTGGAGATGCACAGGAGGGTTCAGAGGCACAGCCCCAGCCATGGTGTCCCAGCCCTGGAGATGGATCCCAAACACAAATTTTCCTGATCCATCCCCTTGCAAACCCCACCCCCACCCGTCCATGCAAAGCATTGCCTTGTGACTTCCTTCTGGTCCCAAAACCACCTCTGAGCATCACATCTCCCCTCGCCTTTCCCCAGCTGAATGTGCTGCTGAGACTCCCAGGAACCAGGATCTCTCCAAGAGAAAATTCTTCTACAAACCGAGGCAGACTTGGCACAACTCGAGGGCAAGCAGCAGCTCCTGAAAGACCATAAAGAAACAAAGCAGCAGGTCTTAACTCATCTTGGGGGACCCAAACAAAACCAAAAGAGGCTCCGCAAACTTGGGTGTGTACTTCTTGGCAGGGCTGAAGAAGAAAGGGAAGGATTTCAGGGGGCACAGTGTGTGCAAAAGTGTTCAGGCACAATGCAAAGTGTAAGAGAAGTGCCTGCACTGACCCCCACGGCCACCAAAGGCTGGAGCTCAGCACTTGACCTGCAGCATCATGGGGAACACAGCACCTTGCACACCCACCCTGCCCCTTTAGCCTGGTGGCTCTGCCTCCACAGCCACACTGAGGACCGTGAGGATGGCTTCACCCTGTGGCAACCCTCCAGAGGGTTTGCCTTTGGTTTGCCTTCACTTCCAAAACACCTACAGGTTTGTTGTCAACAGAGAGAGCAATAATTAAATATAATACATGGTTTAGGATGTGACATTCAAGCCTTGTCACCTCTTGTCCTCTTTCTCTGCCTCATTTCTCTGCCCTCTTGAGTTGTCTCTCTTCTTGCACCCAAGCTGAGTGCTGAGTTTTCCAGTTTCCTAAGATGGGATAATCACCAAACTAACTAACCTGCCCTGCCTTAAGGCCATGCCTCCTGTTGATGCAAATATTCCAGCCACTATCTCTCTCCTCCAGGAGCATACGCAGCACCTGCACATTTCCATGTATTATATTGGAACTATGCCACCTCCCCGATGGATGATGAGGAAGCAGAGTATCAACCCTTCCTTAATTCCCTGTGACCTGAAATCTAAGCCAGAAGCAGACATGTGTTCATGGCAGAGCTCCTAATGACCTAAAGGCATCAGCAGCAGTGCCATGACATGGCAATTCCCACCACACACCCACTAGTTACTGTGATCTCCAAAAAAGCCCTGGCCAGGTGATGTATTCCTGTCCTGCACTTCTGAAGATTCCCAAGAAATGCAAATCACCTTCCCCTCGCCATGGAGCAATTTCACCCAATGATCTTAGGAAGAGAGTATGAAAGAAATCTGGACCTCACTGCTCCAGTTTGCTCACCACTCCAATCTCTTCCACAAATGCAGGCTTAGACCTGCTCATTCCCCCCAATCCAGAGTAAGCTGCAAGAAAGCATCAGCCAGCTAAGGATGTCCCAGAAGGAGGAAAACCTTAGCTGTCAATCTCCTTGAGAAGTTCGCTGCGTGGAGAGCTGGAGCGGGCAGCTGCCTGCCCTCGGCAACCACGAGAAGGCTTCACTGCCTGGGGGCCGCCCAGCCCATGTCACTGAAGGGTCCCTCCCCGTGGCTGACCTGGGAGGAGGCCCACAGGGCGTGCAGAGGTCAGAATCGGTGTCTGATTCCCCTTCTGCAATGTAGGGTCTGATTTTGGCCACGGCTGCATAGCAACCGTTGTTAAGGATGTCCAAGTTCTCTTTGGACTGGGAGATGCTGAAGCCGCTGAAAGAGCGCTCCAGTTCCTCGTGGTCCACCGAGGGGATGGAGATGGAGGTGTCGCTGTCTCTCAGGGCACTCTCGTGGTGTTTTGCTGTAATGTCTTCGTTCCTCAGGTACTCTGCGCTCGCTCTGTGCCCCCCGTAGGCCGCCAGGGAGCGCTCGTGGGAGGGTGGGGGCGGGATGCGCACCAGCGAGCCAGGGTCGCCCACAGGCGAGGAGCCGTGGCCCTGCCGCTGGTAGCCCTGCTGCTGGTATCCCTGCTGCGGGCACGACGTGGAGGGGGGACACGCGTTGTTTGGGGCTGGAGGGGCCGAGAAGTTCTTCTGCCCCATGGAGCTGGTGGACCTGATGATCTTGATGATGCAGCCGTTCTTGTCGATGTGCTCCCTGCTGTCCTCGGGGCTGTGGTAGGGAGGGGCCGGATCCGGCTCTTTGGAGCCAAAATAAGCTTCTGTCTCTGTGGGGGGATGCCCATGCGCTGCATGTAAATGTTCACCAGGAAGTCCAGCTTCTTCTCCATGGACTGCACCTGCAACACACCACAGTGCTACTGCTGCACACAGCCTGAGGGTCGCAGCACAGCCTGAGCTTGAGCAGCATCCAACCCACATAGGCACGTTCGGGGTGGGGCTGGGCAGGGCTCTGCCTGCACTGACCTACATCAAACTGAAACTTCTGGAGAACACTCACTTGTCTTACTCTGAAGTACTGGATCCTTCACCTTGTTACAGGGTTTTCCTTAAGCTCTTACAATCACAGAATGGTTTGGGTTGGAAGAGGCCTTTAGAGGTCATCCAGTCCCACCTCCTGCAGTCAGTAGTGACATCTGCAACTAGAGCAGTTTGCTCAGAGCCCAAGACAGCCTGACCTGGGATGGTTCCATGGATGGGGCATCTATCCCCTCTCTGGGCAACCTAAGATAAGGTCTCACCACCCTCATGGTGCAGAATTTCTTCCTAGTGTTTAATCTTTTCAATTAAACCACCACCCCTTGTCCTGTCCCAACAGACCCTGCTAAAAAGTCTGTTCCCAGCTTTCTTATCAACCTTTTTAAGCTCCCAAAGACCTCAAGAAGGTCTTCCTGGAGCCTTCTCTTCTCCAGGCTGAACAGCCCAAACTTTCTCAGCCTCTCCTCACAGCAGAGGGTTCTGGCCCTCAGATCATTGTTGTGGCCCTCCTTTGGATGCCAATCTTTTTGACAGACACCAGATTCCAGGAAAACTGGAGGGGACACACATCCTTTCAGCCCTTTCCTGCATTTGGCACTTGCCTGGGCTTAGATTGCCAAGGGGACTTCTGAGCCTTATTCTCTAGGAAGATTTTCATCTTCTCTAAGGCTGGGAGCTACAGCAGCCCAGGACTCATTTGGAACATGGCTAATATTGTGACAAAGAAACCACAAATCGGATATTAGGAGAATTTTCTTTGCTGCAGGAGTGGTCAGGCATTGGAACAGGCTGCCCAGGGAAGTGGTGGAGTCTCCAGCCCTGGAGAGGTCCAAAAAGCACTGTGGCCATGGAACTCTGGGACATGGTTTAGTGGGCATGGTGGTGTTGGGTTGAAGGTTGGAGTGGGTGCTCCTAGAGGGCTTTTCCAACCTTAATGAGCCTATGAAGCCACTGTGCCATCAACGCAGCCTTCTGGTAACTCAACCACACAAGAAAGCCTCTGCACCACAGACTCCAAAGTTTCTGCTCTGGGAACAGCACTTGGGCACCTGAACAAAGACATCTGGTGCCCCTCACAACACCCACCTTGTTTCTCTTTCAAAATACTCTTAGTTCCTATTTAATGTCCCACCAGGGAAAAGCCAGGCAAGAAAACCCCCACACAACACATGCAACCCCTCTGCTAACCCCCTCCTGACCCCACATACCTGTTTTTCAACCTTTCCAAGCCTGCCCATCATGCTGGGATCTTCAGGAAGCTCCCCTTCGGCTGGCCCTTTGGTGCGATCCTTGTCGGTCATAGAGGAGCCTCTCCCAACAATCTGGTCAACTCTACCGGGATCAGAGAATCCCCCCCCCCCGCCCCAGAGAAGGACCTGGAGTCAGTTGGAGGCAGCAGGTGAGGAGGGCTCTGCTTGCTGAGCCTCTCTGCCATCCAGCACTGCACCTTACTGACAGACAGGCAGTGGCACTGGAGTGTTAATTCAGATGCAAAACTCAGAGCAGTATTAGCAGAGTTGGAAATCACCCATTGCTGCTTGTACAGATCACATCTGGCACATTATGCACAGAAAATTTACCCACTGCAAAGAAGTTCTGTAGCTGGCTTCCTGCCAGACCATCCACTTCTTATTTGTACTGAGAAATCGGTGTTTGAGGGGCAAGGTCAGGCTTTGTGTTCAGCCTCTGCCAATGGGATTGTTTGCTTTTCTCAGCCTTTCCAGCAGTTTCTTCTCTTTGATGCAAACTGAAGTGTGCAATGCTCATGCCCATGGAAATGAGCTGCTTGTCCTAAGATCCAGCCAAGCAGCTGACATGCACAGTGGTTTAGTGGAATTAAATCAAGGCTGAATTTGGTCATAACTCACCAAATGTTACCAAATTGTCTCAGTGAATCACGGGATGGACTCCAAGCTGGTAGCAGCACAGGATACTGCTGCCAAGTCAGCAGCCAAAGAAAGCCACACCAGGTTCTTTGGTACAAACTTCTTTTACACACATCACATTTGCAACATCTCATTCCCAATGTGGAAACATCTGGGCTCATACACAGCTCAGAAGACAGAGGGAAGGCAGGCCTGGTTTGGAAGCTTCAAGACAATTTTCTTTGAGGCATCAAATAGAAATCTTCTAGAGAGCAAACACCAGAGCTTCTTGGCCCCTCCTAAGCCAAGGGAGCAACTTAGCTTTGGGACAGCTTCTTTAACTGTAGCCCAGCTTCTAACCTCATTCTACAGCAGGTAAACTTTACTCTTGCATAATGCACCAAAGGTAAGGGTGGCAGGGGACAAGAAGGGTTAATTAACCTGACTGAAACCAAGTGGAGGTATCTGGAGCGGAAAACTCAAAATGCTTCTCACGCAGTTCTGCCATGTGGGCCAGGGCTCCATGCACCAGGAGGAGGAGAAGGGAGGAGCTGAACGCAGACGGACAAAGGAAAATGAACAAACAAAAACCAAGGGAAGGAATGAGAGGGGAGGCTGCTTGCAACACAAGAGCCCTCTGTTTGCTGTACATTGAACAGGGAGTTCATACACACATTGGCTGTTAAGGGACAGATACCGGTGAGAATGGACCAGCGAGGCTCACTTGGCTTATATTAGAGCAATAGCAGTTTACAGCACCAGAAGGTCTGGCTCCAAGAGATGAAGTGGATGAGCACATCACACCAAAGACAGGAAATATATTCCAACAACTATTATCTTTGATCCCAGAAGACAATTCCTTTGGGCAGGGACGTGCCAGAAGGCCAGGCTGTTTCGAAAGCCATATTTGATCCTTCGCCTAGAAGCAAGCAGAGGAGGAGGAGCAGCAAGTGCTCTGATTACAAGTGTGAGGAATACACATGCCTTATTTCTCTCTTGTAATGGGAGAAGGAGACTACTGACAGGGACAGGAACTCCCCACAAGGGATGCAAGGACTGACAGGACACACAGCACAAGGAATCCTAGGACATTAAATTGGATACCTCAGGCTACCTGGGTTTGGAATCACAAGTCAAGGCGTGGTACAGTCACTGTGACCTCCTCTCCTGTATGCACAAGCAAGGAAACTCATAAAACAATGAACTTGTGTTTCAAGAGGCCACCAAGTCTAAAAGCTACTGAGTACTGCAGAAGACCAAGAACAATCAGGGTGCTCTGTCCTCGTGTCTCATCTAGCACAGCACTGGCAATGTCCAGTAGTGGAAGTGAGACATCCTTCAACAGTTGCTGGGTAGAGCAGGGGGCAGGACAGATTGTAACACAGAGGAAAGCTGGACATGACCATGCTAGGGTGGATCATAACAGCAGAGAGTCTTATGCAGCCCTGTTTCTAATCCTGCAGATATCCAGGAAGGATTTCTGCTCTCTTCCATGACCATAAGAGATGAGCTATGCAGTAAGCAAACCTCAGATGACCCACGTGAAGCACAGGAGGCCAGATGGAGCTTCACAGATGGAGTGATCACCAGTATCTAGAAGAGAACCAACTTATTCCACCCCCTTCCAGCTGGACATAACCTGCCTGTAGACTTGCTGTGATTTAAAAGCAGGACTGAAGCCCTGCACAGAGTTCATCCATAAAGCTTTTGAAGCCTTTGTCCATTGATACCAGAGCCCAGGAGAGGTCCTGCTTGATTCATTCCCATCTTGTCTAACAAAGTCCTGACTCCTGAGGTCGTCATCTACAGCTCTGAGAAACCAGAGAGCCAGGTCTTGCCTTGAGGCAGGTTTTGCACTGAGGATGGTACAGTGGGCAGCTATGGGCCACTGTCTTCAGTGCAGACAGAGGAGAAGGTGGTGAACCAAGTCCACCAGAGAAGAGTGCTCCTACCCTCAGCAAAGCAGACAGATTTCACTGCTGCTTTATCTGATACTAGAGATGAGAGGAATTTCCCTGTGAGCTCCCAGCCCACCTGTACCTAGCTGAGCACCGCAGAGAGCAGAAGGTCCTTCTAGCTGCTACAAAAGAGCTTGAGGCTTTGTCCAAATCAGGCAGCAAAGCTCAAAAGATAAAGAAAGAGCATATTGCACCATTGCAAGCAGTGGGGGGATAGTCTATGTGCTTACTGAGTGGCAAAGGACCATAACTCTGAGATGCCAAACCTCACTTCTGCACTACATCTCCTGGGGAGACCCATGTCTTCCCAACACCTATTTTGGCTGTGCCAAACACTTGTGCTGAAGCAAGAATTCAGCTGAGGCCTTGAGAGAGACAGCCCTGTGTGCTTTCCTTGGTGACAGAAGAGGACTCAAAGATTTCTAACGTGACAAACTGGGCTATCTGCTATCCTCAAGAAGCTCTGCTGGGTCTTAGCTTGGGAGACAGAAGGGGGGTTGCTCTTTCAAGTGAACTTTGGTGTCCTTCCTTCTTTCTAATGATAGAAAAAAAAAAGAAAAGAAGTGAAGTCTTGCATCAGCCACAGGTGCAGGTTTTCTCATGCTTCATTATGCTTCATGCCAACAGTGCATGCAAAGAGGTGTAATGTGTCACCCTCGGGCCAGAAGCAGACATCAAAAGGTCAAACAGCTCAAATGAGATAAAAATGAAGTGTTTGGGAACTTAGGTTCCATCCTTTTTTTTTTTTTTTTTTTTTCTATTTTTCTTTATCTGTTACAGTTTTGAATACACAATCCAGGCACTGAAGCCAAACCCCCTTCATCCATGTCACAGGACTGGCTACTTACCTCCTCATTAGGAAATCAGCTTTGCTCTAAACATATTTGAACAGCATCTGTTGGCTAAAAATTCCCCCTGAGGTTGCACCTATTCTATGTTAAATAATCAAGGGAATTTAATCCAAAGGGTCTGTGTGGGCAGCATGGAGCAAACACCTTCAGCCAAACCAAAGCCGTGGGCATCCACTGGGGCCCAGCTGCTTTGACTGGGAGCTGCCTGCAGAAACTTCTTGGCTGAGCTGAGCCCTTGTCACTAGAGTACCACAACCCAATCCATGAGATGGGTTGAGATGATGACACATCACTTGGTTTTGTTTCCCTAGGCAGTACTTGGCCAAATGAGGGTTTGTGGAGAATAAAAAGAAAGGCTGGTGCAGCCCATGGGGACCCCACAGCACATGTACCCATGGCGTGGATCCATGGCACTGAGATGATAGAGGTCATGCCAAGGGCAGAGCCTGACCCAGAGGTTTTGGATGTGGGGCTGCTCAGAGCTCTGGTTCCCATCCTCCAGGCACCTTGAACACCTCACTAGTCCTACTGGGGTGTAAGGGAGGATGCAGCTTCCAGAATGAAGCCCAGCACAAAGTTTCTAATGAGTGGGAGCAGGGATCTGAGCAGCCTTCTGCACTCTGCTGCTTCCTGGAGCCTCCCAGCCAAGTATGAAGCCTGGGGCTTCTAGAAGACTGGTTTTTTTCTCCTAATCTCTGAGCTGAGTGGCAAAAGGGTCACTGTGCAATAGTCCTTTTGCTCACATTCCTTTAGCAAAGGTAGCTCAGAGCTGCTTCAACAAAAATCCAGAGATTTGTCAAGTATCAGCTCTTGGGGAGAGCAAGTGTACTTACAAGGGAAAATATTTGAGGCTAAGCTTGCTGCATTTAAAAATCACCTCCTGGAGGATGACTTTCTGACACATATTTCTACGTGCTTTGAGATAGAATAGTCTCAATATAAGGTGAAAACACAGCTGAGCTCATGGCCCTGCTGACCAGAGCTCAAAATGTCCTAAAACAGGAACATGAGTGAGAATATGTTCCTCATGGCGTCAGCTGCAGGGACGTTTTCAACTAGGAAGAGGACTGAAATAAAAGCAGTGAGAAAAATCTTGCTGTGGGATCCAGGACTGGGTATGACTCTTCCTTTTAGCTCAAAAAATCAGGATTTTACAAGTTGACTCCTGTGTTTGTGTTCTCTAACCCATTTTTTTCCCTCCATGGTCAGTAGAGTTGCCATCAACAAGATAAAGAGACCACTGGATGTGGAACACTTCCTGCCAACTCTCCCCCACTGTACTCATCACTACAAAGAGCTGCAGAGGCTCCCCAGCGTAGTGTTTCATCCTTTAGCAAGCAGATTGTCCAATCCAAAGTGGCTTTGTGGGTAAATGTTCCACCTTTTACATTTGAAGCTAGCCTGATCCAACCTGAACTTGTAAAGAAGACCCTGTGCTTCCTGACACCTAGAAGAAGACTGAGAATACACAATGTGCCAGCTGCAGAGACTGAGGGCTATTGATGTTTGTACAAACAGCTTTTGGTCATTCCCTTTTGGCTTGCCTGGTGTGACAGCTCCTTACTGAAAGCAAATGAAGAGCAGCAAGCCTGGTTGAGTGCAGAGAGCTGCCCTGCCAAGGGATCGCTGCCGTCATGTAACTGGCATGAAAGGGGTTTGACATAAAGCAAAGGAAAAACTCCAGAGAAAGCAGCAGGTTTGGTGAGTCCTAACCTAGGCGAGTACTGGGGAGAGTCTTTGGAGGAATACAGGGGTCCTTTGGTTGGATACTTCTTATGCCGGGGAGTTGAAGGGGGTGGGGGACCCACAATCATATCTATCCTGGCAAAGTAAATAAGACAAAAGAAAAAACAACAACACAAAACAAAACAAAAAGACACCAGCAAAATGCATAATGAAGCAACACGTAGAGAAAAGTTGGTCAGAAAAGTTGCAGAAAGAAACCACCAGAAAACCCAGAAATGACAAAGCAAGAGGGTTTGAAACCAGATTCCAGAAGGTTCTCTCCTACCACCTGGCTGTTGGTGAAGGCCAGAGTCTTATCCACCATGGGGTAAGATTTGGCGTTTGGGCACCACTGGACTATCATGAGGAGATCCCCCCTCCCTCCCCCCAGACAGAACAGGCAACATGATTTATCCTCTGGAAAATAGATTCACTTGGGTGGTGCTGAAGCCCTGCAGCTGTCCAGATTGGTTGTGGAGTCCCCTTATGTGGAGAGATTCCAAATCCATCTGGCCATTGTGGGCAATGCTGTGGGTGCCCTGCTCTAGCAGTGAGGCTGGACTGGATGATCTCCAGAGCTCCTTCCCAATTCCCCCCCCACCCCACTGGGATTCTGGGGTTCTGTGAATATCCTTGCATTTGTGTAGCAACTTCCCCCAGGGGTGGTTGGATATAAGCCACATCTATTCATCCAGATCTAGGGAACCCAACGTCAGCTTGTTCAGAGAGCCAGGAGCCCTTGGGAGCTGGTGAGATGTTGTGGGATTGGATAACTCAACGAATGGGAGACATCCATGGCTGGGAGGGTGTCAGGATGAGACACGAGACAGAGTGACACAACACAGAGAGCACATTACAGACACAGTGACAGAGGCATTCATGACTGCAGGGGAAAGGGCAGGTCTACACCCCAGAAATTTGCTTAAGCGTAGCTTTCATCCCCAAAGCCCTGGCAGGGAGGATGTGGTGCTTTGGGTGCTGAAGGGAAATAAAAGGATCTGTTCTCCAAGGTGCCCCATGACAACCTTTCTGTACTTCCCACACCAGCTGGGCATGGCCCAGCACTGGCCATAGCCACCCCAGGCAAACATCTCATCCATAGGGTGCCAGCTGTACCAGGCAGGTGACCGCCCTCGGGATCTCATGGTGCCCCTCTGGCTATGATGATGGGCACTTCATCAGCATCACTGACCTCCTGCTCAGTGAGGACAGTGAAACCAATGAAACTGCCTGGTAGTCCTAGATCCCAAATCTCCAAATCCACTTTTGAAACAGATTTTTGCCTTTCCTATGGATATATTAAAATGATAGAAAGTCCAAAATACAGGAGAAAGATGAGCTGTGATTTTTGTGTGTCTATCCTGGAGTGGCACTAAGCCATTTTTAGTGGTGCAATACCCTTATTACCAGTCCCTATCCTGCTCACCCCTGTGGTTTCCAGCCACAAGCACTGATGTTTCCTTTCTCTTAGGAAGGAAAAGTAAGTTGCATCTACAAAGGAAAGTGTCTCTCTCCTAACAGTACCTCCACAATGACCAAAAAACAAGGAAAAACCAAAGCAAACAGAGGGTTCTCTTGCCTGGCCTGAAGGTTTTTGATCCTGGAGAGCATGTCCAGGTGGCCAGCCGAGTACTGCTCGATGACATCCATCACATCATAGGGCCGGAGGCTCTCCTTAAACTTGCGTTTGGAGACCAGGAACCTCATAATGCTGCAGGAGATGGAGAGCAAAGGCAAAATAGGGTCCCTGGGCTGCAGCCTGACCTGCTTACTGCAGAGAAAAGGCAGGGCAGGGAGCTGCTTTGGCAGGGAAATGAAATCAATCTGAACCCCATGGACTTGGGAGGGGATGTGGTAACAAGAGAAAGGGGAAAAGGGTTGTGAGGGCTCATGGCTGGAGCCTTGTCCTCAGCCGCAGGTCCTGGATGCTCCTTGGGCTGTCAGCTGTGTGAGTGGCCTTCCTGTCGCACTTTTCTAAATGTCAGCATTAAATCTCTGAGCTGGTGAGGACGATTGTTTGGATGCATCCCTGCAGGGGATTTTCCTGTTTCTCTGTTTACTTCCTTCCCTCAGCAAAAAATTGCCCTTTCTGGCAGCATTTTCTGCAAAGGAGGACAGGCCACCCAGGGGAAAGCAGCCCGCAGCACAGACCAGGCAGCATTTGCCACCTCTGCTTGGGCTTCAGTTCTTTTGGTTGTTTTTTTTTTTTTTCCCCCTATTATTTTTCTGGATTGCTCCCCCCCTCCCCTCTCTTACCACACTGCCCTGATGCTGACTTTCAGCCCCGGGGTCAAATCTTCTGTCACAAACTCGCAGTTGCAGCTTTTATTGTCGTCAGGAATGTCTTCTCCAGGGAGGCTTGCTTCTGGGTTTGGGAGAGGGAGGAATATAGATAATCTGTTAGTCTGAGGAAGAGAAAGCTAAGAGGAGACCTTATTGCTCTCTACAGCCACCTGAAAGGAGCCAGGCTGGTGTTGGGGTGTTGGCCACTTTGCCCAGGTGACTAACGACAGGACAAGAGGGAATGACTCCTGTGCTAGGGGAGGCTTAGGTTAGATATTAGGAAGAATTCCTTTCCTGGCAGAGTAGTCAGGCTTTGGGACAGGCTGCCCAGGGAGGTGGCGGAGTCCCCATCCCTGGAGGTGTTCAAAACCAGGCGGATGTGGCACTGCCAGCACAGTGCCCAGGCCCTCACCCTCCGAGTTCTGCCGCGACGCTGCTCCCTTGATGCGGAAGGCCTGCCGGGCTCGACTCCGGTCTCCGAAGCTCCAGCTCTTGGGCACTTTGCTGGGGCTGTCCTCGATGCTCTGGTCAGCACTGGGGGACCTCCGGATGCCCTGAGCCTGTGGAGAGCCTTTCCCTTTGGTGCCAGCACCGCGGGGACTGGAGAAGACACGATCTTTCAAACTGACCTTCTGACTGTTCAGAGAAACACGGTGAAACAAAGACAAAAAGGAGACAAGCAGGAGGAGTCATTCTGGAAACCACGCAGTCCTTCCCCACCAGCCATTAGAAACCAAGAGCACTTCCAAGCAGCAGTGAGATGTAGATTTGCTGTTGGCTTTGGTAAATAAAGAAACGGTTTTGGTTTTTTTTTTTGTCATTGTTGATTTCTTTTAATTTTGTTTAATTTTCTTGAAAGAAAGTGTTGGAGAAATGTTTCCACTGTGATGAGTGAAATGGGAATGATTGTTAAGAGAGAGAAAATAATGAGGACTTAAACAGAAGCCCCTCATGGGATGCCAGGGCTGGCGGGACAGAATGACGTTCAACAATGAGCTCATGAGTCCTTAAATCACTGATCGGCTCCGATCAGGACTGAGGAAGCTTTTCTTTCACAACTGCCTTCCAAACCCTGCATCTAAGAAAACACCAAATTTGAAAAGCCCTTCCCTTCAACTTTTACCTTCCTTGGAACACTTCTGGTGCTCAGACCTGTCCTTTGCAAGCATGGCTTGGTTGGAAGGACCTTGGAGATCGAGTTCCATGCCCATTGCTCAGGGCAGGGATACCTCCCACCAGCCCAGGCTGCTCAAAGCCTCATCCAGCGTGGTCTTAAACACTTCCAGGGATGAAGTGTCCACAACTTCTCTGGGCCACCTGTTCTAGTGTCTTACCATCCTCACACTGAACAACTTCTTCCTAATGTCCAACCGAAACCTCCCTTGCTCTAGTTTCAAACCATGGCCCCTTGCCCTATCACTACCTGTCCTTACAGAAAGTCTCTGTCTTCAAGCACTGGCAGAGGCTGCCCAGGGAGGTGGTGCAGTCACCACCCCTCTAGGTAGTTAAAAGCCACCTGGATGTGACACTCAGGGACATGGTTTAGTGCAGTGGCTTAGCAGCAGTGGGACTGTGAGCTCTGGGTGAGCAGTTGGATTTGATGATCTCAAAGGTCTCTTCCAACATCAACAGTTCTATGGTTCTATGATTCTCCAACTTTTCTGTAGACCCCCTTCAGGTACCTTTCTTCACCTCCTGCAGCTCCTCCCTCTTAAAACACCATCTGCCCCTTTTACACAGCCCAAAGGGTTCCTCTTTTCCCAACCATACATTGAAATACCCAGGCACAAACACTTCCTTTGCATCCTCTGCAGATGCCATCCAAAAGCTTGCTACCATCTACCTGCATGTCTGCCCCAGGGAGCCATAAACATGCAAAATGAAACCTTACAACTTCAGCTGATAGCATTTCATTGCTATTCTCCTAGTAAAATCCCATTTCTGCACACACCTTGTAATTATAGCTCGAATGGAAGATCTCTCTAGAGATCTTTCTCCAGGAACAGAGAGGATCTCACTGAGAAATACTCTGCTGACTCCTCAGCTCTAATTATTTTCTAAATTCTGGAATTTATAATTAAAATCATTCACCCAGATGCATTTTCACAGGAAAACTGCAAACCCAAGAAAGTTTGGTGAATCTCTGGAAAAGGGCAAACTTTCTAGAGGCAGCACTGGGGCAACCAAACTGCAGTTAGTTTGATATTTTACTAGTTTAGTAAGTGGTAATAAATTCTAATAGCTTGATACTGGCTGATAGCTGTTGATGATTAAAAGACACTAATGGAGGTCAGACACAGGGTGCTTGAGCACAGAGCCAATACTGTCTCTAGAGGTAAAGCAAACTGAGCAAAGCCAGGGATTTAATTCTGTCTCTCAGTAACACCACCTTAAAACTCCAAGCCTAAACCCCTTTGCCTTCAGAGCTGGCACAAGGTTCTTCAATCAGAACCTAACTTCTGCTATTTGAAGCAAAGCAAAAGGCAGGTCCCTGCCCCCCTGCTGCACCATGCTGATGGAAACAGACAGTTGGGTTTGTTCACAAGGGAAGAGGATGTGGCTTGAAGCCACACAGGGAGCAGATTTGTTGAGTAAGAAGGTGCTATTTTTACTAAGTCACTTCACATTGTGAGACTTCCAACAATGACAGGGAGAGAAAGGTGCTGAGGAAGCATATTCCAGAGCTGCACAGCTCTGAAGCGACCAGGAGAGCATCTCCTGGGCTGCAGGGCAGGATCATCTGTGCCCATGAGTTGGGCAACAACTTCACATTGAAAGACTGGAAAGAAAATACAATTTGATTCTGATTGAGTTAGAAAAGGCATAATTACTCCAATTAATGATGTGGGTTTTATTCAGGTAAGGACTGGAGGTTTCATTTCCAGTGCATTGCCCACCTGCAGAGCTTGTCTGGAAGCCAACAGATGTTCAGCAGTGTGGAAAATCAGATCAGAGGGACAAATCCACCCAGGAATCCAGGAACAAGCATGTGCCCAAATACCTTCCTGGGTGTAAGCCTTGGTCACTAGTGCTTCCAAAATCACAGCAGACAATGAGCCAAGGGCTTAAAACCAGTTCTCACTCTGGGTTTCTTGGATTAGAAACCAGATTGGAATTTTTTTTTTTGCCATTTCAAGCTAAATAGGCCAGATGGATTCTGTTGGGCTTTTTCCCTTTGCTTCAGTGGATTTTCCAGAAGAATATTCCTGGAATCTCCTGCATTTCAGTGATAGTAATGCTTTGGACGACCTGGTTTTGTTTAAAAACAAATGCTATCATCATCATCAACACATCAACACACCATCACTCAGAATTCAAAGCCTCATCCTCTGCTGAGCTGCTCCATCACCAATCTCAGCATAAAACCAGTTGCCTGTTTCTGAGTAAAGCAGGACCTTTTCTTTGGGGCCATTTTCCCATTCCCGCTACAAAAGTGCTGCAAATGTTTGCAAGAATCACAAAAAGGGGGGGAAAGAAAGCACTGAACTGAGTGAGAGAAAGGAGCAAAGAGCTTCCTGCCCGAGGAAATGAGGTGCATGGCTTTTTATGCATTACAAAAATCCCAGAAAAATCTGATAAACAACTCAGGTCTGGGAGGGGTTTGCTCCTGGAGTGGTCACTGCTCGGGAAAAAAAAAAACCAAACCAACACCTGATGTAATTTCTTTGTTGTAACACAGACATGAGACAACTTGAACAATTAATTGAATTTTCCCTTCTGCCATGCAGTTCTCTGGTTGGGAATGACACCTGGAACCACATGCAACTACAACCCCCACAGAGCAGAAAGCTGTTGGAATCTGCAGGAGCTGCTAGCAGAGTCCAACAGAAATATAGATATAGAGAGAGATGCTGTCAGCGAGTCCAAGATCATGTTCTCACTCAACCAGAAAGTCATGCAGAGTGTCTCGGGGAAGTGGCATTGGATGTCACTGAAGGAGATGGCAAATGAGCCTCAGAACAGTGCAGAGGGTTCTGTGTTGGTGATCTGAGCAGGAGGAGAGCAGCAACCCAGCCACACACACCACCACCCGCTGAAGCCTGCAGTGGTGATAGCATCAGGCAGGCACCAGCTCCTGCCAGGGGCAAGGGAAGAAAAGTGGATTGACAACCAGAGAAAGAGATTGTGGGAAGCCCGAGCAGCATAACAGAGCATACCTGAGTTCCTAGGACTTCAGAACCACTTTTGGTTGGCATCCATTAAAAAAGTATTTGACAACAAAAATGTTATGTTTGCAGGCTGACTCCAAGGAAAGTTTACAAAACTTTCAGGTTTTGACTTGGATTTAACAAAGGATAGAAAGTGAAGAGATTTTTCTCTGCTGCCAGTCAAAAAATGCTGGACAAACACAAGAGGACCAATGGATGGCCCTACACATAGTAGGAAGGTGCTCCCTGTCATAGCAGGCTTCGCACTGAGGTTTGTTTAGGACTAACAGCCCAGCACTCAGCAGCAAACACATAGGAACCCACCTTGAAAGGAGCTGCCATCACCCTCCTTAGAATGCTGGGTAGGGGGTGGGGTGGTGAGCTCCTGTTGGAACCCTCTTGTTTAGGGTTCATTCCTAAATCCTCAATAGTATTAAATCAGCACTTCAATATTTGTGGGCTCGTCACATCAGTAGTAATTTTGGATCGATAAAAGTTATCATTTTAAGGTCTTGCCACTCTTGAGCAGTGGTTTCATTCCCTCTCCTTGTGTAGGCAGAAAGCATTCGTCAAGCTGAGCTGGTCTGAGGTGGACCCAGATCCATCCCTGCCCATGAACTCAGCTGCTAACTGTGTTCATTCTTCTGAGAAGCTATGGCCAGGAGAAAACAGGAGTGAATAACAGCCTTTGTGGCTAGCACTGGACTCCAGTCTGGTTGCGAGTGTGAGTAAGAGGTAGAAGCCAATTACTGGAGACATGGAGGAAAGGAAACTACATCTGTGTGTGCAAAACCTGCTGTGACTAGACTGGAAATCAAGAGGACCAGGCTTAAGCCTCATTTGCCTCCAGCAATTTCTGAAAAGCCACTTCAAAGGTGAATTCAGCCCAGAGAATGGAGCTTCTAGGAGCAGAGCAGCCTGGGTGTAAGCAAAACAAAAGATCAGCCCGCAATCAATGTCATGGTGAGCAACTGCTCTGCTCTTCCTCATCCACAGCCAGGGTGGTAGGCTTGGGTTGAAGGCAGTCACTGAACTCATAACAGAAAGGATCAGAGCTGCACCCTCCCTGTAGCCACCAGTAAGCCTTTCTGTAGATGAGTGTTGCGGTACTGCAGCACATCTTCAGCCCTGGATTTCGGTGCTCTGCAGCACTCCTGTTACAGTCACTCCTCTCTTCCTATCACAGAAGGCTTTTCTCCTATGCTGCTGCTGAGTGCTGTCAAACAGCACATCAAACATGTCCTGCATCTTCTTGCAATCTTTTACCTTTTGCCAGCTCAGCTGTTTGGTGTTTCAGGAGCAATGCCAGCAGCCAGACTGCATCTTTGAGTGGCTGGTTGTTCCTAAGCACGCAACACCCAGACCCCCAGGCCAGTCCAGGGCTCTGCAAACAGCTTTCCTTCACTGCTCTGGGTGCTATTTCTTCCTATGGTCAGGTCTCTGTGGTGCCTTCATCTCTCTGAGTTGACACCAGGAAAGTCTCTTACAAAAGAGAGTTTGATAGACTTGATAATTTGGCTTGATATAGTGACACTGCTGAGCAAAGATGTGTGCATTACCGCATCTAGTGACTGGAGATCACTGGTTTAGAACATTAAGAAACCACAGCTGCTGAGGAGCTTTCTATTAATTTACCTCCATTGAGTCCTCTGTTATTGCCTTAGTGTTTGCTATTATTCTGTTACATGCATCCTACATGAAAGCTTTTAGCACTCAACTTTAGATGCATCAAGCTGCTGGCATCTTCCCCTCAGATTTTGTGCGGTGAGGCATTGCAGGCAGGCAGCCCAAAGGTCCAGGGAAACAAGAGGTTAGAATTACTTTTGTCTCTTCAAGGCTAACCTGAAGTCCTACTACAGCATGGTGTAAAGCACTACGTCCAGGATGGATGCAGGTGACACAGATGCTCTTGTAGCTACTCCAAAGTTCAAGACTCGTTTTTGACTGTAAGAACCACAGTGTATGAACCTCTTTCTCAGGGTTTCCAATGGATTTAGAAGGTTGTGAGAATTTTTTTGGTCATCCCCTTCCCTTGTAAAACTTAAGATAGGAGAGATGGAATGAGGAGCACAGTGGGAAGGAATTCAGTAGATAGCAGAAAAGGTCAGACTGGCTTTGCCAATCAAAACCTAGAAAGATATGCAAGGAGGACATTAAGATCAGGGTGGATGATTTTCCAGGCAACAGAAGTGGACATGGAAGGTGAGTGGACAACACTACAAATATCACTGCTGGTTTTAACCTCTACCAAAACCAACCTCAGGGTTAAGCTATTGACAGAAGCCTTCCTCCAGGAAGGTCTCCCTGCTTGCACTCTGCCTTTGTGGATAAACAAACCTTATCTGGCCAATGTAAGCACTACACAAGGCCTGAACAATGTCTTTGAGTAAGGCTATTCATCAAATCTTTGTCATTTGGAAATGCATTGAGATGCTGCCTGATCACCCAATATTTAAACAGAATTTTCAAGGATAAACCTCAAGGAAGGCCACAGCACCATCAGGACATGTAGCAGGAGGCTAACTCGAAGATTGAGGCTATTGATCCAGGCACAAGGGACATCCTATCATTGAGAACTGCTCATTATGAAACCCAGAGGGTAGAATGGTTTGGACTGGAAAGGACTGTAAAGATCATCTAACTCCACCCCCAGCCATGGGCAGGGACACCTCCTACTAGACCAGGTTGGTCACAGCCCCATCCAGCCTAACCCTGAACATCATGCTCCTTCCTCTTTGTTACCCATTCAGAGATGGGATTTACCACACTGTTTCTGAGCTTCTGGTACACACAAGTGCCAGGCACGAGTCCCAGGCTCTAGACTGACAGATAATCCAGACAGCCAGCAGGGAGAAATAGCAAGAAAGAAAAAGATACAGGTTGGAACAAACAATGGAGGAAATCAGAGGTACATATATTTTGAAAGCTGTGGGTTTATGCTTTTAATACTGCAGATTGTTGGCTTTCTGAGGGAGACAGAGACTGGTGATTTTGAGAATTCAAACAGGACTCCAAAAGAAGAGCATGCAAAGATTGGAACTCACGAACATGCGGCATCGCTCGGTGCCCTGCCACTGCCAGGCCCTCCTCCTGCCCTGCCTGGGTTGCCCTGCCAGCATTCACAGCATGCAAACTCAGGGCCTTGGAGACTCAAGAAGGAGCACATTTGCTGCTGAGAAGCAGTGTCTGGGGCTGGGGGAAGAGACTCTTCTGGTGTGGAAGTAGCTACATTTTTGCAGACGTACAATAAGATATGTATCTGCGTGCCCTTGTGGCCATCAATAGGTGCACTGAGGGATGCTCCCTGGGAATTCTCTGGAGCCACCTAAGCATTGTTGCTTGATGAAACCGATGAGAACACTGCTGGCACAAACCCCTCTGCTCTAGCTCTCTGCTCCCCACAGGACCTAGAAACAGAACCATTCACAATGCCCACTACAAGGCTATGGGGAACCTGCATCCCCTGCGGCTGGTGGGACAGGCTGAGATTAGTCCTTCTCTAGCTGCGTAGTAGAGGTGCTAGATAGGCAAGCTGTGGCTTCCAAAGGCCACAAGACTAGGAAAGGTCAATTGGCAGTGTTGAGAGCCGAAGGAATGGTGACTGAGCAGAAGTAGGAAGCTGGTATTTCTCATGCTGCTTAACTTGACATTGCTGCAGAGTGCAACTCAATTTGCAAGGGTTCCCTGCACCTTGAGGAGGGATGGAGCCATAGGGAGGAAGGGCTCTTCTTGGAAAAAAAAAGTGTTAATTTTGTTGGATTTTGTTTTGTTTTGTTTTTTTTTTTTTTTCCATTTTCCATTATGTTGGAAAACTTCAGATTCCATCCCACTTAGGTTCCTGGCCTCCTTCCTTGCTGAGCAGACACTGGCTTGCTGGCCCAGATCAGATTGCCCATCCTCATCTCTCTGGTTCACACCTTCTGCATGGTTAGCAGACAAGGAAGCCTCTCATTTCTTGGCAGGCAATGGGGAGGCTCTTTCACCATTTTTTTAATTGTTATTAATTTTGTTACTCATCTAGTACCTCTATTAAGCAGAGAAGTGCTCAGAACGGGTGGTAGCAGGGTAGAGGGAGAATGAGCCGTGCAGCTTTGGATTAGTTTCGTGCGACGCATTTCCCGTGGTACCTAGAGTTTCCTGAGCAGCATCCACAAAGTGACTCTCTGCACGGTTTGCTTTTACTGGAAATGAGGGGAGAGTGAAAATTAGACCTGGAAGCAAATGCCAGACAGGAAACTTTTGATTACTGACTCTAGGTTTAAAAGACAGGAGCTTTGAGGGCCGGGTTCATGACAGGATTGTTCTGGTTGAGCCTTTAAGGGGGGAGGGGGGAAGAAGGAAAAAGAGAATAGAAAGAGAAACAAGAACTTGAGAGGTTTCTGAAATTTGCCTCTAGCCAATGAAGGTCACTGTTAGAAATCACAGATCAATGGTGTGGGTTGGAAGGGGCCTTTAAAGGCCAACCCCCTGCAGTCAGCAGGGCCATCTACAACTGGATCGCATTCTGCCCTGAGGTGGCAAACTTCATCCACAAGAGTCCTGCAGGAAGAGCTTTTTGACCTGCACTGGAAACAAAAAGTTCTTTTTCCTCTAATCTGATTTTAAAAAAGAGACAATTTTTGTAAGTGCCTAAGCCACGGAGAGCCAAAACGTCAACTCATTTGGTCCAACAACATCCAACATTGCTTTGTAAAAGTTTTTAAATATCTTCTTTCTCTCCCATCGGAAATTACTGTTTGGGATTTCTGAATTATTGTTAATTTGGTTTCCAAAAAGACCCTGACAAGAGCACTAGTTAATCTGTGAGTTATTTGCACCTCTCACACAGGAAATACCGTGATTTTGGGCCTAGCATTTGAAATAGGCAACAAAGAAATAGATGCAGACAGGGTGTGGTGCAGGGCCTTGTGGGAAGGGATTAGAACATCTGTGTTCTACATGTGGTTTTGAGTTGGGCCCTACCACTGCTGGGGAGTTACTGAGGCACCACCACAGCTCCTGTGAGTCCATCTCAAGTTGCTGCTCAGGCACTGCCCTGCCAGGAGGCCGCCACCAGGACCAGGGTTCTCCGTGCCATGGAGCAGCCCTCTACCTGCACAAGGGTAATGATGTGGCCCCCAGCACCCCAAGCTGGCCACCAGCCAGCAGCACTTCCTGAGTTCATGGACAGACCAGAAAGGCTGAAGGGCAGAATACCCCAACCTTGTCTTGCACTGAACTCAGAGGTCAGAGGAGCTCACGGGCACAAACAGAAGGAACTTGCATGGTTTACACAAGGTGGTGTTCGGTCTGGACTTGATCTCAGAGGTCTGTTCCAGCCTCAATAATTCTGTGAACTCCTTCTGCTTGGTGACATCCCCTGCAAGCTCTGCCAACAGCATCCTGGGGACTCCTCAGGCACCTGTAATGGGACCTCTGAACCCCAGGGAGCCCTGGGGATGAGTGGTGCTACCAGGGAAGTTCTGGAGATGGGGTCTGAGCATGGCTGGGAGGGGGAGATTGAGCATGCAGAGGCTTGAGGAGACATGGGGGGCACGCTCCTCTCAGCCTCCTCTGCAGTCCCTATGGAAGTTGCAGTCCCTTCAACGCACATAATCTGCTCCCCTAGAGGCAACTGATTATTGCCAGATTACTGTCAGTCCCAGCATGAGTCTCTGACACCACTTTGATCAGCGAGAAGGTCAAACACCAACCCAGGCTAACACAGCCCATCACGGTCCTGTGACTGATGCTGGTTTCCTTGGGCTCACAGCAGCTAGTGACACCTCAGGCTCCCTGGGCTGGATGAGCAGAGGCCAAGTGAGCCACCCAAAGGCATCCTCCAGTGCATACAACAGCCTTGCTTACAGCCCTGAGCAGAGACCCTGATGTTGTATCTCAGACAGACACAGAGACATGGAGATATTGATACACACACAGTACACAGACACAGCACAAGGGGCCCAGTCCAGACTTCTCTCGGTACCACAGCCAAGGTCTTGCTGAGCCCATCAGGGTCAAGAACAAACCACAGCCAAGGACAACCTTCTAAAAAGGTTCCTCTTAACCCTTACAGGGCTGAGCTCATGCTGGACAAAGTAATCTGAGTTTTAGCTTCCTGGTTCCCTGGAATCCTTCTGTTTCTTTTTTATGAATAGGTTATGATGATCATTTGATCCATCAGTTTTTGGCCTTCCACCCAATTATCTTTTGGAAAGCACAAGAGGCAGAAATGCAGCCATGGATGCCCTCAGATGTTTATCAAACCATCTGTTGAAGAGCAGCTCAAGCTCAAGCTCATTTCAGACAGCACTAGGGAGACTCCTGTGTAACCATATGTTTGTCTTTGTGACACTGCAGTCAGCAGACAAAGTGAACAGAGCCAAGATGCCACAACCAGTTTCCAGCCTGATTAACATTAAGCACTAATCAACCCTCATTGTCCTCCTTTCTGCAGCATAAGGGGTGAGAAAAGCCCCATCACATAGCAGCCCTCCTTGTTGTGAAGCAGAGAGGACTCAGACTCATAGCCAGACCCAGCATGGTCTCAGAGGGTGTGATGAGTTCCCACTGGAAGGGCTGAGGACCACTTCAACCAGCTGAGGTCGTAGGGTGGGCACAACACCCAAAGCAATGGGCAGCAGAGGAGGCTCTGTAAGCAGTGTTTGAGGACAAGGAGAGGCTGGCAGCATGTAAGAAAAGGACAGCATCGTTTCTGCTCATCACAGCCTGGGCTCCACGGCACGGAGAGCTCCTGTCCTCCAGAGCAGGGCAGCACAGTGCCTTGCTGACACTTGGTCATAGAGGGATTCAAACAAGCTCATGGTGGAAAGCAAGCCACAAACAGTAGAGAAAGGACAGGACCTGTCTCTCAGATCTGCTGTCCCAGGCTATGCCAGATCAGGAGCCACTCAAGTAATTCCAGATGACTCCAAGCCTCTGCCACACTAGACCCATCACCTCCCCACATCCTCCCACACCAGGCATCAGCTCACCAAGAGCAGTCTGGGCAGAAATCAGCTTAGCTACAGCCTGGAGTCAGAGGGCACCAACACTGCTGGGGCACAGAGCTGCCCTGTGCATGGGCAGGAGGACATCTGGGATGCTCCCCAACCTTGGCCATACTTGGCTGGCACAGCAGATTCCCACAAGCTGTGACACCATCTCCCTTCTGTCTCAAAAGCTGTTGAGATGCAAGAGAGAGAGCTGAATCTGTGCTGTCTGCTGCAAGGACTTGGTGAAGCATCATTTGTGGAAGAGAGCTGAAGGAAATCAGACACTCCCTACAGAGAACTCCCCCAGGAGGAAGTTCCAGTATCTCCAGCTGGGACAATGATGCCCTACACTGATGGCAATGGAAAGTGGCAAATCCTTCACCAGCTGAAGCAGGAGAAATGTAGTGCTGGGGTCTGCTAGGAGGGATGATTCATCCCGAGGAGCCTCCCAAGTGAAGCAGTCACCAGCCACAGACCATGGCTGGATGATTAACTGAAGGGTGGGCTGAGAAACAGGACAGATTGTCTCTTCTGAGGACAGGATGACACACTGAGCAGCGCTGGGAAGCTTCTGGAGATCAAAGTGGGTGGGAGATTTGGGATGTGAATGATCCAGAAGCTTCTGTTGGAGAAGATAAGAGATTTGGGTCCTCCAGAATCTTGGAACTGTGGTGAGAAATTTCTTCCTGAGCTCTATGATATCAGATGGGAAAGGGGAGCAGGAGCTCTTCTCTGAAGAGCTTCCAGCGCCCCCCCAGCCATTGTGCTCCTGGGCAAGCTGCTGTGGGTGCCCTGCCAGAGCAGGGGTTGCACTGGGTGGTCTCCAGCCCCCCACCGTGTCAGAATTCACCCCTTGATACATCCAAAGGATGTCACTGGCTGAGACAGGGCAGCAGACCAAATACAGCCGTGGGATGAAATGTTGACTCTTCTGATGCCAAAGCTGGTGGCCAAGACTTCAGCCTTGCTCTGCTCCCAGAAAGCACTTCCCATGGAATGATCCTTGCTTAAAAAAGCTGGCTGGAAGCTGCCTTCATTTTTACTACACCTGAGATTCCATGAGGGGGAAAAATAACATGTATTCTGGCTAGTTGAAACATGATCTTGGTGATTTGGCAGGCAAGTGGGTGGAGTGCCACAGAGGATCTGCTCGCAAAGAAAAGATCAAATGAAAGACAGAAAAAAAGAGCTGAAGGGGGAAAAGAGGAAGGAAGGATGAATTATCCCTCCCTTTAGTCAGCACCGTATCTACCCGGGAATATTTGGTTGGATTTCATGCCAAGGAAAAATTAGTTTCTGGCCTCTTATATGGTAAAAGGCACAGCAGGAAGTTACAGCTGCAAAATTCCAGGTTCCAGTTGTACTTCCGAAAAACAGATTTGGTGTTTACAATACTTAGGCTGCAAGCTATGTTCTGGGGTGTGAGATGGAAGATCTGAAAGCCAAGCAGATGATCTCCACATGTCATCAGTTCTGTGTCTTCCCTCCCAAGAAAGCAAAAAAAGGCAAAACTAAACTAAAAAAATAAAGAGATTAAGTCCTAGAATCCCTCCCTGAAGGAGCTGGGAAAATACTGGATAAAAAGGTCCTCACATTAAATGCTCCTAATAAGTATCTTAAAGCAGGGACTCATACAGTATCCTGCAGAGAAGCATCCTCACAGCATCCCAGACACCAACCCTGTTGCTTTCCCTAGGCCATGTGAACAGAGAAAAGCTCTCCTGCAGGTGGGGTTCGTGGCTGGCCTTGGAAGGTGCTCGCCACCTCTGCAGGGTGGCCCTGAGGCATGGAGGGAAGTCGGAGCAGGGCCTGAGCTTCATCCAGAGGGCATGGGGTGGAGAGAAGGAGGGGAGGTGTCTCTGCCATGCAACCTCTTGCTGTGCCAGAGAGCCCTCCTGTGTCCCACGGAGCAGCAGGTCCTGTGCGGTGGCCTGCAGCAAGAGGAGCTCAGGAGAAGTTGCTGCCTCGGTGACATGGTGATGGCTTCCTCTTCCCATGTCACCTCCCCTTGGGGTGGCCTTGGGGTGTTGCAGACATGGGTGAAGCATCACCTGCCCATCAGCACTGAAGTGTTGCAGACATGGGTGAAGCATCACCTGCCCATCAGCACTGAAGTGTTGCAGACATGGGTGAAGCATCACCTGCCCATCAGCACTCATTGATCCTGCAGTGAGACTCTGGGAGCCAGGGCTCCAGCAACCAAAGAGGTACAAGCAGCACAAACCAAAGCCCTGCTGTCACCCCACTGTCTGCCAGCTCTACCCCTGCTGCCCACCGCTCTCCAGCCCCCACAGCCTCCCTATCCTCCCAGCTACAACCCAAGGCAGACTGGAGGGAGGAGCTGATTTAAGGTCCAGCACACAGGAGGTACATCAGACTGCCACAGCACGGAACAAGCACATCGATACCTAGGATGCTGCCCTCGATGGTGCCAGGACATGGTACACACACACACAGAGATCTGGGGATGCATGGGGATGGGGTGCTGGCAGTGATACAGACCTTGGCGATGGCTCGGGCTGCTGCTCTTTCCTTGAAACAGAAGCAATAGTACATTAGCATGGTGCCAGGGGGCACAAAGGATGTTGCTGCTGCACTGTTAAAACAGAACGAAAGGACAGTACCAAACAATGCAACTGAATGTGGAAGCTGTGGACAGGAAAGGGAAAGGAGCATTCAGTTCCTGGAGTTTGTAGCCCAGACAGATCACTGGAGACTCACACAACACATAACACTGGCACAGGGCCCAAGGGGTCAGCCCAGCCCATCCTGTGCCTACCTATGGCTGAGACACCTCCCAGGGATGTGATTCGTGTGAGCACAGGAGGACTTCTGGGGGCTCAGGGAGCAGCCCCTTGGAAATGCACCACCCTGAGATGTTCTTGCACGTAGGGAAGGGTCTGAACAGCTCCTGTGACCAAGGAGGATTTTCTCTTCCCTCCTGGCCGTTGGGACAGAGCTCATGGCAGATCTCCTGATGCTCAGCTTCACCCACAGCGCTAATGAGTGCTGCTGGGAGTGGGACATTGGTGGGAAGGAGTAAGGACTCCTGCCCTGACATCTTGACACCCTGGGAGCCTTTGACAGCTACTTTACCAAAGCAGTTGGTAAAGGTCATGTAGAGGGAGTGGGACACCACAGTTGTGGAATGCAATTCCCTGCTGAGATGCCAAACCACCTGACTGCCCTAAGAGGTCACTGGCATTGAGGCCAAGGCGAGCTGAACTCCAGGGAGCAGGCATGACACTGCAAGCCAAGGCCACCCTCCCTGGCCAGGCACCGTGGTGGCATTTCCCAGCGGCAACAGGGAAAACCTGCTTCGACCTTCAGCTTACTCTGGTTCACAGCTTCTTCACATGGCAAACTGCAGAACTCTGGGGTCCTGGAGCAGCCCCACAGAGAGGGAGCAGGCTGAGCTTCTCAGCAGGTAAGGGTCTGCCTCCCCTAACACCAGACACCAGGGCTTCTGAGTATAAGGCTGTACCAGCCCCGGCCCTGCCTCTACCTACCAGCCACCACCATGATCTGCACAGACCCCAACTCTTCTACCTCAGGCTGAAGGCAGCAGCCTAGAGGGACTAAAAAGCACCACTCCACCCTCTGCACCTTGCTCAGACAAGTTCAGAAGCTCAGCCTCAGCCACTAGCTCAAACACTCACATTTGAAAGCTTGCAGGCTGTCCCATGGGTCTGCAGATCTCTACACTACAGAGACACAGCCCAGGGTAGGTCCCACCCCACACCTCCTAGCTGGTCTCACTGCCCACCAGCATGGCCAGCATCTCTCCATCCCTTCTGGGGTCTGCACACTCCCTGGTCACCAAATGGGACAGACTCATCTGCTTGAAAAAAACAAGACTCCCCCCTCCCAAGCATGTGTTTGAGCTGCAGGACTCCTGGTCTCTTGATGGCTACGTTGGCACAACACATTTAGCAAACATTTCTCACCACTACAACCTCTCCTGCTCTTGGGGGAAGCAAGGGAAAGGTGGAGGAAACAGAGAATGAGTTAATATAACGTGGGCCTGAGTATCCTCTGAGGGTGGTGAAGAGCAGAAAGCTCAGAGGAAAACTGGGAACACCTCCTTGATCAGACCCCTGGAAAACGTGACTTTGCTTTTCACACCAAGCACTCTAATGTTACTCCAGGGGCAAGTTAGGCTGAAGAAATTCATGTACAGCAAGGGAGAGGGGTGGGGAAGGTCACTGCCTGACCTGTGGGGCACCAGCTGCCAGAAAACCTCTCACATCTTCAAGGCTGTCCATATGCAACAGGCAGGAAGGAAAAAGAAAAATAAAAGGAAAAAACCCCAAACCAAACAACTAAACCAAACCAAACAAGCTGCAAAGTGTGTGCTTCCCAAACTCTCAGCTCTGCTGCTAACCTGAATGTCAGTCCTGACTTGCTCTTCAGGTTCCTCAGAAGTTCCAGCTGGTTCAGAGGAGGGATGAGTCTAGAGGGAGAAAATAAAGACCATTAATACTCAGGCAGAGCTGATTGCAGAGCCTTCTGTCACAGAAACTCCCCTGCTTACTCCCAGAACCACCTTTGTGCCACCAACTGCAACCAAGGGACAGCTCAGGAAGGATGAAGAGGGGTTTGGCTGCTACTTCCAACAGGATCCTAAGGCAGAGTGGTGAGGGAAAAGAGAGAGGGTGACAGCAAGAGAGAGAGAAACTTGTCTGCACCACCAGCTGTGAACCTCCCCAAAACAAGGAGAGCTACCCCAGCACCTGCAGTCCAGCTGTTGGCATTGCTTTCCTGGGAGATCAGTGCTTGGACTGTGCAGTAGTGAAGAGAAGCTCCAGCCCTAGAAGCAAGTGGAAAAACTCCACTCTGCTGCTCTTGGGGATGTGGGGAAGCTTATGGGGCAGAGAAACCAGGGACCCAGGGTTGGGAGCATCCCAGAAGAAACCGCAGTGTGCTCTAGGGTCAAGTCGAACCAATTCCCTACTGTCCCTGCCAAGTTTTGCCCCAAAATGAGGCAAACTCATTGACTTCTAGAATTCAAGGGTTTCCTTCCTTCTTTTCTCAGGAAGGGAAGGAAGCTGACCATGGGGATCCTGGTTGATAAATGGAACCCCAACCACCACCACATTGCTCCTCCTGCTTTTGTCCTGAAAGCCATCAGAGTAGCTCCACATGCACTCTTGGTTTCTTTCTTCAGAGCCTGTGAGACTGGGGGCTTGCTCCATAAACACTGACCCCTGCTATTCACAGAGGAGTTTGCAGACAAGAGAGATGTGAGCTGGAGGTGTCAGGGGAGGGTGGGGAATGCTGGACAGCTGGGAAGAGCAGCATCTAATGAAGAGCTCACCTGGGCACTCTGCACCCAGGGTGCAGCAGGACTCGTCTCACAGCTTGCTGCAAGCTCCTTTCCAGGCCACCAGCATGACCTTGTCCAAGTGCTGTCACAGTGCCCAGAGGGTGTCAGCACAGCAGCCACAGCAGCTTGACCTGCTCAAACTGTCCCAAAAAACTACATTTCAGGACCAGAAGGAAAGGGTTGCAAGTGCCTGCAGCCCTGAAATGGCCTTGGCTGAGATGCTGCAAGCAGTGGGGCTGTTGCTTACTATAAAATAAAAGCAGAGATACTCATGCCCACAGCTTTTCAGCCACTGTGAGAACAACAGTTTCACTTTTCCTCTAGCTGGGAAAAAAAACAAACCCCAAGACAACTGGAAAAGCTTCTCCTCTGCATGCACAAAACTCATGCTCAAGACTACAGTTGTTGAGCAGAGCACATTTGGTGTTCACAAGATTGAGGCAATCAGAAAATATTCCCAGCCTAAGTATGAAGTAAAGAATAAAAATAAGCCTGAACATTCTGGCTCAGCTCCCCACAGTCCAGCTCTGTTTGCTTCCATCTAGAGAAGGACACATCCTGATCTGCTGAATTAATGATCCTCTTCACTCCAGACATCGGGAAGAAGCTGACCTTGGTGCAGTGGAGCAGTGCATGAGGGCTGGGCTGTCACTTCCCTTCCCATCCCTTGATGTCCTCCAAGGTGGGAGAAGGGAGTCATCAAACCAAGGTCAAAGTGTGCTCAGCAGGTAATATTGTTAGGTGAGTTACTTTCTCAGGGAGTTCCACACCCAGCAGAACACAGGACAACTGCCCAACCTTCTTCCAGGTGGGATTGCAAATCCACTGATGCAAGCCTCAGAGCCAAAGAGCTCCTTAGCTGACTAGATCAAAGGATTCAGGAGCCCAAAAGCAGCTCCTTCCATCAGCCCATAATGAGATCTACACTGTGCTGAGGGTGGCAATCTCTTAGTCCACCACAGATGTTGCCATGCAGAGGTACAGACCACACAAGCAAACACAGAAACTCACCATTTCTGTGGTAGTGCAGGGCTGGGCAACCCCCAAGGTTTTAGTGAACCAATAACAATTAAAAAGTGGTGTAAATTCTTCCATGTGCTGGAGCTCACATTTAACCTGAACTGGATGCTCAGCCTGACCTGTCCTTTCAAGAGCAGCTTGGAGAACATCTACCACACTGCACTGTTTCACCAGAAGCTCCAAGAAGAGGCAGAGTTTGCACAGCTTTGCTCTAGGCTGCTGGCCTGGGGACACCCTGCACTGGTGTGTGTCCTCCAGAGACATGGGGAAAGGAGCTCCAGCTGGGCCATCTCCTGATTTCTCTCTCTCCTCCTGGCCCCTATGTCACTTGCTAGCAAGGGAAACAGGGTTTGGTTAAGGGTGAGATAGATGAGAAGATCTACACACCACAGGTACACACGCAGCTCATGCTACCCAGCAGAACAACACTTCCAACTCACCAGCTGCTGCAGGGCACCCAGCCGTACCTACAGCTGCTCCCCATCACCCATCGCAGCACAGCACCAACAAACACCACACTAACTCCAGCTGCCAGCTCCCACATCCAAAGGGAAGGCAAATTCACTACTCCTGGTAGCACAGACAATGTTCAAGCATCTGGGTACAGTAGGGACACCATGCCTCCAGCCAGGACATCAACAACACCCCACAAGACAAGGGGGGCAGCAGCACGGGACAGTGGCTGGGAGCAAGCACCACGGCACACACACAACGAGGATCTTTTTCAACAGCCCCGGGATTAGGAAGAGGGTTCAAGGAGATGGATGCTGGAGCAGGATCAGGGCTTGAGTAAGTCTCCATGCTGCGTTGGAGTTCCTAGAAGGAGCCAGTTTTTACCCAAACCATGACTTTATGTCTCCAGCCCAAGTACTTTTTCATAGCTGAGAACATTTATGAAGCTTATAAACTATTTTATGACAAGAAATGGGATGAAGTGGCACATTCTTATTTCATTCCCAGCAGCAGAAAAACCCTTGATTCTCCAAACAGGCTGTTCAAGACAGCAAGAAAATGCATTCATAACACCAGGCTTGCAACTCATGGTGGGGACTGGCTGTAAATTAATCACACACAGTGGTAACTCTGATTTACTAAAGCTGTAAAACTTGCATCTGTGAAAGCTGGAGCCAGGTTTGGCAACCAGGCACTAAAAATCACATTAGATCTAAGAGCATTCATGCATCCAGGGAGGATTTAAATTGCTCTATGGACAGAGCTTGGTCCACAGTCTTGAAATGCAAGCCATGCATCAGCCATCTTAAAGATACTGACTTGACCAGATTGAATAGACTCCACCTCCAGACGCCCACCTCCTACCAGCCAAGCCTGCGATTCCAAATCTCCACTTCCCATAACCCCAGGTAGGATTATGTACCATGAGCTTTACACAGCCATATCCAAGTCTTTCCCTTTGGACTGATCCCCAAAAGATGAAGTCCCAGACTGAATAACTGTGGCTAAAACAACTGCTTGGCTTGAGGTCAGTCGTGGAAGAAAAGGCTGAGATGGAAAAGTCCTGATGAGATCATAGAGTCCCAGGCTGGTTTAGGTTGGAAGAGGCCTTTAAAGGTCATCCAGTCCAACACCCTGCAGTCAGCAGGGACATCTGCAGCTAGAGCAGGCTGCTCAGAGCACCAAACCACCTCACCTGCAATGGTTCCAGGGTTGGGGGATGGGGAATCTGCCACCTCTATGGGCAGCCTGGGCCAGGCTCTCACTACCCTCGCTGTGAAAAGTTTCTTCCTTCTCTCCAGTCTGGATCTCCTCTTTTAAACCATCACTCCTGGTCCTGTCACAGCACACCCTGCTAAAAAGATTGTCCCCAGCTTTCTTCTAGGCCCCTTCAGGTACTGAAAGGGATATCCCCTTCCCAAAAAATCAGACTGGATTGCTAGAAGGAACAATCACTCCAGTTTAGCACCCCAGATCTCTCCCCTCCAGATGCTGTCCTCAAAAGCAGGCAGAGCAGCTGCTGTGGTTTCATCCTGTGCTACCCTTGATGCACGGTGTCATCACACCAGCAGATTCAACAACCCCAGCATCACCTGGTGGGGACATCTCCTACAGCATGAAGGAGGATAAATGACACCATGGAGGGTGAGAAAGGGGCCAGGGAAAAGGCAAACAGCAGGAGCAAGGGAAAAGGGAAAAAGTGCGAACTGGGAAGTTTTCTTGTGAAGCATTTTGAGTGGGAGGAGGTTGGTAAGACCATCAAGAAATCATCCTTCACAAAGCAGCCTCAGCAAGTGCTCTCTCCCATTCTCCTTCCTTAAATCATCACTTTAGCAGTTTCCCAATGCTTGTGTGTACCAACAGCTGAAGCGTCCATGGAGGAGGTCTGTAGGGCAGCAGGGAGGGAGTCTGCTTTGGGCTTTCACACATTCCTTTGGGGAAAAGGAGTTCCTCAGAGGTTTGGGTGAGGTTTCCTTGTTGTTTTAGTTTGTTAAATTAGAGGGTTTGCATGTTAGAGTGCCAGAAGCAGCACAGGGAGGGACAGGACAGACACTTTGCAAGTCACATGCACTTCATACCTGGAGGCACCGTACGTTTGCGATTGCGTGCTTTGTGTTCAAGGAAAACCACAGGGCAAGAGAAAGAAAAACAAGAAGGGCAGGGTGGGGGGAAGGGGAAAGAAACAGAATAAAGAAAATTAGCACATGAACCAAGTGTGTCCCCAGCAGCTGATGTGCTGTGACCAGGCTCCTGGGGAGCACGAGGCGTGGCCGCAGTTTGCTCCCAGCGTGGCCAGCTCAGAAAGCACTGCAGCCTGGGTCACCCTTGGGGACAGGCAGCCGGCACCGTGCTCTGACAGCAAGCAGGCATCAAGGAGTGAGGAAAAAGGGGGGGGGCCCTCTGAGAGACCTTTCATGAGACATCCACAGCCCTTGGTCCCATCACCCAGGGACTCCTTGGACTGGGCATGATGTGCGGGTGAGGTTTTTAGTGCAGTCCAGCAGATGAATGCAGTGGAGATCAAAACCTTGTTCTTCTGAGTGCCAATAAAAGACAGATTCTTCCCTTCCCCCAGCAAACCCGGTGGCTGCTGCAGGCTGGTGCATAAGATGTCTGGCTGCACCCAGCTCTGCATGCATCACAAACCCAAACTGCACTGGCATGTGCAGGAGCCTCCTGCATGGCTCAGCTTTGGTTCTGCCACACTGTGGATTTCACAATGCAAGCTGGCATTCTCTCAGAGGCCTCCAGGTGTTCCCCAGCCATTGAGACCAGCTCTGCTGCAGTGATCGGAGTAAGGTTCTGGAGAAACATGAGCTCCTTTAAGGCATGTCTGACAAGTCTCTCATCAGGCAGCCAGCCTGGTTTGGAGATGCCTTGGGAGGACAAAAGGAAAGCTCAAGTCACAGAGCTCCTACTATGAGGAATAAGCAGCCCAGTGTTGAACAGAGAGCACCAAGGTAGCAGTGACTGCAGATGCCCCCAGGCAGGGATATTTGTGTTCCTCCAACCCACTTCCTAACCATGCTGTGGATGCAGCCATGTGCCAGCAGCCATCAGCTGGTGTGGCACTGGGCTGGCCATGAAGGCTGCGCCATAACAGGGCTGCCAGGACCTGCCACTGGCTTAGTGAAGTGGGTAGACACAGAGAGATGGGCAGTGTGTGTGATGGAAGCTGCAGCCAGAACACAGTTACCCCCTTTCTCCAACCTCCCAATTCATTTACCGGACTGCATCCAAAAGGTTTCCAGTACAGTCTTGGTAAACAAAAAACTCCGACCTGACTAACAGCTGAGCCCAGCAAGGTGCCCACGACTCACTCTGCCGCTGCTGCTCCCTTCACCTGTGCACAGACAGGAGCTGGGATGCAATGGTGAAGCTGGGAAGAGCACAAACCTGTGCCCAGGGAAGCCTGGGGTGACACTGCTGCTTAGGGCCAGCATTGGGAGCAGCACCCACATCACCCAGCAAAACTGCTAGGACTTCAGCCTGGCTTCTTATTCAAGCTTATCACCAAACTACATTCTTGAGCTCTTTCTCCACCCCAGTTTTTCATTTCACCTATTCTGGAGCTCTGTAGCTTAATTTTCTTCCTCTGTATTAGCCCCATGGGTTATAATAAGTAGATTAAGTAGCAGGCCATTAACCCCAGTATGTCCTCGGGCAAAAGGGTGTCACTGTGTGTCTGGCTGCCAAAGAGCAGTAAAACCTGGCAAAGTCCTCTGAAACTAGCCCCTGGGCCTTCAGCTTTCTGCAGCAGACTTCAGGCCAGGCTCTGGTCCTCAACCCTCCCCAGTAGCTGATCTCAGCTGGTGCTGCAAAGGTCAAGTACTGGGAAGGAGAGCTTTGATGGGTTGGGTTCAGTGCTGTTGGAGACCAGGTTTGTTCTGTTTGTTGGGGGTTGTAGGCAAAATCTTGAAGTCAGTTCTAGGGAAAAAGCAACTATCAGACACATTGGGAATGAATCCAATGGAAACTTACTGACCAAGACAATGGGACTTCCAACAGGTTCTTAGGATGGACAACAGGCTGAAATACAGCTGATGCTTACCCTAGGAAACAGATCCAGACTGTCGACCCAAGGGCTAAAAGTTGCCAGCAACATGGGAAAACACAAAGGGATTCACACCTGCAGGGGCACAACCCAGGGCCCACAGCCCTGCTTGGGAGCAGGGAGATGGAGCACAGGGAGCTCCACCACAGACAACAAAGCCCCATGCAGCTACAGGAACACCCAACACCCATCTGACTGCTCCACAAAGCCAGGGAGGCCTGGCTAGGCCCTAGAAGCGCTCCAGGGACGGACACACAGCCCTGGCCAGGCTGCAGGGCAGAGTGCAGTGGGAAATGAAGAGCAGCGTTTTCCATTTTGTCTTCTGGGGAAGATGTCTCCCTAATGCCACCAACCCCAAGAGTGACAGAGGAAACATAAAGCTTCCTCCTGTCCCAGAGGACAGTGGGGCACAGCAGGGGACTCTGTCCCCCTCTCCATGGAGCTCCAAATTCCAAGAGGCTGTGAATTCCTACAGCACTGCTTCAACCTGTGGCGTTTCAGCTGAGAAAGCTGCCTGGGAATGCTGAAAGGGAGGCAGGATGGGTGCTGCTAAAACACAGTGGTGCTTTAGCAGGACCACGGCTCTGCTGTACCTCTCCACTCCTGTCAACAGGTTGGGAAAGAGCAAAAAACCACAAGGAATGGGGGAAAATGTTCTCTGAATCCTGAGGTTTTGCCTTCTCAGAGAAAAAAACAAAAGGAAAGAAAAGGGAGACCCAGGGCAAAATGAACCTGGGGAGAGTGCTGGGCCAGTCAAGAGAGGAGCAGAAGGTTGCTGGAAGGCAGAAGGACCATTAGAGACCAGTTGGAGGTGCAAGGAGAGCCCAAGCAAGGGCAGGAGGAGGAGGATGGTGTTTACCTACAATCCAGGGCAGCTCGGGAGGGAGGCTCTTCACAGCCCAGCACGGCAGCTGGCACAAGACATTGCAACTACCAGTGGATGTGGAGAAATAAAGGTGAAAAAGGAGAGCAGCACGTCCACACAGACACAAGGAAAACACAACAAAAAACAACAGAAATTAAAATCGAGTCAAAAGCAATGAAAATAAATAAACAATACAAAGCAAAAATCAACTCCTGGAGAAAATAATTTATCAGCCCTTAAGAGCTGCTGAAATCAAACTTTTTCAACCTAAAAAATAAGTAAAGAAATAAATGGAACCAGGTGTTCAGGTAACAAAAACAGCTATGGAGACAAGTGGCACAAGGAGGGAAAGCAGGGGGCAGGGAGAGCAGGTACCTGTACATGGGCACGGTGACGGTGCGCTCGTAGTACTGCCAGGTGGAGTGCAGGTCTGTCCTGGACAGGTTGGTGGCATAGAACCTCCAGGCTGCCTGCAGAGCAACCATACAGTGCTGCAGTTGCTTGTGTGGGCAGAGAGCTTAGAGATCTGAGTCCAGCCCTTCGCCCAGCACTGCCAGGGCATCACTAAACCTCCTCTGCTGTCCAAGCCAGGGGCTGACAGCTTGGAGAAGAGACCAAGCCCCAACTGGGTCCAACCTCCTTTCAGGGAGCTGTAGGGAGGCCTCCCCTCGGCCTCCTTTTCTCCAGGCTGAACAACCCCATGTCCCTCAGCTGCTCCTCCCCAGCTTCATTGCCCTCTTCCGCAACTGCTCCAGCTCCTCAATGTCCTTCTCTGAGTGAGGGGCCCAAACCTGAACCCAGGATTTGAGCTGTGACCTCCCCAGCGCTGGGTACAAGGCAGAATGGAAACACAGTGGAATTTTGGCCCCAGGCATGGCCAACACTACCCTTGGCTTGATAAACCTCAGCCAACAACCTCCCTCTGTTTCCTGCAAGATGAGCCTAACCCTTTGACTTCTCATTCATTCAGGGTGGTACAATGACATTCCTGGCCCTGTCAGCCCAGACAAAGCTGCTGTGGGTACCAGACACTCACTGTCAGGGTGAGATCAGCTATCAAAAAGGTGTCATTGCCCAGCAGGGAGCTAAAACATTTGTAAAGAGAGGAGCAGGGAAATGTAAAAGCTAATTCCAAATCTCCATGGCACACACCAAGGCCAACCCTCTGCACAGACATCTGGTGCCATGAAGAAAATCCTCCCAATTGCAATTTTATCGCAATACAAATGCTCTTTGGCGGTGGGGAAAAGAGGTTTGGTGCAAAGCAGCTGTCCTGAGGCATTTGTCTTGCTGGGCTGGGCTGAGCTTCCTTTCTTTGCTCCCCCAGACTGCCTACCACACGTGCTGTTACCCCTGGCTGGTTTCCTGGCAGTTACTCCCAGACAAGGCCAGTCAACAGCTGCCGTCTCACATGTCACACAGAGCCCCATTTCTCACCTGCTTATCTCCTCCCCAACTTCTAAAAGGGTATTAAGTCCCCCAAACCAGGGTACTCTGACCCTCACCTGAATCAGACCTGCTGCTGGGTTCCGTCTCTTCTCAAAGTGCTTTTGTCGGTGCTGCTCTTGAACCTTCAGTGCAAAGCCTGAACCCAAGATGCCCTGGGGAAGAGAAGGAAATTCTGCAGTTAGCAAGGTGTTAGCTAAGCCTCCCTTCCAAAGGTTTGTTCTGGATCATTTCTAGCTCCAAACATGCAGGGGAAGGAAGGCTAAGCCTTCATCCCAGGCAGCCCCAGCAGATACCCTGCCCATGAAGGTGCAAGCACTTTGCTGGTGCTCACTGGAATTGCTGCTTTTCCTGCCAGCTAACAAGCCCCAAACCAACCACTTTGTGCTGGCATTCAGCCCATTATCCCCAGCAGAGAAAATCAGATCCATGCCACAGTGAAAAGCACTTTGAAAGGGACAGGAGTAACCTGCTGAAATGATAGCAATGCCCCTAGAACAGCATTTTGCAGGGCAAAAAGTACTTTCACACAATAGATACTTGTGCAGAGCCAAACCTGGAGCTGCCCCCCAGCCCATGCCCACTGGACCCCCTCACTCCATGCTCAAGAGCAGCATGTCTGAGCTGTGCATATTCAGAGATGCTTTCCCCCTTCTTCCCGTTGTTCTTTTTGGCTCAACAGCCATGGAGCAGTGACAGCTGGGAGGTCCCTGGGTGCATCACACTTCTAGATGTAGCTATTGCCTTGCCACAAGCTCCATGGACGGGGGCAAAGTGCTTGAGCTCAGGCCCCCTCCCTCTGCAGCTTCTGCTTACGGCAGGAAGGGCGAAGAAGGAGACTCCGATGAGGGTGAAGGTAGCTGCCAGCAAGCGCCCGTTCCAGGTCTGGGGGTACTTGTCCCCGTAGCCAATGGTGGTGAGAGTGATCTGCAGGGAGAAGAGGATCACACAGCTCTGGGTTAGACAGCCCTAGAACGATACCAGCACAGCCAAGCATCTCATGACACTGTAGGTGGAAGATGGAGGAGCTCAGGGTCACGACATGTCCTGAGTTGGGCCACATCTGGAGTACTGGGACCAGTTCTGGGCTCAACAGTTCAAGAGAGACAGAAAACTACTGGAGAGAGTCCAGTGGAGGACAAAAAGATGCTGAGGGGCCTGGAGCAGCTCTGTGAGGAGCAAAGGCTGAGAGCCCTGGGGCTGCTGAGCTCAAAGAGCAGCAGCCTGGGAGGGGAACTGATCAATGCTGAGCAGGAGCTAAAAGAGTTGTGGGGAGCAAGGAGATAGGGCCAGACTCTTCTCAGCAACAGGACAATGGGCACAAACTGGAATCCAGAAGGTTCCATCTAAACAGGAGGAAAAACTTCTTTGGTGTGAGGGTGCAGAGCCCTGGAGCAGCCTGCCCAGAGAGGTGGTGGAGTCTCCTTCTGTGGAGAGATTCCAAAGCCACCTGGATATTGTGCACCTGGGCAAGCTGCTGTGGGTGCCCTGCTGGAGCAGGGCCTTGGACTGGGTGAGCTCCAGAGGTCTCTTCCAACTCTCACCATGCTGGGATTCTGTGAACCATTTAAGGTGCACTCTGATATCCAGGAGGACCCCAGCTGCTTGAGATAGGAATCTCTGTAGGAAGCAGTGATGCTGTGACACCCAGGACAGCCCTGCCACCCTCCTTGATCAACATGCTGAGTTCTCACACCAGGCAGGAGCTTTTTTCTGCCTGTAGCTGACACAGATCTGCCAGCAGGTGCAGAGGCCTCCCCCAGGAGATGAGGTTGAGCCTTGGGCAGAGGAAGAGAACCAGCACAGTTCCTCCAAACTCCCTTCTGGTAGCTGAGGGAAGGAGGCAGGGCCATTTGCATGCATGAAGATGTTTGTTCCTCATCCTCCCAGCAGTGCCCATCAGTCTCCCTTCCCATTTAAAAGCAGCATATTAGCTCAAGAGGATGAATTACAGCTGCTTCAGACAGCCTGATTTTGGGATGGTTTTTTCCTCCCTCAGTATTATTACACACACCAGGAAAGAGCTGGCAAGCTGCTGTGTGCCTTTTGGGGAAGGAGACATGAGATTTGTTGGAGGCAAAGAACCACCTGAACTCCAAACTACAGGAAGGGGTAGATTTTCCCACTTCATGGACAACACTACTGGGAAATGTTGGGTATTCCCTGAGGCTTCTGAGAGGACTGGGAGAGGCTAGGATTCAAAGGCAAGGCAGGGAGAGTTGGGCTGATGGGGCCATCCTCCTTTCTTTGGGACCATTCTCCTCCTCTCCTTGAGACTTCTGCTCAAGCATCCCTGGGACAAGTGGAAAGTTGTTCCTGTTCCACCGTCCCCATGGACAAAGATGTGCTGATGTGGCTTTGGAAACCTCAAGCATTCAGTTCAGAATAAAACCACTTTCACCCAAATGGAAGCACGATCCCAAAGCACAGTTTAATTGGACCCACTAAAAGCCCTATCAATTAGGATGCCACTGACAAAGTGGTTAGAAATGCATCTATGTGGCTGCTCCTCGCTGAAACCAAGTCAGAGCAAGGTCCTCCCCACAATCACTGCACAGCTGCTGTACAAAGTTTTTGTCATTCAGACAAGGGCTGAATCCACCAAGATCAAATCAAGGGAGGAGTTTCTGAATGTGAAAGTTGATTTCTTTTGCCCATCTCTTAACATCTGCCTGTGCTGAACACACGAGTTGGACACTGACAAAACCTATTTACTCTAATGAAGCTCACATTTGACCCAGAGCTTCTCAGCAGCAAAACAACCTCGGTGCAGCTCCATGTCCTGAAACAAGGGGAAGATTCCTCTGTCAGGTTTGCACAGCCAGGAAAGCAGGAGGAGTAAAGCTAGAAATGGCTCTCCCCAGACTGAGCTCTGAGCTGCCCTTTTTTCCTCACTGTTTATTTTCTAGTTATGTCAAATTTGGCTTTGTTTTCATCTTTCTGTCATAACCAAGGGGCTTGAAAAGCTGTTTGCTGCTGCTTTGCCTTTGTTGGAAGGGGAGCTGCTTGATCAGCCAACTCCTCCCCAAAGCCTGTAACTGGGATTTGATCACATCTGGGATTTTCATTACGTGCTTTGTAATCAAGGAGCAGTGTCAGAGCAGGAGAACAATAATGCAAGAAGATTAGGATGTCATTAATTCTCTTTGTTAATAGGCTAATCCAATAATTCACATGCAGACACAGGCACGGAGCAGGACTGGCAGTACTGCCCTCGCCTCCTGTGTCAGCAGAGAGGTGAGACGGGAGTGCTCTCAGCACTCAGCCTCATCCTGCTGCTTAGAGCCTATTAATTTCACGAAACTCACTCTGGTGCCTGGCCCAAGCTTGATTTTTCAATAACTACAAGCAGAAATCCTCACAACGATGAGCAAAGCACCCTGTGAGTGCTGGCTCTTTATCTGACCTGCTCGCCTGTCGTGACAGAGCTAAATCCCACCCCAGCTCTTGCAGCTCCAGGGAGCTCAAGAAACGCAATCCCTTAACATTCTCTGAGGTTTAGTGAAGCACAAAAGAAAAAACAAAAGAGCTAAATGGAGCAGCCCGAAACCTTTTAATAAAAATGTTAACTAAGCACTCCAGGTCGATTCCTTGCCTAAGTGATAGGAGAGGGAGGGGTAATGGACCTTTAATAACCAGCAGCTGCTCCACAAGAATCACTTACCAGACCCCACCAGAGTGCATCTGCATATGTATCGAAGTGCTCATTCTCTCCTTTCTCCGCCAAGTACACCAGGAATGAGGCCAGGATTAGGCACAGGAAGCCAATATACCAGGCAGTGATCAGCTCCTGCAAGAGCACGAAGGGAGAGAAGGGAATGATTGCAGTTCTGGGTGAACAGCTCTAAAGGCTGAGCTGCTTGTGGCTGGCTCTCAGCTTCCCCTGCGTTTGATTTATGGACTTGGGTTGGAGAGCAGCAGTGTCACACTTTCTGGGGTGGCATCACATACTGGTGGTGGCCTTGCCAGGCGTTCCCCATCCTGAAGACTCCATCATCTGCATACATACAGCAAATGGAGAAGAAAAAGGACTGCTAATAGCTCCAGCACTTCAAGATGTGGAACCGAGACTATCAGGAAAAAGTAGTATTGCCCAGACGAGTCCTGGATGTGGGCTCTAGTTACAACAGCCCCAGTTCCAGGGAAGTTTTCCTTCAGGATTAAGAGGAGTGGTCGGTTTTGGATGAAGTTAATACAAAGGGGGACAAGGGACCCGTGGATTCCTTAGGATTTTCACACAGCTCTGGATGAGATTTTCTATGGAAAAGTGCAGGGACCAGAACTGTCAAATCAGCGAGTCAGCAGGAGGGCACAAAACACTAATGGTCAGCTCTTCCTTCACTTCATGACTCATTTGCCAGTGTCAAACGCTTCCAAAAGCAGAGAGCAGCAAAGGTGCCTTACCAGGGATTGCCTCTCCATGATCTCCATTAGGAACAGGAGCCCAGCAGAACAATGCAGCCCGCAGGAGGCTGCTGCTCTCAGGATGTGCTTCAGAAACGTGGCCTCTTGGGAGCGTGCACCCAGACAAAGAGCCTGCAGCAGCTCCCCTGCTTAATGAGGCTGCTGGTTAACTGCTGACTCTTTGAAATGAGCTATGTCAGGTGGTTTCTGTGTTTGAGATGTTCCCTGCAAACATCTAAACATCTCCCTCCTCTCCTCTGCTCTGCTGGTTGGAAAGCTCCACCAGACCTTGTCTGACTTGATGCTGCTACCTGGGGTACCTACAGTGGCTTTCTATTCTCCCCAGAGCTGGGAGATGTTTGTGGTGAAGAACTGAACCAAAGCAGCATCGCTGCTTGAGGAGAGGAACCATGAAGAGCCACTCAATATCCTTCACCTAGGCCCTGCTTACCTTACTGTGTGCATAGACCACAGAGCCCAGGAGCTTCCAGGTGCCTCCCCGCCGGTCCATGCGGATCATGCGCAGGATCTGCAGGAACCTCAAACTCCTGAGCGCTGAGGTGGCAAAGACATTCCCCTGGGATCCTGCTGCCAGCACGGCGATGGAGGCGATCAGTACCATGATGTCTGCAGCAACAAAGGGCAGAGGAAGCTGAAGAAATGCTGCTGAGCCACTGCCACAGGGGATGCCACTGCCTACTGCCCCTGGCAGCAGAAGGCTGGGCAGTGAAAGTGGTCTTATGTCAGTTGTACCTTGTGCTGGAAGATCAGAGCAGTTATCTAAACCTGGGTGAAAGTGGTTTGCCCCCTGTACTCGGCACTGGGGACCGTAGAGCTTAGAGGAACATCCCAGCTTCCTTCTCAGCATTCATCTTTCCCATAGAAACTGTGTCAAATGCTGCAAAGCCTGCATTCTGACCTGATTCAGCCTTCACACTGCTCAAAATGGATTAAATCCTTGCCAAATGCTTGTCCTTCCTCAGCCAGCCACAGCTGCCTGCCACACAGAGCTGTGAGCTCCCCACCTACATAGGAATGGAAACCCAGATGCCCACCACAACAATCCTGGAGAGCTCGTGGGCAAAGCAAGGCCAAGAACAGGAAGTTTTGTCTATGCCAAGGTGAAGAGCTTGAAAACCTGCCCCTTGCCAGCTTCTCTGTGCCAGCTTCACAGGGCTGCTTTTCTGTGGAACAAGCTAAAGTCCTGCAGATAACTCCTGACACTGGAGAGCAGGCTCCATATCAAGGGCTGTGGCCTCTCTGCCCACCCCTCAGCCCAGTAAAAAGAGCTGCTGTGCACAGATGGCCCTGTTCACAACAGGCTGATGAGCACTTCCCAAACAAGCATTAATTAAGTCTCAGAACGCCCTTGTGAGGCAGCTCAGGGAAAGCAAAGTGAGGCACTGAGACTTTCAGTGACTTGGGAGACTTCTGGTGTTGAGGTTGGACACAGGATGGCAGCTCCTGCACTCAGTTCCTCCCAGCTAAACCCCTGTTCTATGGCTCTGGGCAGCTGCCAGTGGTGCCTAGAGCATTTCTGGCCATGGGATGGATCCCAAGGCTGCAGAAAACAAGGTGGACCTAATGCAGAATAACAAAGAACATGTTCATGGATGAGGCCTTTTGCTTCTGTGCTCTTTTCCTTCTCAAGGAATCAGATAAGGATCAGCCCCAGAAATGCATGGAGGGATCCAGAACGCTGTGCAAGCAAGAGTTTGCAATAGGACTCTTTGCTTGGACACCCAGGAGGTTTCATCTGGACAGGAGGAGAAACTTCCTTCCTGTGAGGGAGCAGAGCCCTGGAGCAGGCTGCCCAGAGAGGTTGTGCAGTCTCCTTCTCCAGAGGGCTTCCAACCCCCATGGCCATTGTGCTCCTGGGCAAGCTGCTGTGGGGGTACCAGAGCATATCCAGAAGCCCCCTCTCACCCCCCCAGGCTGTGGCCCTGGCAGCATGCAGGAGGCAGCTCTCACCGATGACACAGAAGGGCTTGCGAGCAAACTTCAGCCTCCCCCTCCAGCCCCGGTAGCGACAGCAGCAGCCAGCAGCCCAGATCCTCACGAAGTATTCCACCCCAAACACAACAATGGTGACAATTTCCTGGGAGGCAGACAATGCTATTAGTCAGGAAAGACTTACTTGTGGCCCCAGCTGCCCCCTCCTCACCAGTGACAACTGAAATCTCAGTTCAACACCCCCAGCCTCAGAATTTTGTGTATTTCACTTTTTAAGCCTCACTGGTGGCAGCTCAGCTCTTACCAGGATGTACAGGGCCCCTTCTGAGCTGTTCTGGTACTCATCAATGGTTGAGAAGACAGACAGGACCAGGCAGGAGAACACTAGGAGAAACCTGTAGCACAAAGAGGAAGAGAGAGAGAAACCATCAGCCCTCAGAGTAGGAGCTGCTCACACCCCACCAAAGCAGCCCAGAGGACACCTGGGGCCACGGTTCTCTAGGACTTTACTGTGCTGCTGCTACACCACCAGGTCTCCAGCTTCACTGACTGGGAGGCTGTGTGTGATGGACCCACTGGAGTGCCCTCAGTTTGGCCAATGCCAGGCCAGCTCCCTTCCCATCTGGCAGCCCTGCTCACGCCCCTGAGGTGGTTTCCCCAAGGAGCTCCCAGATCCTGCTGTAGAGTGCTTCCAGCCAGCAACAGGGAGCAGAGAAATTCATTACTGTGATAGCAGCAGACCACAGAGCAGGCTGAGCACAGACCCAGGAACACTCCAGGGACGCTCTGCTGAGGTACCTGCTCACACAGCAGTGACACTGCTTCTCCATCCCTCCCAGGGTAGGAAATTTTTGGGTGGATTTAATGTTAGGCAGAGACTCAAAATTAACTCCTTCCTGCCTGGAAACTGTTGGACTCAGTGAGCTTAAAGGTCTTTCCCAGCCAAAATGACGATAGGAAAGGCTGGTGACTTTCAGGCTGGTTTGCTTTTCTGAGGCCAGACACATGACACAGCAGGGGTTTGACTCAGTCCAAGGGACCATAAAATGCTTTGGGCTGATAGGGACAATCAAAGGTCATCTAATCCAACACCCCCTGCAGTCAGCAGGAACAGCCGCAAGGTTGCTCAGAGCCCCAGACAACCTGAGCTGCAATGGTGCCAGGGGTGGGGCAGCTCCCAGCTCTCTGGGCAGCCTGGGCCAGGCTCTCACCACCCTCAGGGTCAAACATTTTTCTCTTCTCTCCAGCCTAAGTCTCCCTCTTTGAGTTCAAACCATCTCCCCTTGTCCTGTCACAATATGCCCTGCTCAAAAATCTGTCCCCAGCTTTCTTATCAGCTCCTTTAAGTACTGAAAGGCCACAAGAAGGTCTCTCTAGAGCCCCCTCTTCTCCAGACTGAATAACCCCAACTCATCCTGGGGACAGGAGGTCATCTTGGTGCTGGAGGGACACTGCAGGCCCCATCCTGCCAGGGGCTCTGGGGGGACCCAAGCTTTGATAGCAGTTCCATCTCTTTTATTTACCACAGAACAGAGTCAAAGACCTCCTCTAGAATTCATCACCAGTCTCACTGACATCTGCTCCCATGTCTCAAAAGCAGCTCAGAAATGTCACATCACAGCCTGTCCCCACCAGAACTGCTCCCTCTGCACGTTCCATGGTTGCTGGATGTACCAATGAAAGTCAAAAGGCACAAAATGAGTGGCAGGAGCTTGCCTCTCTTCTGACATTCAGCTACTGAAGTGTCCTGGCACCTGCTCATGGCTGGGGAAGGTTTCCACCAGCCCACGATGGCCACTGCTTGCTCAAGCAAAAGGAGGGAAATTAATTTGCTAAGCATCCATTTGCTGGTGCAGCAAAGTAGGGCAGTGCAGGAGAAACTAAGAGCTGCATTCTGTGCAAGGATTAAATAATTCATCTGTCTGGCTCTGTCTCACATTCCTACCAACTGTGGTTTGAATGTTGATAAGGAATGGTTCAGCTGGCAGGGGCTGATCCATTCTGTTCTGTAAGGCAAAGGAGCTTCACATTACCAGTTGCTGCCCGTGGCTCTGCAGTGCCCATTGGTGTCAGGGGAAGAAGGGAAACCGGGGCATCTGCAACACTGCTTCAAACCACAGCAAAGCATAGAACCAAGCATGGTGTAGGCTGGAAGGTGCCTTCGAGATCATCCAGCTCCAACCCCCTGCCATGGGCAGGGACACCTCCCACCACCCAGCCACCCCCATCCTGGCCTTGAACACCTCCAGGAAGGAGACATCCACCACCTTCCTGGGCAGCCTGTGCCAGTGTCTCACCCTCCTTCTCAATTTCCTCTTCTCACACCACAGACTTGCAACAGCCTAAAGAGAGCACGAGATTGTCACTTGCAGTCCCACTCATGATGTCCCTTAATGTCTTCCCTGGGTTTCACCTGAAACGTTTTGTTTCTCCTCAGACTGCTCTGTCACCACCCTTGCCATAAAGAAGTCTACCACAACCTGCTCCACAGCCACATGGACTCCATCCATTCCTACATCCTCCAAGCTGCCTGGGCCAGGCTCTGAGAGCTGGAAGGAAGGAGCTGCAACTGGGGCAGGCAGCCCTGCTCCTGGAGTGGCCCAGATTTTGCTGAAGTCTCTGTCAGGGTGAGAAACAAATGAATAATCAATGAAAGAAAGGGAAGAGGAAAGCAAAAGAAGAAAATTGAAAGGGATAAAGGGAAAAATAAACCCCTGCATTTCCTGGTGAAAGAAATAGAGTGAGGGTTGTGTTTTTGTGAGGAAACATACCAGCAAAACACCTGAGCTGGTGCTGAAGGCAAAGTGCCAGTTTCGAGGCAGACTCACACACCATGTCTGCTCAGATAACCAACTCTGATGGACCCAGAACGAAGCCAGGGTCAGATGATGAGCCCTGGGCAGGGACAAATACGGCAAGGAAGAGGATTCCTGCACATGACAGGTACTGGTGGGGCAGGAAAAAGGACAAGAATTTACTTCATCACCTTGAATCCAGCCCAGGAGGTGGAGGAGTCACTGTCCCTGCAGATGTGCAAATGTGGCACTTCAGGACATAGTTTGGTGGCCACGGAGGTGCTGGGTTGGGGTTTGATCTTAAAGGGCTTTTCCAACCTTAATGGTTCTCTGATTCTCACCTCTGGGAGGCTGTAAAGGGAGCTGAAGAGAGACTCTTTCTGCATAGAAACTGAATTCAAGGGATTTGGGTCAGCATGGCTCTTGGGAGGCTGTGGAGGAGCTGCAGAGCCTTTATGGGTAGTGCAGTGAAAGGAGCACTGGAGATGGGCTGTCCCCTGAGCTCCCACAGGGGCAGGGCAGCGGGGAGCAGCAAGGCTGCCTGCTTTAGTTTCTCCTAAGCCACCCAGACAGTGCAGGAAAGGCTTGCTGATAATAATTGATAGCCAGGGAAGGGAAACAGGGCAAAAAATAGCAGAGAGGTTGGGTTGAATCTAATTTTTAAAGCTACACATCTAATCACAGCCAATTACCTCTGCAGCCTGACTCTGGGTAATGTTAACGAGCAAGAAGGAAACATTAATTATGTCCCACCTAATGATTTTTACGTTAAAGATGCCAGTTCTGCTTGGAGCTTTGGAGCAGACAGCATCCTCCTCCTGAACAGGCAGGAGCTGGGTTCCACATGATCATGGCTGGAGCTGGCACCAGCCTCCCCCAGACCCAAATTGGGATGCAAAGGGCAGAATGTGGTTTTGGACCTGTCTTCCCCATGGAGTGAAGCTGACTTCAGCCTCTTGGAGCCACTAAAGGAGGACAGCTCATGTCGTTGCATCTTCTCAGCCAGCACCCATTCCTACAGGCTCCCAGCACCTCCTGCTGCTCCAGCATCCCTCACGCCTGTTGCTTAGGCCTCCCAGCTTAGCCCAGCCTCAGCAGTGCAAATCTGATGGCTGCTCATGCTAGTAAATGCAACGTCTGGCTTTACATCCAAAGGGTGTGTTAGCTTAGCACACCCCTGCAAGCTTCTTATTACCACTTGTAAATCCCAGCACAAAATCTGCACATCCCAGTTCCACAGCTGCTGTGCAACAAAACAAGTGATGGCTGCACTCCCCCTTGGGACAAAGAATACTCCAAATTACTTGAAGTAAGGAAAAAATTCTCTTTTCTTTTCTCCCCCCCCTCCTAAAAGCACATGAGAATCATCCTCCTGCTTTTCAGGTTAATCATCTCGAGGCCAAGGAAGAGGCCCTCAGCACCAAGGAGGAGACCCCAGCCTATAAGAGGCCACTGTGCCAGCTTCCCTTGGCTTTCCCTGGAAATGGGAGAGGGAATTCATGGTTTAATGAGAGCAAAACTGGAAACCAAGGAGTATTTAACTAGAGGCATTTGAGATCTGCACAATAGGAAACAACTTAAAGCATTTAAAACACTTAAAAGTGACATTGGGGATGCAACTAAAGTGTTGATACTTGTGCTGAGATAAACCCAACGTGTCCATGGTCACTCCACCTGTAATCCCAGCAACCCATCTGCTAGAGGCTCTAAAAAGCTGCTGAACAATCCAAACAATGCTGAAGCATCATGAAGGCTCTGGGGAGACCTTAGAGAGGCTTTCCAGTGCCTGAAGTGGTCAACAAGAGAGATGGGGAGGGACCTTTTACAAACAAAATCTTCTTGTGACAGGATGACGAGGAATGGCTTTGAGCTGGAAGAGGGCAGATTGAGACTGGAGATTAGAAAGAAATTCTGGGCAGGGAGATGCTGGCACAGGCTGCCCAGGGAGGTCATGGATGTCCTCTCCCTGGAGGTGTTGAAGGCCAGGTTGGATGAGGCCTTGAGCAACCTGGGCTGGTGGGCGGTGTCCCTGCCCGTGGTAGGGGTTGGAACTGGATGACCTTGAAGGTCTCTTCCAACCCAGCCCATTCTGTGAATCTCTGAACCTGACTGTAAATCAAAGGCCATGAAAATGCAGCCATGGCAATAAACCAAGTTGAAGGAACACCCCCAGCAAAGGGACACATATTGTCAAACACCTTGGAACACTCTGGATCCTCATCACCCAAATGGGAGCATTTACAGCTTCAATGAACTTGCAATGAATCAGAAGGAAAGCTCTGGTAATTGCCATGACTTTTCCAGGGGTGAGGACATTGCTGTCTTGCACCTACCCTCAGCCAGGAGCATCTATCATATGTATTCATGCAGAACCATCCTGCTGGGATTTGCAGCCCAGCTATTCATTTACAAGGCTAAAGAGGAGACTAAACGCCTCAAGTCCAGGTTTCCACATTCCTCAGCCCAAGGCAACTTCTGTCACTAGCAGAGCTGAAAATAGAAGCAAGGGAGTCCTGCCTTTTGATCCTGTGCCTTAAAAAATGTTCTCCTTTCCAAAAATAGCTCCTGGTGGTGCCTCATTCCCTGCAGGCTCAGCCATGCCCTGTCCTCTCACCCAAGATCTTGCTCCTCAGAGGAGCCTGGAGGCTCTCAGGCACTCCTGTGGGCCAAAAGCATTAAGGGTAACACAGAGGCTGGCTCCAAGACAGGGATCCCCATGGCTTATAAACTGGAAAATCAATCTGCAGTGAAGGCCTCTCTGGGACAACGTTAAGAGCTCCTCAGTGCACTGAGATGATGGCTGAACCACCCTGCTCATACAGAGCCATCCAGTGCTGGAGCAGCTCCAGGGGACCAAAGCAGCATCCTGGGGGAGGCTGTGGCATAGGCAGCCAGGCTGCATTCAGTGGTGCTCTGGGGTTAATCAGGCTGCAGAGGTGGTCTTAGAGATCCTAAGCTATGTTACAGGGGCAGTAGTGGGATGGGAAGTCCAACCCTTCACACAGCACTGCCAGGGCACCACTAAGCCATGTCCCTTTGAACCACATCTCCACAACCCAAAACCCCTCCAGGGATGAGGACTTCGCCCCTGCCCTGGGCAGCCCAGGCCAGGCCTTCCCAACCCTTTTGGGGATGAAATTGTTCCTCATGGCCAATATAAACCTCCCCTGGTGCAACCTGCATTAACTCCAAATAAAATCCTTATTGATAATAATCACCACACACAGAGCCCTAAGCTCAGATGTTCCTCTTTGTCCTCCTCCACCATGAATCACTGGGAGGTGCTTGTCTGTGTATTCTCCTTGCTCTGTGCACACAGCCTCAGAGGAGCCAGATGTCTGGAGGAAAACCCAAAGCATTCATCAAGCCCCTGCACCTGCAGGAGCCTGCCCCTCTCTGTCTCTCTGCTGTGGTTCAGTGCTGCTGGGCTGAGGTTTTGTCTTAAAAACTCGGCGAGGGAGAAACAGCTTCAGGCAGCTGCAGGAGCAGTTCATGGGAGAGCATCCTAGAACCACAGTGCAATTATGGTGCATTGGGAGGTAAATGAAGAGTATAAAATATTGGACATTCAAGCAATTTGGAAAGTGCCTGCACAGGCATTTACTCAGAGCACGTTCATTGATTTTAGTGGGAGGGAAAGTTGCTGTCTCATGCAATACCGAATTTATTCAGATTGAAATCTGAGCTGCTGCCTCTGTTTCATCCCTCAGGGTATTCCCCCAACAGAGCCACTGCTTCCTCCCTACCCCTGAGAAACCATCTCTCTTGAGTACAGGAAGACAAACCTTCTTAATCCAACCTTTGTCTGTATCAAAACGACTTCCTAAGGGCAAAGCCCTGCTTTCCTGGACCACCCCAAGAAACAAATGAATTGAAGCAGCCCAGGGCTTTGCTGCGTGGTTGGAGCAATCAGGAATAAAAAGAAATCATCCTCTTGCTGGTTCTAACTCAATGTGGAGAAGGGAAGGGCCCAGGGAGACCTTCTGGTGGTCTTCCAGTACTTAAAGAGCCAAATGAGAAATCTGGAGAGAGGCTTTTGAGCAGGGCCTGCTGTGACAGGTCAAAGAGAGATGGTTTGAACTGAAAGAGGGAGATTCAGAGTGGAGAGAAGGAAGAAATGTTTGACACTGAGGGTGGTGAGAGCCTGGCCCAAGCTGCCCAGAGAGCTGGGAGCTGCCCCATGGCTGGCACCATTGCAGGTCAGGATGTTTGGGAGCCAGAGCAACCTGCTCCAGCTGCAGATGTCCCTGGTGACTGCAGGGGGTTGGACTGATGACCTTCAATGGTCCCTTCCAACCCATCCCATCATCCTATGCCAGACCTGACCAAGGCACTTGACCTGACTTAACTGAGCTCTAGAACTGGGTTAAAAGCAAGATGTCCCAGTGAAATGTAAAGCTGCATCTCATCTAAACATTCCTCGAGGGGATGGGATATACAAAAATAGGCTCTGGTCTAATTGCAGCTAGGGAGATGGTCTCAAAAAGCACAGGGCTGGCTGCTGCTGCTGACAGGAATAGCTGCTGGTTTCTCAAAGGTCTGTCCCAGCGGCTGCAGTTCAACCAGAGCCCAAAGACTCCTGCCCATGAAGGACAAGCTCTCTCTCATCATCTTTAGCTTTGCTTCCACACCTCTGCCTTGCACTAGTTTCATAGCACCAAGAATCACCGCACCTCCGATCCTCATGGAGAGCATCTGCAGGCACACGGAGGCTTGGCAGCCCTCAGAAGTCACATGGACCACAGCAGGCAACTAAATGGTTCAAAATCTTCCTGCTGACTTGGAGAAACATTAAAAACCTCTCACTTTACCTATGCCTCAAACACTTTGTGCTTCTGTAAGAGCAGGGCCCCAGGGCTTTCTCCCAGGTAACAGCAAAGGACAGCCAAGATTCCATAGAATGGGTTGGGTTGGAAGGACCTACAAGATCATCCAGTCCTACCCCCTGCCATGGGCAGGGACACCTCCCACCAGCCCAGGCTGCTCAAAGTCTCATCCAGCCTGGCCTTAAACCCTTCCAGGGACGAGGCAATCACAACTTCTCTGGGCAACCCAACCCAGTGTCTCACCACCCTCACAGTGAAGAGCTTCTTCCTAATGTCCAATCTAAACCTTCCCTGCTCTAGTTTCAAACCTCTGCTCCTTGTCCTATCACTACAGGGCAAATGCTGAAGGCATGTAGTTGCCTCAACCACGTCCCAGGGTCCAACCTCAACTTCATGCCTCAATAATGAGAAGGCAAGAATGTGGTTTACACCAATAACACTGAAGGGTAGCCCACAAGCATTACCCAGAGGCACTCCTAATTTCATTTGCCCATCAGTTTAATTAACTGAGTCTTGGGGAAAAGAAATAAGTATTTGCAAGCCACCCATGTAATATGTCTCAGAGTTGGTAATTTCACCATCTGTTTAATCTTACTTCTCTTGCCCCAGCTAGTGATTAGGAAGGAGCTCAGAGCCAAGAAGCAGGAGAGCTGATTCACAGCCTTCTGATTTTAGTCCCCAGAAGATGATGACACCCCCCCCCCCTTCCCCACTACCACCTCCCTGGTTGAAACAAAACGTCCCCAGAGGAATAATGAGTGCTGCAGTCAGCAGGACCACACTCCCTCTCTGCAGCTCTTCTCCACAACACAGCACATCAGGAACAACCCCAAAAGCCAAGGAGGCTGCACTGCCACAAGAGAGGGGGCAGCTCAGCAGGGTCCAAACTCTGCCATGCCTGAGGGACACTCGAGCTTGGCATACACAAAGCCACAGAACTAGGTCCAACAAGCAGCAGCAGTTTTGTAGCTGTGCAGCCCTTCCCCACATCAACAGGACAGCCTGCTCCTCCCTGGCAAGGGGGCAGAATATGGCCCCAATGCTTTTCATGGCTGTGGAGCTGCTCCTGTTGGGGAGGTAGCCCTTGGCCATGTAGACAGGCAGGCCCAGAGGAGATGGTGGGGGTGAAGGGGTACAAACCAAAGACAGATGCACAGAGAGCTGAGGCCTGAGCAGGCAGTGCTCTCTAGCCCTAAAAAACTGCTGAAGCAAGCAGGGGTGCTGCAGGCAGGGGAGAGCACCACAGCAGCTGCCAGCCCAGCTCTGCCTCGTTTCACTGAGATAACAAAGAGATGGTCTTTAAGGTCCCCTCCAACCCAACCCATTCCATGATCCTGTGATAACTATTTTGGGTCTTCTAGGAGCTGCAACTCTGAATTTGAAGTCTTTTTCCAATCTCTCCTCTCTGGCTTTCCTGAGCTCTAGCCAGATTTGCCATACTGCTCTGCAGGAGCATCCATCCTCCTGCCACCACCCACACCAGAACATCTACAGCAGAGCACAGCCAGCTCCTGACTGGTCCTGCTGGGAGCAGGGCAGCCCCATCTGCTCAGCACCGAGTCACCAGGGCACAGCTCACCTTGCACCTGATCAATTAATCCCCAGTGCCAACAGGCAATTCCATCACCTGAGTATCTCTTGCTTCCTCCATGCAGCACGTGGGTGGCAGATCGGGGGAGCATGCCTCAGCTCCTGACACTGACGGTTTGCTGCAATCAGGGTTGAGGGGTGGGAACCAGCATGTGCTTTTGGCTCATTGTCTCATCCATAGGTCCCCCAAAACCTCCATCAGTGGAAGAGTGGAGGAATGATCCGTGTTCCCTCCAGCCCCTGCAGTGCAGCAGTTCACAGGGTTTCATTGTGTTGAAGGCCACCCTGCCCAGCTGGCTCCCAAGCCCTGCCCTGGGTCCTGCTGCTGCTCTCAGCCACCAACCAGCCCCAGCCCCAGCACCACTTGGGTGCACGAATGAACCTCCCCAGCTGTCACAGAATCACAGCATGGTGGTCCCTGGAAGGGACCTGTGGAGATCTAGTCCAAGCCTCACAGGTTCATCCAGATCAGGTTGCACAGGAGCAGGTCTCCTCCAGAGAAGGAGGCTTCACAGCCTCTCTGGGCTCTGCATCCTCACAACAAAAGACTTTTCCTCCTGTTCTGATGGAACCTTGTGGGTTCCAGACTGAGCCCATTGCCCCTTGTGCTGGGCAACACCAGCCCCATCCTCTCGACCTCCCTTCAGATATTTGCATGCATTGAGAAGATCCTTATCAGCTACTCTTGTCCCTAAGGCAAGGAGGCTCCTGACATCATGCTGCCTGGCTGCCTCAGGATCTCTGCCCCCTGTTTGGACCCGTTGGTCCAATTTCATCAAATTTACCATAGAATGAAGAGCCAAAGACAGGCAGCAATGATAACACCACCCTGCTTTTGCTCCTTGGAGGAAGCTGACATGTGAGCACACATCTGCCGGCCTGGAAGAACCAGCAGCTCCCAGCAACCAGCTCCCCCAGATCATCCCCACCCAGCAAAAGAGAGGTTTGTTCCCTCTCCTTATTTCCCTGTGCCAGTAAACACAACAATAAATAGCAAGCTGCAAGAGGCAGATGATTGTGTGGTGAAAGGTGGAAAACATCTAAAAATGATTTAAAGGAGTGAGGAGAATAGGAAGAGAGGGCTGCAGATCATGTTCGAGGAGGAGGAGGAGGAGGAGCAGCTGCTTGGCTGGTGAGAGGCAGCAGAGGCAGGGAAGGTTTTTCTGCCTGCTCTGCAGCTTCTTGCTCTGGGTGATGCTCAGGTCCTCTTTGCAAGGGTCCTGACATTGGACCACACCAGCTCCAGCAATGGGATGGAATGGGAGCAAGGCCAGCTCCAGAGGGGCTGGATCCAGCATCTTGTAGAGCTGCACAGTAGCAGGGACCCAGGGCATGGCCACGTCCAAGCTGAGGAGAGATTATCTGGCTGCCATTTCAACACGCTGGTAAATCACAGTGATGGAAGCCATATGCTCTGCTGGGAAGCATCCATCTCGTTGCCAGGGAAACATCCTTCCCGTTTGAAATGGCAGGCAAAGGCTCACAAAAACCTGCTTTTAACTCTCTTTTCTCAGGCACAATCCAAGTCCCCCCGCAACCCCCCCAGCGCTGCAGCATCCTGCCGGCTCCTGCTGCCGGGGAGAGCTGCCGCAGCTTTGCTGGGAGCAGGAGGGAACACTGCCATCCCATGGGACCCAGTGGAAGCCACCCCAGCCTGACAGCAAGACCCTGCCTCCAATTGCCAGCCCACTTCCAAGCCACTTTCCAGAGTTTGTTTCCTGGGAAAAAAGCAAAGGGTCACCTGCCTGGGTCACATCAAGCAGCTCTGCTGCAGATGCATGGTACAGACAGTGCCTGGCCAAGCACAGATGTGCCCAACTGTGGAGCAAGACACTTCTGCAACAAGGGAATAACCAACAGCAGGAGCATGGCCTGGGTTACTGCTGCTGAAATCCAATCTCTTGCAAAGCAGCAGGTTCCAGCAGCTACCACTCATTTTCTTACCCTGCAGATTGGGGCAAGCTGCAGCCAAAGCTTTGGGCTTGTAGAGAAAACAGCAAACCCATCCCTGAGCTCAGCAGCTGGCTGGAGCTTGTAGCTGGGTAAGAGACCTCTGCTCTGCATCTGCAACTTCTTGTTGCTCCTTCTAGGCCAAAGGTACAGAAACACAGAACCATTCAGGTTGGAAAGGCTTCAAGATCATTGAGTCTCTGCTCTACCAACCTGACCAGGTTTGGCTTGCTGGGATTTTTACCAGCTGGTTTTTGCTCTGGACCCCTAGAGCAGAACATGTAACCCAGCATGGTGGAAGTCACAGCATCCAATGCTCTCCAGCCTATCAATGCTAATGAATTAATATTAGATCTCATTCTAGACAGAAGGCGCAAAGGTACAGTCCCATGAGCACGCACCGGGACAGAGAAGAGGACTTCCTTCTGCAAAGATCTCTCTCCTCTACATTTAGAATCATACAACTGTTTCATTAGAAAAGACCTCTAAGGACTTCTTGGTTCCAGTTTCAGCCCCTCATGATTCTTGTTGCCATTATTTTAAACTCTTCTCATTTATTGTAAATCCCACAAGCAGATGAAGCCAACTGTTAAGTACAGAACTGGAATATTGTCTGTTCTGATAAGCATCTGTGCTCAAACAACCTTTGTAATGGAGATCACAGACTGTATTAAATAATTCAAAGCCTAGGAAGGCCTGACAGGACAGGCTGAAGTCTCCTTGTCTGCATGGGGAATGGTTCTTCCTGCTGGAGGAGGGACAGGCCGGGGTTGCAGTACCGGGAGCAGGAGCGTTGGCTTACACCAAAGGCTATCCAGATTCCTTCATACCTTGGCTCCAATCCTGGGAAACTCATGTGATCATCCCAGTGGCACAGATGACCTTAAGCCCACACATGGCTCAAGACATGCCCAGGACCCTCATCAACCAATAAATCCTTCTAGAGTAGAATAAAGCCTGGCACAAAACCACTGCAAAGGACACCAGTAACCAAAGCCACTAACAGCATCTTACATGGCATCACAGTGCCACCCAGGAGCAGCATCATAGAATGGGTTGGAAGGGACCTTCAAGATCATCCAGTTCCAGATCCCTGCCAGAGACCAGGTTGCTCAAGGTCCTGTCCAGCCTGGCCTTGCACACTTCCAGGGAGGAGGCATCCACAGTCTCCCTGGGCAACCTGTTGCAGTGTCTCCTCACCCTCACTAGAAAGTTCTTCCTCATCTCCAGTCTCAATCTGCCCTCCAAGTCTTCCTAATACCCAGTCTCAATCTGTGTCCTCCAAGCAGATGACACCAGGGCATGCCCAACACCACATCCAAGGTGCCAGTCCTCCCCTATGGCATCTCAAGACAGTTGCTGGAGGCCTAAATCTGTTTCCTGGCTGCTACCTTGGCTCTTAACCCAGGCAGCAGCAGGTGGTGCAGCTCACAAGCAGAGGTCACAGCAGGAATTCTCCACCAGGGTCTCCTGCTCCTGCCAGAGCTGAGCAGGAGTCACCTTCCCTTCCTTCAGTGTCAGGAGCAAGGTCTCCCTGGCAACTCACCAGCCAGCTCCCAGTTCTCTCAGGCTGTCTGTGAATGATGTCACCAGGCACTGTAAATATCAAGTGTCCTTTTCATGGTCCTGAGCCCTCCTCCCTCCTGGCTCAGAGCCGCGCGTGGTCTGCGCTGCCCAGGAGGACACCCACAGTGCTGAGGAGTACTGAATGGGTAGCAGCCAGGTAGGATCCTGAGCTACAGCATCAGCAGCCTGCTGCTACTAGACCCAGGCAGGAGCAGCTCTGTCCTGGTTGTGTAACCCAGCCTCACAGGACCTTCCCCATAATTACAGGGCCTTTCCTTGCAGTCCCACGGGGACCATATGCTGCCTTCATGAAAGGATGCTTGGAGTTAGCCTCCTCCCTAGCACAGTTTCTCTGTCTCCCTAGAAACAGCAAAGAGAAAGAGGGAGGGGGAGGGGAAAAAAAGGTTTAATTAATCTTCATTTAATTTCTGCTGTGCTTTTAGCAAATGAAGAATAAAGAAACAGCCCCATCAGGTCTGTGCTACCTCCCTGGGCTGCCCTACTCATCCTTGTTCCTCACATATGAGGTGAAGCTGCCAGCAGCCCTCTGCAGCCAACACAGAATGTCATTGCAGGAGCAGGCTGGGTTCCAACTACTCTTCCAAACTCACATCCCACTGGGATGCAGCTGCAGGGTAGATCACTGAGTAGTTTGGGTGGAAAGGAACCTTCACAGGTCATCCAGTCCAACCCCCTGCAGCCAGCAGGGACATCTGCATCTAGAGCAGGTTGCTCACAGCCACAACCAACCTGACCTGCAATGGTGCCAGGCATGGAGCAGCTCCCAGCTCTGGGCAGCCTGGGCCAGGCTCTCCCCACCCCCAGTGTCAAACATTTCTCCCTTTACTCCAGTCTGAATCTTCCTCTTTCAGATAGGTGCTGACAATCTATCAACTCCGTTTCCCTGAGGTCCTTAATAGCCATCTCCTCATGTGGAAAAGGGCCAAAAGATCAAGGCCAGGTAGGATTGGGGCTCATTTAGGAGGATGAAGCAGGTTCCCTGCAGGGAATTGTGTTGGGCTCTGCACAAAGCACAGAGCCACAGAGGCTTCTTTGCTCTGTAGAGTGCTTGCATAGAGGGCTGCCAAGAATGGCAGATTCAGGGGGGTGTTCCCCAGGTGCTCAGGTTCTTAGATATGGATGAGACAAGCCCAGGCAGCATCAAGTCCTGTCCTACTATAGCAAGTCTCCCAGATCTGGCCATTCCAAAGCACAATGGAGACCTGAGGTTGGGATGTGTCTCACCTGCTTGTGGATGTCTACATCCACACCGCCCAGAAGAAGCAGTGGGGCAGGCACACAGAGTTCCCATTCCCTTCAGGCACTTTCTTTACCTTCCCCTGTACTCACAACCTCATACTAGGGAAGGCTAATCCATCACTAACTTAAAGCCACTTTTCAGACCTCCATGCTGTTATTTATCCTGGGTTTAGATGGGAGATCTAACAATTCACAATCTAAGCCTCAGCAGCAGCTAGCTCTGAGCATGCTCCAGCACGACTTGAGATGTTCCCACCACCCACAAACATGCATCAGGGGAGTTCAGTGTAAGGGCTTAGAGGGGCAGCTCAGAGAAGGTTTCAGATTGTCTCTCATTTTTGTGATGGAAAAGAAAAACATCAGCAGTAACAAAAGGTCAGTGCAGAAGTTCTTCCTACCCCTCATTAGCTGGAGGAGAAGAAAGAAGCTTCTAAATAATAAACATTACAAAAGCATCTTGATGTTGAAGTGAGGGACGTGGAAAACAAGACAAATTCAGTGGCCAACTCTGTGACCTGAGAAATCACACGGAGCTCAGGAAGTTCTCTGTTCTCTAGGCGGTTTTCCTTCCTACAAGCAGCAGCCATAACTGAGGGGAAAAGCCAACACAAAAAGACAAAGAGCCATAGCTAAGAAAAGGACAACCAGAGTGGTGAGCACGCAGGAGCCACGGGGACCAAGCCAGGAGGTCACAGTAAGGAAGTTTCCGCGATGCTGCGGCAGATTAAATGCGTTGTCCCTCAGGCAATGGAGCCCTCACCAAGTGGCAGCAATTTAGTGCAGACATAATGACATCAGGACTTGTCCCACTGCCTCGGGGTGAGGTTTAATTGAGTGTGAAGTCAGCTTGTGGATGAATGCTGCCATCAGCGTCTGGCTTCTCTGCAGCTCCCCAGAGAGATGGTACCTGAGGGGCTCTCCTTGCACCCTCAAGCTCCCAAACTGATATGCAATGAGGCAGCTTTCTACAAGGCCACCAAACAGGCTGGAGATGAACCTGAGAAGGGCCACCCCAGGAGAAATGACACAGGGACATTCCTCGGGCACTGGCTATATCTCAGAGGAGCCTGTCTGCATTTCCCAGGGTGCCTCTTCTGATACCCCTAGAGAATGACAGCACCTTGCAAATCTCTCTTCTCTCCTAATTAAGAGAAATCCCACCAGCCAAAAACTCAACATCAGCAAATCAACCTCAGTGAAGAAAGGAAGGTACAACTCCTGCTTCCTCCTTGGTCATGAGCCACCAGAACAAACATCATAGAATGGTTTGGGTTTGAAGGGACTCAAAAGGTCCAAACCCCCTGCAGTCAGCAGGGACATCCCCAACTAGAGCAGGCTGCTCAGAGCCACATCAATCCTAACCTTGAATGTCACCAGGGATGGGGTCTTCACCATGGGCAACCCGTTCCAGTATCGCACCATCATCATGATAAAGACCTTCTTCCTAATGTCCAATCCAATCCTCCCTTTCTTCAGTGGAGAACCATTCCCCTGCCCTTCTCTGGTTGAAAACCACTGCTCCTGGATCTAGACACCAGTGCACTCTGTCCCTGCAAGGTGTCCTAGCAGACAGACAAACATCCCATGCAGATTCCTACCCATGCTCCAGATGACCACGTTCCTTCAGCCAGGAGACAGGACCAGCAGCATCAAGCTTCCAAAGGCTGAAGCCACTTTGAGGGTTGGTTTTGCTGCTCATCCAAGCCTTGAATCTTTATATAGAGTCAGGGCAGGATCCAGAAGCGGAAGAGAGACACCCACTTCCAGGAGTGTCACACAGACTGAAATAAATATCTCCCTGCCTAAGGAGATGACTCAGGGAGCTCACTAGTCCTCCTTAGAGCACAAATCCTTGCTAATAACCCCCAGGAAAATTGGAGGCCAGCCCAGCAAGAGGTCACCTGGACAAGGCATGGCATTCCCAGCCCTGCAAGATGCAGAAGAAGAGGATGAATGAATAACCACATCAAGAAATCAGTGTCCGGCACTTAACCCATGGCCACACCAGCACAAGCCCTTCATGCAGCCTATCTGACTCAAGGCCAACGAGTGCTCATTACCGAAGAGAGGTTTTGGGTTCCCCTGGACATCCTGCGAGCTTCCAGGCATAACCACCATAGGGCTTGAAGTGGCAGGAGGCAACATGGCCCTGGTTGGTCCATCTAGAATAGATATTTATATCTAACTCTTTCCCTTATGAGTGAAAGATGGGAGTGCTCTGACATCCATGATGACCTTCCTCAAACCGGATGCCAAACCTCTGAGCACCACAAACTCAATTGACAGCCACTTTAAGACTCCAAGTTGTGCAAGAGCTCATAAACAAGCAGCAGAAAGTCTCCCAGCAGTCATTTCACTGCCACAGCTGACACCTGAAGAGGGAGAGTGCCAATAAGCCATTTCACAGCCCTCTCCACGCTGCATTTGTAATGAACACCAAGATCACAACAAACCATCCCAGTATGGGTGCTCTGCCTACCCAGGGAAGATGCTGCCTTCCCCCTCCCAGCCCAGTCACCTCTGCTGAGGTGGATTTCCTACCAAACAGGCTGGCCCATGTCCCTGCCAGGCTGCTCTACCCAAAGCAGACCCTGCTTTCTCCTCCCTGAAGGTGCTCAAGGCCAGGTTGGACAGGGCCTTCAGCAACCTGCTCCAGTGTGAGGTGTTCCTGCCCATGGCAGGGGGTGGAACTGGATGAGCTTTAAGGCCCCTTCCAACCCAACCCGTTCCATGATCTATGATCATTCTTTTGCAGACCCAAGAAACACAGCTAGAAACCAACCCAGCAATTCAAAAGCAAAGAAAGTTGGGCAAACTGTTAGAAAGTGGAATGAAGCCAGCGTTTCCCAGCAGGTGCCCAGCAGCAGCTTCTCATCTGCCTTGGCTGTTCGGTGAGAGGTCCTCACAGCAGGGACTGGCTTGGTTTGCTTGCTGCATAGAGGCTTCTAGACTGCTCTAGAGCCCAAGTCTTGATAGGAGCTGCTGAGGGAGCTGGGAGTGTTCAGCCTGGAGAAAAGGAGGCTGAAGGGAGACCTTCTGGCCCTCTACAGCCCCCTGAAAGGAGGCTGGAGCCGGGTGGGGGTTGGTCTCTTTTACCAAGGAACAAGAGGAAATGGCCTCAGGTTGCACCATGGGAGCTTCAGGTTGGCCATGAGGAAAAGGAGGAACAATTTCTTCCTTGAGGGTTGTCAAAGCCTGGCCCAGGCTGCCCAGGGCAGTGGTGCAGTCCCCATCCTGCAGAAGCTTCAGAGCCATGGAAATGTGGTGCTGAGGACCATGGTTTAGTGGTGCCCTAGCAGTGCTGGGCTAAGGGTTGGACTTAATGGTGTTGAAGGCATCTTCTAAACAAAACAATTCTATGATTGCATTTCCAGCAGGGGTGCTTGCTCACTGCTGCAATATTAATGGAGAGCAGCTTTTTGTTGGTATTTATTTTAACTATCCTGTGACTGAGGCTCTCCCATTCCCTTTGCACCACCTGTTAGTCTTTCCAACCATAAGCACCCAAGGCTGCAACCAGCTCACACCACAGGTACTCAAACACAAACTACTACATTCACCCAGGAGACAGAGATGTGCATGAGTCACCTCTGAGTCAGGGCTGCTGCCAGCTCTGTTAATCCCTGGGCAACATAACAACTTTACAGAGAGTGACAGCACACCTGTGGAAGCAGCACTGGGATTGCCTGCCCTGCCACACTCATCCATGGCAGCAGCAGCTCAGCTGCCACCCCAGCAGTGTTTTGCTTTAGCAGAGTCACCTCCTCAGGCTGGTAGAGCTCTGAAGGGGGAAGCAGCACTGCCAGGCAGTTCAGGGTTTGTTTGCAAATGAGGCATTTGTGAAACCCTGGGAGAAACCCTCCAGAAGGCAACAACCTATGCCTCTTCCAATCTTGTCCTGGTTGGACAAGATGGAGAGAGGTCACCCCCAACCCAAGCAGGGACACTCATTCCCTCTGCCCTTGCCTGTCCTCATTTCCCTGTCCCACCCTTCACAGTATCACAGAATCACCAAGGTTGGAAGAGACCACAAAGATCATTAAGTCCAACCTGTCACCACAGACCCCATGACTAGACCATGGCACCAAGTGCCACATCCAGTCCCCTCCTGAACACCTTCAGGGACAGCGACTCCACCATCTCCCTGGGCAGCGCATTCCAATGGCGAATCACTCTCTCAGTGAAGAACTTTCTCCTCACCTCAAGCCTAAACTTCCCCTGGCACAGCTTGAGACTGTGTCCTCTTGTTCTGGTGCTGGTTACCTGGGAGAAGAGACCAACACCCACCTGGCTACAACCTCCCTTCAGGTAGTTTTAGACAGCAATGAGGTTGCCCCTGAGCCTCCTCTTCTCCAGGCTAAGCAACCCCAGCTCCCTCAGCCTCTCCTCACAGGGCTTGTGCTCAAGGCCTCTCCCCAGCCTTGTTGCCCTTCTCTGGACACCTTCAAGTGTCTCAATGTCCTTCCTAAACTGAGGGGCCCAGAACTGGACACAGGACTCAAGGTGTGGCCTAACCAGTGCTGAGCACAGGGCACAATGACCTCCCTGCTCCTGCTCGCCACACTATTCCTCATGCAGGCCAGGAGGCCATTGGCTTTCTTGGCCACCTGGGCACACTGCTGGCTCATGTTCAGCTGTCAATCAACATCCCCAGGTCCCTCTCTGTTTAGGAGCTCTCCAGCCGCTCCGACCCCAGACTGTAGCTCTGCATGGGGTTGCTGTGGCCAAAGTGCAGCACCCGGCACTTGGACTTGTTGAATTCTATCCCGTTGGACTCCGCCCATCTGTCCAGTCGGGCAAGGTCCCTCTGCAGGGCCCTTCAACCCTCTAACTGACCAACATCTGCTCCCAACTTGGTGTCATCTGCAAATTTGTTGATGACTGTCTCAATGCCCTCATCCAGATCATCAATGAAGATATTAAAGAGATGGGGCCCAGCACTGATCCCTGGGGCACACCACTAATGACTGGCCTCCAGCTGGATGTGGCACCATTCACCACCACTCTCTGGGCTCAGCCTCCAGCCAGTTCCCAACTCAGCTCAGAGTGCTGATGTTCAAGCCAGGGGCTGACAGCTTGGCCAGGAGTTTGCTGTGGGGGATGGTGTCAAAGGCCTTGCTGAAGTCCAGGTAGACCACATCCACAGCCTGCCCCACATCCACCAGGCAGTCACCTGATCATAGAAGGAGATCAGGTTGGTCAGGCAGGACCTGCCCTTCCTAAATCCATGTTGGCTGGACCTGATCCCTTGGCCATCCTGCAGGTGCCCTTCCTGGGGAGACATCGGGGGGGGGGGGGGGCGGGGAAAGGAAGAACACAGCTGTAGCTGTTTAGGACTTCAGCATTAACAAAGCTTGATTGCCTTCTGATTTCCCCTGGCTCTGGGCTTGCAGCCCCTCAAGAGCAGAGCAGGCTTTGCTAGAAAGGTTTCCTCCTCAAAACTGCATCTCAAAGATGGCTGAGTGAATGAGGACCTCAGATCCTGGTCATCCCATTTCAGTGTGGACCAGCACCACCTCTCACCTTGACTTTACCTGGCAGGGTGCCCACAGTGTAGCTCTGGCTCTAAACATCCCACCTCAAGCTCCTGCAAGCTGTGGCAGGAGGTGGGAGATGGCTCACTCACTTCAGTTCAAAGTCAGGCCCAGCCCTGTCCCTTCTCCTTGCTGCCTGAGCTCATCCCTCACAGATTTCACCTGAGGTATACAGGGGAACTGAACCTCCCTTTGTCACCAGAGAGAAATGAGCATCTCCAGGAGGCAGTCCTGAGCCCCTGAGCCTGGGTTTCTGTAGGGAACCCAGGAGGCATCTGAGCACCACCAAATCCTGGCCAAAAGCCCATTCCACCTGCATCTTCTGGAGCATTGCACATCCTGAATCAAAGCAAGTGACTGCTCAGTCACAGGGCTGGAAAACCCAGGGAAGCTGCACCCAGTGACTCTGATGTAGCTTTACATCACCTCCCTGCAGCAGCAGGAGTTGAGAGGCAGATCATCTCACAGGTCTTCTGCTCCCCATGCCTTGGGAAAGGCTGCCAAGAACCTGCCCTTTGACATCCAATCCACCCAAAAAGTCACTGGACAGATGCTAATAGACAACAAAGCTTTTCACACATCTAAAAAGTATCTTAAAAGGCTGGAGAGATGCCAAGGGGAGACCAGAGAGCATTCTGGAGGGATGCTCCAGTTTCTTTAGTTTATTGGCAGTTAGACAGCCCAGAAGCCCTGAAGCTGTGATGCAGCAGCTCTTCCCATGCCTGCCAGAGCCTTGGGTGAGATACTCCCCACCAGCCAGCGCTGCATGGCATTAATTCAGTGCCTCAGAACAAACACACATGAGCCCCAAAAACCACCTCCAGTGCAAGCAGCACAGGAGGCTCCTTTGCTACCCAGGAGAAGGCCAGGAGAGCCATGTGAGGAGCTGAAGTCACCTCCAGCTCCAGCGTGCTGAAGGCACCTCACAGCCTGTTCTTAATGGACAAAAATGACATTTTGCCTTTAATCTGGGCACATCCCCTAAGGAAAGGCCACTCTGAGGCATTGAGAACTGGGGACATGACACCAACAGGGACAGGATCACGTGTGGCTGAAAAGTATGGCACAGGCAAAGCTTAACCCTTTGCAGAAGCCACGCTCCATCCTGCTCAGCTCTCCTGCTTTTTCTCTACAGAGGATTCCACAGCAGGAAGAGGGTTTGGTACATCTCCCTGCCTGGTACGTCTCCCCAGGAACCTCAGAGCAGTCTTCCAGTACCTGAAGGGGCTACAGGAGAGGGGATTTTGACAAGGGCTGGGAGTGACAGAATGAGGGACAATGGCTTTGAGCTGGAAGAGGGCAGATGGAGACTGGAGATCAGGAGGAAGTTCTTTGCAGTGGGGGTGGTGATACACTGGAATAAGCTGCCCAGGGAGGTTGCGGATTTCTCCTGCCAGGCCAAGTCTTGAGCAACCTGGGCTAGGGGGAGGTATCCCTGCCCATGGCAGGGGGTTGGAGGTAGATGAGTTTTGAGGTCCCTTCCAACCCAACCCATTCTGTGAAGCTATGGCCTAAGAAGCCAGCCAAGCACCTGGGCTACCTTCAATGATTACAGAGGGCTAAGTGCTGCTCAGATCCCAGAAGCCAAGTACCAAACTTACATTCTTTTTATCCCAAGAAAACCCCCTAGTGCCTGACACTACAACTGCCTACCCTGCTCCTCCTGTCCCATCAAACAAATCACTCTTGATGTCCCTTCCCTCTGTTGCAATGCATAAAACCAAACCCCAAAGCAACCAAGCACTCTGTTGCTGCTGAGTGCCTCTCTGTAAGCAATGCACATCTTGCCTCTGCTACAGCATCTGGGGCTTGCTTTTTTGGGTTATTGCTTCTTATTTATAATACACGGAGCCACAGCAAGATTCATCTGGCTGAGGTGTGCTGCAGCACAAAAGGAGGTCACCTGGAGGATCAGCTTGTTTTTCCTCCCCTGCATGCCAGTGTGGGGTGCCTGTGACGACTGGAACGTGACACATTGCAGCGACTGAAAGCAGGTTGCTCCCACCAAGCTCTGACTAAGCAGCTGGAGAGGAGCTCATAAGGCATCAACACTGTGAAGGTCTCCCTGGTCTCCAAGGCAAAGGGCATCAAGACTGTAGGTCAAAGCCCAGCAGGTCCATTAAACTCAGCATGTGGGAGATCTGTACAGGCTCCTTCATCACGACTGGGAGGTGGGGAGGACAACACAGCAGGTCCCTGAACGGCACCTAGTGGATGGGCTGAGTTTGGTGGCATCAGACCTGCCAGCAACATCCCCAGCTCACCATGAACTACCACCACAGGGTGCCTGGGGATGGACAAAGGAAGCTGTCAGAATAAATTCACCCTTTATTAGCAAATGCCACTAAAAGAGTATGAAAATTAAGTGGAAAATAAAAACAGAAACGTTGCCTAAAGGCCCAGCCCAGAAAGATGGTTTGGGTCCTTCAGCCCGCATGGAACAGCCATGTTTCCACCAGCCCCTGGGGAGCAGGGCTCACAGATGAAACCCTGGGACCTCCAGAGCAGCAGCTGCACCAAGCCTCCATCCTCCCACAGCAGAGAGAGAGAGGTGGCTGCTGGCTGGGTGAAAAGGAACAAAGCAAATGGGATGTGGATGGCACAGGGAAATTCTAATAGAATTAGATGGGGAGGAAATGTTCTTCCTGACTATAATTTAAGTCCAAGCACTTGCTTAATTAACTGGATGTATGGTGCACAGTATGCAGATGAAAAACGCACCCAAACTATTTTTATCTCAGTTAAAAAGATGCATTGAGGTTGTACATTCAGAGTAGGAAAGGCAGGAATTGCAGTGGTCCTGAGCCTCTGAGTACAGGCTGCTCTCTGGCTGCTGTCCCAAACCCAGCCCCTCTCCTTAAGTTCTGAGACCAAAGGTGCTGCTCACCCAGGGGATCAGCAAATGTGTCTCCAGGTGCATCAGGCTACAGGGTGCCCAGTGACGGTCCCTTGCTTAGGCTGGCACAGAACACAGTGATCCCTCCTAAAGTAAGGTGGCAGATAGGACCAAAAATCACTTTCCTGCACTGCAGCCCTTCAAACTCAGCACAGGACAGGTTACAGTAACCAAGGTAAAATGACTAGAAGAAAGCAAAACAAAACACCACAAAGCCATTGAAAGGAATGAAAGGGAAGAATTTTGGAAGCAAAGATGCCTCCCTGAGCAGAGAACTAACTCAAGATGTAAGAGCTAAGCCTGGCCTGATACTTAGACACAGCTCAACTGTTCAAGTTCCAGCTCAGCCTTGAGCAGAATGAGGCCATGTGCTGCATTGCAAAGGTTCTGTCAAAAAAGAAAGGGTTAAAAATAGAAAAGGAAAGATGCTAAGAGAAATACTGAGATAAAATGAGACAGAGGGGAAGCTCAGACCTCTGAAACAGTTCTGCTCAAAGATGGGAGCACCAGCAGCAGCTGCCCATGGGGCTGTGCAAGATGCATATATTCTATATAATCTGTATACACACAGATGCCATGAGCAGGTACCCAGTGCAGGAAGAGGTATTGAGCATAAAACTGAATCATGACATGAGCACAAAGCACAGCTTCGGCTCACAGGGCTGAGGGCTTTGGCTCACAGGGGCAACATGCAAGAAAAGACCCAGCTCATCAGCTCGGGGCTGGGGTAGGTGGGAGTTGCTCTGAATGTCTCTGGTTTCTTGTGCATGAAATGGTGCAAGGGTGAATGAGCAGCAACAGGAAGAGGTAGAGGAGGTAGAGAAAGAAATTGTAGGATTGTAGCTAGGATGCACTGCAGGAAAGCAGTGTAGGTTGCACAGGCAGCTCAAGGCAGTGCAGCGCCAGCCTGGGAGGTGTCGCTCTGCAGGAGGCACTGCTCAGGTTCAGTAGGGCATCTCCATGCTGGAAGAGTCTCTTTAGTTTGTGTCTTGGCCATTTGGTGCAGGGAAGCTGTCTGAGCAGCCCAGCAGCCCCAGAGAAGCTCTACATCTATGCATAGTGGATGTATAAGCATCTCAACAAGCCAAAACCCAGCCGTGCAGGTCTGCATATCAGGCCACACTGGAAACAGATCCAAAACCTTCATTCAAGAAAGTCCCTGGGAGAAGCTTAAGTAGAGAAATGAGAGGCTGGAGTGAAGGGACTGAGCAGAGTCTGAAACAGCAGCAGGAGGAGGCCCCCTCATCCCCAGCCTTCTGCAGGATTCCCACTCCTGTGGCATGACACCAAAGGTGCTGTGATGCTCAAGGCTATGGCCAGCTCAGGGGTGTGGGCAGGAGGAAACAGCATGACCCCAACAGTCACCAGGACATTGAGGTGACTCCAGCTCATCCATACAAACTTTATGACCTTGAGCCAGTCTCTTCATCCTCCCATATCTTCGACTACACAGCCAGTAAGCTTTTTATCTGTCCTGTCTGCCTGGATTAGTGGCTTCTAGCTGCAGACAGCCAGGAAAGCCCCTCCCTGCCACATTCAAACACACTGAGCTGGCACAGGGCATGCCAGCTCCAAAGGGCAATAACTGGTGCATGGGCTCAGGCTGGTGACTTTGTGGGACCTTTACCACATCCTTCAGCTCTTTAAATAATATCTAAGCAAGCTGCCACGGCTAAACAAGGCACATGGATAGTTCAGGAGACCAGAAAACCTCACTGTAAAAAAGTATTGTAGCACTGATGCTTCTCAGATGCAGGAGCTGTTACCAGCCCTGAACTCAGGCTCCATTTCCCAACAGCAGCATGGGTGAGGGTCATGGGTGGTGATTACATGTGGCTGCTCAGGTACCCATTCCAAGGTGATTTAGGGAGACTGCAGCAGGCAGAAGTCAGGTCACAAGCCCAGGAGAATTGCATTCACTTGGGCTGGGGTTGGGGGGAGGCAGCTACATGGTGGCAACCAAGGGGCATCCCAGCCTGGCACTCAGCACAGGGGATTCATAGGAAAGTGACCTTTTGGGTGGTCTGTTTGGGGTGCCCCTACTCCTACCCCATGAGGATTACTGGTTGCCCAAGCAAATGTAACCACAGAGAGCCAAACAGGTCAAAAGTTAAGACAGAGCAGATGACTAAGTCAAAGGTGCTGACAAAGCTCTCAAAGCCAGTCCTACTCTTTCCACTGGGCTTCCAGCCCCTTCTAGCTCTTCCATTGCCACCCCAGTGTCCCCAGGCTGGGGGTCTCACCTGTACCCAGCAGCACACAGCTCGCTTTGCACACATCCCCCCACAGCACACACACGGCTCCCAGCTGGAGCAGTCTGTCCGTCCACACCAGTCTGGAGGCTTTTGCCACACAAACCCCTGACAGCTCCAGAGGAGGGGCCTGAGCATGAGGAACACTCAGGACTCCCAGTGCTGGGCCTCACACTCCTCAGAGACAACTGAGCTCCAGAGGCGCTCTCTCTCCTCCTCTCCCATTTCCCTAGAGGGATGAGCTCCCGACAAGGACCCCAACTCACTGCAGTGCTCAGCAGAGCTCCCCCTTCCTCCCAGCCAGCATTTCACCTCTCCAGCGCTCCTGGGAGGCATCAATGTACAAAATGGCTGAGGATCAGAAAGCATCTCCCAGCACCTTATCTGAGAACAGCACAACAGCAAGAGATGAGGAAAAACAAACCCAAAACCCATAAAAGGCACCGAAGCAACTCTTGCTGGGGCTGATAGAGGCCTTTGCCGGGATGAAAAACATGCAAACCAAAAACCCCATCAGCACCAAGGGAAGGAGCACCCCAGGCCTGCAGAAGAGCCCGGTGGGACTGTGAAAAGCCCCAGGGGAAGGGAGTTGCAGTAGCACAGCAATTTATCTTGACCCTCCCTCTGCAATCCTCTGAACAAGGGGAAGTCATCTGCGCTCCCTCTGCAGCAAGGACTTCAGAGCTGGGCAGTCAGGTCAGATGTGGCCATTTCTGACTGAAGCAATAGTAATAATTTTAAAACAAACAAAAAAAATACGGCAGAAGGGAGATTTGTGCACCCTGGGACTGCTCCTTTGTTTACCAGTTCCATCACTGTGCAGCCAGCAAGCCCCAGACACCGATTAGCATTTCTTTCTAGACACATCTCCAGTTCAGCAGCTTCCCACAGAGGGACAAGAAATACCTCCACAGCCAACGCACAGCCCCAAGTCCAGCCCCGGCCCCAAGGTCTTCGCTACCAGACAGCAGCCAAAGATGGGGCTGGGGAGGAAAAAGCACCTGGGGGGAAGGGGGAGCAGGCTGGGAGGGAGAGACAGTGTCTGAGCAGAGCTTTTTTGTTCCTCACAGCATTGCTATGGTGATTTGAAGCAAGACGGAGGAGCACCAGTCCCTCCCCATCACTCCCGCTGCTCCAGCCCCCCGCACCGACCACATGAGCAGCCCCTTCCCCCGCAAGCAGGAGCGGATAAGGAAGGGGGGACCGGTGCATTGCACCTCTCCGGAGGAACCACCCCCCAACAAAGCTCTGCAGGAGCAGCTTGTCCCACCCCCCCTTCCTTCCCCAAATTCCCATCTGCCCTCCCAAACCATCATCATCGCACACCCCATCCCCGGGCTGCCCGGGCACCGAGCGGGCCAGGGGTGCTGCTGGGGCCCGGTACGGCAGATGGGCAGCTCCCGGAGGGGACGTGGTGATGTGTGTGGGTATCGGGGGTAATCACCTTTCTCCACCCTACAGCATCCCCACCTCCCCGGGCTCCCCGGCCAGCCCTGGCACCCATCATCCCCTCCCTGCACCCAGTCTGCAGCTGGAGCATCCTTCCTCTTCGGGATGCATTTTAGGGGGTGAGTTGGAGAAGGGCAGATCCAAGCTGGGTGGTGGAGGAAGGTGGTGGTGGGCCTTTCGAACCATGGGGTTTGCCCCCCACCCTTTTACTCACACGTATGCGTGGTAAATGAAAGCCCAGCCCCGAGGTCTCTCCAGCACATTGTAGAGGAAATTCTGCAGTTTGCGGTAAAAAGCATTCCTCTTGGGGGGCTTGCCGCTGCCCGACACCCCCGAGCGGGGCTTGCTGAGGATGCTGCCCCGTTTGGTGCTCTCCGAGCCGGCGATGAGGAGCGCTCCATCCCGGGTGGAGTCCGGAGCTCCAGGGTCCAGCCCCACGAAGCCCACCTTGAGCTTCTTCTCAGCGGCTGGCCCCGGGTAAACACCTCCGTTGCGGGATTTCTGCACCATGGTGGCGGCCGGGAAGGGATGGGGAAGGTGTGTGGGTAGGTGGATGGATGAAGGCTATGGGGCTTTGGGGTGGCGGGGGAGGGGGCTCCGCCCGCACTCCCCGCCGCTGCTCCGCGCCCGGCGCAGGCGAAGCCGCAGGAACCGGCTGCAATCTGCTCCTCCTGCACCGCCCCGCCTGCCGTCCGCCCCCTTAACCCTTGGCTAGCCTCGGCCTCCCTCTCCACCAGCAGGTTCTCGCACTCCTCCCCACCCAGATCCCCAACAACCCCTCAAAAATCCACGTTTCCCATCTTCCGTCCGAGGGACCTGCCCTGTCCCCCAAAACCGGCGTCTGGCATCATCCCTCCAATGGGGGCTCCAGCATGCTCCCCAAAACAGACCTCCAGCACACCCCTGAGAAAAGGAGGCTGAGGGGAGACCTTCTGGCTCTCTACAGCTCTGTCAAAGGAGGTTGGAGCCACTTGGGGGTCAGTCTCTTCTCCCAAGGAATAAGAGATGGCACAAGAGAAATGACCTCAAGCTGCACCAGGGGAGGTTTAAGTTGGCCCTGAGGAGCAATTTCTTCACCCAAAGAAAGGAAAGACTGAGTGACCTGGGGCTGTTTAGTCTGGAGAGAAGACTGGGGGCAGACCTTCCTGCTGTTTATATGTGGAGGGTGGGTGTCAAGATGGGGTCTGTCTCTTTCCAGTGGTGCCCTGTGGTAGGACAAGGGGCAACAAACAAACTGGAAGTCAGGAAGCCCCACCTCAAAATGAGGAAAACCTTTACTGTGAGTGTGCTGGAGGCCTGGAGCAGGCTGCCCAGAGGGGCTGTGGAGTCTCTTTCTCTGGAGGCTTTCCAAACCCACCTGGACGTGTTCCTGTGTGGCCTGCCCTAGGTGATCCTGCTCTGGCAGGAGGTTGGACTCCATTTCTGGAGGTCCCTTCCAACCTCTACCATTCTGATTCTTTGTGAGCAGCACATGTCCTGTGCCCCATTCTCTCCCATGTTCAGCTAGAAGAGAAGCCATCTCTGCAAGGCAGGCAGAACACTGAAGCTGGGTTAAATCCTGGGGAAATAAAGCCCCAACAAAACCCAACAGAGCCTGAAGAACATCAGGGAATAAACAATCCAGTGAGGGGCCATTCTATTCATTATTTGTGAACACTTGTAAGGTCGTTAGTGTTCGTTAATTGGGTGGCCAATTACAAATGTGCCTGGCACTAATGTACAAAGTGCATTATTACAGATGCAGCCACGCAGCCCAGCAGCAGGAAATATCCCCCATCCACACACAAAAGAGGCCAACAACAAACAGAGGAAGCAATTTTCAATTAACAAATTCAAGATTAGTTATAGTCTGTCAGCCCTAAAGGAGAATCCAAACTCATTGCTCTCCTCTCTGCAGATGCCAGGGGACGCTGGTTCACTTGAGAAGCCAAACTCCAAAGACAAGGCAGCCTTGTGAGCAAGTGGCACCAAGGGTGGTCTCATTGCAACCAGGGCAGTCCCTTGGAGATGGAAAAGGCCTAACTGCGGTTGAAGACCCATTCCAGCCTCACCCTCTTGTTCTCTTCACCTCAGGCTCTTAGGACATCTAACTCCTTCTCTGCAGCTACTGTGCCAGGGATTGGCACTGCAGGTTGCAGCCGCACGCACAGAAGCGGCAATGCCGCACGCACAGAAGCGGCAATGCCGCACGCACAGAAGCGGCAATGCCGCACGCACAGAAGCGGCAATGCCGCACGCACAGAAGCGGCAATGCCGCACCTTGAGTGGCAGGAGAGCATGTCTGGGGTCCTTCCATCAGTCACACTGACACCCCCAGGGTATGAGTTCCCATTTGCCTCCTTTATGCCAGCTCCCAGGAGCTCTCCTCTGGTCCAGCCTGCACAGCTCCTAATGAGCCACAGCCCTGAGAGCGAGGCTCTCAGGCACTGACCAAGCCACGATGCCCTGCTGTGGGGTCTGCAGCAGGTAGTCTGGAAGGTGAAGTTTTTGTGCTGCTACTTCTGCTGGAGGGTGGAAGAAGAGACACAGACACTCCCCAGTGAGGGCTCCTGAGGCACTGGGAAGGTGCTTGTCTCTGATCCAAGCACACTATGTCTGCACAGACAGACAGAAGCAGACCTGCTCTTTGCTCTCAGCACTACTGCTGGCCTTAAACCACAAATGCCATGGCAGAGAGCTTAGCCCCTGAAGGGAAGATGCCCTCTATCAAGTCATGCTAAGCTGCAGTCTCTCCATGCTCTGTCCCCTGGCAGGTTCTGAGATGTAGTAGGAAGTGACTGGTGTGAAAGCTGTGGAATGACTCCAGGGATATATTGCTGTTGGAAACTCTGAACCAGGGCCCTCTCTCCATGCCCAGCAGCTGCTGGTGTGTGTGAACTGTGCTGCTCCTAGCCTGGGGTTTCTCACTCGCAGCTTCCTTCCAGAGCTATTTTCACAGCCTAGAGCAGATGCCTGTATCTTCTCTTCTACAGGAGGCTACATCATCCCACCAGAGCTAACCCAGGAAAGGCAGGAACAGCTTGGTTTGCCTGCACTGAGTGTCCACCCAGCTCCTTCCACTGCTTCAATTAGTCCTCATGTCACAGACCTTGAGCACCGAGTCCAATCTTTCTCTAGCTCTGCCCAGGCTGGTGCTAGACCACAGCCCTCAGCACCACATCTCTGCCTCTTTCAAGCACCTCCAGGGAAAGGGATTCAACCACTGCTCTGGGCAGCTTGTTCCAGTGCTGGAGAATCCCTTCAGAGAAGAATTTTCTTCTCCTGTCCAACCTAAACTTCACCTGCTGCACCTCAAGGTCATTTCCTCTTGTCCTACCACTTGTTCCTTCGGAGAGGATACCAACCCCCACCTGGCTCCAGCCTCCTTTCAGGGAGTTGTAGAGCACCAGAAGGTCTCCCCTCAGCCTCCTTTTCAGGCTGAGCCACCCCAGGTTGCTCAGCTGCTCCCCATAAGAGTTTATCTCCAGACCATTCAGCACCACCACCCTGTGCCCTTCTCCGAGCAAAATGCCTGCAGGAGTCCACAGTTCCTGGTTAGATTTTGCCTCTTCCCTGCCTGGCTGGCAGGAACTCTTTCCAATAGATGCCAGATAATCCTTGGTTTTGAAAGCAGGAGCCCTGACCCAAAAGGGGTTGGTTCACACAAGGAATTCAGCCTGAAGAGTGATGTGTCTCCAGCTGGAGGTGGGCTCCCAGAGCAAAGTGTTTGCAAGAAAGGATTTCATTTTTTTGTACACAAGTGGAAAAAAGCTGCAGAGGAAAGGTGACCATGCAAGGGGACACTGCTGGGTGGAAGGATGGGGAGATTGGGGTACAGCTGCAGAGAACTTGGAGGGTTGGAGGAGTAGGAATTGTTTAGAGGAGAGCACAGTGAGGTGAACTGGACCTGCTTGCTACTGCTGTCATCTGAGATGCAGGGAATGGCTAGAGACAGAAATTGGCTGAATAAGCTTAAATTAGATCAAAGACTTGTCCCGTTTGTGGGCTCGAGGAAGGGACTAAAAGCACATTACAAACCTGGAGCCTCCAAGGACATGGGGTTAACAGCAGCTCTGGGAGCTGGAAGTCTCCTTCCCAGAGCCACCCACTGCTTTGCCTGAGCCCCCTGCTGAGGGCAAGGCAGGGGCTGCAGCCTCCTGCAGCCAAACACAGATGATCTCTCCAGCCCCGGGGCTGTGACAACCAAGACCAGGGATGAAGACACTAGTGCAGAGCCACCACCTCAAGAGCAAAGCTTTCCAACTGGGCAAAGGCCTTTCTTGGCACTCAGTTTCAAGCTCTGCATCACCTCCATTGATTGTGTTTTTCATCAACCTAAAGTGAAGGTGCCCCAGATGCTTGTCCTGTTTCAAGCCAGTCCGATAGCCAGCAGCCTCAACGCTGATTAAGTTTGTGTCAATGCTCATGACAGCTAGAAGCCCAGAGAGAGGCAAGAGTGCCTCCTGACTCCTCCTTGGAAGGGAAAGGGGATCTTGAAGTGCATCTCATCTACATTAGACACCAGAGGAGGTGTCCATGAGGAGACCACCCCTTCCAGCCAATAAAACGCTTCCATCACAATCTGCAACCAGCACAAAGGAGCCAGGCTTGGCTTGTCCTGGTGCTGACAGAGCCACTAATTTTATAGTCCATACTCACTGGGTGCAAGATCTCTGTGCCATCATCCACCTTTCTGTCCTGTTCTTAGCACCTACTTCACTGGAGGCTTCTCCAGCAAACCCCAGGACAAACCACACCATGTGAGAGTGGCTTGAGCTTTGCCTGGAGCTGAAGCCCCCCAAAGGGCACTGGGTTAACCTGAAAGGCAGACACAGATGCACACACTCCTTTCTCAACTGCAGAGCTCAGTTTTTGCCTTTCTAAGGATGGTTACAATTGCCAAGGTCTAAATATTCATTTGTGCTGGGGAGGTCTGGCAGGGAAGACGACCACAGACAGCAAGGGACAGCTACTGGACATGCAAGGAGAAATGAAGGGGGGAAAAGTGAACTGGGTTGAGCTAAACTGGTTTTACACTCAAAGCATCAATTAAGCTTCTTGGGGGCTGCTGTCCCCCTTGTTCCTCCTTGCAACCTCTCTGCTTCTATCCCATTCAGCCCCCCACAGACCTTTCCCCTGCAAATTCCTCACCTGCCAGGTCTCCTTGCCCACCTTTGCGTGCTTCTTTCATTACCCTCAGCTCTGGCTCTTGCCCTAGGCTCCTTTGAGGCCACACACAAGCCTCTTGCTTCATTTCTGTTGTTACCTTGGAGGTATTTTTAGCCAGGACCATGTTGCCCCGGAGCCTTCCTTTTCCCAGGCTCTGTATATTTAGCTTAGTCATTCCTCACATCTCCCAGGACTCACATTCTTCCTCCTGACCTCCTTGGTTTCTTGCCTCCTCCTCCTCCTGCACTTGCTGAGGCCAAAGCCACATGACACAAGCTGTCATCTTTGTAGCCTTATACCTCATTCCCCAAGACAAGGATGCTCCAGAGTCTCCTCCATGAGCTCTTTGGGCTGATTCACTCAGAGATGTGGCTTGACCTAGAAGGTTCCCATCAACAACCCCAAACCTGTGCTTTGCTCTTTACAACACACAGCTGTGGTGCAGTAACACTCACCAGGCCTCTGTAGGAGCTCTTCCAGACTTGGCAGGTCTCCACAGCTTGGAATCCAGCTCAGGATTGACTCTGCTCCCAGTAAAGCACCGCCTAGGACTGTAACTGCATCCTGGCTAAGACCTAGTCCCACAAAACCCAGGAGGTGTTTTGTTCCCATTCAAGCACCTGCCTCCCACTGTCTTCAAAGCTGAATTGAAGCCTGCATGAATATTTAGGGACTGGAGGCTGGCATCAGAAAAAGAAAGCCCAGACTGAAATAGCTCACAACTCTGACACATCCTAGCTGAGAGGGGAACAGTGCAGGAGCAGGGCATAGATCTCTTGATCTACGCTCTGTTCAGCTGCAAGGACAAGTGGGAGGAAGCCACCTGAAATAAATGGGCTCCAAATGCTCCCAGGTGTGGTGTGTTAGGAGGGGAGGAACCTCCCAGAGCTGGGCTGCACCACACCTGCTATGAGGATAACAAGGGGACTGAGGAGGAAAACTGGAGATGCTGGGGCAGGAGGTGGCATGGGATGGGACCTTTGCTCTGCTGGGGGCTGTGCTGGATCCCTGGGGGGTGGGAGGAGATAAGGCCATCCTGCTCATGCTGGGGACAGCTGGGGTGGTTTGGCCCTTGAGGGAGAGCACAGAGATGTGGTTCAATCCCTGGTTAGGAAGGTCCCTCTAAGCAGGAGGTGGAGATTAATGGCCCCTGGGTGTCTTTAGAGAGGTAACAGCTCTGAACCTGCAAGAAGGGCAAGAAAAACAAATGTCTTTGTTCCTCCAACCTCCTCTGGGGTTTTTGATTCTTGGATTGTTTGGTTTGGTTTTTCCCATGCTGAAATGTCAAAATGCTCAGGTTTGGCAAGGAGGACAACCAACCCCAGTCACTAAAACAATGAGAAGCTTTAAGGCTATGTATTTTCTCTCTTCATCATTGCATGAGAGCTTTAAACCCCTTTCAAATATATCAATGTCTCCTTTCCAATTCCTTCAGTCAGTTTTTTTTTTCTTCTCAAGAAAGGTAAAAAGCTTAAATTTGGGGTTTAATTAGGAGAGTTGCTTTAGATTCCCATTTCAGGTTATAGGAAACACCATTTTCTGTTGGGAACCTGCCAGTCAGACCTGGCTGCCTCCCTGCTCCTGCCTCTGCCACCATGCACAAAGTGGCATAGGCACAGAAAAACTCCTGAACTGAAGTCATGGTTTCCCTGCACCCAAGCTCTTGCTGCAGGCTTCAGCCTGGACCCCTGGGAAATCACAGGAATGTGAAGGGGCTGAGGGCTATGATTTATTCCTCTTTAACCTGAGGTGCTAAGGGCAGCTGGGGGTGTGCATGTGCATCTGCCTCTCCATGACCTCCTTCAGAAGCTGCAGAGCTTACAGGCAATTTTAATCTTGGTTAATTAGAGGTACTGGGGGCATTTCAGGTTGCTGCAGGGGAAAAGATGTGAAGAGGAAGAGGACAGAAGCCCTGGAATCTCCCCGCTGAGGGAGCTGGTGATGGATGCCACAGGTGTATGGACATCAGAGAGCCTACCTTTGACTCCTGAAAATACACATCTAGGGGAAACTGAACACCCCTGGTTCTGCTGCTCATGAAACTGCTTCTTGAGCCTCAGACTTGGTGGTTAAATAATGGTTGGACCTGATCATACAATGATAGAGTGGCAGGGCTGGAAGGGATCTCCAGAATCACAGGTTCCACCCCCACTGCAGGGCAGGGTCACCTGGGGCAGGTCACACAGGATTGCACCCAGATGGGTCCTGAAAGTCTCCACAACCTCTCTGGGCAGCCTGCTGATGATCTTGAAGATCTTTTCCAACCAAAACGATTCTATGGTTCTTTGGGGATTCCTTTTGGATCCCGTGTGGGGAGCACTGGAGAAGCAGTGAGCCTCTGCCAGGCCTCTCAGTGCCTGAACATTGGACAGGGCAGGCAGGACTGTGCTGGAGGGACAGGCTCACAGATTCACAGATTGATTGAGGTGGAATGACCCTCAAGGTCCTCTTGTCCAACCCCCTGCAATGAGCAGGGACACCTCCAACCAGAGCAGGCTGCTCTGGGTCATGCTGTGCATGCAGGGTGGCATTCTCTCGCTTCATGCCTTATTTTTATGCAGCCCCTGTTCTGCTCTTGCAACTTTGTCTTGCTCACAGTGGTCCAGAGGAGGTTTCTGTCTTCTGGGCATCCGGAGGCACTGGCTGTGCCCACAAAAGCTCTCATTCAGCATCTCTGTGTACTTGCCTGTGTGTGCAGACAGCAGGCAGAGCAGGGCAGAAGATTTATAAACGGGCTGTGCTTGTGTCCTGACAGCAGCCTGGCAATGGCTCAGCTACCCAGGCCACCCTGCAACAGGGACTTCACCTCTGGCCTCAGCCACCCTCCTTGTCTCCTCTTCTGCTGCATGTTTCCCATGGTCCCCATGGAGATGTATGGCTGGAGGCATCCTGAGGCACCAAAGCACATTGTCATGCAGCAGCAATCACCTAATGGGAGCTGCTCAGAGCTTCCAAGACCTTGGGACAGCTCTGTTAATCTCCTCCCCCTGCCTGGCAGGGGCTGCCCTTGCTTGTCACCACAGTCCTTTGGGTTGAGGCAGGAGGAAAAGTCCATTCTGTGACCTTGGAGCTGGTACTGGTTGGAGAGGATCTTCCCATCAGGCTGATGTGTGAGTGGTGGCAGGGGCTGGCACAGACAGCAAACCACCCTGTACTCCCTCTCTGTACTCAACCAGGCTCAGAACCCTGCAGCCCTAACCGAGCCCCTGCTGTCGCACTTGCCATCTCCCCACAAAGATGAGAAGAACCCTGGAGTGTTCCAGGCCAGGCTGGATGAGGCCTTAAGCAGCCTGGTCTGGTGGAAGGTGTCCTTGGCCATGGCACAGACATTGGAACTGGATGAGCTTTGAGATTCCTCACAAGCTAAACCATTTTATGAATCTCTGATATCTGGAGGTCATCCTCCCCTTTTTGCCCTTCTTGGAGCTCCATCCCAAAGGCTGGCTGCCTCCAGACCCATCACTCCTAAGTGCTCAACGGGCAGCTGCTTGCTGAGCTGGCCTGGGTGACAAAATGCATTTAGCAGATATAAGGCAGGAAAACAGTGCCAAGGGAGGGATGATTTGAAGTCATTTGGAGTAGGCAAACCCAGGACATTCTAAATGTGCAGGCAACCTGACACATGGAAGGAGTATTTGTGAAAGGAGCTGAAATGAATGACCTGGTGCTGCTGCAGAACCTCTACACAGCTGTGGATCAATGAGCAAGATGCAGGAGGGGGAGGCTGGCTGGGATCTCAGCCCAGGTCTGTGTTGCAGCTCAGGTTTCTCCTTCACCAATACCAGCACAGGGGTGAAGGCAGAGGCCAAGGGGAGGATGGTGCATGGTACATCACCCCAGGCAGGGCTGCTGCTTTGTGGTCCCCAGGCTGTGAAGGTACTTCAGGCTCACACCAAATGTGGGCCTGGCCTGCTACCCTCCCCCCTGAATTTCATATAACCATAGAATCAATTCAGTTGGAAAAGAACTTTAAGTCATTGTTTGTAGCTCTCTGGAGCAGGCTTTGGCCACAGGTGGCTGATGCACTTCATGAAGGGTGCAGGGTGGAAGCAGGATGGAAAGATGAGATCCACCCAGGTGTAGGAAGATTTCTCTGCCCTGCTCTGGTTCCTCCCACCCCTTTCTGATCTGCCCCATCTTCTGTTTTCCAAGGAGGGTTATCCAAGGGCTTTGTGTTACCAGCCTCCTGAACAGAAAGACAGTCCCAAGGATGGGCAGCCCAGGGAGAAGCAAGCTTTTGCCTGCAGGTCTCCTTGGTGCTCCTGGGCCAGGCACTGCCCAGGCTGGCATGGAAGCCTCGACCCCACCTGCTCAGATCTGGGTGCTAATCACCACATGAATCTGTTCTAGGAAAGAGGCAGAGCCCAGCAGCATGGGCAGGGGAGCAGAGCAGCAGCAATTCCTGCCCATGCTGAGTGGAGAGATACCCACTAGTAGCACAGCTTGGCAAGGTGAGATGCATTGTGAGACTGCCCAAGGAGAGGGCAAGCAGCTGCTGCTGGAGCACATCCCCCAGGCCAAGACACTGGTCAGTGCTGAACTCACTTCCCGAGGTCACAGAGGAATGGGCTTTGTGCTGCCTCTGCATCACTTCCACTGCAGATGATTCAGCACCTTTGTCACCAGCAGGAGATGGCAGAACCCACTGGGGTGATGCTGGTCTTCAGGCTGGGTAAAGTGTACCTTGGCCTCTCTGGCAAGTGGCATCAGCTCCCAAGGCAGCAGGAGTGTATGGAAGCTCAGGGGAGCTTGGCATTCCAAACTAAACCTGTCCTCTGGATGCATCCCTGTGCAGCCTGCTCTAGGCAAACCTGCTTTAGCAGGGGGGTGGACAAGGTGACCCCCAGAGGCCCCTTCCAGCCCCCCATGCTGGGATTCTGGGATTCCTCCATAGTGCAGTGTGTTTTCCAATGCTGTTGAAATGCTCCAGGTGTCACGAAGAGTTTTGAGTCAACATGAGGCAGGCAGGACCTCACTGTCCATGGGAGACTGGTGAGAGATGAAGGGAGCACTGGGGAAGGAGCTGCCTTACCCAGAGAGGCTTTTCTGGTGTCCAAGCTGCCATGCAGTGCTTCTCGGCAGCATGGTGACCACCTGCCTGGGGACACGTGTCGGGGCTCTGCTGGGACGTGCCCAGGCAGATGAGGAGTTGTGGTTGACGATTGAACTTGTCTCCAAGTGCAGAAGGGCAGAGAGTGGTTCAAATTCTCCCAGCTCAGCATCTGCAGCATGGATTCCACTTGCAGTCTTGCTGCAAGCTTCATAAATGTTTTAGAGCAGCCCAAAGTGCCTGCTGAGTCGCCAGTCAGCTTGGGTGGGTTAAGGAAACCTGCCTTAAATTATTAACAGCATACAGCCAGCAGCACAGCCCATGGGGGAGAGGTGACAAGGGAGGAGACGTTCCTCATGTCTCCTTCTCCAGAGGGTGCCACAAGAGCAGCCAGCACCAGGCTGGGGATGGGTAGAGGTGTCCAGTCACATCTTGGAGGTTGGCCCTGTTTATGGGGTCCTGCATGTCTTGTTCATGAGGTATTCGCAGTGAGGGTGGTGAGACACTGGAACAGGCTGCCCAGGGAGGTTGTGGCTGCCTCCTCTCTGGAGGTGTTCAGGGCCAGGCTGGATGAGGCCTTGAGCAACCTGGGCTAGTGGGAGGTGTCCCTGCCCATGGCAGGGGGTTGGAACTGGATGATCTTGAAGGTCCCTTCCAACCCAACCCATTCTGTGATTCCCTTTTCCACAGGGAACCCCAGCGAGGCAGCAGTGATGTGAACAGGGACTGCTTGCACCGTGGCCACGATGGCTGCTGCTCCACATCCAGCCCCCAAACACCTCCCTCTCTTCCTCTTCCAGGTCCATTGGTTTCTCAAACAACCTCTTCAAGATCCAATCTTCACCAGTGCAGGACAGGCAGTCCTGATGCTTTTTGACTTTCCCACAACTTCTAAGTCATTTCTCCTCTCACCCCCACCCCCAGCTTTAGTTTTCAGGTAGTAAATCACAGCTGCTAACTTGGTCCCCAAAGAAATGACACCAAGCACTTTGCAGCTCCCGAGGCTGCTTCCTTTGCTTCCTTATGGACAGACTTCGCGCCGGGGCCAGGGTTTGCAGCGCTGGGCTGCGGGACTGAGTCTCCTCTCCGCGACAGCTGCTGCAGAAGGACTTCGGTTCCACGAGATGGCATCGCTGAGGCTGCTGAGGAGCAGCATCCCCGCGGTGTCTCAGGCAGCCCCGCGATGAAAACGCCTTCAAAGAACAGAAGCTGCTAGGAGAAAAAAACCCTCTGAGCTCTTGGTTGTGAGGTGCCAGTGCACCTGACCATGGCAGGGAGGAATCCGAGAAGTCAGAGGTTTAAAATGCAGCTCACCAGCACAGCTCTACCTGGCCCCTATCATGGTCCACACAGCACCCAGCTGCCTGCCCTCAAAGCAGTTGGAGTTCACTGCCAGGGCTGCTAGAAGCCCTCTGTGGTGGCCCAGCTCAGGGTGGTGCTGGGTTCCTTGAGCTTTTGGTAGGACTCTAGAATGGGTCACCTGTGCCAGGCAAAGATCCTTTCCACCCGCAACAATTCTGTGATTTGGGTGTGCAAGAAATGTGTGGCCCTGGCACTTCAGGACATAGTTTAATGGCCATGGTGCTCTTGGCTCAAAGGTTGGACTCAGTATCTCAAAGGTCTCTTCCAGCTGGAACGGTTCCATGATTCTGTGACAAGCTGTGGCACTGGTGCCAGCTCACAGCCAGAACTGTCCCACTCCAGCAGAGATGCTGATCTCTCCACAGGCTGTGGGCCAGGTACCTGCTTGGAAATACCCAGGAAGGGGCACAAGCCTGCTGTGCTGGCTCAGGGACAACATGTCTCAGGAGCTGGGAAGTGTAGGAGGAGCTGAGGTTAAACTACCAATGGGAAAAGAGCCTCCTGCCGTGGTCGTGCTGTGCCTGGAGGGATCCCCAGGTCCCTCTCCAAATTGTGGCACGCCAAGGACATGGAGCTTCATAAACCCCAAATGCTGCAGAGACCTTGGGAGTCAAACCAGTTTCTACAGGATGAGGCAGGTTGCTGCTGGGGGGTGGGGAGAGCTGCACAGTAGTGGGGAAGGTGGTTCCGTGGCTGGTATATGTCTGCTGTTAGATCAGGTGTGGGATGGGGACAGTGTTGGAGGACCAGGGGTGATGGCTTCATGCAAAGCTCTCTGTAATTCAGCTTGGTGCAGGCTCCTTGAGGCTCTGCCTGGAGGCAATTTGCTCTGCAGAGCATCACAGGTTAATTAGGATCATTAAGTGCTCCTGAAACACAACCAGCAATGATGTTTGTGCCTCTGGAGCTCTCCTGGGAAGGACCTTGCATGATGCCATCCTTCGTGGAGCCTGTGCCTGGCATCCACTGCCAGCATTGTGACATGAGCACAACCAGCCTCAGGATGCTCCAGCACACTGCTAACCCCACTCTGAGGAGCAAATGCCCCCTGAAAATGTCCCCAGATGGGGTGGGAGCAGCACCCTGGCACCTCCTCACTCCACATACAGAATCCCAGCATGGTGGGGGCTGGAGATCATCCAGTCCAACCCCCTGCTAAAGCAGGGTCACCCGGAGCAGGTTGCCCAGAATCACAACGTCCAGCTGGGTTTGGAATGACTCCAGAGAAGGAGACTCCACAACCTCTCTGGGCAGCATGCTCCAGGGCTCCAGCATCCATGGCAAAGCCTGCCCCAGCGCTGTAGCAGGGCTCCTGTGCAGGCAAACCCAGCCCAGCCTTGCAAATCAGCACCCTGGGGGCAGCACCCACCGCCTCCCGTGTCTACCAAGCACAGACACAGGTGGGTGTGCCACGCATGACGCGTGGGTGGCACATGGGCAGCACAAGGAGTCCTCCTGGCTCCTTCTGCAGACATCTTCCCAGAAGATGCTCAAAACATCTTCTCACACTGCAGCCCTGGGAATGTGGAGGAGCTCTCAGATGGAGCTGAGGCTGTGGCAAACCCAAGGATAAAGCATCAGAGTTTTCTGGCATATCATGGGGAACTGATCAGGTTCAACCTGGTTTGGTTCAGCTGAAATCTGGGATGGTGAAACTGAGTAAAAGAGAGAAGTGGTAAGAGAGTAAAGTGGTTGAGAGAAGCCCAAGGGCTGCATTAAAAGCATCTTTCCAGCTCCTAGCTCTGTCCATAGGTGAGGAATAATCAACTGCCACGGATACAGGGCTTGGAATATGAAACCCTGCTCTTGGAACATGAAACCTGCTGCATCAGGACAAAGATCAGTCCAGGTACCAGGCTGTGACAGCCCTTTGAGGGAAGAAATTGTTCCTCATGTCCAACCTAAACCTCCCCTGGGGCAATTTGAGGCCATTTCCTCTTGTCCTGTCCCTTGTTCCTTCAGAGAAGAGTCTGAACCTCATCTGGCTCCAACCTCCTTTCAGGGCGGTGCAGAGAGAGATGTGTCCCTGGGGGATCCCCCATGTGTGGTGCAGAGGGAAGGTAGCCTTGGGCCCTTCTCCCCAAAGGGTGAGGCATTTTAGGGAACAAAGATGACCCTGGCAGCCCTTCCAGGGGGCATGGGGTATGCTCTGCTCTCTCCTTTACTGGCATCACTCTGGCAGGTCAGCTGAAGATTATTTCGCATGGGAAAATGAGAATAAATCTAATAAGATATAACAATTGATATTAGAGGGTGGAGCAGGCTGGGGAGAACACCAAACTCCGGCAGCTCCTGCTCAAGGCTGGGGCAAGCAGCCCAGACTCTTGCACAGGCCAGGGGACAAGAGCTGGTTGCTACCTGGAAGATGTGTGTCCAAACTCTCCTCCTTCCCCCAGACCTCCAGCCCAGCCGCACGTGCACCCACCCCAGCACCTGCTCTGCATGGGACAGCACCAAGCCCCTCCCCCGCAGCCCCTCAGTGACAGACAGACAGACGCAGCTCCACAGCTGTTGGGTTTGACTGGTTCTGTTGTTGCTTTGGGGGTTGGTTGGTTGGTTATGGGGGTGGCTGTGTCTTTCCCCACTGTGGATGTTGCACCAGTTTTATTGGTAAAATCAAGATGAGGGCTCACAAAGGCTGGAACATGCTTTTCCTTTTAAAGAATTTCCACTGGACCTTAATGGTGAGCATCCAGTCGTTGACATACAGACTCTTACAAGCTGATGTGCACACATGCGCCCGGGGGAGACGGTGGCAGCGTCCTGGTGGCAGGGGTGGTTTCTGCACGGGGCACTGGGTGCCCACGATTCATTTCCCAGCCTTCTGGGCCTTCTGGGCAGACTTGGTGACCTTCCCAGCCCCACCACTCTTCTTCTCCACGTTCTTGATGACCCCCACGGCCACGGTCTGCCGCATGTCACGGACAGCGAAGCGGCCTGTGGGAGGGAGGGGTTCAGACATTGATTCGTGCATGGAAGGGGCTGGAAGGGACCTCAAAGCTCACCCAGTTCCAACCCCCTGCCATGGGCAGATGCACCTCCTGCCAGCCCAGGTTGCTCAAGGCCTCATCCCGCCTGGCCTTGAACACTTCCAGGAACCAGGTGTCCACAATTCCTCCGGGCACCCTGCTCCAGTGCCTCTCCCCCTCACAAGGAAGAGCTCAGATGGGGAAGCTGAAAAATGTTTCTGCATTCAGAACCTGTCAGGGTTTGGTCACCTTAGAGGAAAGATCTTGTTGCTCCTAGAGGGAAAACTCATCCCTGCCTTTGGAAGCCCAGCCCAGCAAAGAACCCAGCCCAGCCCATCAGCCCTATAGGTGCCTGCATCAGTTTTGCACCCCCAGGATGCTCCCAGCTCTCTCCCCAGTCCATCTGGTAGGGAGCACTGGGAGAGGCTCAGCACGCCTGCTGTGTGCCCCTCCACGGGAGGCCTCAGAGGAGCCCTTTCCTTACCAAGAGGCGGGTACTGGGAGAAGCTCTCCACACACATGGGCTTGCCAGGGATCATCTCCACAATGGCTGCATCCCCTGACTTGAGGGACTTGGGGTTGTCCTCCAGCTTCTTGCCGGAGCGCCGGTCGATCTTCTCCTTCAGCTCGGCGAACTTGCAGGCGATGTGCGCGGTGTGGCAGTCGATGACGGGCGAGTACCCGGCGCTGATCTGCCCAGGGTGGTTCAGGATGATCACCTGGGGGACACAGCAGTGTCAGGGCAAGCCTGGCAGAAGCAGCATGGTGGCAAACCCTGTATCATGGAATGGGTTGGGTTGGAAGAGACCTCGAAGATCATCCAGTTCTCTCGTGAGGAGAAAGTTCTTCACTGAGAGAATCATTTGCCATTGGAATGTGCTGCCCAGGGAGGTGGTGGAGTCACCGTCCCTGGAGGTGTTCAACAGGGGATTGGACGTGACACTTGGTGCCATGGTCTAGTCATGAGGTCTGTGTTGACAGGTGGGACTCGATGATCTTTGAGGTCTCTTCCAACCTTGGTGATACTGTGATACTGTGAACCCCCTGCCACAGGCCGGGACACATTCTACTAGCCCAGGCTGGTCAAGGCCTCGAGCACTTCAAGGGAGAGTGGCACAGTGGCAGCTCTGCTGACCTGAGATGTGAACTGGGCTGCCTCCTGCGGCGGGTCAGACTTGCTGTCCCCGCAGACATTCCCGCGGGATGTCTTTCACAGAGACGTTCTTCACGTTGAAGCCGACGTTGTCCCCGGGCAGAGCCTCGCTCAGGGCCTCGTGGTGCATCTCCACAGACTTCACCTCAGTGGTGATGTTCACAGGTGCAAAGGTGACCACCATGCCTGGCCGCAGGATGCCAGTCTCCACCCGGCCCACAGGCACCGTGCCGATCCCTGAGGAAACAGGGGCAGGGCAGAGCAAAAATTAACCTGCTTGGCACAGCCCAGGGCCAGGGCTTGGCCGCAGCACAGGCAAGATATCAGCACTGGTTTGTACCACAAACCACTCCTGCTGCTTGCCCAGGCCCCAGTTTTAAGCTTTAAGATCAGCATTAAGGCCTTCAAAACCACCACAAGCCCCTTTGTACCCAAGCTGGCAGAAAGGAGTGGCATCAGAATCAGAAGACCCTGAGCCATACACATGCCCTGGCAGCTCTTCCACTGCAGCAGCTGTGGCACCTCCTGCATGGAGGGCTCACAGTGGGCATGCAGCAGCATGCTCCACATCCCTGACAGCCACACCACAGGGGGTAAATGAAGAGGACTTTCTATACCCAGTGTCTTCAGCAGGCTTTGGGAGAACTCACCTTTGGAGTCACGGTGAAGAATCATTAAGAGAAATAGCCTTGGAAAAAGGTTGGGGGTTGGCTGGACCCATCTGCTCCTTCACATCCACCCTGCCTCCAGCTCCCCTTTTCAAACAGAGTCTCTGCTCTCTGTGGACCTGCCTGATGGCAAAGCCGTCCCTCTTGCCCAGCTTAGCTGGGGGGGACGGGGGACACAGACCTGCTCAACACCTTCCATCTTCGTTGCAAACAAAAAACTGGGTTCAAAAGCCTGCTAACCCCCATGGCCAACTCCTGCCTGGTTCCTGCAGCACAGATGTCCTTGGAAAAGTGTGGAATAGGGCTGGAAAGGGCTGTGCTCACCTGACCCAGCAGCTGGGTGAGTCAGCAGGGCTGCCCGCTGCTGCCAGCTGGTCAGGGAGCTCATGGGGTATTTATAGCCCAGCAAAGTGTCCCCATCACTGCTCCAGAGGCACAGGGGCCAGCCACTGACCTCCCCACATGGCTGGCCCCTTGGCTCAGCTCAGCAGAGGGAGGTGCTGGTGATGGACACCAGCACTTGGGCAGCATGGGCAGATCATTGCCAAGCTGCTGGGCACCAGCCTCGCCAGTGGTCCTCCCTGCTGCTCCTGTCTCTCAGATGGGTCCCAGCACAGTTTTTGCTGCCTCCAGCTTGCCCTGCAAGCTGTGCCCTCTGGGTCACCCAAATCTGCAGCCATTTTGGTATCCTCTGTTCCCTGGGGACAGCTCCCAACCCTGCTGCTTCTCTCCAGGGCATCTTTGAGCACATCTGCCTCCACCCCAGCCAGCCCAGTCTCGAGCAGGGGCTTTGCCCTGAGCTGCTACCCTGCTCCCCAGCATCCTTAGTCTGAAGGATCCAATCCCTCCAGTCCCCCAGTCCCCGGAGATGTCATTCCCATGTTCCCAGGGAACAAAGACTGCAGTTAAAGCAGAGGGCAGAGGGCCAGTGGCCAGGCTCTTGCTCACCTCCAATCTTGTAGACATCCTGGAGGGGCAGGCGCAGGGGCTTGTCTGTGGGGCGGGTCGGGGGCAGGATGGTGTCCAGGGCCTCCAGCAGGGACACGCCGCTGGCATTGCCTTCCTTGCGCTCCACCTTCCAGCCCTTGAACCAAGGCATCTACAAACACAGCAGCAACAGCACAGCCTGAGTATGCCTATCCTCAGCATCCAGAGGGGATCCCACCAGGGCAACCATCAGAGTCAGTCCAGCCATGCCCTGGCTTTCCCTGAGGGCTGGAGAGCTCTTGCCACTCCACCACCCCTGCAGGCCTACCTGCACCCCTGTGCTCAGTCCCAGCTAGAAGTGTGCAAAACATCCACCGAGAGAAGGAAAAGGATGGGAGTGGTTAAACCCAGCAAACTCAAAGCTCCATGTTCAACTCCAACTCATGGATGCTGTGCCAGCTGCCTGGCTCCTGCTCTCCCCAGTGATGTTTCCAGCACAGGGACCTCCAGCCAAGTGCCAGCAAAAGTGACCCAACCTTTGGGTTTGGGAGGGACTCCTCCCTTCAAGGGAGGCCCCAGATAGAGCATTGCTCCCTGTTCACTGCTGCTGCTGCCCCTCTAGGGGTTGGATTTCAAACTGGTTTGGGAGGAAGCTGGAAACCCACAGCTGCTGAGGGGCTGGGGCTGCTCTCAGCTCCTGCCCTGAATTGGAACCTTGAAGATCCTGCCCCAAAGCTTACCCAGAAAAGGGATGACCATGCTCACGGTTTGATGCAGGGAACCACAGCACTTTCACAGGGCTCTGCTGTGTATCTGCAAGCTGTAGCAAAACCTGAAGCTTACTGGCAAGAAAAAGTCAGTCCTGGGTCTGGGAGAACCCTGATACAACAAACAAAGGTCAGGGTCTACAGGTCACAGAATCATAGAATGCACTGCGTTGGGAAGGACCTCTAGAGATCACCCAGTCCAACCCCCTGCAGTAAGCAGGGACATTCCAGTCAGAGCAGGCTGCTCACAGCACCCTCAAGCCTGACCTTGAATGTCTCCAGGGATGGAGCCTCCACTGCCTCCCTGGGCAACCTGTCCCAGTGTTCCACCACCCCCATATTAAATAATCTCTTCTTAATGTCCACCTAAGATCCACTCCTCTCTAGTTTAAAACCACTGTCCCTTGTCCTAGTGCTGCTTGCCTCTGTAAAACAGTCCTTCCCAGCTTTCCTGGGAGGTCCTTCCCCTTTCTCTGCACAAAGAGGTTCAGACAACATTTTCCCTCTCAGATGTCAGACGCTGCCTGTGTCCCCCAGCTCCATCATTATGGGCATGGCTTTTCCTCAGGCACCCACACCAGTGCCACAGAGCATTGGGCATGGGGGTGAAACAGGACCCCCAAAGTGTCCCTAGTTTCACAGCCTGCCCTGGAGGACACAGCTGTGCCAAGGCTGGTTTCCTGCTACCTGTGCTGCTGTGGGGAAGGAGTGAGGGGAAGAGTCAGGTCCATCCAGGACACTCAGCCTGCATTGTCTGCATCCAGGGTGGTCTCCTTCAGAAGGTCACATCCAACGCTGTCACACTCCTTGGTGACAGCAGCAGGAGAAGCCTGGGGACAGGACACTGCAGCAATTGCCATGCAGCTGGCCCCAGGTTGGTGACCTGCTGAATCCACCCGCTGGCGACAACTGCATGTGACGTGCAGGATGATTCAGAGCTTCCCTCCAAAACTCCAGCCAGGTACCCATGGGAGCAGCTTCCCTGGCAGCCAGCAGCCCACCGACTCTGTTCTTGAGGGTGACAGCCACCATGTACCCACAGCTCCCATCCTTCTGCCCACACGTGGCTTGGGGGACATCAAGCGACGGCAGCCTGTGCAGTGACGCCCGGCTGTCAGAGCTGTCCTCTTCCTTCTGATGGTCCACTCAGGAAGCTTCTGACATCCCAAGAACCAGCTAAAGATGCACTTTGACATCTTCTGGGAGCAAATCCACCCTGGGAAAACTTGGTGTGACCCCAGGGTGAGAAGCAGCTGCAAAACCTGGTTTGTGCTGCCTCCCAGAGCCACTCAAGAAAACCTCTCCTGGAGTCCCCAGATCTGCCCCCCAAGGAGCAATCCCTGTTCCACCATTCATGTGTCAAAGGATGATTTGACCAAGCCCCACAACCAGATGGAATCCCAGAATCCCAGCATGGTTGGGGGTTGGAAGGGACCCCTGGAGATCATCCAGTCCAACCCCTTGCTAGAGCAGGGTGACCACAGCAGCTTGCCCAGGAACACAATGGCCAGGGAGGGTGTTGAAAGCTCTCCAGAGAATGAGAAGCTAAACTGCAGGCTGAAGCCCCATAAAGAGCAGCAGACCTCCAACTCTGCTGCACCCCCAATTGCATTCTACAGAGCACTCATCCTGGCCTGATCCTACTCCCCCACGAGCATCCCAGAGCACTCAGCCCAGCACTGAAGCTGCAGCCCCAGGCCACCACACTCCTTCACACCACAGACTGGGTGCATGCAGCCTCCCAAACCACACTGCATGGCAGCAGAAAGCTGGCCTCATGTAACAGCCAAACAGCGCTGCAGAGTCAGACCCTGATGGAGGAGCAGCCCAGCCACAGTGCTCTGCAGTTGGCTCTGTGCTGCTGTGAAGCAGACGTGGGCTGGAGCTCCCACGCCGAGCTGGCTGCAGGCTGATGTAACCCCACAGCTCACCTGGAGGTGACAGGAGCTGCAGGGACATCATGGCTCTAATCCTCAGTCCCCTGACAGAGGGACAAGTCACTTGACTGCCTTGTGCTTGAGTGAAACCCTGCCAGAAACTGGGAGTGAAAGAAGTCAGAGCTTTTTCTGGTGAGGAATGGGAGGAGAGAGATCTACCCCAGCTTGCCTACACGAGTGGCATGGGAGAGGAGTCTGACCCAATTCAGGGTCCTGGCAAAGGCAGAGCAGGGATGTCTTGGGGACCACAGCATGGGGAGGACCCTGCCCCCTCTCCAGCAGTGCTGATCTAGACCTCTGGCCAAGCCTCATTGCCAGCTCAGGTAGCTCCAGGGAGCCCACCCTGGGGCCAGGGGCCACCTTACAGAGGGGTCAGTGATTTCAGCCCCTATCTTCCCTTGGGCAGCACATCACATTGGGAACATCCTCTGTGAGCCATCCAGTGAGCCTCATCCTGCTCCAGGCCTCCCCTCTACAGCCTATTAATAGGAGAATTGTCCAGGATCATCTTCCTAGCCCAGCAGCTGCTGACATTTGGAGCCTGTCTGATCTGAGGCACCCAGGAACTATGTGGCTGGGCTTGGCATGGCCGTGGGTGACCTTTATCCCAGCTCTGCTCCTCAAGGGACAGGAACCTTCCAAGCACCCCAAAAATTTCTTCCTTCCCAGCCAGCCCCAACTGCTGCCTTTCTCCAGCAGGGCTGTGAGCTGTTTCCTGCTGGTGTGAGCTTGCACTGCAGGACTTCTCCAGCTCACGTTCATGATCTCTGACCTCCCTCAATTACTGCTGGACTCATAATGTTGTCTCCCTCAGCATTGAGCCCTGACCCCATAATCCATGAGTGAAGTCCTAAAGCTCCTTTAGGCATCAGATTTCCCAACAGTTTCACAAGAGGCTGCTGGAGGATTCTGCTCTGAGCAACTTGCTCAAGGTCACCCAGCAGGACAGCAAGAACCTTCCTCTGGCCAGAATTTTCCAGACCATCCTTTCTTTAGAAGACAAAAGCTGGGGTTGCTTTTTAATCCAAAACAGCTCCAGCTCCTGGCAGCCTGTCTGCCATGAGGCATCCATCCTTCCTCAACTACTCTTCAAGTCTTTTGAGGAGCAGCTGAGGGAGCTGGAGTTGTTGATCAAGGAGGACAGGAGGCTGAGGGGAGACCTGGCTCTCTGCAACTTCCTGAAAGGAGGATGGTCTCTTCTCCCAAGGAACAAGCAACAGGATAAGAGGAAACAGCCTCAAGTTGCAGCAGGGAAGGTTTAGGTTGGAGATGAGGAACAAATTTCTTCTCACAGAAGGTTGCCAAGCCCTAGCCCAGGCTGCCCAGGGCAGTGGTGGAGTCCCCATCCCTGGAGGGGTTTCAGAGCCCTGGAGATGTGGTGCTGAGGGCCGTGGTTTGGTGGTGACCTGGCAGTGCTGGACTGGTTGGACTTGAGGATGTGAAAGGTCTCTTCCAACCCAGACAATTCTATGACTCCATGATACTTTCTCCCCTGCTTTATATGAAATGACAGCAAAGACCCAGCCAGAGCACCCTGGCTTTCTGTCCCCACCATGCCCATGCCCAGTGCACACAGGCAGGGGCATTGCTGAAATCCACTGGCCAAGGAGCAGCCCCAAACAGAGGCTCCGGGAAACCACAGGTTTGGTGTGGGAAAGCTGGCAGCTCCTCAAGAGGAAAAATCATCCTAACAGCTGAGGTCACAGCGCTGGAACCAGCACTGATGAGGAAGGGGACCTGGCACCCAGCCCAGCAGCAAGGTGCCTGTGCACAGTGGGGGCCATCCCAAGCCTGGGACCAGATCATGTCGTTTCCCTCAGAAAGCAGCCTCAGAGCACTCATGAAGGTCTTGATGAGAGTGGGAGTGGCTCTGGTGTCACCGTGGGTGTGCCCATGAGACACCTCCGAAGCACATCCCCGGGGCAAAGCCATTCAGCTCATCTCCTGGGGATGCTCAAGTTTAGCTGCTGGGGTTGCCTGGCCAGGGCACAGCCAGCAGCACACCTGGGAACAGAGAGCCCTCTCAAAGCCCTTTCATCCCAGCTCAGCTCACCAGAGCTACATGCCCAGGCCCTGCCCACTGGCACAGGCTGGTCACGCACAGCAGCACATGCAGCGCGCCCATGGCTGGCAGGGCACGGAGGGCAGCTCCAGCCTGCAGGAGCAGGGCTGGCAGGGGAGAAGCCAAACACAGCACACACTTACGTTGGGAGAGGGCTCCAGCATGTTGTCTCCGTGCCAGCCCGAGATGGGCACGAAGGGCACCGTGGCTGGGTTGTAGCCAATCTTCTTGATGTAGGCGCTGACCTCCTTGACGATCTCGTCGTAGCGCTTCTCGCTGTAGGGGGCTCCGTGGAGTCCATCTTGTTGATGCCCACGATCAGCTGCTTGACCCCCAGGGTGTAGGCCAGCAGGGCATGCTCCCGAGTCTGCCCGTTCTTGGAGATGCCAGCTTCAAACTCACCCACGCCAGCAGCCACGATCAGCACAGCACAGTCAGCCTGGCAGGAGAGAGCCAACGAACTGGTGCTGGCAACACCCCGAGAGCCTTCAGCAAGCCCCAGGTGAACATTACTCATGGCTTGGACCTGCCAGCTGCTACCCACAATGCCACTCACCACCTCAGAATTGACCCAGGAGCACTATTTCAGACCTGCCAGCCACGGGTGTACAGCCTGGCTTGAAACCAGGGTGGGTTTGTCCAAATTCAAGGACCACATCTTGGTTATCCAGGGTTGAACAAGCCAAGGCCCCATCTGCAGCCCTGAGGTCTTGCAAATCATCTCCCAGGGTGATGGCTGAGATCACAGCCGTGCAGTCTGTGTCCCTTGGCTTTCTTCTGGACTCAGAGCCCACAGCAGTTGTCTGGCTTTGACAGAAAGCTGTGCCCAGCCCAACTGGCATCCCAGTGGGAATCAATCTGGGCATGCAGAGAGGCTCATCCAGCACCCATCAACCACAGAGAGATGCAGGAATGTCCTGCAGTATGATGAGGAAAATCCCTCTGCCCTGCAGGGCTAGACCATGGAGCTTGGCAGTGCAGTATGGGTATGGGAAAAAGACAGAAGCTAAGGAAGCAGAAAAGATCCATGGAGTCTCCTTTAGCCAAGAAACCCCAAGGCACTGTTGGAAGTTTCTTGTACACCTCAGCTGACTGAGGCTAGAACAATGTGGAGATGTCCTCACACAAAGGCCTGCAGCTCACAGCATCCCACCTGCCAGAGAGGTCATATCCATCCCCACTTCCTCCATGGCTGGAAGAAACCACCCCTTTGTGGTGCCCCTTTCACCCAGGCGAGCAGGGAGCTGCAGGAACCACAGGATGCTGGGGCTTCCATCTACCCAACCTCTTGTGTGGACCCTGCTCAACACTCCTTGATGTCTGCTGTCTCAACCACCCACCTCCAAAAGGACTCCAACAGCACCTATGTGACCCTGGGCCTGTCAGCAAGCCTCAGCCGCCCATCTCTGGCAGCCTCCCACCCTCTGACCACCATTTCTCACCTGGGAGGTGCCAGTGATCATGTTCTTGATGAAGTCCCTGTGGCCAGGGGCGTCAATGATGGTGATGTAGTACTTGGTGGTCTCAAACTTCCACAGGGAGATGTCGATGGTGATGCCACGCTCACGCTCAGCTTTCAGCTTGTCCAGCACCCAGGCGTACTTGAAGGACCCCTTCCCCATCTGCCCAAGACAAAGGCAAGAGCTGGTGAGAAACCCAAGCCCCCAGCACTGGTGCCAGCAAGCCACGCTCCTGGCCATGCTGCAATTGCTGAAGGCAAATGTCCCAATTCTCTCCTCAATGCAAAGGTAGTTGTGATCCATTGGCCATCAAATACAGCTGAGAGGAGATACTGCTCTCAAGGTGCTCCTCAACAGGCCGGAGAAGAGCTGTAAGGTGAATTTGTGAGTGAGGCTGTATGGGCAGGAGCTGGGGCCACTGACCCAAGAGGTCTCCTCTGTCAAACACCACAGTCCTGCACTGCTGCTGGGAGGTTGTGCTGCTCCAGAGCTACACAGCAGCAGGGGAAACCTTCTTGTTGCATCTGAATCTATCAGCTGAGGCTGTGAGACAGCTGGCTGGTGGGAAAGGGCACTGCTGCAGGAGCAAGCCCACAACTGACATGGGGGTGGGAGAAGAATGGGTTAAAAGGCAATGAAAAGCAGAGATGGTTGCTATGAGCAGAAGAGAAATGTGATTGGGTTTTGGCAGTGTGAATTCACATGAGAAGCTGCTGGGAGCTGCCCCCAGCCCAACTGTCGCTGCCACATGGCCAACATCTCAGCCAAGCCTGAGATGCAGAGCATCACACTGGGGGAGATGAGCTACAGCAAATCCCTGCCCTGTGATGGAGCCCTGAACCTCCTTCTCCTTTGGGCTGCTGTCCTCTGACATCAGAGAGAGCTGCACTTCCCTCTCCCCCAGCATGGAGGTGGTGCTCCCAGCCTGAGCTGGGATCCTGCCAGCCTGAAGATAGGGCAGGACAAGACAGCCCTTGCTGACCACAGCATGGAGCCTGGCTGAAGCCAAGGGTTAATGGGCATCAGTCAGCAGCTCTTGGCTAAAGGGCTTGTTAAGATGGACAAATGGAATGTGGGTCATTTGTGCATGATTTAATGGGACTCCTGCCACTGTGATACCACTCTCACATCCCTCCCTCCCAGTGTTCTCCTCAACCTGGAACATCAGTGCCTGCAATTTCTTCTGGCCAGTAAACCAACAGCCCAGGGGGCAGCGCTTCCTGATTGCAGGCAGTGAACACTTCGGGGATGATCCTCACCAAGAACTGAAGCCACCCTGCCCACACCACGCCTGGGGGCTGCTCTGCATCTGCTCTCCCGTCCCGAGCTGGAGGCCAGCAGCAGGAATTACCAGTGCAGGCATTTATGTAACAGCTGAGCTCTGGGGATGACTTTGCAGCTCACTCCAGAGGATTAAGGGGAAAATCCTAAAGCCCGGGGCAAGCCTACCCCTCCTCAGAGGGGATGCTTGAAGGTCTTGAGCCTGCAAGAAGGGGGTGGAAAAATCCAGAATCCAGTCTCTGCTCCTAAGCATCCTCCTGGCATCAGGCTCAGTGAACAGGAGCTGGGAGGTTAACCCTTTTCATCATGCACATCTCCTGCCAGGGGAAGAGGGAGGGGATCCCAGAATCCCAGCGTACTGGGGTGGGAAGGCACCTTTGGAGATCATCTAGTCTAAGCCACCTGCGAAAGCAGGGTCACCTAGCTCAGGGCTGATAGGATGTGCTCATTTACTGCTGGAAATGGTGGAGACACTGAGGGAGGGTGCAGGACCAGCTCATTTCAACCCTACTGTTCCCTAGAAAGGTTGGACCAGATGATCCTTGAGCTCCCTTCCAACCTGGCATTCTGTGATCCTGCCCATGGCTCTGGGCTTTCACACCATGCATTAAGGATAGGTAGCTCTGGGGCAGAAGCTCAGCCAGAACATCCCTCAGCCTTTCACCCATCACCAACCCTTCCCTTCTGGTTGGGGAACTTGAGGCACAAAGCAGATCCCCGCCCCTGGGAGCCAGGCAGGAACCAGCACCTTACTGCAGGCAACCACATCCCTCAGACAAACACTTCATGTGCAACCCACCCCAGAACTCAGCATCACACATAACATGAAGGCAGAAGAGAGCTTTTCTGTGCCAGCAGCTTCCCTGCTCTCACAGGGTGTATTCAGTTACCCAGAGCTGTTGGTGAACACCACGAAGGCAGAGCCAGGGCATTATCTAGCTCTGCACAATACCTTCCGTGTTCAGGGCCAGGAAAAGCCTGGTTCCCCTCGATGGCTGCCCAGCAGAAGGCCAGCTTGCTCTCTGGGAAGTCAGGAATGCTGATTGCTTTTTTAAACCTCCTTGGGAGGTTCTGTTACCCTCTGCCCTTGAGTTGAAAAGAAAGCAGAATCCTTGCTTTTTTCTCTCAAAAACCTATCAGACCTTGGCTTTGGGGTTTGGGTAGAGTTGTTTTATTGTTTGGGGTTCTGTTGGTTTGGGGTTTTGGGGGGTTTTGGGGGTGCAGGCAGGCCTCCATTTCCTGTGAATGCCACCTAATGGAAGCAAACCAACCCCAGCCCTGCATCAGAAAATGGAGTCTGTAAGCTCAGTCAATAGGCTATTAATAGCAGCTCCCAGTCCCTGCGTCTCCTGGCAAGGCAGTGAAAGTGTCTCTTCAATTAAAATAGCTGCAGTCACATCCAGGATAACCTCATCTTGCTATGCCCCCACCAGTAGGTGAGGGGGGAAATACATAGAGGGGTAGCAGGGATCAGTTTGGAACAGGAGGGAGAGAAATGGCTGTGTAGAATCTGGGAGCAGGGCTGCCTGGCAGCAGAAGGGGCTGGTTTAGCTCGGATGCTCTCAGCAGATTCTGAGGGTTAAGACAGACAGACAGGAACAGATCTCACAAGGACTGGAAGCTTTTTTTTTTTTTTTTTGCATAGAAAGATGGGATCCTGTCCAGAACAAATTCATCCTAATAATGGAGGGATGTCTGCATCAAAGCTTCTCAGCAGGATGATGACAAAGCCATCTTCTGTGAAGCAGCTCTGCCCCAGCAAGGCTCTTCCTGGCTCCCCCACAGCTCTAGAATTTACCATCATTAATTGCTCAGCTCTTCCAATTCACCTTTTCCTTCCCCAGATTATTGCTTCCTCTTTAATCCCTGCCTTTGCCAGATGCTAGGTGCTGGGTGGTGCTTTGCTGCCTCCGTTGTAAGGGTTAAACAAAAGGATTTAAGCTAAAGGCTGCTGCTTCTGCTGCGTTGAAGACTGCCACTCAAGCCAGACCCTGGAGCAGACCCCCAGAGAAACAGGGATGGGGTTTTGAAGAGCCTGGATCAAACCAAGTGGTCCTGCTGCTGCTGCACCTCCCGCCCAGCAGGGACTGGGAGGGGATGCCTCGGAGTGAGATTCAGGGGGCACTGCAGGAGGCAGTGAGGGGCCAGCAGGCTTCGGAGGCTCTTCTCCTGCACAACGTTTAGAGGGAATTTCATGCCCTGAAACACAGTGGTTTGTGGTTCTTCCAGGATCCTGGTGGTTACCACCAGTTCCCTAACCCATCTTGCAGGCCTGGTGGTGCCCCTGCCCTCACTCCAGCCCACAGCAGGGAGTCTCCCAGCCCCGGAGCAGAGGGTGGCGAGTGCCCAGGTGGCCTATTTTCTCAAGGCCACAGGAGTCATGAAGACCCAGGGGTGCAGAGGGGAAAAAATAGGTGGGAGCGAAGGGAGAAAGAGGAGGTCAGAGAAGGGCAGCACCAGGAAAGGAGGGGCACTGGTTGGGGGGCATCACACTGAGCCTCCCTGGGGGTGGGAGCAGGTGGCACATGGGGAAGGGGCTCCTCACCTCAGCAGCCTCCTTCTCAAACTTCTCGATGGTCCTCTTGTCAATGCCCCCGCACTTGTAGATGAGGTGCCCGGTGGTGGTGGATTTCCCAGAGTCCACATGGCCGATGACCACGATGTTGATGTGCGTCTTCTCCTTCCCCATGCTGCGGGGCTCGGCGGGGCTGGCCGGCGCGGGCGGGCAGGGCTGTGGGCACGCAGCGGCCTTCGGGGGGAGGCTGCAGGGTGGGAGGCAGGCACGTCACACGCACCCCACGGCAGCACCCCCGGCCCCTCAGGGGTGGCTCTCCTCTCTCCCCACCTTCCTGCCGGACCACGTGCCCCTGCCTGGCCAGGGGTACCCAGCCTCGTCTGGCAGCTCTGCCCATGCTGGGATGCAGCCAGGCTATTTCTGGATGCAACAGCCAGCCTCCAAGTCTCAGCGAGATGCCATGTTTTGGGTGTCTGCCCCCTCACCACCCTCCTGGAGACCCCCAGCTCCCAGGGCTACGTCATCCATGCCTCGAAGGTGCCCTTCCTCCAGCTCGAGGCAGCTACTGCTGCCTTCTGGGTCTTTCCAAACCCGAGGGCATCTCCTCCATGTTGTCGGTGCCCTGGGAGGAGCTGTGGGTGCCAGTCCCCGCAGGGTGCCCACACCGCTCCCAAGCCCTGCCCGGTTCAGGTGACGGCATGGTGCCTGCAGAAGGGGGTGGACAAAAACAGCCCTCAGAGCAGGGCTGCACAGAGCTGGGGGTGGGAAGTACTGGGGGTGGGGGGTGGTGGGGTGGTGTGTTCATTCCATTTTGCTGCCATGAAGCTGAATAAATCAGCAGGAAGGGGGCAAAAATCCCCCGGGAGGTGTACGCAGGAGCTTTCCTGGCATCTACCAGCGTTACCATGGCTCTGCAGCTGCTGCACCAACCCCAACACAATTAGGAGCTTTAATTTGACCTTCTAATAAAATCCAATTTTAGGAATCTGCCTCCAAAAGTAAAGGAGGTCAGGAGGAGTTTGCTGCTCGGCAGCGGTTCAGTCATGCAGGTGATGACATCCCCCCGCCAGCAACCCCCCCCCCCCCCAGCCCTCCTGCCCTGTCCCCTTGCTGTCCTTGACCGGCTACAGCCCGGATCTGGCCATTTCGCAGCTCCATCCTAGCACAGCCCAGTTCCGGGAGCAGGGTGCCTGTTCCCCCCATCTCCCCCACCCCATCTCGGGGGTGGGAGATTTAGGGTCGCTTTAGGAACTGAGAATTTCTTGGGGGTTGGGATTTTTGCGGGCCCCCACCCCCAAGCAGCGAAAAGCTGGGGAGAGGCGGTAGGAGTTTTGTTATTTCCCACCTGCGAGAAGCACCTGCGGGAGCCAGGAATGGTCCAGCCCCATCCTCTTCCTCCTTACGCTGAGGTACCCCCCCCCCGCCCAGGGCTGCCCCCACCCCATCACACACACCACCTGCAGCAGGGTTTCGGTGTTCATTGAACCCCTGGAGCAAGACATCACCCCCAAAAACACCCTTCCAAAGCCCAGTCCCTTTGCCCATCCCCGCTGCGGAGCTGCCCAGCCGGGGCGGGTGATGGGGGTCCCGGAGCTCTTACCGGAGCGGCGGTCGGGGCGGCAGAGGCTGCCAGCTTGGGCTCCGGCGGCTTTATCTCCCGGGAGGGGCCCTCCTATTGACGGCGGCAGCGCAATGCAGCGACCCCCCGCACTACGGCAATGCGGTACCGGGCGGGGGAGGAGGAGGAGGCGCCGGGGGGAGGAGGAGGAGGAGGCAGGAAGGGAGGGAGCAGGGAGAAGCAAGGCGTGGGGAGATGGGGATGGGAAGGTGGAGGGATGGGAGAAATGGAAGCGGGGAGATGGAGGATAAGGAGATGGGAGGAAGATAAAGGCATGGAAGAAATGGAAGGATGAGAAAGGGAGAGATAAGAAGGAAGTGGGAAGTGGGGGATAAAGGGATGGGAGGAAGATGGAAGGATGGAGGAAATGGAGAGATGGGAAGGAGGTGGAAGGATGGGAGATAAAGGATAGGAAGATGAAGGGATGGAAGAAATGGAGGTATAGGAGATGGAGGGATGGGAAGAAGATGGAAGAAGAGGGGATAAAAGGAGGGAAGGAAAACAGAAGAGGGAGAGGTGAAGGAGTCAAAGATGGAGGGATGGGAGAAAAGGAAGGGTGGAAGGTGAATGGATGGGCAAGGTGTGAAGGATGGAGGGAGGGGAAGAAGGTCAAGGAATGGACAATAGAGATAGAATCATAGAATGGTTTAGGCTGGAAAAGATCTTTAGGATCATCCAGTCCAACCCTTAACCCAGCACCACCAGGGCACCACCAACCCATGGCCCTCAGCACCACGTCTCCATGGCTTTGAAACCCCTCCAGGCATAGGGACTCCACCATTGCCCTGGGCAGCCTGGGCCAGGCCTTGACAGCTCTTTTGGGGAAGAAATTGCTCCTCATGTCCAAACTAAACCTCCCCTGGGGCAACTTGAGGTCATCTTGTGGACCCCTTATGGGAGCCTGGGGGTGAATGGACAGGGCTGGAACTGGAGAGAGACCCAGGGCCACTCAGTACCCCAAGCATTGCTCTGCCCACAGTGGAACCAGTGATGCAGGACTGTTTTTCCCACGTGTGCTGGGAGGAGAGGGGTCCCTGCATGGCTCTGGGGGCAAACACATCCCAGAGCAGAGTCCCACAGGCACTGACCTGAGTATCTGCCTTGGTGGAAATGCATCAGCTCAGGGACAACAGCAAAGCAAAACAAATAGAGCAAAGCAAATTGCTGCACCTGGCTGCTCAGGAATTTGTGGTTTCTTAGCATCATCTCATTTAATGGGAGGGGGATTCGGGCCCTAGGAGGAAAAACATCTCCTGTAGCAGTACAATGAAACCTCCTTTGCATACAAAACAATAACTTGTGGTGGTTATTTATAGACTATAAAGCTATATTTTTATATAAAGAATATTTATACCTGTGTCAGCTGTGCAATCACAAGGCCAATGCAAAACAGTCTGTGTCCCAAAGCTAAATATGGGTCAAATGAAAGCTAATTTTGAATCCAGCTCTGTAAGAGCCCAGGCCACCCTCCCAGTGAATTGCACAGCTAAATCAGCTTCTCTTGGGTACTCTTATGATGGTGCCTTTCCCATTGTAGCCTGAGGGTTAAGAACTTCCCCACAGAATCATAGAATTATTTCAGTTGGAGAAGACCTCTAAGATCATTTAGACTAAAATGTTCCTAACTCTCAAGGAGAGGCTGTACTTTTTCATGAGCACTGGAGTGAGAATCATAGAATTCTAGCTTTGGCAGGGTCAGAAGGGCCTTAAAAACCTCCGGGGATGAGGATGAGGCTTCCACCACCTCCCTGGGCAACCTGTGCCAGTGTCTCACCACCCTCATGGGGAAGAACTTCTTCCTGACATCTAATCTACATCTCCCCTCCCCCAGCTTGGATCCATTCCCCCATCATCAGTACCTTCTTAGAAACATGCTAGGAAAGATCTCTTCTCACTTTCTGCAGCACTTCTTGCATGACACAAAATGAACCAAGTGCCAGAAGCGATAAAGCCAGACTTCCCAGAGGAAGGTTCTAGGGCAGCACTCAGAGGGATTGCCCCAGCTTTGGTTTGGGCTAGGAGGAGCAATGTTCTCTCAGGCTGGGATGTGCTGCAGATGGACTCAGAATGGTCTGGGGTGGAAGGGTTGGAAGTGCAGGAGGGATGAGTATCCAGAGCCCTCGTTCTTCCTGTCCGCGCTTTAGTGTTTTGCTGAGAAAGGATCTCCTCCTTTATACACAAGGGCTGCAGGCAGCCTGGGAACTGCCCTCAGAAGGACAGAGGCTGTGTTTGCTGATGGAGATTTCAGCCTTCAGGAGATGGAGCAATCCCAGGTTCCTCAGCTGCTTGGGCCGTGGGAGCATGGGATGGAGCTCTCCTCATTCAGGTCTCCCCTCAGGAAAGAGAATTTGAATTTTCCAGGCAGGGCAAAGAGAAATGGGCAGTGCAGCGTGCTTTACTCCCACAGTGAAACAGAGCCTGACAGCCCATGGGACTATAAATAGTGTGGGGCATGAGGAGGAGGAGAGGGCTCTCAGACCTGGATAATCCTGGCTCTGCTAAGCCACCTTACACCCAGCCTCCAAGAAGCTTAAAGCCACAGCTGTCTGCCCAGGTCTGGCCACTGCCTGCAGAAGAGGGCTTCACCACACACATCTGCACCAGCAAGCTCAGCTGCCACACACCTGAGTGGAACTGGTTTCCCTCCTGGCAGCCTATCCTTAAATGTTCATCTACAGAAGATACAGGAGACCAGAGCAGGCAAAATCTGAGGGCAGCTGAAATTTAGCACCTCAGCTGGCTCCAGATTCAGGTCCAAGCTGAGAGAGTTGGGGCTGTTCAGCCTGGAGAAGAGAAGGCTCCAGGGAGACCTTAGAGCTGCATTTCAATATCTGAAAAGGATCTACAGGCAGGCTGGGGAGGGACTGCTTAAGAGGGCTTGGATAGGACCAGGGGCAGTAGTTTGGAACTGGAGCAGGGCAGGGTCAGGTTGGACATCAGGAGGAAGTTCTGCAGAGTGAGGCTGGGAAGGCACTGGGACAGGCTGCCCAGGGAGGTGGTGGAGGCCCTGTCCCTGGAGACATTCAAGACCAGACTTGATGTGTCCCTGGGCAACCTGATCTAGTTGGAGATGTCCCTGCTGACTGCAGGGGGGTTGGACAAGATGATCTTGGAGGGTCCCTTCCCACTCAATGCAAGCTGTGAGTCTGTGAAACCAGTCCCCTCAGGCAGGAGTCTGGGGGTGATAAGCTAGGGCTAGAGGTGAAACCAGCAGCCCAGCTGCAGTGCATGTACACTAATGCACGAAGCATGGGTAACAAACAAGAGGAGCTGGAAGCCTTGTTACAGCAAGAAAGTTATGATGTAGTTGCCATCACAGAGATGTGGTGGGATGACTCGCATGACTGGAGCGCTGCAATTGACGGCTACAGGCTCTTCAGAAGAGACAGGCAAGGAAGAAGGGGTGGAGGGGTGGCCCTGTACATCAGGGAGGCACTGGATGCCGTTGAGATGGAGATCAGGGATGATCGGGTTGAGTGCTTGTGGGTGAGAATTAGAGGGAAGACCAGCAGGGCAGACATCCTGGTTGGAGTCTGTTATAGGCCACCCAACCAGGAGGAGGATGTTGATGAAGCATTCTATAGGCAGCTTAAGGCTGTCTCAAGATCACCTGACCTCATTCTCATGGGTGACTTCAACCTGCCTGATATCTGCTGGGATCTCAACACAGCAGAGAGGAGGCAGTCTAGGAGGTTCTTAGAGTGCATGGAGGACAGCTTCTTATCCCAGGTGCTGCGTGAGCCTACCAGGGGTGAGGCTATGCTTGACCTCCTCTTCACCAACAGGGAAGGGCTGGTGGGTGATGTGGTGGTCGGAGGGTGTTTAGGGGCCAGTGACCACGAGATGATTGAGTTTTCGGTATTCAGCCAAGCCAAGAGGGGGAGCAAGAAGACCTTCACTCTGGACTTCAGGAGGGCAGACTTCGGGCTACTCAGGGAACTAATTCAGAGGGTTCCTTGGGAAGCAGCCCTTAAAAACAAAGGGGTCCAGGAGAGCTGGACCTACTTCAAGGAAGAACTCTTGAAGGCGCAGGAACAGGCTGTGCCAGTGTGCCAGAAGATGAGCCCCGGGGCAGACGGCCAGCCTGGATGGGTAATGAACTTTTAATAGAACTAAGGGAAAAAAAGAGGATGTATTATCTTTGGAAGAAAGGGGAGGCAACCCATGGAGTGTTAAGGGATGTTGCTAGGACATGCAGGAAGAAAATTAGGGAGGCAAAAGCCCATTTAGAACTTAGACTGGCCTCTGCTGTGAAGGACAACAAAAAGTCCTTCTATAAATACATCAATAGCAAGAAGAAGGGCAAGGACAACCTCCACTCCTTGGTTGACACGGAGGGGAACGTTGTAACAAAGGATGAGGAAAAGGCAGAGGTACTTAACACCTTCTTTGCCTCAGTCTTCACTAGCAGGGCAGAACGTCTTCCAGACAGCTGGCCTGCAGAGCTGGCAGAAGGAGCCAGAGAGCTGCATAGTTTACCACTGCTCCAAGAGGAAATTAGAGATCTACTGAGCCGCTTGGACCCCCACAAGGCCATGGGACCGGATGGGATCCATCCTAGGGTGCTGAGGGAGCTGGCAGATGAGCTGTCCAGGCCGCTCTCCATCATTTTTCAGCAGTCCTGGCTCACTGAAGAGGTCCCAGAAGACTGGAAGCTGGCCAACGTGGTGCCCATCCACAAGAAGGGCCGGTTGGATGAGCCGGGGAATGATAGGCCTGTCAGCCTGACCTCAGTGCCAGGCAAGATTATGGAACGGGTCATCTCGAGTGCGATCGCACAGCACTTACAGGATGGCCAGGGGCTCAGGCCTAGCCAGCATGGATTTAGGAAGGGCAGGTCCTGCCTGACCAACCTGATCTCCTTCTATGATCAGGTGACCCGCCTGGTGGATGTGGGGAGGCCTGTGGATGTGGTCTACCTGGACCTCAGCAAGGCCTTTGACACAGTCCCCCACAGCAAACTCCTGGCCAAGCTGGCAGCCCGTGGCTTGGACAGGAGCACACTGCGTTGGGTTAGGAACTGGCTGGAGGGCCGAGCCCAGAGAGTGGTGGTGAATGGTGCCACATCCAGCTGGCGGCCTGTCACTAGTGGTGTGCCCCAAGGATCAGTGCTGGGCCCCCTGCTCTTTAACATCTTTATTGATGATCTGGATGAGGGCATTGAGTCTATCATCAGTAAATTTGCGGATGACACCAAGCTGGGGGCAGGAGCTGATCTGCTGGAGGGCAGAGAGGCTTTGCAGAGGGACCTCGACAGGCTGGACAGATGGGCAGAGTCCAATGGCATGAGATTTAACACATCCAAGTGCCGGGTTCTGCACATTGGCCACAACAACCCCAGGCAGCGCTACAGGCTGGGGTCAGAGTGGCTGGAGAGCGGCCAGGCTGAGAGGGACCTGGGGGTACTGGTTGATTGTAGGATGAACATGAGCCTGCAGTGTGCCCAGGCAGCCAAGAAGGCCAATGGCATCCTGGCCTGCATCAGGAACAGTGTGGCCAGCAGGAGCAGGGAGGTCATTGTGCCCCTGTACACTGCACTGGTTAGGCCACACCTTGAGTCCTGTGTCCAGTTCTGGGCCCCTCAGTTTAGGAAGGATGTTGTCTTGCTGAAGCGTGTCCAGAGGAGGGCAACAAAGCTGGTGAGGGGTTTGGAACACAAGCCCTATGAGGAGAGGCTGAGGGAGCTGGGGCTGCTTAGCCTGGAGGAGACTCAGGGGTGACCTTATTGCTCTTTACAACTCCCTGAAGGGAGGTTGTAGCCAGGCAGAGGTTGGCCTCTTCTCCTAGGCAGCCAGCACCAGAACAAGAGGACACAGTCTCAGGCTGCGCCAGGGGAGGTTTAGGCTGGATGTTAGGAAGAAGTTCTACACGGAGAGAGTGATTGCCCATTGGAATCGGCTACCCGTGGAGGTGGTGGAGTCACCTTCATTGGAGGTGTTCAGGAGGAGACTTGATGGGGTGCTTGGTGCCATGGTTTAGTTGTTGGGTGGGTTGGATTGGTTGCTGGGTTGGACGCGATGATCTTGAAGGTCTCTTCCAACCTGGTGTATTGTATTGTATTGTATTGTATTGTATTGTATTGTATTGAATCCTTGAAACAATTCCCTTCTCTCCCGTTTGAGCTTGATTCCCCACAAACCATCACCAAATGACCTGGGGGTCACTCAAGACAACACAATCCCCCCTGCAGGGATGGGCAGGCTGCACACATGCATGGCAAGTACTTCATAGCCCTTTCATCAGCACTTCAACCCCCTCCAGCCCCACAGCCCCCAAGTTTAGGATCTGATGCTTCAAGCTGTGATAAAATTTCCTTTTCCCAGACATAATAATTGAGTTTTGGTTTTTTTTTTTGTTTTTTTTTTTTTTTTTTTTTTTTTTTTTTTTAATTTTTTTTTCTCCTACCAAAGAGGCCCCTCCTGGTGTGCCTGGGAGGAGGAACACTCTGCAGTGCTGGTAATTGGTATGTATCTGGGATGAGAACACCCCAGGCTGCCTACTGGGATTTGCCATCGTGCTGGGGGTGTTCCTTCCCCTCAGCAACGTGCTCAGCTCACTGAGCACTGGTGGGGTTGTCACTGGAAATGCCTCAGGTCTGCTCTGACAGCAGGAGTTTGGGCAGAGCAGACAGCAACCAAGGGATGCTTGCCCTGATGTCACTCCTGAAGCTCTGCTCTAACCAAGGAAAAGTTGGGGCTGGACACCAGGATAGCTCTAAATTGCTGTGTTCCTTCCTTCTTCCCATGAGAAGAACAGAGAGATTTTTCCTGAAAGGAAGAAGTGCAGCAGCCATGGAGAAGCAGATCAGTGATGTGCAGGGCAGTGGTTGTCCTCTGAAGGGCAGCTTCATGCAAGGGCTGAACGTGGTTAGGTTTCCTTCTTCCCACAGTCAGGTTTCCAGTTCCTCCCACAGCAGTTTTGGAGGCTTGGCAGAAGCTATGCATCCAAATGTTTCAGCATTTGCAGCACCTCAGCATGGCTGGGGTTGGAGCAGGCCTCTGGAGATGATCTAGTCCACCACCCCTGCTAATGCAGGACTCACCCACAGCAGCCCAGGATTGCATCAAGGTGAGCCTGCAAAGAAAGAGTCTCCACCACCTCTCTGTACCATCTGGTGGAGGTGGCCACCCTCTCCTTGTCTACACCACATGCATCCCATGGCAATGCTGAGCCAGTGCCAGCACATCCAGCAGGCCTTGCAGCCCAGTGAACCCCCAGCCTGGCTGGGGTCAGGACAGGATGGGACTCCCTGCTGCATATCCCAGAGGTTTCCAGAGCATGTGTGCAGGGAGTTGGCTTTGAGGTCAACCTTTGCAGGCTCTGTGCTATGCCTCCCGGGCATAGCACAGAGCACTCCTGGGCCACGAGAGCAAATGGGAGATTTCAGGACACTTCTAATGTGAGCAGGTTTTCCTCATGCTGTAGAGCTGGTGAGGGGGATGAAGACAGAAATGCTGGGGCAAAAAGGCAGGAAAGGGGGAGAAGGGGAGCATTCTGCATTCCTGCACTCAGCACATGCTGCTGATACCTTTAAATTGGAGCCTGAGGTTTAAAAATAACCTTTGGCAGTCATAACAAGATGTCCAAGCCCTGCAGCCACCTGGCCAGCTGGGGATGGTGTCTGGTGTCACCCCTGATGGGACAGCATGAAGAGTGTGGCCAGCAGCTGGAGGCAGGTTCCCACCTCTCCCAGAGGAGCAGCAGCCAGCAGGGGTTATAAGACACCCTTGGGTGCACATCCCCAGCAGCTCCTCACCTAAACTCAGATTTCCTCTGAAGATTTTAACTCCTGCCCTGCTCTTCTCCTTCCCCACTGTCTGTTCTCTCTACCTTCCTGTTTCCCAACACACTGCTGGCAGCAAGAGGCTGTGAACAATGCATGTGCCCAGAGCAAGCTGCTTCCTGGAAGCAGCCAGAACAGACTTTGCCACGCTCCCAAATCTTCTTAAACTCCAAATCAGGAGGAAAGCACCACTGGGGTGCCCCTCTTCAGAGACACCTCTGGCGTCTTTGATGCCTGGATGTAGCGCCTGCAGGGGCTGTGAGAAGCTGATCCTGCAGATCTCCCTGTGTGCCAAGGAAGGCACAGACCCTGACTGAGGTCAAACCCAGGGGAGATAAGGAACCTCTGCCCTGGGGTTTAATGCTGCTTGCAGAATGCTGGATTGCTCCTGGTTCACACTGGTTTTCCATCAAGGGAGTCTGGTGCTGCACCAAGCTACAACAGACTGCTGTGCTTGTTTTGGCAGCTCTGCACATCTCCCAGTCAGGAGAAGGCTGCATTCATCCTGGGGATGGTTTCTCATATTAAAGCACAGCCACCCTGGCTGCCCATATCTGTGATTGCTCTGGTCCAAGGGCTGTTAATGGAGATGCTTGGCTATGAGCACAAGCTCTGGATGCATTCATAGTGAAATAGGGAACCTAATGGGAAAAGCTGCTGCTGAGCCAGCCCACATCACAGCCCAAGGATTTATATGAGTGAGGAACTGGTTTGCATGTGTGGCAGTGAAATCTCCTTCCCAGATGATGGCAGTGACCAGGGGGACATCTCCCCCAGCCCCACAGAGGAGATGCTGGTCTAAGAGTTTTCTGTGGGCAGATGGATCCTGCTCAGTGCTGCTGCTGGTTTCTCCACAATGCTTTTTCCACCTTTCCCAGAGGAGCAGATGGGACAAGGGTCAGGAATTCACAGGAGCAGGTTCGCTTAAAGCTTCTGGATTCCAGCAAGCAGCAGTCTTCTTCCAGCTCCTTTTCCCAGTTGGAGACATCTCTTTTGCACTTGGTGGCTTTCTATCTAATGCCCCCACAATTTGCTCATTTGCAGACCAGAGGCAGAATTTTGGGAAATCAACCCTGGATGCCAGCACTCCTTGGCATAACCTGCAGATGAGGAGAGCAGGGCTGACCATGGGTTTGAGTTCTTAGAATCTTGGAATCACTGAATGGTTTGGGTTGGAAGGGACCTTTCATTTATTGCAATTCCCTTCAGTCACTAGGGACATCTCCAACTGGAGCAGGCTGCTCAGAGCCCCCAAGCACCTGACCTGGAATGGTTTCAGGGATATCTGCACATCTCTGGGCAACCTGGGCCAGGCTCTCACCAACTCAGTGTCAAACATTTTTTCCTCATCTCTTGCTTAATCTCCTTCTTTGAGTTCAAACCACCTCCCCTTGTCCTGTCCCAGCAGGCCCTGCTCAAAAGTCTGTCCCCAGGTTTCTGATCAGCCTCTCTATGCACTGAAAGGCCACCAGAAGGTCTCCCTGGAGCCTTCTCTTCTTTAGGCTGCCACTCTAGCTCTGTGAGGCTGCAAAGTCCCTGGGCAGCGATGTCCCTGCCGTGGTGTCTGGGGTGAACATTTCGGTAGGTTCTTATCCATAGGTGGCAGCAGCTGCCTGTACTGGGCAGACGCTGCCCAAATCCCAACCCTGCAGCACAGGAGCAAGAGTGCAGAGCCTGAGCAATGGTTGTCCCTGCTCCCTCCTCTGCAGTGAGAGGTCCTCGGCAGAGAAAGAATTAAGCCAAAGCCTCAGGATCCAGCTGTATAGCACTCCAGAGAGCTGAGTTCCGCAGTACTCCTGCGCTGGGAGGGAGCACAGGAGTGCTCCTCCTGACTCAGGAGGGAAACTGCTGAGTGCGCCAGCACAGGGTGCTGGGAACTTTCTCACCTTCTGGGATGTCACACTGCCAGGAGGAGTCTGGTGGCAGCATTAAACCTTGTTGGCTGGGCCTTGGGGTGCTCCAGTGTTAGCTAACACCCATCCATGATGCCCTGTGTGAGCTGGCGGAGCCCAGAGGAAGCAGCTCCTTCAGCTCCACAGCCTTTGCTGGCTTCCAGCTGTTTCTGCCAAGTACAACATGAAAGGTGCTCACAATTTGAACTGAATCTAGCCAGGGGGTTAAAGGGAACACTAAGAATTTCTACAGGTATGTTAATGGCATGAAGAAGACTAGGGAAGGTGTGGGCCCCCTCAGAAAGGAAAGTGGAGAATTAATCACAAGTGATGTGGAAAAGGCTGAGGTACTCAATCACTTCTTTACCTCAGTCTTCACTGCAAGGGCCTCCAGCCACACTCCTGGTGTCATGGCAGACGATGCCAGGGACGGGGAGGAAGAACTGCCCACCATAAGTGAAGCTCAGGTTCGTGATCACCTGAAGAACCTGAAAGTGTTCAAGTCCATGGGACCCGACGGGATACACCCACGGGTGCTGAGAGAACTGGCAGATGAGGTTGCCAAGCCCCTCTCTATTATATTCCAGAAGTCATGGCAGACTGGGGCAGTCCCCACAGGCTGGAAAAGGGGAAACATTACTCCCATTTTCAAAAAGGGCAAGAAGGAGGAACCGGGGAACTCCAGGCCAGTCAGTCTCACCTCTGTGCCCGGAAAGATCATGGAGCAGATCCTCCTGGAGGCACTAATGACTCAGAAGAACAGTGAAGAGGTGATTGGGAGTAGTCAGCATGGCTTTGCCAAGGGCAAATCCTGCCTGACAAACCTGGTGGCCTTCTATGAGCAGGTGACAGCATTAATAGATGAGGGGCGAGCAACTGATGTCATTTACCTGGACTTGAGCAAAGCCTTCGACACTGTCCCGCACCACCTCCTGGTCTCCAAGCTGGCGACACATGGGTTTGATGGGTGGACCACTAGATGGATACAGAACTGGCTTGATGGCTGCACCCAAAGAGTGGCTGTCAATGGGTCCATGTCCCAATGGAGGCCAGTGACAAGCGGAGTCCCTCAGGGATCAGTCCTGGGACCTGTCTTGTTCAACATCTTTGTCGGTGCCATGGACAGTGGCATCGAGTGCACCCTCAGCAAGTTTGCTGATGACACCAAGCTGTGTGGTGCAGTGGACACCCTGGAGGGAAGGGATGCCATCCAGAGGGACCTGGACAGGCTGGAGAGGTGGGCACAAGCCAACCTCATGAGCTTCAACAAGACCAAGTGCAGGGTCCTGCATCTGGGTCGAGGCAATCCCAGGCACAAATCCAGGCTGGGCAGGGACTGGCTGGAGAGCAGCCCTGAGGAGAGAGACTTGGGGGTGCTGGTGGACGAGAAGCTCGACATGAGCTCTCAATGTGCGCTTGCAGCCCGGAAAGCCAATCAGAGCCTGGGCTGCATCAGGAGAAGTGTGGCCAGCAGGTCAAGGGAGGTGATTCTCCCCCTCTGCTCAGCTCTGGTGAGACCCCACCTGGAGTACTGCCTCCAGTTCTGGAGCCCCTGTTACAGGAGGGATGTGGACGTGCTGGAAGGTGTCCAGAGAAGGGCCACGAGGATGATCAGAGGGCTGGAGCACCTCTCCTATGAGCACAGACTGAAGGAGTTGGGGCTGTTCAGTCTGGAGAAGAGAAGGCTCCGAGGTGACCTCATTGTGGCCTTCCAGTATCTGAAGGGGGCCTACAGGAAGGCTGGGGAGGGACTTCTCAGGATCTCAGGTAGTGATAGGACTAGGGGGAATGGATTGAAGCTGGAAATGGGGAGATTCAGGCTGGATGTGAGGAAGAAGTTCTTCCCCATGAGAGTGGTGAAGCCCTGGAATGGGTTATCCAGGGAGGTGGTTGAGGCCCCGTCCCTGAAGGTGTTTAAGACCAGGCTGGACGAGGCTCTGGCCAGTGTGATCTAGTGTAGGGTGTCCCTGCCCATGGCAGGGGTTGGAACTAGATGATCCTTGTGGTCCCTTCCAACCCTGACTGATTCTATGATTCTATGATTCTATAACAAGATAACAGATAACAAAAGCTGATTTCCAGCTGTAACGTGGAGCCCAGAGAGCCACGTTTAAGAGAGAGAAGAAAGGGAAACACAGAAAGCTTGCTCCAAAGCAAAGGGTAGGGAGAGCCAACTCAGAGGCTCTAATGAGAGGAAGATCAAAGAGAAAAGATACCCAAATCCTGTCATCCATCTGCTTCTAAAACAAATGATTCTTGGTCAACACCAATGAAATTCATCTTCCTCCTCAACACATTCAGGACAGACTTTGTGCTGGATACTCCTTCCATCACCCCTGGGCTCCTCTGTCCTACTGCATCCTTAAGGAGCAGTGGCTTTGGCTTTGGGATTGAGAGCAGAGCAAGACAGGTTTTGTAACTCATCTGCACGAGGACCCTGATCTCCCTGCACCAGTGCAGCCCCAGTTCATCCCCACTGCTCTGGCAGCAGCGTCCCCTGCCCTCCCCAGGGCTGTGCCACCAGCCCCAGACCTGGGCCTAAGAGGTGTCTAGGAAGTGTTGGTTCATCTCTGCTCTGTCATTAATTAAAGCAATTAGCCCACTCAGGCTCGGTTCAAAGCCTTCCTGCACCCACTGGGGAGAATCTACTCCACTGCAGAACGTATTTTCTATAGCAATAAACTCATTGCTCTGTAGGCTATTAGAGGGCTGAGGGGTACAGCTCAGGAAGGGCTGGAGCAGGAACCTGAGCCATGACACAGCTTCACTAAAAGGAAAATGACCTTTCAGGTCTGAAACACTCTGGCAGGGAAACAAGGCCCAGACCAATCTCCCCAGCTCATGCTCTGCGGCTCTCCATGCTTTGAAGCTGGTGGGGCTGGGAGTGAATGCTCCCAGCAGGCCTGGTCTGGGGGTCCAAGGGACCCTGCAATCAAACCCCTGATCAGAGCTGATCATGAGGTTGCATGCTAGGAATGAAAACAACCACGTGGCTGTTGAAACTGCCAGCTGGTATTTGGATATTCAAAGTCCATCACAGCCCCTAGCCAGCTCACTGTCTGCAAAGAGCTGAGTCAGTACCATCCATGGGGAAACTGAGGCACGGCTGGAGGGACTTGGCCCCGAGCTGGACCATGCATGCTCTCGTGCTTGTCCTCAAACCTCCAGGGTAAACTGTGAAAACAAACTATTTATTTACAGCCTTGTGGTGCCAAAGCTTTCCCTGACACACACAGGGAGGGCACCCAGCCTGGAGTGTTGCCCTGTCCTGTGGGCCAGGAGGGGGATCTGGGGACATGGGTCACCTGGAGTGTCCCCAGGCTGGAGTGGCTTGCTCTGCTGAGAAGCACAGCTCCAAGGGCAGCTCTCCCCCTTGGTAGCTCCATGAGCTGTGCAAGGAGATCAATACCTTCCTGTAAGGAGACAGCACTGCCTGCCTTGGAGCTGGCAGCTTGGTTCTCAGTGTTGAACAAGTAGCTCCATAACCAAAATCACTGACTGGGGCAGGGCTGAGTTTGTGCCAGAACCACGCCAGGCTGGAAAATGGGTTCCCTCCTGTCCTGAAACCCTAAAATGGCCCAAGCAACACCCTGCTTCCCAGCATTTCTTCCACTCAAGAGGAAGAAATTGTTCCTCATGTCCAACCTAAACCTCCCTTGGCACAACTTGAGGCCTTTGTCCTGTTATTATTAGGAGAAGAGATCAATGCTGAGATCTCCTAGTGCTTCACTGATTGCATTGGGTTGGAAGGGACCCTCCAAGGTCACCTTGTCCAACCTCCCCGCAGTCAGCAAGGATATCTCCAACTAAATCAGGCTGCCCAGGGCCACATCAAGTGTGACCTCGAATGTCTCCAGGGACAGGACATCAACCACATCCCTGGGCATCCTCTTACTACTCTTGTGATGTCCCACATTTGCTCCTGACCTTTGGGGCTCAGGAAGAGTCCAGCTGTGCTTCTGATTCCCTTTACAGACAAACCCTGATTTCGCTTAGTTAACAGACTTATGCAATTGCTTTGGTTGGAAAAGACCTTTCACAGAAAGGGGTTGGAAGGGACCTCCAGAGACCACTCATTCTAACCCCCCTGCCAAGGCAGGATCACCCAGGGCAGGTCACAGGAAGACATCCAGATGGGCTTTGAAAGTCTCCAGAGACTCCACAACCTCGCTGGGCAGCCTGCTCCAGGGCTCTGCACCCTCACCATGAAGTTTCTCCTCATGGTGAGGTGGAACCTCCCTGGGTTCCAGCTTGTACCCGTTGCTCCTTGTTCTGTCACTGGGCACCACCCAAAAGAGCCTGCCCCCTTCATCCTGACAGCCACCCCTCAGATATTGATAGACATTGATCAGGTCCCCTCTCAGCCTCCTCCTCTTCAGACCAATCAGCTCCAGGGCTCTCAGACTCTTTTCATAGGAAGAGGTTCAAGTCCCTCAACCATCCCCGCAGCTCTTCAGGATGATGGAGTCCAGCCCTTAGCCCAGCACTGCCAGGTCACCACTAACCCATGTCCCTCATCGCCTCATCTCCACGGCTTTGAACTCCCTCCGGGCACGGTGACTCCAGCACTGCCCCGTGCAGCCTGTCGCCTGCCGCAGCTCAATCTGTCATGCGGCAGACACCGGGGCAGCTCCCGTCACCGCCCACGCCCTCCGGTACTCCGGGGCCCGGCAGCGCATCCCGGCCAGACCCCACTGCTCCGCACACGGCGCCTTCGCCATTCCTTCCTTGTGGGCCACCAGGGGCGTGTCCAGCCGCGCCCCCTCTCCTGATTGGTGGCACCACCTCTTGGGGGCGTGGCCAGACGGGATCTAAGGACGGGGGTGGGGCAGGGGCTGGGCAGCGCCGCGGCCGAGGCCGGGCGGTGCGGAGCGGACCCGGCCTTCCCTGGCCCCCCCCCGGCGGCCGTAGTGCCCGCCAGCCGGACCCCCACCCCTTCCCCACCACCACAGCCGCCCAGCACAGGTACTCGGCTACCGGGAGGGCAATTTAGGGGTGTGTAGGGGGGCTGCACCGAGTCTCTTGGGGTGAAGTTTATGGGAGGAGGATCCGTGCCTCAGTTTCCCCACTGAGGATGTTTAATGGGGACGGGGATGCTTGGAGGACATTCTGCAGCGGGACAGCCACCACATGGGCACGTCGTTAGGGAAAGCCTCATCAGGAGCTGGATGCCTTGGGGGTGATGAGGATCCCTGTGCCCAGCTTACAGCTCAGGTCGGTGGTTTTGCTGTCCCACCGTATTTTGGTGGGGATCGGGGTTCTCCTGCACCCCCAGGGGACTGTGGTTTGCGCTGGCAAGTGTTTGAGCCTGTTTGGAGCCGTTTCGAGACCAAAAGGTGTGGGAAGAGGCAGCATGTTATAGGGGGTGCCTTGCACCAGGAAGAGAAAAGTCTATCCCCGGCTCCAAAGCGGCCAGGGAGAGCGATTTCCATGCCCGTGCTTGGAGCAGACGTGGCAGGAGGAGGGATGTGTTGTGCAGGACGGAGCAGGGTTGGCAGCTTTGCCCCTAGCTCGGGGACGGTGGAGACAGTGACGGAGACAGGCTGGGGCTGGAATTGCAGGCTGGAGAGCCCTGGGTTTGTGCCCCAGGCAAAACGCTCCTCCGCTTCTTATGCAACCTCTGCCTGAGGCTGGGTGAGTCCCAACTGTTGATACAAGGAGGGGAGCTGGGAGGGAAAACATCCCTGTGAGCTCAGGCTTGCCAGGCACAGCTTGGTGCTAGGAGCTGTTTTCCAGGGAATTATTTTGGCTTTGCATGTAGCTGCAGATTTAAGCTGTGCTTGGCACCACGAGCCCCCAGCCCTGTGCCCAGTCAGTGCCACTGCCTGGGGCAGCTCTCTGCAGAAGTCACCCTGGTGCCACTTAAGCTCCTGGAGTTTGCTCACGTGTGGGCAGAGGTCAGGTCCCGAGTGGGTGGGAGCTGTAAGGACCATGCTTTGCCCCCTCCCCAGTGAGTGTCCCTTTGCTTGCAGGTGTTTAGATCTGTACAAGAACCAAGATCAAGAGCCATGGCATCCATCCCATCGAGCGGCTCGCTCATGGCAACCCACAACTACCACAGAAGTAAGGGCTTGGGGCTGGGGTGGGTTTGGGGAGGGTGGGTGAGCAGGCAGGGTGCTCTGCCAGGTTTCAGGGGGATGTGGCTCCAGCAGAGATGGAGCTGAGCTCAGGGAAGTGCTTTCAGCTGAAGTTCCACCAGAGCTGGCAGGCTCCTTGCTGAGGAAGCAGCTGCCCCTCCTGCTGCTCAGACCCTTCTTGGGGTCATGACAGCCCCTGCCCAGCTGTATGAGCTGGAGATGGGCTCTGCAAATTCCTTCAGTTCTTAAGATTGTGGGTGAGGGGAGGTGATGGCTTCAAGTGCATCTTGCACTGCAGGGGGGTTGGAACTCGATGAGCTTTAAGGTCCCTTCCAGCCCAAACCATTCTGTGATTCTGTGGAGTGAGCTGCAAACCAGTCTGGGTTGATGGTAGCCACTGGGGAAGGCCTTTCTGGTTTAGTGAGTTGCCTCAACCAGAAAGGATTAAAGTGTTTCCCTTGAGCTGAAACCAGTGTCAGGCATGTAGCAGCTGGACCAAACCTGCATGAGTTAGACACAGGAGTCTGCATCATCTTGGCCTCAAGTCATCTGCAAAGGCCTCCTGGATGTCACCTACAGATGCAGAGCCATTAAATAATGTCCTCGGGGTTGCAAATGTTTCCCCACAAAAGTGCTCAGGTGCTTTGCTGCTGCCTGCTCCTGGCCAGCTTGTAATCTCTGCAGTGTTCCCTTCCTCCTGGTCTTTACTGGCCTGGCACTAAAGCTGGGCACATGCTTGAGTGATGTAGTGGTGGGCCTGGGCTGTGCCACCTCATGGCACAGCCGAGGGTTGGTGATGGCTCTGATGTCTCTGCAGGGCGCTTGAGCTCCACATCCAGCAACAGTTCCTGTGGCAGCTCTGAGTACTCTGGGGAGGTCATCCCCCACCCCCGGGTAAGTGCTGCCTGCCTTGGGGCCGCGGGCAGACTGCTCCCAACCCCTCCTCTCCAGATCTTGCTGGAGGTGACTCAGCCTCTTGTGGGATGAGGCTGGGGTGGTTGCAGGGCTGCCTGGGTTACCCTGACCTGGCCTTTCCCTGCCACTCGCTGTCCCCAGGTCTGCCCAAGTCTGACCCTGGCCACTGGTGGGCCAGCTTCTTCTTTGGGAAGACAACCCCCCGGCCATGACAACTGTGTCAGAGTCCCTGGAGAGGTGAGTGCCTCCCTTGGATGAGGTGACACGAGGGGATGCCAGCGCAGCACCCAGGTGGGGACGTCCCTGGGGTGCATCCTGACCCCATGGGTGATGTCTTCACGCAGCCCGTTGCTGCCCAACCGAAGAGGGATAATCAATGCCCTGCTGCTGACCCCTTCTCTGCTCTCTTGCAGCTTGGGAGCGCCGCGGGTGGCAGCAGGAGCGGTGGCCTGTGGCCTGGTGCCAGCCCCGGCAGCGGGGCGGAGGCGCCACACCAGCGAGCCCAGCTCGGGGCCCTCGCCATGAGCGACCCCCGGCGGCCCCCCGGCGGCGGGCACAGCCCTCCCCTCCCCCTAGCTTAGGCAGGCTGCTCCCGGCAGGGCTGCTGCTTTGTGAGGGAGCAGCACCCCCTGATGATTCCACACCAGCCTTTTTACTCTGCTCTCGGTGCAGCTCCCTTGGCTTACCTCCTCTCCTGCAATGGCAACGAATAAACTTCAGCAGCCCTTCCAAGCATGGGGGGTGGCTGTTCCTCTGGGGTGGGAGGGCAGAGCAGTGGTGGTGGGGCTGGGTGAGGATGGGCTGCAACCTCCAATCACAGCAGCAAGGTCACAGAATCATGGAGTTGTTTTGGTTGGAAAAGATCTCCACGACTGAGCCCAGCCATCAGCCCAACACCACCCTGCCCCAAAGTGCCATGGCCACAAGCTTCTTGAATGCCTCCACCACCTGCCTGGGCAACCTGCTCCAATCCCTGACCACTCTTACAGGAAAGATGAACCTGAACCTCCTGTGACACAGCTTGAGCCCATCTCCTCTTGTTCTATCACCTGATACTAGGGAGGAGACCAACCCCCACCTCACCCCAACCTCCTTTCAGGAAGTTGTAGGGAGCCAGAAGGGCTGCCCTCAGCCCTCTCCAGACTAAACACCCCCAGGTTCCTCTGCTGCTCCTCACCAGCCCTGTTCTCAACCCTTCACCAGCTGTGTTGCCCTTCTCTGGACACACTCCAGCAACTGAATGCCTTCCTTGCCTGGCATAGCTGGGTGGCACGTGGCTGTGCCAGGGTGACTCACTGGTGTTTGTGGTCTGCATGTGAGTGAGGTCTGGCTGTGTTGTGGTGGATGCTGCAAAGGCTTTCCCCACCCTTTTCTCCGCTTCTGGTTTCACAGCCTCTCCCTTCAGGCACTGAACTAATTTTCTCAAGCACATTGCTGCCCTGCCCTGCTCCAGGCTCCTGTGGGGTGGGAGTGGGTGCCTGAGCTTGGTCAGTGCTGGGAGAAGGACTGGGTTCAGAGTGAGCCCTCAGTAATGTGTGTGGGGGGTGAAGATAGTTTGCATGTGGCTTGCATTCTGTGGGTCTGGTGTCAGGCTGGAGCTCGTGGTGTGCTGGCTGCTCAGGGGTGCACTGGGCTGAGCAGCCCTGGAGCTCAACTGGTCCTTTACCTGCCCTATGTGGTGTTTTGCTTGATTTCTGCCTTGAGTTAGTCAACTTGGACATTCTGTGATCAGCCTGATAGGAAACAAGAGCCTGCCAGTGCCTGCATGCTGAGAGCAAGGTCTTGTTCCTGCTGGAGGCAAACAAAACCCTGGCAGGGCTCCATTTAAAGGTGCCAAATCTTCCTGCTCTGGACTGCTTTCAGCACCAGATATGGAACAATCCCTGTGTGCCCCTGCCCTGGTGGCAGCTGGGGACTCCTGAGCAGTGACTTGGCACTGCTGGCATCCATGTGGGCAGGGGCAAAGGGCAAAGCCTGGCCCAGGAGCAGCTGGGGGAGGGGGTGGCTGCTCTGCTTTTTGTCCACTCTGCAAAGGCATCTCAGGTCACTTCCCACTTTGGAGGTTGTTTGTGTTAGGGAAGTGTGTTGTGTAAGCTGTGCTCTGAGCTCTGTGTCTCCAGGCAGCCGTCCTTGTCCTTAGGCCAGAGGGTCTGTGTCTCATCTGGCCCTAGGAGGGAGCCAGGGCAGCACTGGGACTTCTGTCGCTACATAAGCTTCCAAAGGGAAGGGCTGCAGGAGGTTCCCCAGGGCCAGCAGCTCTGGGGGCATGATTTGGCCCTGCTGAGGCTTCCAGCACCACCTTTCTTCCCCAAAAGGGCTGTCAAAGCCTGGCCCAGGCTGCCCAGGGCAGTGCTGGAGTTCCCATCCCTGGAGGGGTTTCAAAGCCCTGGAGATGTGGTGCTGAGGCCATGGTTTGGTGGTGGCCTGGAACTGCTGGGTTAATGTTGGGCTTGGTGGTGTGAAAGGTCTCTTCCAGCCAGAACAATTCTCTGATTCCAGCTGATTTCCTGTCTCAAGTCATGGTGCTGCCTGCTGTGCTGGGACAGCAAGAGGAGCAGAAGCCAGACAAGCACAAGGTCTCCCTGTGCACCATCCCCCTCTGCAGCCATCCCCACTTCCCACTGAGCTCACTCTCAGAGGGGCAAGCCCCCTCCTCCCATGCCTCCAACCCCCACGAGGGACACAAGTCCCCTACCCCCGCTTTCCTGTGCCACTTGAGCAGCCTCTGTGTTTAGCTGGTGATCAGCTCACACATTTGGTCCAAAACCAGGCAGGGGTTTACTTGCAGGGGCCTCTGTGCCACCCCTGCCACCTGGGGTGAGAAGCATTTCCCTTTATTGCCTGCCTGGGGAGTGATGATGTTGCTCCTCCAGCCAAGCAGATTTGCTTCCTCCTCATCCTTCAAAGGGCAACGTGGGACCTTAAAAATAGAAACAAGCCATGCAGCTGAGACCCATCCCAGCACCTGGCATGGGGTTCAGATGCCACTGGCTCAAGCTGAACCCACAGGTGGGGCATGTGCCCGGCTGACAGCAGAGCTGGAGAGTGTCCCCAGCAGCAGGGCTTGCAGTGCCACTCGGGAAGGGTCTGCAAAGCAGTGGAGCCACAGCAGCTCTGCCTTCATGGGATGGATTTTTGGGAAGAGCCTGCTCCCTGCAGTGGCCCCAGTCTGAGGGGGAAGCTGCAGCACCCAGCCCTGGCTGAGATCCTGGGAGCAGCTGAGACAGCCTGGGCTCCCACCCAGCCCTGGCTGCTTTTAGAAAGCAAGCAATGACTTAGAGAAATGCCAAACCCCAGCTGACCCTGCTGGAGAGCAAACCCAGGCAGTGGAGCTGCTCTTAAAGCAGCTGCAGAGGAGGAAGGAAAAGCTGCTGTGGGTAGCACTGTGTCCCCACGTCTGCCCTCCACACCTCCCACCCTGGCGTCACCACGCGTGGCTGAGGGCTTTGATGCGAGCAGGGGAGACCTCTGCTTCTTGGAGGGACCTTGGCCGCGCAGGCTGCTTCCCCACACCAGCCCCAGCGCCCCCAGCCCCTCCTCCTGCTTCACGTTGAGCTCCACCTGGTGGCAGCCAGCCCTGCACGGCTGGGCTCTGCACATCTCGCACCGAGTGCTGGAAAAGCTCTGCTCCACCCTGCCCAGCCTGCCGTGCAATAAACCCAGCAGGGGGCTGCCCAGGGGGGCTGCTGAGGAGCAGCTGTGGGAGCTGGGTGTGTTCAGCCTGGAGAAAAGGAGGCTGAGGGGAGAGCTTCTGGCTCTCTACAGCTCCCTGAAAAGAGGCTGGAGCCAGGTGGGGTTTGGGCTCTTCTCCCCAGCAACAAGAGACAGGACAAGAGGAAATGGCCTCAAGTTGTCCCAGGGGAGTCTTAGGTTGGCTATTAGAAGAGTGCCTTCAGCCAAAGGGTCACCAGGCACTAGATCAGGCTGCCCAGGGGATCCCTATGCCCAGAGGGGTTTGAAAGACCCTTGGCTAATGTGCTGAGGCCAGGCTCTGTTGTGTGCAGGGTTAGGTTATGGTCTTTTCCAGGCAGGTCACTCTGTGATTCTGCAAGCTTAACTTCCCAGTTCCAGCCCTGCTGGTGTTCCAGTGCCACCAGTCACCTCTGCTGCCAACAGCTGAAAGGGATTCATCAGGAGGCTGTGCCAGGCTGCCTTTCACCCACTGCATGTCATGCCACCAGAGCCCCAAGCTTGACTCTGCTCAAGCAGCCACAATCAGGCTGGCCCCAGAAAGGTTTTGGCACCACTCCCAGTGCTTCTTTTCAGTGAGTCCTTCCACCACTGCCAACCACAGCCCAGCCTCCAGGAGCCAGCATGGGCAGGGTGGGGGAAAGCTACCTGGCTGCAGCAAACGGGGACAAGAAGCTCAAGGTCCTTCTGTACTGGGGTACCCTGTGACCAGCAAGGAGCTGGAGGTGCTGGGAGCATCCTTTGGCTTTGCACCATGGGTGTGAGGAAGAGCAGGGCAGGGTGAAGCACCTGGGCTGAGCAGATGTTAGAGATTTGAACCCAGAAATGAATGTCCCTTGGAACAAGCAGGGTGAGGAACCAGAGAGGAGCTGCCAGGGGGTGGGCTGAGGAGCACCAAGGTGTAATCCACACCTGGACAAAGAGAGACCACAGATAGGAAGACATTTGTGGTGACAAGAGCAGGACTGGCTGTAATCTACTGCTTACTGGGCAGGGAGGGGAGCACCATGGTGAGGGCTGAGTGCAAAGGAAGGAAGGAAGGAAGGAAGGAAGGAAGGAAGGAAGGAAGGAAGGAAGGAAGGAAGGAAGGAAGGAAGGAAGGAAGGAAGGAAGGAAGGAAGGAAGGAAGGAAGGAAGGAAGGAAGGAAGGAAGGAAGGAAGGAAGGAAGGAAGGAAGGAAGGAAGGAAGGAAGGAAGGAAGGAAGGAAGGAAGGAAGGAAGGAAGGAAGGAAGGAAGGAAGGAGCAGGGCTGATGGATGCACACAGGTTTATTGATAAATACACTGAACACACACTACAAGAAAAACCAGGCCACAACTGAACACAACCTGCAAACCTTCACACTGGCCTGGAGGCAGCAGGGACCTCCCACCCTGCTGGCTGACTGAAGATGTAAGCTCTGGGTGATGCCTTCCCTACCACAGGGCTTTTCCAGACTGTTACACAGCCAGGTGCTGGCAATGAGTTCTCCACAGCCCATTGCCTTTTCCCGTGGCCGCTTCCTTGCTTCCTGACCAAGAGGGACCATGAGCTGGTTTTGAGGGGAGGATGTGCTTTCCCTGGAGCCTGCTCGGAGGGCAAACCAGAAGGAAGGAGCTTCTTGGCAAGAGCTGGCCTGGAGGGGCTTGAGCAGGAAGGGTGGTGGGCTGGGGTCCCTCAGGAGAGGGAGCTGAGCAGGCGTCTGTAGATGAAGCCCAGCCTCTCCTGCAGGGCCAGGAAGGTAGGACGCTCCTCGGTGCTGCCACTCCAGCACTCCAGCATGATGCTGTAGATCTCGGGGGGCAGGGGCCGGGCCGGGGCAGCCGGTAGCCCCTGGTGATTTGCCGCACGGTTTCCTGGTTCGTCATTCCTGCAAGGAAGGAGAAGGTGCCCCTGAACCTAATGTCCCCAGAGGAAGCCCTGAAGGTGCACCTGCAGTGCACCAAGGCGTCCCTGGTGCTGCTGTGGAATAGAGTTTCTGTGCCACAGGACTGGTAGAGAAGAGGTTTGGAACCATCCAGCCCATAGCACCCAGCTGCCTCCAGCCCCTGCACCCAGCACTGAGGACACTTCAGAGCAATCCCCAGGGTGCACAACAGGAAATAACTTGCTCCTGCCCGGGGAGCTGCCTCCACATTCCCTGTGCAACACGTAACCTGGCAGACCATGACATGCTGGCCTATGGGGAGCATGGGCAAGCTGCCTGGGAGGGGGCTGGAGGGGGCTGGCAGCTCTACCTTCATAGGGGATCTGGCCATAGGTGAAGACTTCATAGAGCAGGATCCCGTAGGACCAGACGTCAGACTTGAGGGAGTAGGTGCGGTAGTTGGCTGCCTCTGGGGCTGTCCACTTCACTGGGATCTTAGTGCTGCTGCTGGTGGAATAAATGTCATCCTGAAAAACAGTGGGAGATGGTGTGATGAGCACAGCCCATGCTGCTGGGGCTGGGAAAGGGGCTGGGGGGATGGCTGCAGTGTGGGGCAGGCTGGTGGGCTGGGAAAGGGGCTGGGGGGATGGCTGCAGCATGGGGCAGGCTGGTGGGCTGGGAAAGGGGCTGGGGGGATGGCTGCAGCGTGGGGCAGGCTGGTGGGCTGGGAAAGGGGCTGGGAGGGAGCTCAGCATCCTGCTGACCAACCTTGAGGAGCCGAGCAAGCCCAAAATCAGCGATTTTGCAGGTGAGTTCCTCTCCCACCAGGATGTTTCTGGCTGCCAGGTCCCGGTGGACAATGTGCTTCTCCTCCAGGTACCTCATTCCATCTGCCACTTGACAGGCGATGTTGAGCAGCTGGGAGGTGCCCAGGGACTTCCCTTCAGGACCTGTTAGCCCAGATGACCCAAGTGTTGGGGGTAGTCCAGCAGCAGCTATTTGGGGTGCTCTGGTTGGAAGGACCCCTTGTGCCAGCAGTGTGGGACCAGGGGAAGATGGAGAACCTTCCACTGGAGGTCCTGCCTAACCATGGTGGGTGTGCTGCCTGGGCACTTCAGCACAGCCCCCTGCTCCTCAGAAGCAGGCCATGGGTGAGCTCTGAAGAGTCTCTGTGCCTCAGCAAAGGTGCAGATCTCCACAGCTCATTCAAAGCTAAAGGTGACCTTCTGCCATGCAAATCTCCAGCTGAGCTTCTCAACCTGTCCTACCTGCAGGCTCCAGCTCCTCTGGCACCAAATGCTGCTGGAGCCTCAACTGAAAATGAGGTCACTGTGGGAGAGGAAGGGGGATTGTCCTAGGCAGAAAAGCAGGTCTGGTGGGAGTGGTTTGGCTTGGCTTGCTTCTTCTCAAGACTGATTACTGGGTCAGGAAAAGAAAGGCCAAGATAAATAGACTGACAGCCAGGTGATGAGTGGTCCATGGCCTGTTGGGAGCTCTGCAAAGGACCAAACCCACAGTGCCAGCCCAGGGGAGCATTGGGGCATCTCATTCCTAACAAAGACAGCTGCCCAAACATGGCAGTGGGGCTTCTGTGCACTGCTAAGAGCTGGAAGAACATGGGTGAGTGAAGCAGGAGGGATGAAGGTCCTTACCAACACTCTTGGCCTCCCAGGGACTGATTTGCAGCCAGCTCACACAGAGACCAAAGGGATCATACCAGACTATGGCCTTGGGTCTTGGTGTCACCCAAGATGGTCTCTACAAAGTGCCCCTGGGCTGTTCCGCATGCTCACTGATCTAAACAGGACCCAAAGTAGTCTTGTGCTCTCTTAGGGTCTCCACTGGGGTTTGTGGAGCCGTTCTGGGGCACAGAAAGCATCCCCAGAGGAGCAGTGCCCCAGGATCCTGCGGCCTGTGGTGCCAGCTCAGGTGGTGCCAGCTCAGGTACTCACTGTGGAGGTAGCTGTGGAGGTTGCCTTTCCTCATGAGCTCAGTGATGATGTACACTGGCTCACCCAGCGAGCAGACAGCGTGCAGCTGGATCAGCTTCTCATGCCTCAGGCGCTTCAGGTTCTGAATCTCCTTGGTGAAGTCTTCTGCCTTCATGTCAGCTAGGGAGAAAGCCACCGTGGCCTCTGTGAGCCACTCAGCACCTCCAGCTGAGAAAAACACCTTTTCCTTCCTCACAGGCACCTTTGCTCTCAAAGGTCATGTCTGCACATCCTGTGCAGGATCCAAACACCCGGGAGATGTTTTCCATAGGGCTTTGAATCCCATTTTCCAGATCCCATCAGGCTTTGACTTACCACAGACCCATTGGTCTTGGACTTGTCACAAACCCATCTGACTGGACTTGCTGTGACTTGTTACCAGCCCACTTGATCAGACTTGGTGTGACCTCACAAACCCACTGGATGAAGCCATTTTAGACAGGTGCAGCCCAGCCTGGGACGGGGCCCCGGGAAGCCCAGCGGCTGCTCGCCAGCTCCCACCACACTTTGCTTGGGAAGATGGACACAGTGACTGGGAGGGCTGGGGAACAAAAGGAGGCCAACCGTGTGGCAGTGAACAAGAGACTCAGCTGGCCACTGTTAACCTCTTCTCCTGCACCTACCTTTTATGATCTTGATGGCCACTGGCACCGTGTTCCTCCACAGCCCTTCCCACACCTCTCCAAAGTAGCCCTCGCCCAGCTTCCGCCGCAGGCTGAACTCCCAGCGCGGGCGCTCCCAGCCGTCCCTCTCGGGGGGGAGTCTGAAACGGGCATGGCAGGCTTGGAACAGCTGCCAAGCAAGGACCAGCTCTTGGTGCCCACCAAGGCCTGGTGGCCACAAAGCAATGAGCAGGATGCGATGCTCTACCACTTGCGTGGCTTCTCCCTCTGCTAAGTATTCCTCCAGGGCATGAAGCATGTGGAGCATCCTCTGCCCTACCTCTGCTGGGGCCCAGCATGCACAAGGGGGCAGATCTTTGGAGGCTACATGAAACATCAGGAATTCAGGTCATAATTCACTCCTCAGCAGACCTCAAAGGCGGCTTTTCTCCGGTGCCACAAATACATAAGGGAAGATTGAATGAATACTATTGCATGTTAAGGCTGATTTTGATTTCAGCTCATGAAGCATCTCTTTTATCTTACACATTTCAGTCTCACCCTGGGCTCATTTACAGGTTTAATTGTTATTTCTGAGTCATAATCAGTGGATGGAATCTAATCAGGAAATGAGCTGGCAATTAGGGATTAATGCTCTAATTGGATTGATGAGTGCCACCCTGATTGGCATGAAAACGATAGGAAGACTGTGGCCTGGCTGTGCTCGAGGGGAACACTAGTTGGAAGTGCAGGCGTTTCCAGGTTGGATATCGGAGAGATTGGTAACCACATGGGCAGGGAGCGACCTTGACAGGCTGGAGAGGTGAGCCCATGCCCACCTCATGAAGTTCCACAAGGCTAAGTGCAAGGTCCTGAGCCTGGGCAGGAGAAATCCCAAGCACAGATACAGGCTGGGTGATAAGTGGACTGAGAACAGCCCTACAGAGAAGGCCTTGGGGGTGCTGGTTGATGAGATGCTTGATATGAGCCCTTAGTGTGCTCTGGCAGCCCAAAAGCCACCCATGTCCTGGGCTGCATCAAAAGCAGTGTGACAACAGGTCGAGGGAGGTGATTCTCCCACTCTGCTCTGCTTTTGTGAGACCCCACCTGGAGCATTGCATCCAGCTCTGGATCCCTCAACACAAGAAGGACCTGGATCTGTTGCAGCGGGTCCACACAAGGCCATGAAGATGATCAGAGGGCTGGAGAACCTTTCCTATGAGGACAGGCTGAGGGAGCTGGGGTTGTTCAGCCTGGAGAAGGGAAGGCTGCAGGGGGGTGAAAATAGATGATCTTTAAGATCCCTTCCAACCCAACCCTTTCTGTGATGATTCTTGTGCAATGTGGCTGCTCAAAAACAGACTTCAGTGCCATGGCCTGGCCTTAACACTGCTGAGAAAAGGTGATGCTGGCAGCTCCACTGATGGTCTGTCCTACATGTAGTTTAAGCAAGCTCAAGTCCCAGTGGACAGACTAATTCTTTCTGTTTTTTTCCTGATTCCTCTCCCCTTTCCCACCCTGGCCCCGGCTGAGCCGAGCCGTGGGGTACGCACCGCGGGGCTGCAGGGCTGCAGCAAGGGGCTCTGGATGACCTTCCAGTGCTTGGTGTAGAAGCTGAGGAGCTCCTCCATGTCGGGGAAGGGATGTCCCTTCTGGATGTAGAGGCTGCCCCCAGGGCTCTTGCAGATTCGGAAGTGGCTGACCTTGGCATGATTCCGTACTGTGGGAAGCCCGTTCCAGGGAGAACTCAGCTCAGCCACCACCAGCTCCCTCCCAGCTTCCTTGATCACCTTCACCTTCCCTCCTTTCCAGGCATTCACTCTATTAATTCCCTCCAAAGCAACCCAAATCGCCCCCTGGGGTTACATCCCAATCCTCATCACCTTCTTTGCTCCCACCTCCTGGCTCAGAAGGCTCCTGGCCACGGGCAAGTGTGGCTCACCTGGACCAGAGAGGCAATGCCTAATTAGCAGGGACGATTCCCCCCCCAAACCAACTGCTTGGAGAGCAGTGGAGCTCACTGCTCCTGGAGGTGTATGGACCAGCAGCAGGTGAAGCTCCTTCAAGCACCTCACAGCCCATGGGACTGATGGGTGACATCTGGGGTTCATCATGAATACCTCGGGGTTATTTTTACGTGGGTCAGAGCAGATCACAGTGGAACTGCCTGGTCTGAAACCCTCTGAATTCTGATTTCTCTACATGGGAGCTGCCCAGGCCCTGCTAATCTGGAGGGGCAGCGTATTGTTAGGCAACCCTCAGATGACAAGAGGGATGGAAGACAGATTGAGATGGTTGGGGTTGTTCAGCCTGGAGAAGAGAAGGCTCTGGGGAGACCTTAAAGCAGCACTGCAATATCTGAAGGGGACCTACAGGAAGGCTGAGGGGGGTGTCTGTGGGGATAGGATGAGGGGCAGGGGAGATTTAGGTTGGACATCAGGAGGAAGTTCTGCACAACAAGGATGGTGAAATACTGGAACAGGCTGACCAGAGATGTGGTAGAGGCCCCATCCCTGGAGGCATTGATAGGGCCCTGTGCTCTAGTTGGGGATGTCCCTGCTCACTGTGGGGGAGTTGGACAAGATGACCTTTGGGAGTCCCTTCCAGCCCAGCCCAGTCTGTGATTCTATGGCAACAGCCACTGGAATGAAATCCTGGGAGTCAGTGAAACAGAGGCATCATTAAGCTGCTGGGAATTGTTTCAGGCTCTCATACCTTGGGCAGGAGCAATTCACCTTTCTTGGCTGCAGTAACCCAGCCACCTAGACCTGCACCCATGACCTTCCCACTCACTGCTTTACAGGCAGCCAATCAATTCCCTTTAAGAAGATGCTGTAAAACCCTTTAAATCCCACATTTTCCATCCCATGCTGACCCAGCCAGGAGCTGCCCCTGAGGAACAGGCTGCTGCTTCCTTTCCCTCTGCTAATTTTCTCTGGGTAATTGTCACCAAATTACCTGAGAGAGAGTACTCCCCTTGCTGCTCTCGCTGTCCCGCACCAGGAAGGAGCCGTGCTGGTTGGGGGCTGAAAGGAGCAGCTGCTCAGCTTCGTTTCGGCTGATCCTGCTGAAGTACCAGCTGGAGAGGTGGAGCAGAGGGGGTAGTGAGGTGTGAGGGGATGTCCCAGGCACTTTCTGAGCACCTTCTAAGCCAGGGAAAGGAAGCAGCTCCCTCTTGCACAGGTTGTGCACACTCACACACAGAGGAGCTCAGCTGCAGCCCACCCAAACATTTCCTGTAGTGGGGCTAAAGGGGACCAGATGGGACTGAAGCAGCAAGCTGGCCCCACAGTCCTCACCACTGCAGCCCCAGCATGATGCACTCCAGACCAGATTTGTCTTTCTCCAAAGTACACACAGGAACGTGAGGGAGGGCCTCTCCCCCCCCCCACCAGCTGCAGTCACTGTCCCTGAGCGTCAGAGCCCTTCCCAGGCCCACCCTGCTCCTTTCCTTTACCCCAAGGGGAGTGCCTGGGAATTCTGCAGGCTGGCTGCACCCAACCTGTGCCTGCACTTCCCATCCCTGGGCATGACTCAGGGCCCGGGACAGAAGGAGCAGCAATGTCTCAGGGCGCTTTGCCCGGCATGTCAGGACCAGGCTGCCTTATGCAACGATGAGCCTGGGCTTCTCCCTGCTGACAGAAGGCTGAGACATCGACCTGAGCTCATCTTGGGTGGCACAGGCACTGACAAGGAGGGATCCCCCAGCCCTGGACAAGCAGGAGCTGGATGGCAGCAGCCACACCATGGTTTGGCCCTGCAAAGCTCTGGGCTTCCCAACAGGTTCCAATCCAAATTGCTTCTCCCTGTGCTCCTGGACTCTTTGGAACTGGCAGGGTTCAGGTACAACATTTGTCCAGCTCTCTCCCTCCCTGCTGCCTCCCCTGTGATGTGGAGCAAGAGAGAGAGGAGACAGAGGGAGCAGGTGTCCACTTACTCAGCACCATGACTGCATCAGTACACACCACCCCCCCATGTCCCAGTCCAGAGTCACCTCATCCTGTGTGAGGGTGTGGGCCCAGGAAGAGGAACCACCACCTCTGCCCCTCAGAGCATCCCCCAGGAAGGGGAACCAGCATCTCTGCCCTTCAGAGCATCCTCAAACCCTTGCTTGCTGTGCTGACTATTTCCACCCCACCGCTGGGAGCTGCAGAAGCTTCATAGCAGGGATGTCCAAGGAAGGGCAGATCCTTCCTTGGTCCCACCACTGCTGATGGGAAAAGCAGGGCATAGAACCACAGAACCAGTTTGTTGAGAAAAGCCCTCTAAGGTCACCAAGCCAACCATGATCTGTCCTTACACTCATGCTCGTGCTCCCACCACAGGTTGCCTTGCCCTGCGCAGGGAGATGCTGCCCTGGGCAGGGAGATGCTGCTCTGGTGCAGCTTCCGTCCCTGCTGGCTCCGTGCGTTACTTACGGCCGGCGAGCAGAGGTGCCCTGGCTGAGGCTGGCCACATAGGCAGCAGGAACGTAGCCCATGGCCGGCTCCCCCAGCAGCCGTCGGGCAAGGACGTAGTCTCCTTCTTCTCGGAGGACACGCAGCTTGTCCCCTGCACTGACGCTCAGCTCCTCCTCACTGCGGGCTGTGAACGCGTACAAAGCGATGAAGAGGGAGGACTTGGGGATGAAGGAGATGGAGCCGGGCTCTGAGTGCAGCGAAACCGAATCAGAGCCAAGATAGGCCAGGGAGCAGCTCTCCTGCACGGAGCGGGGACGGAGCTTGTTCCAGAAGGATGTCAGGAAGGTCAAACGCTTCTGGACAAACTGCTCCATCCCTGCTGGACGTGGTGGGCGTGCTGGTCTAAGGCACCGAGCTTCTGGAGGTGAGCAGCGGGGCTGATCCCGGGCTCCTGCCGCCGCCTGGGTGCCTCATGCCGGCGTCCCGTGCGCGTCTGGGCGCTCGCCGGCAGCTTCCCGACCGATTCCTACTTCTGAAAGTGAAACTCGTTGGGCTGGTGGGACGAGTCTGCAGCTGGGATGAGTCTGCAGGGGGGACGAGCCTGCAGCTGGGACGAGCCTGCGAGGCGGGAGTGCCACGCTCAGACCCACAGGCACATCTGGGAGCCGGGCACAGCTGGAGCCGGGCTGGTTGCTCTCCAGGAAGCAGAACAGCTTTGTGTCTGCTAATTACTGCTGCACAGGCTGCTCTTCTAAACACAGCTCTCCTGCGAGCAGCTCTCCTGACAAGTGGCTGACTCCAGCTAATAGTCTTCATCTTGCTGGTGTGGGAGGATATTTTCTTTCCCACAGGAAAATAATTGCATCCACAAATGTGGGAGAGCTCAAACAGAATTAAAGAAAGAACCTCAGAAGAGACCTGAAGTAGTTCGGATATTTGCTGGGGGAACTTTGCTGGCATGGGGGCTGGAACTAGATGATCTTTAAGGTCCCTTCCAACCCAAATCATTGCTCTGTGATTCCATGGCTCTGCATTGTAGGATTTATAACAGAAGATCCTTTTCCCTTTTGATCTGCAGTGACCTGCCAGTGTTACCCCACCGAAGCATTCATCTCCTCCTAGCTCCCCACTGCAGCAGATCTCTAGCAAACCCACCTCCCAGCTCCACCAGGATCTGATGCTTGCTCAGCCTCCAGCAGAGATGGATCCCCATCAGCATCAAGCTGTCCTCAGCTGATGCAGGGTATGGATCCTCCCTGCCAGCTCCCAGCAACCACAGGCGTTGGCTGAAGGATGCAAATTTCCACCTCCCATCCTGCATGCCCTCTTTAAGCCTCTTGAAGTTCCCTGCTCTGGTGAAAAATCCCAACTCAGCCCCTGCCTGGGATTTGTTGTTTAACTGTTCTTTCTAATTAGTGGGAGTTTTGTGCCTGGCAACTCCTGGCCTTGAGCCCAGCATTTCAATCCTCCTCTGCTTGCAACCAGTCTGGGTAGCTCATTTTGGATGTTCAGTTGGGTTTTGAAAGAGGTTGTTTAAAAGAAATCCCAATGGAAAGTTAATAGTAAGAGTGTAAGCTCCTGAGTGCAACATCAAGTATATGAAGGAGACACTGGACCCATCCCTGGGTCAATAGCTCTAGGTCTGCCCTGTCCTGCACCTTGGGTGCATCACCATGGCCAAACAACCTGCAAAAGCTGGATTTCAGTATCTGGGTTTAGGTGTCAGGCCTTTCCTCATCCTCCTCCAGACAGAGAAGCCCAGGACAGAGGTCAGGAGTACACACAGCGCCCAGAGCAGGCCCTGTGTGATGCTGCACAGATGGGAACTGGGGGGGGGGGGGGGGAAGTCTGTAACAAAATATTTGGCTCCCTTCTTCTCCAAGTAGCAGCTAGATACATGGATGGTGCCCCCAAGATCTTCCCTTAGGTGCTCAGCACAGCCTCCCCCTCGCTGGCACAGAGGGATGTGCCATTGCTCTTTGTCTGTTGGGGGTTGGAACAGAGGATGGAGCAGAAGGGTTTGCAACATCCCCTCTGCTGTCCTCCTGTAGCACCTCCTCACCTCCTGCTCCTCAGCTCCTGCTCCATGAGGAGGAACCTGGGATGCTTGGTTATGCAATTAGAGATGATCTGATGAGATTCAGCACCCCATGTCTATGTCTTTACTCTTTTGAATGGGGACATGGTAGCCTTGGGGCTTGCAGAAGGAGTCTGGAGACTGATTAACCTTTATTGACCTTTGCCAGATTGGGCTCTCTGGTGGTACAAGGGATAGACAAGTGCAGCTGGTGGATAACACACAAGGCTTTGGATCTTGATTTGCACCTAAATGAAAGAGGACTTGAAAATGACAAACAACCCTGAGGACTAAGTGCTGCCTCTGAGCTGGGCTCTCCAGACATGTACAGCACACAGTCATCACTGCAGCCCTGTGGCAGCACAGCACACACATCTCAGAGTCCCATGCCACGAAGGAGCTGAGAAATCACAACCTTTTCCCTGGTCTTTTTTCTTTCTTTATTTATTTTCCTATGAGGTTCCAGGAGCATCCCTGCTGCTTTGAATCCCTTTGGTACTATAAAACACCAAAAAGTAGAAAAGAAGGAAAGAAAAACTGAGTTTCTGGTCCTTGTGTTGAGGGAGGTAAAGTGGGAGTGTGAAGGGAAAGTGAGAAAGGTGAGGAACGCACAAATGCATCAAGTGTCTTCTCTTTAGTCCCTGTGACCAGCTTCCAAGGATGTATCAAAACCAATCTGTCCACAGGTTTGAGGCTGTGGTGGCTACACAGGGACCTTAGTTCTAGCACCACTACAAAGCACCTCCAAAGAGCAGCAAAACCAGAAGACCTCTTCACTAGAACTGGTTTCATGGTCCTGGTTTTGTTGCAGAGCACCTGGGAGGAATAAACAGAGCCACAGCACATTCATCCATGTCTCAAATGCTGCACACCATGTTCCCCAGAACTGATGGGCAGGAACCAGCAGCTCCCCTCCACTAATAAGAGTACCCATTGCATCTAATTATCTGAAAGAATTCTCTCTTCCAGGTCCTGCTAAGCCTGAGCTCAAAATACATCAGCCAGCAAGGAGCCTTTCTGGGGGAATGAAAGGAAGAGAAAGACAAATTCCACTCAACTGCTGAAGAGGCAGGAGGTGTGAGGCCATGTCAAGGAAGATGCTGTTGAGCACTGGGCACATAGTGCAGGTCACTTGCAGGGTCATGCAACCAAGGATGTGCCACTTGTTGTCCAATGAGCGGGAAGCAGAACAGCAGATCGAGGGCTCCTGTGCCTGGCATCGCATCCTGGAGCAACACAACAGCTGGGAGACTTCCCCAGCCCTTGGTTTCACCTCCTCACTGCTGGTAGAGCAAACCGTGCTTGCCAGGGCCCTGAGGCTCTTCTTGCTCATTCTGTTGGCATGAGAAAGTGGCTGGGGGTTGTTTGGGGTTTGATGTTTGTTTAATCTTACTTTTGTTAGATTTTCCCAGACATCTCCTTGGCACCACAGTGCATTTGAGAAAGGTTTTGCCTCTCAGTGAGTTGTTTTGGTTGGGTGCCCATGGAAGGTCTCAGACAAGGGGCTGTGGAGGGTGACAGCGTTGCGTGGGAAGCGCAGCGGAGCAGAATGGTGACCCTAAAGCAGCCTCAGGTATCCTCCATTTCCTGGGGACTGTGGAAGAAACTGGCTTCTTGGACCACCAAAGAGGGCAGAGCCCATTCCAGGAGGCTGACAAGGGCAGGAATGGTCCAAGGGCTGAAGAGATCTCAGTCAGTGCAGAAGGTTTGACACAGGCAGAAACACAGTTGTCCTGGGACAGGGAGTGATACAGGAGGTGTGAGACGAGGCAGAGCATGGTGGGGGCTCATGGCTGCTATTTCTGAAGCCTTTAGGAGTGGATTAGGCTGGTGGAGAGCAGGAGTGCAGGTCACAGGCACCTGAAATGGTACAAGGAAGCAGAGCAGCAGTTAGGGCAGGGCAAGGCATTGGTACTGTGTCTGGGAGATCTGGAGCAGGCATAAATGCAGCATGAAACCAGCAGCAGCCATTTACACCCTCAAAAACACTTTTCAGAGACCCTCTAAAGACTAGAGGGTTTGCCCCAGAGGTCCCATGGGAGCCCTGCTCTTCAAGGATCTGAAGTGATGACAAGGAAAAGCCAGCTCAGGTGTCACACTGCAATGGCTGCCAAGTGTCCTGAGGTCACTTTCTCTTTGAGTGGAAAATCCACGACGACCAACACAGCAAATCTGAGTTGGCAGTGTGGCCAGTCCATAGGCTTCTGCTTGCTGCTGAGATTGTCAGCACCACACAGCCTTTGCTGGTTCTGCCCTGTAATCTGCCTTCCAGAGGATGCTCCTGCAGCTACAGACTGCCTGGCAGAAGAAGCCCTCCTGTAGAGCTCCTCTGCTGCTCTTCCTGGAGTGATCATTTGCAACCACTCAACACCTCCTGCAGACTGGCAGGTACCAGCGAATCGCTCATCCTCTCTCTCAAGGCTGCAGGGAGCTCCATGGGAAGCAGAGGGAAATCAGTTTGTGCTTTCCAAGCCCTTGAAGTCCAGCAGCTTTCTGCCAGCACCTTGCCACAGCTGAGCAGCAGCAGGAGGCCTCAGGCTGCAGGGTGCTGCCTGGGACTTCAAACAGCCAGCACAGAGCCTTGCTCCCTTGGCTCGGGCTGAGCAAACAGAGGGCTGGAGCCTTCAGCAGAGGTGCTCAGTGACACAGATGTCAAGGGGGAAACCTCTGCCAATATGTAAGCAAATGATGGATTGCTCCATCAGCCCAAATGTCCTTGTCGCTTTCAGGAGGAACCAGTCCATCTACTCCATCACTGGGCTTTGTGATATCTCTCCCCACAAAGGTCCTTTGGAGACTGTTGGATGTGGGGTTATGATATTAATTGTTGTTAGAAGAAACCTAGGAGAATAGGCCTGAGAGACCTCACCCAGTCCACCTGGTTCATCCTATACTTATGTCTTTCCCCATCTTTGCCAAACCAGTTCTTAAAAGGCCTCCAGGAATGGATAGACCACAAGGTCCCCAGACAATCCATTGCAGTGAGTCACTAATCAGTGCTGGCAGAGGTGTCTCAGCTGCTGCACTTAAGCCCTATTACCATGTCCCATTCATCACCTGATTGCTCCATTCCTTCCTTCACCAGCCTCTTCTCTGCATGAAGGTGTCCCACTGCCTGCTCAGCAGAACCACACTGACCCAGCTCTGGGACCCCAGCCCAGAACAAAGCTACTGACCTTATCTGAACAGGCGTCACGGGCCGCTCTGTCTCCACCTGTCTCCAGTCTTCCTCTGTCCATGTGTGCTGATGTGCCTCTGGTGCCACCTCAGCTGGCCCTCTACTGCATTCACCTGGGGGGGACAAGGAAGCAGCATCTCAGAGGAGATCACCTTCAATCTGTCCCAAATACAAGAAGAAAGAGCTGGCTCAGATTACTTTCGCTGAGGCTCAGCCTCGTGTCTACCCACAGCTGGTAGAGGTCTGAGCTCACAGAGATCAGCTTCACCTCTTTTCTTCTTACTCTACCTATTCTCTACCCATCACTAGTTGCCTCTGAAGGGATGGTTGCTCTTGGCTGTAGAGGACACACAAGTCTCAGAGGCTGCCTGTGGCCAACAGCTAATCCCTGCCATGGGGCCACTCCCTGGCAGACAAACACTGGGCACAAACTTTTACCTGTTTCCGTAGGGCAGTGACTGTCCTCTCCAGCTCAGCCACGAGGGACTGGAGATCCTCTCTGGAGGAAGAGTTTGGAGAGGGCACCTCCTTTCTGGGGTCAGAGAGAGATAAAGTCCAAGGGGTTAGGCAAACATCAGATGTGAGAATCATTCTGCCTTCTCCAAGCAAGCATCACACAGAAGGGCCCAGCTGCCAGAATCACCCACCCAGGGAAGCCAACCAAAAAGCCACTCAGCCCAGACACTGAAAGACCAGAGCTGGGCTCTGCACTACAGCACTGGAAAACTTTGAGCTCAGTACCTATCTACTGAGTCACCCCTGACCTCCACACTTCAAAGCTCTGAAGGGGTTGAGAGATCACAGCATCATAGAATGCACTGGTTTGGTAGGGACCCTTGAAGGTCCGTTTGTCATCCCTGCAGTCAGCAGGGACATCTGCAACTAGAGCAGGCTGCTCAGGGCTCCATCAAGCTCGACCCTGAATGTCCCCAGGGATGGGGCCTCCACCGCCTCTCTGGACATCCTGTTCCAGAGTCTCCCCAGCCTCACTGTGCAGAACTTCCTCCTGAGGTCCAACCTAAACCTGCCCTGCTCCAGTTTCAAACCAGTGCCCCTCGTCCTATCCCCATAGCCCCTTCTGAACAGTCCCTCCCCAAAGCTTTCCTTCTGCTCATGAAGTGGAGGTCAGAAGTGGTGATACTACACCTGGAGGAGGCAGGCCCAGTGCTGGCAGGGTTCTCTTCTGGGTAGCTGAAGCCAGGAGACCTCTTCCTTCGGAAGCGCTGGGACAGAGCCCTGAGCGGCCCCCGTGTCTGGCAGTCTTGGGGAGGAAGGGAAAGCCTGCAGTGAGCACTGGTGCCCAAAGCAGAGCCATGGGCATTGCAGGCAGCAGAAGGCAGCACTGCCCTCCTTCACCACGCACCCTTGGCAGGGCTCATGCCAGAGGGGAGGAGGCAACAGAGGTGTGAGGCAGGGCTGGCATCACACCTGGGTCCCCATGTCTCAGCTGGACTTGTACCCAGAAGACAGCACAAAGGGACCAGGGCAGGACCTGTGGCTTGGTGGGAGTTTGTCAGCCTCCCCTCCCAGGTGAGTCTGTAGGGTGGCACATGGTGGGGATCACCATGGCTGCATCTTGCACCCTCTTCCCTCAGCCTGCTGCCAGAGACAGAAGTCCTCAGCTAGACGGACCTTTGGCCAGGTTCAGTGAAGCTTCCCAGGGAGATGATCGATGCCCCAAGCCTGTCAGTGTTTAAGAGGCACTTGGCAATGACCTGAATAATCTGCTTTAATGTTTGGTCTGCCCTGAAGTGGTCAGGATGTTGGAGTGTGATTGGAGGTTGTAGATGATGGTTGTAGGCCCCTTCCGACTGAAGTAGTTCAGTACAGCTCTAGTCTAGTCTATTCCACTCCATCCCATTCCATCAAATCCTTCTCCTTCCACCCCATCCCATCCTACTCCTTGCATCCACTTGCTGGCACGTGCTTCTCATGGTGCTGTATGAAAGCAGCTCCTGGCACTTCACATGAGCTGATGGCATGTGACAAATGCCACCCAGAGTCATCCCCACATCAGCTGGTGCTGGAGTAGTCTCCTTCCTTACCATCACAGCAGTCCTGCCACAAGCGGAGGTCCACCATGGGAATCTCTTCACAGCCCACCATGCCCTGTGGGTATGATGCCACCCTGAAGACATCTCTCTGGAGCTGCTGGATGTGGTCACTGTTGTCACAGATGACACGAGCAAGGGATGTCTGCCTGAGCTGAGTCAGCTGTGCTGGTGTGAAGACCCCAGGGTTCTCATACCAAAATCTGCAGTGGGTTGTAATCACAGCATGACTCAGAAGTAGGAGAAGACAGGGAGTGAGGCTGGGAGAGGGAAAAGAGTTCTCCTTCACCTCTCTGGCAGTACCCATGCCCCTCAGAATCATAGAATGGCTGGGTTGGAAGGGACCTTATCCGACCCCCTGCCATGGGCAGGGACACCTCCCACCACCCCAGGCTGTTCAGCCTGGCCTTGAACACCTCCAGGGAGGGGGCAGCCATAACTTCCCTGGGCAACCTGTGCCAGTGCCTCCCCACCCTCACTGCAAAGAATTTCTTCTTCATCTCCAGTTTAAATCTGCCCTCTTCTAGCTCAAAGCCTCTTCCTCTTATCCTATCACTCCAAGCCCTTGTAAAAAGTCCCTCCCCAGCTTTCTTGTAGACCCCTTCAGGTACTGGAAGGCTCACTGGAAAGAGCTTTTACACATCCTGCCCTTTTGTGAACCCTTGAACCCCCTGAAGCTTCAGGGTGCCACCATCTGCAGGTCCAGCCCCTTGGAAGGGAATCCTAAGGCTGAGATAGCTCTGCTGTAGCAGTTGGGACATGGGTGAACAATTCTCTTGTCCTAAGTGCATGACCAGGCAAAGCTGTGTCTCATTCAAAGACAGGTTGGATGGGGGTGCAACCTGGTCTGGTAGGAGGTATCCCTGCCCATGGCAGGGGCTTGGGACTAGATGATCTTTAAGGTCCCTTCCAACCCAAACCATTCTGTGATTCATACAAGCAGCAAACAGGGATTAGAAGGAAGCTGCTGTGGATGTATTCAGCATTTTCAGGGGATGCTGAACACATCCTCAGTGTCCTGCAGTGAGTGGGAACCATTAAATCAGGAAGAGACTCACTGGCAGTAACTGTGGCGAGTCCTTTTGCAAAGTAACTGGTCAAAGGAGACTCTTCCTTGTATCACAAGACAAGAAATGGAGGAAATGCCCCCAAAGAGGCTGCCACAGACGTTGGGTTGCCCCTGATGACAATACCTGTCTCCATCCCTCAGCCTTCTGAACTGTGTCGTTAGCAGGCACATCAGCGTTGGGCCAACTCTGGTGCCAGGGACAAGATCCTCCACCATCAGTGCTGGAAACAGGTCAATATTTTTGGTAGTTCCATATAAACTGCAGGATTACACAGTAAAAGAAGTTAGGAGACAATCCAAGAGTGGAGACAATACAAATCTGACCCCATCATAGGAATCTGTGCACAAGGAACTCCTCTTGGACACTATTTCTAGAGGCCTTCTCTACAAGACAATGAGATAAGGGCCTGCCTTGGAAAGAGGCAGCCAGTGCAGGTGGGAGGTACTTTGGTCTCCCTGGAAAACAGCTCCAAGGCTCAGTCTGCTCCCAAGCTACACCACAGCAGGGCTTGATGACATTCCACTCAGAACCAGACTGATCACTTGGAGAGACATCATCTGTCCTACCCCATTCTTACACCACAGCTATTGCCCTATCTTAAGATCAGTGGGGAGCAGTATCTGAGGAGGTTATTTGGTTGGTGTCCTGGGAGGAACAGGAACTCTTTACTGACTATCTCCAGGGACTGACATGCTTGCAAGTCCAGGCTGCAGTACCTCCTGAGTTTTTCCCTGATCTCCAAGTTCTTAATCTCATTTCTGAGGTCCTCAAACTCCTGTGCAGACGAGAGGTTGCAGAAGACCCTGAAGTCATTGTAAGGGGGATGCCATGGTCTCGCCCTCTCTGGATGTTGATAGCAGCCAAGTCCAGTGAGACAGAATGTGCCATGGAGAAGAGCTTCTCTGTCAGCTCCATGTTGAGGAGTTCAGAGGGGACCCGCATTTTCCCGGGCACCCCAAACAACCCACGGAGGAGGGGATCGATCCCACCCTCCTGTGTGATCCTGAAAGGGGAGAAGAAGGCCTTGTGCAGGGGGATGTGGCCTTGAGGGATGGGCTGGAAGGTTTGGTTCAGGCGGTACAGGATGGGGTTGATCAGGGTGTGCCCGAAGCGGAAGGCAGCAGTGGCAAAGGCGTTCAGAATCCCTGCGTTGACGTTGGGGTCATAGCCTTTGTACTCGCCCAGCATCTTCATCCCAGCTTCCCCAAGGACCTTGGGCAGCCAGTGGGCGTAGGTGATATGCTGCATTTGTGCCCCCACGATCTTCCGTGCCTCATGGTACAGGAGGTCCCCATCCCAGTGGGGGTTGAGGGCCGACAGCTCGGCAGCCAGGCGGTTGTGCTCGCGGAACCAGAGTGTGTGCATGGCCGTCAGCCCCAGCTGCTCGTTGGCACGGTGGTCCCCCGCCAGGAAGCACGGCACGGGGCTCTCGCTCTCATCCCTCATGCACTCGGTGGGTGGCCCCACAGCAAAGGGCAGGAGATGCTTCCCCGAGCTGGGCACCGCTTGCCCTCGCTTCAGCAGCCCCTTCTGGTCGCTCAGATCCCGCAGCTCCTGCGACTCCTGCTCCGTGCTGCCGTAGACGTTGGAGGCGTCGATGTAAGAGGTCAGGTGGTTGATCTGCTCCCGGGCGTAGACGGAGTTCATCAGCAGGGAAGTCATCCCGCTGCCGCAGACGGGGCTGGAGCGCACGAAGAACATGCAGCGGCCGCTGCGCACACGGGGGTCGTTGGCAGGCACCGTGACAGAGAAGCAGGGGGTCGTTGCTGCACACCTGGCTGCAGGGAGCTCCGTCTGAGAAGCGCGACATGCTGATGGCTGCCACAGTCTGGTCCATGTCGTGGTCCAGAAACTGGCCCCACTGCATCAGCATGTGTGTGAACTGGGCGTCGGGGGTGATGGTCTCGGTGCCAACCATGGCGGTGGAGACCAGGCGAGGCAGAGGAAGGGGCAGGTCCCTGGCATCTCCTGCCAAGGAGACCCCCGGGGCAGGTTAAATCCATTCTGGTAGGCAGGTTTGAGGATCCTCTGGAAGGCAGTGAGAGATGCACCCCACATTGGGTGCTGGAGGTTGTTGCAAGAGCCGTCGTGGGTCCTGTACTTCTGGTGGAAGCAGACGTCCGAGCAGTTGGGCATGCGGCGGTGGGCAGAGCAGCCAGAGAGGTTGGCAATCATGGCCAGGTAGTGAGGGGACACCAGGTCATTGTAGCGGTAGCCTGTGAAGGCAAAGCACCAGTCAGACCCTGCCTGCTGCAGCCATCTGCATCCTGCCACCCCACCTCTGGCCTCCGGTGTGAAACGTTCTGCTGGGGCTGTCCAGGTGGACACAGGCAGGGCAGGTCTCTGGGCATGGTGTCGCTGTGCAGTTTATGGGTGGCATCAGGCCCACAAAGAAGAAAAGAAGGGGAAGGATTTAGACTGAACTGCACTGGGGTGGAAACCAAAGACGTGAGTGGTGGACCAAAGCATGAGGGTGGTCTCAGTGTCCATTCTAGGTTTATTTTACACTCTCTGGGTTATTCTTGCCCCCTGGAGCTCCATCAGCCACCCAAACCCTACGTGACAAGCAGCAGGGAAGCTGTGGGTGACTGCATGAAAGCACTGAATAATGCTGCACTGTGAGGATGCTGACAGGCAACCAGGAGTCCAACCAGCCCAGACGAGACCTGCAGCCTGGAGAGAGACTCCTCACACCCTGGAGTGCATCCAGGCTGGCAAAAGTGTTTATGGGCCTCAAAGGTGCACGCCTGCCCCACGGTGACTCACACGGGTGGGTAGTAACATGCCGCATACAGGAAGGTCTTGTACCAAGGAAGTCCCAAATACAAGTCTTGGAGTCCAGCTGCTGGCTGCTTGGACCTCACTAAGTTCATTTGGTGTTGCACTGCTTTGCTCTTTGTAATCCTGCCTCAATAAAAGGAACCTGAGCAGCTGGATACCAGCTGAGCTTATAGCCAGGAGGTCTAAGTAGTAGAAAGAGGAGAAAGTCAGAAGTGGTCTCTTCCTTCCTCTACTCCAGTTTGCAGCATTCTTCTCCCTGCCACTTGGAGGACAGGACACCTCTCTGACCACACTGAAGGTCTCCACAAAGGCTCTCTCAGGTGGTCAGATGGTTTTAAAGATTAGAACTTCTATAGCCTGACCTGAAAGAGAAAATCTTTCCATCTTCTCCATAGCCACAGCCCTCCAGCTCTCGGGAAAAACAGGAGATGGAAGAGAGACCACCCAGACAACACAGGACCTGAGAGACCCCAGATCTATCTGGACCTTTTGGTACACCGTTGCCCTTCTGAGCTTTATGGATGTCTGCACATTGCTGCTTTAGCTCAGTCCCAGGCAAAAGGTTAAGAAAGGGAAAGAAAAAGCTCTCCTACCTGTGACATTCATGTCCACGATCAGCCCTTGCTGCACATGCTCCTGAATCAGCTGCAAGGTCCTCTCAAAGATCTCTCCTGCCCTGGCTGTCTCTATGGTGTAAGGGTCCCGGGGTAACGGAAGAGAACCAGCAAGTCATTGGGAGTCTTGGGGCGTCTGTTGGAAGGAGTTGAAAGTGAGGCAGGAACCTTAAAAGAGAGACTTCACAACACCCTTTGGCTTTGGATCAGCAACAGTGTGGCCAGCAGGACAAAAACTGGGCTCAGTTTTGGGCCCTCACTCCAAGGAGGGCATTGAAGGGTTGGAGCATGTCCAGAGAAGGGAAATGAAGCTGGGGAAGGGTCTGGAGAACAGGGCTGGGGAGGAGCAGCTGAGCGAAGAGCTGAGGGCCTGGAGAAAAGGGGGTTTGGGGAGACCTTCTTGCTCTCTGCAACACCCTGAGAGGTGGTTGGAGCCAGGTGAGGGTTGGTCTCTTCTCCCAAGGAATAAGCAATAGGACAAGAGGAAAGGGCCTCAAGGGGACGTTTAGGTTGGACATGAGAAACAGTTTCTTCCAAAGAAGGGTTGTCAAGCCCTGGAACAGGTTGCCCAGAGGAGTGGTAGAGTCACCATCCCTGTAAGTGTTCAAAAACCATGAAGAGGTGATGCTCAAGGACAGGGTTTAGTGGTAGGCTTGGCAATGTGAGGTTAACAGTTGGGCTCAATGATCTTGAAGCTCTGCTCCAGCCTTAACGATTCTACAGTTCTCTGATGCTGTGAAGTGCACATCACGGAGTTCTGTCACCACCTTACACCTGCATGGAGCTGTCCTTTGTGGATTGTCAACAGCAACAGGAGATTCGAGACAGCTCCTTGCATTGTCTTTCCCACCTCTTCCCTGCCTCAGGCTCCCTGGGGGTGGTGCTCCTGGACTCACTTGCTGAAGAGCTCTGTGCGTGTGGCGTTGATGGCCTGGTCCACGCTGCTGATGGCTTCACGTAGCGAGGTGGCCACAAACGTGTCCCCACTCCGGCCTATGTCTGCGGCTTCCCACAGCAGAAAGAAAGGAAAACAGATTGTGACCGGTTTAGGCTCTGCCTTTAAGAAATGGACACTTTCTGAACACTCTGGCTGAATGTATTGAAAACAAAGATATGCTAAACTAATTTCATTGGTGGATAGGTAGAATGCAATTTTGAGTGTTGGGTTCAGTCTGTCTGGAGTCAGTCTGTTCTTCTCTGTTCCTGGGGGTCTGTCGGCTTCTCTCTCTTGCTGAAGCAACAGAGGGACCTTGGATTAACAGAGCTAACCAGATAGGAAAACTAACTCTTGCATTTGCTTTGAGCTAACAGAATTTTCTCCTTAATTGCCTTTCTCTCTCTCTCTAACCCTTTTTGGGAAAAAAAGGGGAGGTAGGGAGGGAGGAGGGGGTACAGGCCGAACCCCCTGGCTGCTGGGGGGATAAAGGTCTCCTGTGTTACGTACATTGCTGTATATTTCTGTATATACTGTAAATATTGTATATTTTTGTACTTATTCATTGCATTCCATTTCTGCTTGTAAATACAGCTTTCATCTGCTTCTCCGGCTGAGTTAGCTGTGGAATCTTTTGTGTGTGTGTGTGGGAAACTTTCTCACCCTGCCACACAGATCCTGAATTTACTTTGGTAATGATTTGTCTTCCAAGCTCCAGAAAATCTGGCTGGCAGCAGCAGCCCTGAGCTAACTCCACGGCAGGTCGAGCTGCAGTTCCATTTGCAGCATCAGCAGCATGAGTTGGTTGTTTCCAACAGAGATGCTAAAGGAGACTGGAGAGAGTCCAGCAGAGGCTGCAAAGCTGCTGAGGGGCCTGGAGCAGCTCTGTGAGGAGCAAAGGCTGAGAGCCCTGAGGCTGAGAGCCTGCAGAAGAGCAGCCCCAGAGGGGATCTGAGCAATGTTCAGCAAGAGCCACAGGGTGGGGGTCAAGAGGCTGGGGACAGACCCTTGTCAGAGGCAGAAAAAGGGGCAAAGGGCATAAACTGAAACCCAGGAGGTTCCACCTGAACAGGAGGAGAAATTTCTTCGGTGTGAGGGAGCAGAGCCCTGGAGCAGGCTGCCCGGAGAGGTTATGGAGTCTCCTTCTGTGGAGAGCTTCCACCCCCTGGCCATTGTGCTCCTGGGCAGGCTGCTGTGGGTGCAGGGGCTTGGACTAGGTGAGTTCCAGAGGTCCCTTCCAACCCCTCCATGCTGGAATTCTGGGATTAGTTCCTCCCTCCCAGCAGAGGCAGTAACTCCAGGCATGCCAGCAGCTGGGCTTGCAGGAGGAGGGTTGTGACAACACCTTTGGCTTTGCAGGGAGCAGCTGCAGCTCAGCTGAGAAAACAGCAAGGAGCAGCTGGGGGTGCGTGGGGCTGTCACTGTGGAGAGACTCCAGTCACATCTGCAAGGGACCTGGTTGCAAGCAGCTAGAGAAATACCAGAGCTGTCTGGCCAAAGTGTCCACACAGCAGAGCCCTGCCCCCAGGAGAGCAAGAGAGGGCACAGGAGGCCCACAGGAGGTAGCCTACCAGTGATGGTGAGCTGCATGGTGCTGGAGGTGAAGCCAAAGGGGTTTCTTGCTATGCACTCGTATCTGCCTTGGTCAGCCACGCCCAGGTCTCGAATGGCAAGGGTCCCATCCTGGCTGATGTGGAACTTGCCACTCTCTGTGATCTGGATCCCCTCCTGTCGCACCACAGAAATACAGAAAACCTGTCAGGGGATGGAAAGCTTCCCACCAGCCTTGCCCATGGGAGCTGCAGCTGGGTGTGATGAGCAAGGCGGCCAGCAGATGTTAGCATTGCTCTGCCGAGAAACCAGAGAGCCGCCCGCGGACCTCTGCTCATGCCGGGACCCACTGCCAGAAGGTTCTTGCCCGGCTCCTTCACCCAGCTCCAGCTCCAAGCACTCACGGCAGGGCACAGCCACCCCACACATTTCCCTGCGCCCCTTGCAGAGAGGCTGGAGCCAGTGCTGTGTCCTGACGCTGCCACTGTGGGGTCATGGCGCAAAAGTAAGCCTAAAGGTCTGCAGTTTGGGGACAACCTGAAAGTGATGGATTATTGACAGCCTTGAACTGTAGGTACCAGATTCACCGGCTCTGGGCAGCATCACCGATCCAATCCCACCTCTCAGCCTGGATGTGGCTTCAGGTTTGCCTTATTTATTCTCCATTCTTAACACCCTCCTGCTGCCCTGCCCCAGCCTCATGCACTCTGCTTCCCAGGCTCTTTTCTTCTGCTCCCACAGCTGGCTGGAGCTCCAGGCAAGCTGCAAGGTCACCTCCCATGAAACCTCTGCAGGGTAACTGGGGCTCAAGCATTTTCCCTTCCACTGTTGTGTGTGGCAAGGCTTGGGGCAACATTCTTCTGCAGCATCAAAACCCCCAAATGAGTGGAAATGCTGATCCTTGAATCCTCATCAAACACAATTCCTTCTATGTATACTGCACAAACTGATCTAATTATTTGAGCTGGGAAAGGTGTTTAATGAGACAGGTGTTTGATGCCTCCATGGAGGAGCCATCCTGCTCCCCCGGGGCTGCTGGTGTCGTCTCTTACCTTGACCCAGGTCATGGTGGGCCGGGGGTCTCCTTGGGCAGTGCAGGTAATGGCAACATCCTGGCCTGTCTCTGCCACCACGTCTTGGGAGGGTGAAGGAACACAGGTATCACTGTGGGGAGAATCATGGAACCACTAGGGCTGAAAAGCCCTCTCAGGCCATCGAGTGCAACCTTCAACCCAACACCACCATGGCCATCAACCCTGTCCCCAGGTGCCATGGCCACAGGTTTCTGGAGCAGCTCCAGGCATGGGGACTCCACCACCTCCCTGGGCAGCCTGTGACAGTCCCTGACCACTCTTGCAGCACAGACATTTTTCCTCACATCCAATCTAAACCTCCCTGGGCAACTTGCTGCCATTTTCTCTTGTTCTATCATTAGTTACTTGAGAGAAGAGACCAACTCCCACCTCCCTTCAGGGAGCTGTAGAGAGCAATGAGGTTTCCTCTCAGCCTCTTCTCTAGATAGAACAATTCCAGAAAAGTCATGAGTGCAAGGAATCCACCAAGGAAAGGAGAGAAATCTGAGTGCAAAGCACCTCAGCATGGGCAGGGCAGAGCTGCTGCACTGCTGCTCTTGCCAGGGCTCTTCAAAGGAGTGCATGGTCAAGAGCAAGGAGGTGGCTGCCTTAGGTGAGGAGGCGTCCAGCCAGAGGCCAATCACCTCACAATGACCACAGTTTGAAGAAGGCTCATCTGCAGATAGTCTGGAGCCATTAACCCTGCTCTGGCAGGCTGGACAGACCTCCTCTGCCCTTACCCCCTTGTTTCTCAAGAGTCTGTCAGCAATCAAGCAATCATTCATCCACTGCTTCCTAAGACCCATGGTCTTTTGGCTGCTGTTCACCCATTCCAACTCCTGGCAACCTGCCCTGGGAGGGTGACCTGGAACAGTGCCCTGAGAGGGCATCAGCCACCTGTCTTGACAGCCTGGGCCCCATCTCAGCACCCTCAGTGCCAAAGATGTCTTCCTTCCCCCTAGGAATACATCTTGGAGCCCTTGTTCCACGCAGCTCACCTCGAGGGGTCACGGAGAGCTGCACCGGGAGGGTCCTCACGCCGGTGGCACTGCTGGCATGGCACTCGTACTGCCCCTGGTCGTGCAGGGCCACACGCAGCACCCGCAGGGTCCCCGTGCCAAGGACGCTGTGCCTCCGGTCGCTCGGCAGTGGCCCTCCTGCCCACACAAGGGTCGTTACTGGTCTGTGGGATTTCTCTTCCCAGCACTGCAGGCATTGGGGGGACAGCCACAAATCTCATTTGCTTCCCAGCGTGTCATCAGCCACCCTGGAAAACCAACTTCACCTTGCCAGGGGAGGAACTTGGATGCTGCTCTTCCCACATGAGGGATGTGCTGCAGCAGGGAGGTGGGACTGGGTGATCCCCAGAGGCCCAGTCCAAGCCCCTCCATGCTGGGATTCTGTAGTGATGACTGAATCACAGAATTGTTTTGTCTGGAAGACATCTTTCAGATCATTGAGTCCAGCCCTCAACCCAACACCACCATGGCCATTAAACCACGGCCACACATTTCTGGAGCAGCGCCCGGGGTGGGGACTCCACCACCGCCCTGGGCAGCCTGTGCCAATCCCTGACCACTCCTGCAGCCAAAAAATTATTCCTAATCTTGAACCTCACCCTCCCCTGGCACAATTTTAGGCCATTTCCTCTTGTCCCATCACTTGAGACTAGGGAAAAGAGACCAACCCCCACCTCGCTCCAGTCTCCTTTCAGGGAGCTGTAGAGGGAAGTTGTCTGAGCAACTGGAAGGGAGCTGGTGCCCTTTTTTTTCCCCTCCTTGCTCTTTCCTCAGTGCAGGCTGCAGCCTTACTGACACCTGGTGGGAAGCAAATCTGTGTTCAGTTACCCAAAGTGCTGCTTACCCAAAAACACAGAAGCATTCAGCTCTGCTAATTGGGTATTTTGATTTCCTTTGCTTTGGGATCTGCATTGTTTCAATATTTCCTCTATTTAAGGAGAAGAGTTCACACTCAAAGTGCTTCAGCAAACCCAAACGAAACAATTAGAACTTCTCAGTTCTGTGACATTTTCCTTTTCATACTCTGATTCCCCACCAAATAAGGGCTCTGTTTGTTCATCCCAAGTACCAAAAGGAATCTGAATCCTCCCCACACTGTCAAAAGTGGCTTCGAGCTGAGGGATGCTCCATCACTTCTCCTCTTGTCTTGCTCTTAGCAGCCCTTCTGAGGAAGCACTGCAGAGCCTGGTTGGTCTCTGGCTGCAAAGCAGCTATTGGCCCTGCTTCTTGTCACCATGCTCCTTTCCACAGCCTGTAAGAGGCACCTTCTGAAACCTGGGCAGTGGAGGAAACCAGGCTAAAGGAGATGGAGAGCATGCTGCTGGAGGAGAATTTCAGCTGGTCCTCCTTAGCTCTGTGTCAGGGCTATTGCTGTGGGAGCTGGAGTACAATAGCCGTGAATTCTCCACAGCACTAAACCATTAATTATGGCTTGTGAAGCATAAGGGAAAGCTGGAGGGGCTCTGGGCCAAGCATTGTTGGCTCCAGGCCCAGAAAGTGTTGGACAGGATCAGTTCTGTGTAGCCAGCGCTAACAAGCAAATGAGACCTTAAAAGTCCACCACCACCTGTTGGCCCAAAGGGCCTTTTGCTAAGCTAGAAGAAACCTCAGAGATGTGGCAGTGGTGAGCACTGCTCTCTGCAATGTGCTTCCCCAGAGGAGCAAACCAATGGCAATGATGGAGAGCTGGCACATAGTGAGAGCCTCTGGTCTGGAGTGTCCAGACCTTGCCTTGTCAGAGGTCAGGAGTCACCACAGGAGGCACTTTGAGGGTCTCCATGGGTTTCATGCTGATGAAAACCAGCACACTTCTTCCTTCTGACACAACAGTTGAGTGTGTCAAAGAGCTAAGAAGCTCCTCAGTGTTTCACATCACCCTTGATGATCTGTGACATCCCTCCTACTGTGACTAGGTCTGTGAGGATCTCCAGCTGTCCTGTGTCACCAGGCAAGTCATCACCCTGGCCCAGCAGCTCAGCTGCTCTCACCCCCACCCCGTGGATGACGGCACGGGAGAGAAAGAAATGGTGAGTGAAGCAGTACCTGCCCTGGTCCAGGTAATCACAGGAGGAGGGTGACCCTCAGCAGAGCAGGGAAAATCCACACTTTGTCCCTCAGTTGCTGTCTGATCCGTGGGAATGAGGAGAAACCTGGGAGAATCTGGAGGGGGGAAGCAAGGAGTGAGCAGCAGAAAAAACTCAGGCAGCAAGTTTGGGTTAGCTTTCAGTTCATGGGAGAAGAACCAGTGACAGGGCTTAAAACCATCCCCCTGCCCAAACCCCCTGCCCCAGAAACATCACCTGGGGCTCCTCACCCTGCACTATGATCCTTGCTGTGGCCTGGATGGAGCCCTCAGTGTTGCTGGCATTGCAGTTGTACTGCCCCTGGTCTGAGAAGGTGACATTCTGGATGAAGAGTCCTCCAGAGCTGGTGATAGCAAAACGAGGGTCCTGTGGTAAAGAAGAGCCTGTGCCAAGGGTCCAGCTGACGCGAGGGTGGGGGTGCCCAGAGACCCCACACTCCAAGGTGACACTTTCCCCAATCAGCACTTCAGTGTTCTGTGGCTGGATCACAAAAGTGGGCTTGGCTGGAAGGAAATGAGCCCTTTCAGAAACCAGCAGCTCTGCTGCCCACTCTCTTGTGGGCAGAAAGTGTTTGGACTCCTCATGCAACCCAGCTAGCAGCCACCTGGCTCCTCCCTGACTCCAGATCCTTGCTGTGAGCAATTCCCCTTGCACCACTTCCTACCACCTCCTCCCTCCCAGTCCTGGAGCCCCCAGCTTCTGTGTCCCCATCACCCTTAACCCCTCTGTGCTGCTGAATCCCTCCCAGCCTCCCAACACCCTCCCCAGCCTCAAATTACCTTCAATCTCTATTCCTCCAGTTTCCCACTCCCATGGTGAACCTCCTAAAGCTCAGTCCGCCCTATCCCGTAGGCACTCTCCTTCCCACCACACCAAGAGCTCCTGGGCCCATACAAAGCTGGGACTGACTCTGGCTTGGCTCCACTCCCAGCCCCAACCTTCTGAGGGGTGCCCAAGGCTGATTACTTGGGGTGCCAAAGTAGCGCAGCACAACTCCCTGTGTCTTGGCCTCCCCAGCTATGTTCTTGGCCATGCACTGGTAGACTCCTTTGTCTGACTCCTTGGTGTTCTGGATCATCAAGGTGCCATCCTGCAGCAGGTTCAGGCGAGTGTCATCTTTCAAGTCAATCTCATTGCTGAAAAACAGCCACAAAGAGGCAGGATCTGAATGCAGCAGGAGCTGATGGTCTGCCCCTGAACCCCCAGGAGCAGGGGGACTTTGCAGGCACTGGTGCTCCTTGGAGATATTTTGAGGCTTCCATGAAATGTATAGTAAGAGTGATGATTTACAGCACTGAACGTGAGCCCCAGCTCTGGCTTACAGCCTGGGTGAGCTGCTGCTTCCCTCACCATCGACTGCAGATGACATTTATGGCCATGAGGAGAGCAGAGCCCTGAGCCATTGTTCAGGGCAGCCTGGCCCAGAGAGCTTCTTCCCAAGATTTACTAAGTGCAAATATAACAAGGAATTAGTGTTGTTATTTCTATTCAAATGGACTCAAAGGCCTCAAGAGGGCACAAAGCTCTGAGCAAGTCACTGGGGGACCCCAACACAGCCTGGACTCCAACCCAAGAGCTGTGAAACCTCTTCCCTCTCTCCGCGGCGGCCTGCGGCCCCTGGGTGCCAGCCTGCAGTGGGTCAGGTCCCAGTGCTGCCTCCATCTGTGCCAGCACGAGGGACCCTCGGATGGCTGCAGAGGACTGAGGAGGAGGAGGGACCTCTTCCTCCCCAGGACAAAGGTTGAATCCACTCTGCAAAGCAATCTCCCCTGGTGTCTCTCTCACTGCAGCCATATCTCGTCTGAGGAACATTTGTCATCATTCCTCCTCTTGCAGTGCTGCCTTTGGGAGCCTGCCAGAATTTCCTTAACAAACCTTCCAGGGGGCTTAACTCAGCCACACACTTTTGCTCTCTGCTGAAACTCTGCCTGGTGGGGAGTTTGCTGAAGAAGCAAACATGGATCATTTTTATTCATAACCAAGCCTTGCTCAGGCTCCCACAGACAAGCAACTCATAAAGCAGTGAAGTGACTTCAGTTGCACAGCTGCTGCAGCACAGAGGGTTTGATCCTGCAGCATTTCCCAGGAACACTTCAGTATCTAGCAGAGCCTTGTATCTCTGGAGTGTTGCTGCATGGAAAGGGGATCTCCAGGCTACTTTGCTTGGGGAGGAAAAAAATACCAAAGCCAAACAGTACTGAGAAAAACCCAGAGAGGAAAAGCATCCCAGCAGCTAAGGAAAGGCAAGGATGCTGGCTTAGAGGAACACAAGACACTCCTTGGATTTTTCTCTTGATCAAAAGACAATTGCTTGCAGCCTGCAGAGTGTTTGTGGGAAAGCTGCAAGCCCTTGGCATCCATTCCAAATGCAGATGAAATGTTCCAGGTTCAGAAGCAAACACCCCCTGGGTTAGGTGGCCACCAGAGGCTGCTGTTAAAAGGGAGGAAAACAAACCCCATGGACTATTGGTGGGGATTCCTCTTTTCATGTTGCAGCAAACAGCTTCTGCAATTACAGGCAGTGAAGAGCTCGGTGCCTGAAGAGCTCTGCTAGCCCAGGGCATCTCCTGTGTGACTTACTTGTTGTGCAGCCAAATAATCTCAGGCTTGGGGTTGCCCTCTGCCCTGCAGGTGAAATAAACTGTGTTTCCCAAGAGGACATCGACATCGTGGGGCTCAGAGGTGATGCGAGGTCTCTCTGAAAGAACATCCCAGCATAAGCCAGGTCAGAGCAGCACAAACCACCTACAGCCCACTGAAGAAAGACACAGGACAATGGCCACAAACTGGAGCCCAGCAGGTTCCATCTGACCAGGAGGAGAAACTTCTTTGGTGTGAGCGTGCAGAGCCCTGGAGCAGGCTGCCCAGAGAGGTTGTGGAGTCTCCTTCTCTGGAGAGCTTCCAACGCCCCCTGGGCATTGTGCTCCTGGGCAAGCTGCTGTGGGTGCCCTGCTGGAGCAGGGCCTTGGACTGGGTGAGCTCCAGAGGTCCCTCCCAACCCCTACCATGCTGGGATGCTGTGAAGAGTCTACTTCTTAGATCACAAGTTCTTGGCTTGGCACTTTATCCCCAAGAAGACCATCAGAGCAGGACCAAACCCACCCCAGCCCCACAGTAGCAAAAGCTGTTCCCGGGCAGATTTTCTCCCCTGTGAGCCATGTTGGGTTAAGGTGGTGCCAGCAGCTCTGCACTGACTCAGATATCAGCTGCCTGCATCATTAGAGCTTGATGCTGAATTATTCAGCATTTGTCTTTCCTAGCTGGCACCACACCAGCCTAAAAGCCTAATGCCAGCCAAATCTTCCCACCAGGTACTCTGGCTAATTTTCAGGCATCCCACTGTGTGCCCCTGCCTAAACCAGAACAAATTTACATTAATGGCTGTGCTGTGGCAGCAGGAGGGTGTTGGGGGCAGCTTGTTGTGTGCCACATCCCCTTGCAGTGTGTCCCGCTCCATGTGTCTCCCACCTGCTTCCTCTAGACCCTCCCCAGTCCCCCTTCCTTGAGGTCACAGACCCTTTTGTGCCACAATCACAGAATGGCAGGGGTTGGAAGGGTCTTGTGGAGATCATCCAATCCCCTGCCAAGGAAGGTTCACCCAGGGCAGGTCACACAGGAACACAGCCCAGGAGGGCTTGGAATATTGCCGGAGATGGAGACTCCATCACCTCTCTGGGCAGCCTGCCCCAGAGCTCCAGCAGCCTTCAATTAAAGAAATTGCTCTCTGTTTAGATGGAACTTCTGATGTTCAAGGTTGTGCCTGTCCCTAAGCACCACTGAACAAAGCCTGGTCCCACTCTCCTGCCACCCACACTGGAAGTATTGATCAGTATTGATGAGGTCCCCCTCAGGCTGTCCTTCTCCAGGCTAAACAGCCCCGACTCTCTCAGCCTTCTCTCATCACAGAGAGGTTCCACCCCCCTCATCAGTTCTTCAGCTCCTCAAGGAAGAAGGTAGGAAAAGAGTGGCAGGAGCAGTTCCCAGGCCAAAGCCCAAGCCCACAGGCACAGGGGTTTGAGCTCACTCACCACAGTTGAAGTCCTGGGCAGTCAAGGTGAGGATGGAGCGGCCCTGGAGCTCCCGCGGAGCCTCGCAGGTGGCAGCGGTTTGGATGCTGCCCTGCTCTGTGTACCTCTTCAGCAGCTCAGCCAACCACATCAGGTCACAGTCACACAGCAGGGCGTTGGAGTCCAGCCTCCTGCAAGAGCAAGGAGAAGGCAGCTCACCTCCCAGCCTCCTCCTGCTGCCTCCTCCTGCAGGATACAGCAGGGGACCAGGAAGGATCACTCAGAATCACAGACTCATGAAGGCTGGAGAAGCTCTCTGAGGTCATCAGCCCAACCCCACCATGGCCACTAAACACCAAGATGCAGCAGGGCAGGGGTAGGTTGGAGTTGAGGAACAATTTCTGACCCCAAAGGGATTGTCAAGGCCAGGAACAGGATGCCCAGGGCAGTAGTGGAGTCTCCCTTCCTGGAGGGGGTTTGAAGATTAACTTCTCTAACCTGAGCCTCCCTGGCACAACCTGAGCCACAGGGCAGTGGGCTCAAACTGGAACCCAGGAGGTTCTACTTGAACAGGAGAAGAAACTTCTTTGGTGTGAGGGTGCAGAGCCCTGGAGCAGGCTGCCCAGAGAGGTTGTGGAGTCTCCTCCTGTGGAGAGCTTCCAACCCCCCGGCCACTGTGCTCCTGGGCAAGCTGCTGTGGGTGCCCTGCTGGAGCAGGGGGGTTGGCCTGGATGATCTCCAGAGGTCCCTTCCAGAGCCACCCTGCTGGGGTTCTGTGAATTGGACTCCCCAGGTTTCAGAAGGATGTTTTGTGAGCTCAAACCATTGTGAGGACTTTCCAGTAATGTGCATTCCTGCAGCACTGCTGAGCTGTAAGCAGAGGGCAGTTGGATTATAATTACTCACTAGAATAACGAAACTACTAAGTGGTTAACTCAGCTCTGGTGTCCAATCAAAACTGTTTCATAAACTCAGCAGTGGCCTTAGAAGTGCAGCAACTAAAAGCTTTGCCAAGCAGGCACATTCCTGCCCTGGCCCTGGCCCTGGCCGTCTGAACAAAGACAAAGAACTGCTCCTTGCAGGCACTGGTTCTGACTTACAGCCGTTTGAGGGACTCCAGCTGAGCGAAGGTCCCTGGATGTATCCTGGAAATCCTGTTGTTGTGCAGGAATCTGCAACAGGAAAGCAACAGGGCAAAGCATGACTGCGGGTTTGCACTGCACAGATGCCAGCAGCCCAGCTCGCAGCACAAGTACAAAAGCTGCTCTTCAGCATGGGGCTGAGTCCTGAAGGGCTCTGTGCTTGTTTCCAGGAGCTGTTGGGATCTCGTTCACTTGGGCAATACAACCAGACTGAAGTGGAGAGAGGGTGGGGATTGGAAAGGGTGACTCAAGATGTGATGTAACAGGTTGAGACTGGAACCTTAGTCTGCTCCATGCTCGGCAAAGGGAGGAGAAAGGGCACAAAATCCCCACAGGCTGGACCCACCCTGTGTTTGCTCTGCCTGCCCCAGCTCCAGTCCAGCAGGGCCCTTCTCTCCCGCTGCAGAAGCTGAGATGATCTCACAGCAGCAGCCATCGAAGGCAGGCTCCAAAAGACACAGGACAGCTCATGTCCAAAGGACAGCTCATGCCCTGGGCTCAGTATATTTATTAACCCAAAGCCATGAGTAAATCTAACTCAGACAACAGCCTAAGCTGGGCTTCTCCCCCAGCCAAGGCAAATTCTCACTCACAGAATCACCTCCAAAAGGAGCTCTGCTTTTCTTGGGAGATTCTTCTTCTGACTTTATTCCACCCCAGTGTTTTGTGCACACTGCCCAGCAGTGACTAATGTTGACCTTCTGGTCTGAGTAAAACCTCAGCTGGCCTGGGCAGCTGTAGGGCTTTGTGCAGACTTATCCCTGCTTGGGTGGGAACGTGGACATAGCACAATGTGGGAAATCCCCTTCCTGTGCTTCCTTAGGCAAAGACACAATTCCCTTCTCCAGGGAAGGTCTTTTGGGGTTTGCATTTCCCTCCATGTTTGAAGATCAAACTTCCTGCTGCCCAAAGTGTCACACGAACCCAAGATTTTATTTCTGCCCCCTTTCTCCTCACCCCTAGGAGAGTCCCAGCTTTACTCACAGCCTTTCAAGCTTAGGCAGGTCACTGAAAGTCTCCAGCTCCAGGCTTTCCAGGCTGTTGAAATGCAGGTAGCTGTCACACAGAAAACCACTGCAGTTTAATTTGCTGCCCTACAAACTGCAGTTCAAAAGACAGAAGATCTTTCAACCCACCAACATCCACCACCTGGACACCACACCTCCCAGGGCAGATGGAGAAGCCAGGTTGCACTTTGGTGCCTCCACTTCTGCTATGCAAACAGAGCAGCCATGCTGGCTTTTCCCTACCCTGTCAATCGGCTGCTTTTAATCAACACAGGGGAGGACAGATTTGCTCATCTCTGAAGCTTCAGACCACCACCTTCCCTGGGAAGGGTCCTGACCCTGTTAAGGGCCAGGATAAAACCACTGTCCATGGAGAGCCAGCAGCAGCTGCTCCCACCTGAGACCACAGGAGAATCTTCCCTGTGTTTTCCCTGTACCTTGGCATTCCCCAACACATCCTTGGATCATCCCTAGGAAGGAAGAAACAACCTTACTACAAGGCACGTGGTCCTAGCCTGGAAATTGTGACATTTCTGAGGGGGATCATGGACTGGGAGGGGAAGGACCTGAACAACCTGAGAGAACTTTGACATTGGCCCTGCCTGCTGCTGAAGGTGGCACTGGAGACACAGAATTATAGAACAGTTTGGGTTGGAAGAGACCTTTCAAGCTCACCCAGTCCAACCTCCTGCACTCAGCAGGGACATCCTCCCCTGGAGCAGCTTGCTCACAGCCTTCTCCAGCCTCACCTTCAACAGCTCCAGGCATGGGGCCTCAGCTCCCTCCCTGGGCAACCTGTGGCAGTGTTCCAGCAGCCTCCTGCTGCACAACTTGTTCCTCACATCCAGTCTCAATCTGCTCTGCTCTGTTCTAAGAGGGGCTCCCAGCAAATGCAACCACCCAGCAAGAGCAGAACCATCTGGGAGGAGCTGCCTCTGGGCTATTCTGTTTCTGAGCCCAGAATTGGACACAGTACTCCAGGTGTGGCCTCACTGGGACAGAGCAGAGGGGAGGAGAACCTCCCTCATCCTGCTGGTTGTATTCTTACTGCACCCCAGGATACCATTGGCTTTCTTATTACACAGGCATTGATTTCACAGTGGACTCTGATTAGTCATGCATCTACAAATCCTCCTGCTAGTGGAACACTGAGGAATCTTTGGCTAAGCTTCCACAAGTCTGCTTGACATGGAACAGGAGGATGCATGACAAATGGTCCAGTACCAAGAGACTCAGAACCTGCAGCAGAAGGCAGTGTGCTCAAACAAGCCTCAGATGTCTGCTGGCAGAGCTTTGGCCCTTGAGGAGAGCATCTGACATTGTCCATCCAGTGGGTTCTGCTGTTGCCTGAAGGGCTGCCTTGTGCAGGGGGCAGGGACACAGGGCAGGGGCATGGGGGCAGAGCAAAACCAATTCTGTTGGAACCACTCCTGCTGAGACTGCAGGCAGATGGCCCTTGGGGGGTGTTTGTTGGGCTTTATTTCTAGGCATCCAGCCTGGAATGCTCATTGTTCAAACATCACTGCAGCCAGCACCACCTCTGGGAGCCCAGCCCAGCCAGATCCTCTGCTCTCTCCCAGGCCTTCTGGCTGAGCTGGTTGATGAAGAGCCAGCTTGTGCACAAGGCTGGTAGCACTCCTGTTATTGGGAAATCAGTGCTGGGACCTGCTCTTCTCAAATGAAGCCAATGTAGCCTTGCAAACTGGATGCTAAGACAGTAGAAGCTTCATCCTCCCCCTTGCTAAGGTTCTGGCACCTTCCATCACCGGGAACACAACCCTGGGGTTCAGCAAGTTGCTGAATCAGCTCTGACACACCTCACATTCAGCACAGACAAGACCTGTGTGTACTTACAGCTGTTCCAGGGAATGGAGCCCACGGAAGGCATGTTGCTGGATGCTCTGAATTTCATTTTTATAAAGGTAGCTTTCAAAAGAAAATGAAGGAAAAAGCATCAGGGTGAGCCAGGAGGCAGCTATGGACCTCAACCCAATGCAGAGCTTGCTATGTGGGTCCAAGAGCAGTGCTTTATAGCTGTGGCATTGACACCCAGAAATTCTGAGCACAGAAAATGTGTCCCTGACTGACATAGATCAGAAGTTCAGTCTCAAAGAGGTTAAGAAATATGTTGAGCTACCAACTCACAGGGACTTCAGGCTCTCCAGACCTTCAAAGGATCTCCTCACAATGTGTTGTATCTGGTTGTTGTTCAGCAGCCTGTTCAAATCAAGAAAGAGAAACGCAGCTGGTGAAGTCAGCATGGTTGAGGCTGGGGGCATGGCTGTCCTTGGATGGCCACTGAAACAATCCTGAACCTCTGCTTTGCAGAGCTGAAGAGGTTGGTCAGGCAGAGGCTGGATTCTCACACCAGCTGAGACAGCCAGCAGGGTCCTCCCCCAGAGGTGCCCAATGCTGCCGGTTCAAGACTTCTCTCACCTTTTGCCACAGTGGTTTTCACCCCAAAGTTACCATTTTGGCCAAAAAATGGATGAGGGCAATGAAGACAGGCAGAAGGAAGTGGAAGTGAGGGAGAAATCAAATCACTGCTGCCACTCTTAGAAGCACAGAATGAGCTGGGCTGAAAGATCAGCAAGTTCCAACCCCACTGCCGGGGGCAGGGACACAGTCACAGAGTCCCAGCATGGTAGGGGTTGGAAGGGACTCCCAGAGACCATCCAGTCCAACCCCCCTGCCAGAGCAGCATCACCCAGGGCAGGTCACCCAGGAATGCATCCAGGTGGGCTCTGAAAGTCTCCTCAGACTCTCCACTAGAGCAGGCTGTTCGCCAACCCAAAGTTTATTTGATGACTGAGCACCCAAGGACTGGGAATAGCTTGCTTGAGAGCAGCACAGGAGAGAGCCTTTTGTCTGTTTACCCAGAGGACAAAGCAGAGGCAGCAGCCATGCAGGCTTCCTGCCCTGCCCTCCATCACCATGCTTTCATCTCCAGCCAAGCAGCTTGTTCTCTGCTGTCTGATCCTTGGCCCCACTTCTGAGCATGCTAGATGGGCTGAGAGATGGGTGCCAGCTCCCCTGACCTTCCCATGGACACCACCACCCAGCCCCTGCCACACAGCTGGCATTAGCCACTTGTGTCACAGGGGACATGAGAGAGCAGCCAGGCGAGCGGGTCCTGGAGGCAGGGTGACACCAACAGCCTGGGCAGCCTCATGCACCATGGTGCTCTCACCCTCCACTCACCCTTCTTCTTCAGTGCAACAGGTTCAGGCCAGGACTCAAGTCCAGAGGGGAATTCCCAACTGCAATGTGTTCTCTGCATTTCAGTGCTATTTAAAAGCATTACCCTACGTCTGGTTTGCTCTCTTGGCTACCCAGGCCAGTCCAAGGGTGTAGTCAGAGACCCAAGGCAGAGCTCTGGCAGCTCAGGTGGCATGCAGCAGTTCTTATCTCATCGTCTGATACTCAGACAGATGCGTTCCTCCCCAGGGAAAGGCAGAAGCCGTCTCCATTTCCTGCCTCAGGATTCCCCACTGCAATCGAAGGATTTGTCCTGGCAGCCCCTCACAAGTGAGATAATTGATGGAGTCCATCAGCCTGCACGGATTCCAACTGCTGCGCTCGGCCACAGACAGCTCCTGCAAACACTTCAGGTGGCTCGTGCCAGCTGTGGCTGCCCCTCAGCTCCTCTGCACTTCACCCAGGCAAAGAAGTGTGCAACACCATGCCATGCCCTGAGTATGGATCCCAGCTTCAGTCAATAGGACCCCGCCCAAATTCCTGCTAATGGTCTGCGGCTGACCAGCTCTGCTGAGAGCAGCCACCCCGGCAGGCTGAAGCTGGGAAGATCATTATCAGCTGAATCATGGAATGGGTTGGCTTGGAAAGGACCTTCAAGATCATCTAGTTCCAACCTCCTGCCATGGGCAGGGAGACCTCCCACCAGCCCAGGTTGCTCAAGGCCTCATCCAGCCTGGCCTTGAAGACCTCCAGGCAGGAGGCAGCCACAGCCTCCCTGGGCAGCCTGTGCCAGTCTCCCCAGCCTTACTGGAAAGAATTTCTTCCTCATCTCCAGTCTCAATCTGCCCTCTTCCAGCTCAAACCCATTGTCCCTTGTCCTGTTGGTACAAGCCCTTGTCAAAAGCCCCTCTCCAGCTTTTCTGTAGCCCCTGTCATGTACTGGAAGGCCACCAACGGTGTGGCATTGCCCTTTGTGCCAGCTGGTGAAGAGCTCCATTGAGTAGTTGGACTCAGCTTTTACTCCTGAAAAATTCTTCTGGGAGGTTTGAGAGCCACAAGCACCACGAGATCCAGCCCTGGTTCACTAACAGAACATTTTACATTCAGCTTCCTTTAGGTTTTATGTCCTGACCCCCACTCCCTTCTCCTTCTCCACCCTCTCGCTGGGTTGCCAAGCACAGGCTTGAGTTGCATTCTGTGAGTTGCTCTCTGGTTTGAAGAGTGTTTTAAACGATGTGAGAGTTCAGAGCTCAGGCTCAGACCATGCTCTCTTGCCTCTTTTCCTCTGACAAACCACATGCTGCAGTCATGGGCACATGGCGGGGTGGAAGCTCTCCAGAGAAGATTTCACAGCCTCTCTGGGCAGCCTGGCCAGGGCTCTGCACCCTCATAGCGCAGAATTATTCTCCTCCTGTTCAGATGGAACCTCCTGGAATCCAGTTTGTGCCCATTGCTCCTTGTCCTGTCCCTGGGCACCACTGAGAAGAGTCTGGCCCCAGCCTGTTGTTCCTCACCCTTCAGACATTGATCAGCATTGATCAGATCCCCTGCTGCCCGGCCCCTGTTCTCTAGGCTCCTCTCACTGCCCAGCTCTCCGCAGCCACTGAAAGGCTTCAAAGGTTTCCTTATCAGGGTGGCTTCTGAGCTGTCCAACTCAGACACAGCACAGCCACCCTGCCCAAAAGGAGACACAGAACAGAAGCTGCACCAGAATCTGCTGCCCTTCCTTTGGCAGGCCACAGCACTGCAGGAAAAGCCTCTTTCTAAAGTGTTTATTTGCTTGTGCAACATTCTCTGAAGTCCCAGAGCAGAAAGCTGCAAGCTCAGAGCTCTGCATCTGGAACCTGAGCATCTCTGTCCTCCAAACCTTCTTTTGACTGCTCTGGCCAAGCTTTCCCAGCAAGTCTCTCAGGGATTTGAAAGGATTTCTTCTCTTTATTGCATGAAGACCTCTCTGAGTCCTCAGGCAAAAGTTCACCACCTATGAAACATCAGCAAATTCTTCAGCTCTTGTCATTTTTGATGTGGAATAGGACAAAACAAAAGCCCCTGCAGAGAAATTGGCTTGAGGAGGGTCTGAGGTTGGCTCACGCTCTCAGCAAGCTCCTCAGCTGTAGGGGTTGACTGCTGCAAGTGTGAGAACTGATTCTTCCAGCTGCTAGACACCAGGAGCTACAACCAACCATCCACAGGGAAAGATGTTATAGTGGTAGAACAAGAGGGAATGGTCTCCACATGCAGCAGGGGAGGTTTAGGCTGGACACTAGGAAGAGGTTTTCCAGCACTGGGCAGGGCTGTAGGGCAGGTATGACAGAGGGCTAGCTCCTGCCTCCTCTGCCAGGCTGCATGTCTGCACCCAGCTTTAAGCAGAGGGGCAGGAGTCAGGAATCAGAGCCTTGTCTGGGTTAGAAAAGCTCTCCAAGCTCACCCAGCCCAACCAGCAACCCAGCACCACCATGGCCATAAACCGTGGTCCCAAGTGCCATGGCCACAGGTTCCTGGAACACCTCCAGGCATGGGGACTCCACCACCTCCCTGGGCAGCCTGTGCCAGTGCCTGACCACTCCTGCAGTAAAAAATGTTGTCTGAGCTCCAACCTAACCCTCCCCTGGCACAATTTGAGGCCATTTCCTCTCATCCTATCACCTGATACTGGTGAGAAGAGACCAATCCCCATGTTAGGCAACAGAAGCCTGACAGCTGTCAGGGACCTGCCTAGAGCAAGGCAGTGGCAGGGCAGGAGCTGGGAGCTCTTGCAGAGCTCAGCAGGTTGGGTGGAGCATCTCTCCAGCTCCAGGCCTGCCAGCAGCCTTCATTTCCCCAGGGTCCAGCTGAACCTCGCCTGCAGTCCTGCTGGGCTGCTGCCAAGCATCTGCCTGCAGCACACACAGATGACATCATCTGGAAGGGTTTCTGGGCTCAGGAGAGCTTCAGGGGTGGAAGAGCAGGGCTGGAGATCAAGACGCCTCAGCAGAGCTTTGTGATAAGGTAAACCCCTGTGGACTCAGGCTCTATTTTCTCCTTCTAGATATTTCAGCCTCATTTATCACCTATCTGACCACAGCTCAGATCAGAGGAACCCAGCCAAGGTATCCTTCCTCTCCACTCTGTTTTGGGAATTAAGCACCACGTGGTGCCATGGGCTGCTCTGGAGGAGCAGCAGCACTGGCAATGAAGTGTTCCAGCAGCCTACATGTCTGACCCACGAGCAGGGACTTGGGCCATGCCCAGGGTGCTTGAAGCATCCTGCAGTCATGGTTTGGCCAGACAGTGCCACAGAGTGCAACAAGCTCTGGCAAAGGCTGATTGTCAAATGGCAGCTTTTGAGCAGGGCTGTGTGATGAAGCCCTGCTGTACCCCCCCGGATAGGGTATCCCCCCTGTGGGGTCTCCGGATGGAACTTACAGAGTGCTGAGGCTCTTGAGTCTCCTGAAGGCTCCAGGCTGTATCTCCTTGATGTGGTTGAAACGTAGGTCTCTGAAAGCAGAAAATGGGATCAGATCTAGAGAAGCCTCCAGCAGTGGCATCCCCCTGGGAGGAGGGGAGAAGGGCTCTTGGGGGAGCCACAGAATCACAGCATGGCAGGGGGTGGAAGGGACCTCAAAAGATCACCCAGCCCAACCCCCTGCCAGGGCAGGGTCACCCAGGGCAGGGCACAGGAACACATCTAGGGGGGTTGGAAAGGCTCCAGAGCAGGAGACTCCACACCCATCCTGGGCAACCTGCTCCAGGGCTCAGCACCCTCACAGGGGCAAAGTTTCCCTTCTGTTCCCATGGCACCTCCTCTGCTCCAGCTGGCACCCAGTGCCCCTTGTGCTGTCCTTGGACATCCCTGAGCAGAGCCTGGCTCCTGCCCTGCACAGCTTTATGCCCAGCAATGAGGGCAGCCCTCAGGCTCCTCTGCTCCAACCCCAGCTCCCTCAACTGCCCACAAAGGAGATGTTCCACTGCCTGCAGCAGCTTTGGGGCTCTTCAGTCCTACCAGGACTGGAGAAATGGAGGCAAAGCCCAGGGAAGGGAGAAAGAGCAGGGACAATGCTGTGGTCTACTCTTGTTTGCAAAGCAAGCCAACAGCCAGGACAGGCCTGAACTGAAACAATTCAATTTCATAGGAAACTAAAGAGTGAAAAGGACCCAAAGGATCCTTTCCAAGGTCTGCTGCTCACACCCCAAGTGCCATTTGCCATGCACCTCCTTCTGATCTCAGAGGAATGCATCTCTCCTCACAGAGTCATTCTCTAGCTCCTTAGCAAAATTAACTCTGCCCTAGAATGGTTAAATGTGATCAAATCACCTCACAGAGCAAGCATCCCTCCCTGTGCTCCAAGGCTCAGACCAGCTGATCACTGCCTGCATTTCACATTGGTGCCAACTTCACTTCGGATTAGTGCAGCCCAAGGGACTCTGGCACGTTTCAAGGGCTGGTCACAGCTGCATCAGCTTGGAGCCCTAAGGTGTGGGGGGTCTGGATTGCTAAGGGGATCATCAAATAAGGGCTAAGTGGTTTAACCTGAGAAACTCTCCCATGGGGAACAGGCAATGCCTGGACACCTTCTGTGGTGAATCAGAGGTGTGACAAAAGGATTTGTTGCTGCTTCTTTCTAGCCAAAGCACAATGATGAAGCTGCTTTTAATTTTTCCTCCTGCCTTGCCCTGATCTCCCACACTGAGAGGACACACAGCTCTTTCTTGGTTCAAGGCACCCTTTTAAGAGGTAAAAAAACACATCAAGATGCCCCCTGAGCAGCCTGGGCCAGTGGAAGGTGTCCTGGCCCATGGCAGGGCAGGGGGCTGGAACTGGATGATCTTAAAGGTCCTTTCCAACCCAGACCATTTGGTGACTCTGTGCTGATTAGTCCAAATTTCTGGTGACAAGTTACAGAGCACTTGGAGGCAGAGTTGGAAACAAGGATTCTATCCACAGCCAGAAGTTCAACTCTTGTCCTCAGAAGAGGCACCAAGAAGAAGCATGGTCTGTGGAAAACGAAGGTTAGAAAGAGGCAAACTCATCACAGGAGGCTGGAAAACTGAACTGAGAGAGAGGATCCAGGGAGCTAAAAGATCTCTAAGCAAGTACTTGAGAGCAGAATCATAAAGGTTAAGATCTCCAAGGCCATGGAGTCCAACCCTTAACCCAGCACTGCCAACTCCACCACTGAACCACGGCCCCCAGCACCACATCTCCACAGCTTTGAAACCCCTCCAGGGATGGGGACTCCACCACCTCCCTGGGCAGCCTGTTCCCATCCCTGCCACTCTTGCAGTGAAGAAATGTTTCCTAATCTCCAACCTAACCCTGCCCTGGTGCAGCCTGGGGCCATTTCCTTTCATTTTTAGACTGTTCTGTCCCCTGTACTCAAGACAGCAGGAAGAAGACACCAGTGGGGATGTCCCCACCCAGCACAGAACACCCCTGGGGACACAGTGGAGCCCACAGCTTCCTCCCTTCCAGTGCATTAAGAAAACCCCAGGAGTTTTTGCTCATCCATAATGGGTTTTCTCCTCCAGACCTTGCCTTAGCCTGAAGCTTAGCTGCTGCTGAAGGCCATGGAGGGCTGGGCAGGCCATGGCTCTCTGTGCTTGTCTGAGAACCTCCCCTGGAGCTCGTGCCCTCTTCCACAGGAATGTTTGCTTCTCTCTGTTCCCAGGGCACCCTGGAAATGTTTCTTTTCCTGAACAAGGAGCTTTTCATGGGGACCTACCACACAGCTGTTCCCATGCCAGCCCATTCCAGCTGTGTGAGCACCAGCAGCTGGGCTCCCTCACTCCCTCCTGCTGCTTTCCACCTTGGAATGTGCAAAATGGGGAGAATAAACAAAAGCCCCCAACCCCCCCGTGATTTAACCCTCCCCTGTGATTTCAAGGCTGGCAGCCTGGGATTAATCATAGAATCATGGAATGGTTTGGGCTGTAAGAGACCAGTAAAGCTCATCCAGTCCAACCCCCGGCAGTCCCCAGGGACATCCCCAACCAGAGCAGGCTGCTCTCAGCCACAACCAACCTGACCTGCACTGGTGCCAGGCATGGGGCAGCTCAGGCCAGGCTCTCACCACCCTCAGTGTCAAACACTTCTCCCTTCTCTCCACTCTGAATCTCCCTCTTTCAGTTCAAGCCATCTCCCCTTGTCCTGTCCCACAGGCCCTGCTCAAAGCCTGTCCCCAGCTTTCTGATGGATCCCTTTGAGCACTGCAAGGCCACCAGAAGGTCTCCCTGGAGCCTTCTCCTCTCCAGGCTGCACAAGCCCAACTCTCTCAGCCTGCTCACAGCAGAGGGCTTCCAGCCCTGCCAGCATTGTTGTGGCCTCCTCTGGACCTGCTCCAACAGCTCCATGTCTCTGCTGTGCTGAGCACTCCAGAGCTGCCCCAGCCCTGCAGGTGGGGTCTCAGCAGAGCACAGCATGTAGGATATTACAAGATACCTTTCTCCAAGGAAGAAGGAAGCTGCTGCTGGAGGATGTCAGGTCCTCTTCTGCCTTCACACACACAGTGCCTGGAATCCTGGGACAGCAGCTCTCCTCTATCACACAGTCCTGACCCCTCCAGACAACACCAGCTCAGGTGGCTGAGCAGAGAATCCCAGCAAAGCACCACAGCTCTGGCAGGACATTGGGATGAAATATGTGGATCATCTGGGATCACCTGCTCTGGCTGCTGGAACTCCTAACCCCATCAGCGTCTCTCCAAGGATGCCAGAATTTGTGAATGAATGGGGAAAGAGCTCTTCAGGGAATGACACTTGAATCTTGCTGACTCTCAGCTGCTGCCAGAGCAATCACTCCTGACAGTGCTCTGCTAACTAATGAGCAGTGATTAGCACAGAGCCTTCCCTGGCTTTTGAAAGAAACTTCCACTGCTGGTGAATCAATTTAGGCTTTTACAGAACCCTCTGTCACTATGTCAGCTAAGCAGATAATTAGCTGCCAGAGGTGTTCCAGTGCAGCTCCATGGAAGTTACTGGCTTGGCTCCATTAAAGCAGCTTTGGAGTTCCAAACGTTGTGCACAGCAATGGTGCTGGCAGTGCTGGACCATTCCACCCAGGGCTGGCTGAGCAATGGGCAACCACCCATTGGCAACAAGGACACAGAAGCACCTGGAGCTGCTGGAGTGGGTGCAGAGGAGGCCACCAAGGTGACCAGAGGGCTGGAGAACCTCTGCTATGGGGGCAGGCTGGGAGTTGGGGCTGTTCAGCCTGGTTAAGAGAAGGCTCCAGGGGGACCTTAGAGCAACCTTCAAGACCCTGAATAGGGCTGAGGAAAGTTGGGAAGGGACTGTTCAGAAGGGCTTAGAGTGACAGAAGGAGGGGCAATGGTTTGAAACTGGAGCAGGGCAGGATTAGGTTGGACATCAGGAGGATGATCTGCACAGTGAGGCTGGGGAGACGCTGGGACACTGGAACTGGATGTGTCTGAGGCCCCACCCCCGGAGACATTCAAGGTCAAACTTAATAGGGCCCTGAACAACCTGGTCTAGTTAGGGATATATCTGCTCACAGCAGGGGGTTGGAGAAGGTGGCTTTAGAGGGTCCCTTCCAGCCCAGTGCAATCCGTGAGTGAAAGTGGTTTACAAAGAGAGGAGGCATCAAGGTTCCTTTCAGTGTTTCCCAGGGAAGGGAGAGTGTGAAAGACATCCTGAAGACAACTCTAGAGTTAAGTTGTCCACGTCTAATCAGCCCCAGAACACCCATCAGAAGAATGCTCATTTCTCTTCCTTATCCACAGAACATCAGAGTCAGCTCTGCAGGTTCCTCTGTCCTGCCAAACAGCTTCAGCCTTGTCAGGAAGGAAAAATTGCCTTGCTGAGATGGCAATGAAGTCTTCTAGACTCACTGTCATCAGCTCCCCAACTCAGGAATGTCCCTCCCACACAAAAGCCTCCAAATGGTTTTAATAAATGACAGCCTTCATCCCCAGATCCCTACATGGACAGCTGAGCATCACCATCTCTGCTCAGCAGATGAGGAGACCACAGGGAGGCTCAGTGCTGGGGGTTTTGCCAAGTCCTGGTTATTTTGGGGTGCACTAAGCTGAAGGCATCAAGATTTCAGAGAGTGGAGAGGAAAGAAAATATGCTGAGAATGGAAAAGCAGCACCCAAATGATCTGCTGAGGCATGAGGCAGTGCTGGGAGTCTCCTGCTGCAGCTCTCTCCTTGCACACAGCTGCCTGGGGACTTGGGAGGGCACAGCAGACTTTAACTAAGCAAGCACGACAGGGGTGCCCCAGAGCACCCTTTGGAGACTTCAGCTCCCACAAAGAGGGCTCAGCTACCCTGCTCTGCTGAGACCCCACCTCCAACACTGGGTCTGGTTCTGACCCAGCATAAGAAGGACAGAGAAATGTGGGAGAGAGTCCAGAGGAGGCCACAAAGATGCTCCAAGTGCTGCAGCAGCTGTGCCACAAGGACAGGCTGTGGGAGCTGGGGGTGTTCAGCCTGAAGCAGCTGCAAGAGAGACTGTTTGCAAAGGCCTGCAGGAACAGGACCAGGGGCAATGGTTTGAAATGAGAGCAGAGCAGCTGGAGACTGGATGTGAGGAGCAAGTTGTGCAGCAGGAGGCTGCTGGAACACTGCAGCAGGTTGCCCAAGGAGGGAGCTGAGGCCCCATGCCTGGAGCTATCGATTGTGAGGCTGGAGAAGCCTCTGAGCAAGCTGCTCCAGGGAAGGATGTCCCTGCTGAGTGCAGGGGCTTGGACTGGGTGACCTTTGGAGGTCCCTTCCAACCCAAAGTATTCTATGATTCCAAATGCTCCAGGCAGCTGCACCCCCAAGAGTCAGGATGCTCTCCTCAAAAGATTCTGGAAGGTTTCTGGGAAGGGAAGTATGTTCTAAACACCTTCCCTCCCCATCCTCCTTCTGCTGAAGGGACTTCTATAAACAGAGCGTGCAGAAGGCTTTGGTCACCTCAGAAAGGTTTAATGAGGATTAAACACTGCAGTGAAAGAAGCCAGGAAGAGCTCCCACCTGGCAGATGCAGAGTGTGTGGGAGTGCATTTAATGGCTGCATGCAAGGCTATCACAGGCAGAGGAAATGATTAATCCTCTCTTCAACCCAAAGAGCACGGCAGAGACTGCAAGAACTCATTTGCTCTGTAAACCCTTCCCCAACAACTGCAGAAAGTCCTTGATCAAAACTCTGCCCCTTCAGGCTGTGAGCTGCAGCCCATCCTCCTACAGCTGGCCTACTGCAGCTAACGACCCCAGGGAGGAAGAAAGGGACTGAGTGGCCACCAAACAAGCAGCACAATGGTGAAAGGAAGAAAAAACCCTCGTCAAGCTGGCGTGCTTGCCCTGCCCAATTAGCAGCCAGGCCTGTGAGCAATTGGGTCACCTTCAGTTGGTGCCAGCGATGCGTTCAGAGCCCTTTGCTTGTGCCCTCAGCTCCACTCCCCCAGCAGCACTCATTAGGAGCAGTGCATCAGAGAGCAGACTAAGCCAGGGATAACTGGATTGCAACCCATTAGCTGCCAGCCAGAGGGGAACTTCTTTCCATGAATTTCTTCTCCTCATGCCCACAGGTCTCCAAGTTTATTGGTTTAAATGTCAGCTGTAGAACAAATGGCTCAGAAGGTTACAGACCTACTGAAACGTTCCTTGTGCATGTTTCACAGCCGTTCCCTCCTTGGGCTGCTGCCTGGAAGAGCTGCTTGAATCCCAGCAGTGACCAGCAGATCACATCTGGATAATCACGTTCCACTTGAGCAGACAGCAGCCAAAATACTTTTGCAGTTCTGCCCCATGAGGTTTTCACAGCTTCCTCCTCCATACACAGGAAGCCATCCCTGCCACCCTGCTCCCCTCCTGGGACACAGCCAGCAGGATTCCCTAGGAGAAACAGTCCATTGCTAAACCCAGACCTTGGGCCAGATCCTCAGCTGCACCCAGCTGGGACTGGGAGGGAAGGAGGGACATGGTGACCAGAGAGGAGCCAGTAACAGCTCATCAATCCTGGAACTGGTTCCATGCCAATCCCAGCACCGCTGGGAGAAGGCTATGGGCTGCTGGAAGTGAAGCCAGCTGGTGGCAGCCCCGAGGGGGCCATCTGCCAGTGGGGCTTGTTGGAGCACAGCCTGTGCCAGCTACAAGGCTTCCCCACTCTTCCAGGATGGTTAGAGAGGGTAGCACAGAGTCACAGGGGTCAGGAAGTCCCAAACTCCCAGCTTCAAAGCAAACTCCCTCTGGAAAACGCAGCTGCTCCGTGAGGGAATCAAGCTGGGGCTTGTGGCTGGGGCTTGGATCTGCAGCCACTGCCTGGTCCTGCTCACACCAAAGGGCAAATGTGGAAAATAGCTCAATCCCACATTTTCCACTCAGAATAACTCCACGCACAGGACTGCTCTTGCTCTGGTTCTCAGCCTTCCCCCTGACACAAGGATCCTCCCGGGAGGAAGATCCACATGCCAGAGAGCTGTGGCAGGCAGGGGCTTGGGTCAGAAGCATTCTTTGATCCTTCACAATTAAATGTTTAATCCTTCAGATGCTGTTCCTAAGGGACACAAGAGGATGCTGGCTGGCACAGGCCTCTGCACGCACCAGAGCTTGAAGGACTTTTCTTGCCACACATCACACAAAGGCACAGGATCTGCCAACAGGGAACACTCCCCAGGCTCCAGTGTCTGTCCATGGGGATCTGTGCTCATCAGCTTGGGGTTTGGTCACAGTTATGCAGACAGGATTAAAAGAGAATGTTGCAGATACTCTCTCTAGCAGACACTGCTCTGTGAATGCAGCTTGCTCATTCTGGAGCATTGCTGCTTTTCTCTCTCACACCTATGCCCCTCAGCAGTCTCAATCCTGTCTCCCATTCTCTCTGGCTGAAGGTGTCCCTGCTCTCTGCCCTGGGGTTGGATTACAGAACCACAGCACATTGGAGGCTATCTTGCTAAAATCAGACAGTGGAAGGGTTTATCAAATACTCCAATGTTTCAAGATGTAAGGAGAGCAAAGTTTGGTGACAGCTGAGCAAGTCAGACTCTGCAGGTTGGTGTAGAGCAGGTAGCTGCTGCCCAGTGTCCAGCAGGCCATACACTACTGACGAGTCCCACACTACCCAGTCTGCAAGAAGCCACAGAGCACTGAGCTCTTCCACCACCAGCCTAGGGAGGAGGCAAGTCCCGGTGCCCCATGTCAGGATGACTCCTGGGTAGCCCAGCTGCCATCAGTGTCCCACCAGCACAGCTCTGGCAGCTGTAGCAAGTGTAGACATTCTCCTGTCTGCCACCACTGCTGGAACCTCTGTGGCTTCCATCTGCCAAAGCAGGTCTGGGCGGCAGCATCCTGCCTACATCAGGCTGCTTAGGCTGTCAGCTGCGAGGATGCATCAGAGAGAGATGTTCTGGGGAGCACACATTTGGTGTGTGACAGGCACAGGGAGAAGCTCCTCCAACTGCTGTGGAAAGCACTTCACAAGTGACTTCGGGAGCTGGTTAAGCCTAAGCAGGATGCGTGCAAAGATAAACTTTTGACAAGTCTTTCCTACTGTTTACAGAAAAGGTTCTTCCCAGCCAAGGGATCAGCCCAGAGTAGCACAAAGGGAAGAGTTTTGTCCCTTACCACTGCGTCTTAAAGCTGCCTTGAAGTTAAGAATCACAGGGAAGTGCTCTTCTGAATCTGTCAACTGCTCAGGAGTTGACTGCCCTAACTGCCCTGCATTAACTGCCCCTTTTTTACCTCCACCTTTCCCATCCAGACTCAGCCAGCAGCTCCCTCACCACCAGCGACTCTGTCTGTAACTCAGGCAGAAAGTGGAAAGGCAGCACCTAAAGGCTGGCTTAGAAATGCTGTTGCCTGTGCCAGGAGAACCTTTGTTTAGCACAGACAATGTCGGAGCCGCTGCACTTCCCCTCTCTCCCGCACACAAAGCCTGCTCAGATGTAAACTCTGCACCTCTCTGTAAGATCAGTTTAACGTTTGTGACCTTTGGTTCCCCAAAGGCCCTTTCCAGTGACATTATTCTCCCCACACTCCTCATTCCCTGCTTACCCCGGTAATGACTAACCGAAGCCAAACAAAGCAGTTTCTGTTTCATGCTTTACGAGCACGAAGCAGTTTGTGATGCAGGCAATGCTGCAGGGGGAAAAACAAACCCACAGAGGATAAGAATTATCTCTTTGGCCTTGACTTCTTCTTCCTAGAGCCCAAGAAGGTAAGAAGGCAGTAAAATGAAACAGGTACTCACAGTATGCTGGTCTGGGGGGGGATGTCAGGGATGCTTTCCAACATCAGATGCATGCATCTCACTGTAGTCCTGAAGCACAGGCAGCGACTGGGACAGGAGCAGGAGAAACTGGGCAAGAGGAGCAGACACAGCAAGCCTGGGAGGGCTGAGGAGGTGAGCAGCATGGTGTTTGCTGTGCTGGATTTGCCTCGACTCTGAGCTGCAGGGAGCTGACGGGGAAAGGAAAAAAAAAGGAAAAAGGAAAGTTTCCCAGCACTGAGGTCCGGGAGGAGGAGGGGACTCATCAGCATGTGTTTGTGATTAAATTAAGGCAGTTTGACAGTCCAGCCACCCACCCTCTCTGCCATCACTGGTGATCAGCCTGTTCCCACCCCACACACACTTCATCTGAGGTCCTGAACCCCAAACTCCTTGTTTGGGTTCAGTTTTGCCTCCTTACTTACTTCGAAGGGCAAATTAACTCCTCACCATCTCCTCAGGCACACATCTGAGTCTTCATGGATAGTGAGCACAAAATGACCCTGGGCTTGCAGAGCTGAGCAAGGATGCAGGCGGCCCAGGGTCAGGTTTAATAACGGCAAAAGGTTTGCCTTAGCACACTGAGGACAGTGTCTTTTCTAAGAGCCTGCCAAAGCCATCAGGCAGCAGGGCTCTGGGGGTAGAGCCTGTCTCCTATTACATGTGCTTACAAGAGGAGCTGGTGGGACACTGGTGGGAGCAGGAAAATCTACAGATCAGAGATTTTAAAAGGGAGATCATCAACAGAGATAAAAAGCCTGCAAATAAAAAAAAAAAAAAGAAAGGAAAAACCCAAACCACCCCCACCCCCTCCCCCATTAAGTGCATTCTGCAGTTTCTTCTGCAAAGTCAAAGCTGATTTGTGTCAGACAGTTTCTAAACCAGCAGAGTGTCTTTCCCAGGGATGTCATCCAGAGAAGTGGAGAGATTCTGGAGAAACTAAAGAGGGTTGAGGGAAACAAGCACTGAAACCAGCTGGGCCTGAACTGGAGGAAATGCAGATCTCAGCTTGTTTCTTCCACAGGAGGATAAAGCTGAGATGCAGGAGGGACAACTTGTCTCCAGGTGAATTACAGAGTGGTAGGGGTTGGAAGGGACCTCTGGAGATCACCTTGTCCAACCCTGCCAGAGCAAGGGCACCTACAGCAGCTTGCCCAGGGTCACAGTGTCCAGATGGGTTTTGAATGACTCCGGAGATGGAGACTTCACTACCCTCAGAGTAAGGAAGCTCCTCCTGATATTTAGATGGAATTTCCTATGTTCAGCTTTGTGCCTGTTGTTTATTTTCCTTGGCTGGGTACCACTGAAATAAAGCTTGGTCCCATCCTCCTGACACCCACCCTTTGAGTATTGATCTGCATTGATGGGATCCCCCTCAGTCTTCTCTTCTCCAGGCTAAAAAGCCCCAGGTCCCTCAGCCTCCTCTCATAAAGCCGAAGCTCTGGTCCCCTAATTCATCACAATTTGCTGCTATAAAGAAATGACAGCTGTGGGCTCAGCAGGAGTGAGAGGCATTAACCCTCATGAGGACTGAAAAGTGCTTGAGGAGTTCCCAGCATGGCCTCACCTAACCATTCCACATCACCTGGAAGAGCAGCCAGCAGCTTCCCATCCATCTGCACATCTGCTTTGGGCTGGGAGCTACAACAGCAGGAAGAAGGCAACACAGCACTTAACGGTGATTGTTATCTGAGCATTTTGGGGACGAAATGTTAGGGTTTGGGGTCTCACTTACACGTCATAGGTGGGAGATGTATTCTGTCCAGCCACCGAGGGCGTTATACTGCAGGTTTCCTGCACCTAGCCCTCAGGGGATCTGTTCTTTGCCTGCTCTGGCATCGCTGAGCTCTGAAGGGCTCGGCTCGGCTCCTCCCAGCGCTCCTGCGGACCCCACTCATGGCTTGAGTAGAGCGTCCCCTAGCGGCCATCCGGCCCCCGCCTGCGAGCTCAGGCTCCCGCTCCAGCCTCCAGCGGAGGGCAGACAGCTCCGGCTGAGGGACAGCTTCCAAGTGCAGCTCGAGAAGCGAAGTACACCGAGTGCATTCTTCATGTGCAGCACATGAGACAATGCAGGCAGCGCCATCAAAGTCCCCAAGACTTAAGCCATGTCCTCCCAGCCTGGTTGCTCCCTATCCCATCTCTTTCCAAACCAGACTGAGCTCTGTGAGGATACAGCTACTCAGGAGCTGCTCTGTGAAGAAGCAGTTCCAGGAAAATAACCGAAATTGCCCTCTTCAAAGCACACTTCAGAGCTTAGGGCACTCGTGACCGTCTAGGCTGCCTTGAGTGTGGCCAGCAGGACAACAGAGGGGATTCTGCCCCTTTACTCCGTTCTGCTGAGACCTCACCTGGAATACTGTCTCCAGTTCTGGTGTCCCCAGCATAAACAGGGCACAGAACAATTGGAGAGAGGCCAGAAGAGGCCACAAAGATGATCCAAAGGCTGGAGCAGCTCTGCTCTGAGCACAGGCTGAGAGAGCTGGGGGTGGTCAGCCTGGAGAAGGCTCCAGGGGAACCTTAGAGCTGCCTTCCAGTACCTGAAGGGATCCTACAGGAAGACTGCAGAGAGACTTTTCCTGAGGGTGTCTGGAGACAGGCCAAGGAGGAATGGTTTGAAGCTGAGGCAGAGCAGGGTCAGACTGGAGCTGAGGAAGAAGTTCTTCTGTACAAGGGTAGTGAGACCCTGGAATAGGCTGTCCAGGGAGGCTGTGGCTGCCTCCTCCCTGGGAGTATTGACAGCCAGGCTGGATGAGGCCTTGAGCAGCTGAGTCTAGTTGAGAGCTGTCCCTGCCCATGGTGGAGAGGTTGGAGCAGGTGACCTCTGAGGTCCCTTCCAACCAGAACCATTCCAGGATCTGGCTGCTCTACAAACACCTTGCTTCTGCCTGCGTCTTGCTGCATAAACTCTGAGCTCTAAACAAATCTGCACAGCCAACCCCTTCCAGGTTCATTTCTGCTGCTGACAGGAGAGCTGGGCTGGCCACCAGCCATGTGTCTGCAAGGACTGCCTTTGGAATCCTACTTCAGTGCCTAGCAGTTCCTGGGAGGGCTGAGGGCATTTCCTGCTGCTTTGTGGGAATGGGATCTCCAGCCAAGTCAGCAGATTGAAGTGGGAACAATTTGAGTGCAAAAGGCAAGATGTGGGACCTGTACATTTCCCCAGAAGCAGATGTCCACTTGAACTTGAAGCATAGCTCATCTGCCTCCCCCTCTGACAGGTGGGATGCCTGTGAGATGCCAGGAAACACCTTCTGCCTGCACTAACTCATCTTATTTTCCATCATTGTTGTTTTAGAGGGACTTTGAAGCTCTCAACAGGAACCAGAAGTTCACTCCTAAGCCACACACAGCAAAGAAAGTCAACCCTCGTGTCCCAGGTTTAAGCATCTCCAGCCTCTGCTGGACAGAGGGTTTTTACACCAGCAGAATGCAAGGCAGGAAGCTTGGGGCTGGGTTTCAGTTGTGGGGTTGTTTCCTCTCAGCTTTTTATTTGAACTCACACTTCTGCCCCAGCAGCAACATTTCATTAGAGCAGGTTCCCAGAACTGTGATAGGAAGGGGATTAAGGGGACCTGGAGTAGGGAAGAGAGATGTTTTACCTGCCACCTTTAATGTACCTGACACCATTTGTGTGACACAGTCAGAACCTCCCAAAGCAGAAGAGGTTTGGTTTGGTTTTCCACAGCAGAAAAAGATTTTCTTTCCAGCAAGCATCACATGAAGGAAATCACCAAGAGTGAACTGGTCTTGTGTTGGTGCAAGAATGAAGGTGATGGCCCTGCTCTGGTTAAGATCTCACCTGCAGGGCTGTGTCCAGCTCTGGACTCAACACAGGAAGGACCTGGACCTGATGGAGAGGGTCCAGAGGAGGCTATGAAAATGCTCAGGGGGCTGGAGCAGCTCTGCCACAAGGACAGGCTGAGGGAGTTGGGGGTGTTCAGCCTGGGGAAGAGAAGGCTCCAGGGAGACCTCAGAGCAGCCTGCCAGCAGCTGAAGGAGCTACAAGAAGGCTGCAGGGGGACTGCTCCCAAAGGCCTGCAGGGACAGGACCAGGGGCAATGGTTTGAAATGAGAGCAGAGCAGATTGAGATTGGATGTGAGGAGCAAGTTGGTGCAGCAGGAGGCTGCTGGAGCACTGCCACAGGTTGCCCAGGGAGGGAGCTGAGGCCCCATGCCTGGCGCTGCTCAAGGTGAGGCTGGAGAAGGCTGTGAGCAAGCTGCTCCAGGGGAGGATGTCCCTACTGAGCACAGGGGGTTGGACTGGGTGACCTTTGGAGGTCCCTTCCAACCCAAACCATTCTGGGATGTGCTGTTTGCTGTTGTGATCCATTCCCTCTTCCAGCTGAAGTCAAAATATTATTCTCAGTAGTAGCAAATTAGAAACTTGAACATCAGCTCTGAGCAATCTGCACTCATGAAGTGCTGACAGAGCACAGGAGGCATGAGAGTAGCTGCAGTTCAGAATGACTCCAACAAATCCCTCACCTTTGGTTCAGGCAATTCCTTGAAGTACAGAAATAGACTAAATGACCTTTAGATAGCTGTTGCCCATAGGTCTAGCAGTGAATTCACTCTGTCACCATCCTAATATGTTCAATCCAGAGCAGTTCTGGCTGTGCTAATTCCAAACCACTGCTTGCACAACTCCATTCCATAAAGGTTTGGAAATCAGCAGCTGGGCAGGTCTGAGAGATGATTTTCTGAGGAGTTCACCTAAAGCTATGCAGCTGCACCACATCATTAAATGCCTTTCTTCTCTTCCCCCACCCCAGAGTTTCAGTTAGGGAAAGAAATCCTTCTCTACAGAGTATCCTGGTCACCAGAGGATGCTAAAAAGTCTTTACTGAATTTATTGATACAGAAACACCTCTCAGAGTTGAAATTGAGTAACACTTGTGCATGCCTCAGGCCAACCCCACTCTAGTTTCTGCAGAGAGCTTTGTTTTGGTAACTTACACACTAATGATAAAAGCAGCTTCAAGTTCAGTTCTTTCTGCATGTGTTTGGTGGCATCAAAACCTAAAAGGAAGTTACAATGTTAAAATGAAGAGAAAATCAGAGCAGGAAATAAATCCCCAGCCAGCCTCCAGACTCTGCAAAGGCAGCTGCGCTGCAGTTAATCCACAAAGAAAACCAAAGTGCAAGTGTCTGTGCACAGGGGAAAGGGCTTTAGCTGCCCTTCATTGCCAGGCTCTGAGCAACCCCAGCTCACAGCTGTTCCTGCACATCACATTCCTGCTATGGGGTTGTTTGGGTCTCTGGGGTCTGAGGATACCCTGACAACCCAGAACAAAAATGTCCTGTGCCAATATTTATTTAGTCAATGACTTCCAGGAAAGAACAGCAACATTCGTTTAGGCATCTTGTAGAAAGCTACAAAAATCTAGCAAATGCAATTAAAAACAAACAAACAAAGGCAAATCTGGTGAAAAATCTGCCGAAAGATCTTCTGATAGCCAGGGGTAGGATGGGGATGAAAATCCAACAGGGGTAAGTGAAAAAGAATTCTCCCACCACTGGCCAGCTTGAACAGGTTCTCAGCAAGACCTCCATAGAATCACAGAAAGGTTTGGCTTGGAAGGGACCTCAAAGCTCATCCAGCCCCAGTCCCCTGCCATGGGCAGGGACCCCTCCCCCAGCCCAGGCTGCTCAGGGCCTCATCCAGCCTGGCCCTGAACCCCTCCAGGGAGGGGACAGCCACAGCCTCCTGGGCAGCCTGTGCCAGTGTCTCACCACCCTCACTGGAAAGAGTTTCTTCCTAATCTCCAGTCTCAATCTGCTCTTCTCTGTATTTTCCTATATCCAACCCAAAACATCAGGTGCTTCAAAAGAAGTTTTTTTATCAACAAACTGTAGTGTGACCTGGCAACCAGAAGCAGGAGCACCCTGTGCTATGCAGGGCTACCAAACTGTGCCACAATTCAGACAGGCACCTGCTCTGACAGCTGAAGAGCAGAAAAGCCTCCCAGATGGAGGTGACAGCCTGTGGGGAAGCACAGAGAGGGATCACCCCTTGGTTATGCTAAGCCTCTGCTGACCACCAGCTTCAGGACTTTCCTCTGCAGGTAGACATTCCTGGCAGTTGCCACATTCACACCAGAGCTATTTGCATGTGTACAGGAAACCATCAGCTCAGTGGCCACAGAACTGCCCTGTTTGAACAATGAAACAAACACCTAAGGGAGCAAGGTGCTTTGGGGTACCCTGAGACCAGAAGTGGAGCCTGGGGAAACCAGAAGCAAAACACAGCCTACAGCCATGTTAGGTGCCAACAGCCATACGGCAGACACCACATTGCCTGATACTCTTTAAAAATACACCCAAAAAATTAAGAGAAAGGAAGAGTTCTCCACCTCAGACCCAGACATCAAAGCCATCTCTTTATTTTCAAGCCACACAGAGCCTGGAGTCACTGTTCAGCACTGAGCAAGCTGTGCCACCCAGCACCATTCACCGAAATCCCAGCGGATTTGTGGCCGCTCCTCATCCATTCCTCCTCACACAGCGAGGTGCCAGCCCAAGGCAAAAACCCAGAAGTTATCAAACCCAGCTGAAGCCCTTCTGCTGGGGCAATGCCCTACCATAGCTTCATTACCTACTGAGAAGGGAGCTTTAGCCCCCTCTGAGCTTTGGGGATGTCTGACATCAACAGAAGCTTGAAGGCTTCTCTCCAGCCTCTAACGGTTTAGGTAGATTCTTCCAACAGGCTGATCCAAACTTCTCTTCCTAAACCTATCTCCTTCCATCACCATTTCAGGAAGACTTGGGGATAAAAATTCAGAGCTCACATCCACAGAACTGCAGGGTGCAAGGTCCTCCTGCAGGAGCCTGTTAAAACATCTGCTCAATCACTGCAGGAAGAAAATTGCCTAGCACGGGGATCCACATCCTTCCACCTAGGTGCATGGGTGGTGTGTGCACGGCTGTGCCCCAGCCACCTGGCAGGGTGCACACACACAGGAGCACCAAGGACCACCACTGTGGCTTTCTAGACTGTTTTCAGGTTCTCCACACCCTCCACAGAGCTCCACTTGGCTGATTCACCAGGACACAAAGGGCTCTGCTCAGCCCAGCACGCTGCACTCCACTCTCTTCAGCACAGCAGCAAAATCCACAGATTCTGCCTTCACAGACAAGTTTTCACCACCTCTCTGCTCTGCTTCTCCTCTCTACCCTCTTCCCCACCCAGAGCTACTCTGTAAACATCTCCACAGACAAGAGCCCCAACCCTGACTCTCCCAGCATCCTGCCCAAGCTGATCAGGTTTGCAATTCTCCCCTTGCCTCCACTGCTTTAACAAATGAAACCAAGCAAGAGCTTTGCCTCTCTCAGAGCAACTCGCCAGAACAGCTGTTTCCCCACCAGGAAAACCAATGTCCTCTGAAACATTTATACTCCTTAACCTTTTACTGACAAATTACAGCTCATTTCTAAGCAAAACTGAGACCAAGCAGCAAGGAGCTGATGTTTTCCTTCTTGTTCAAAACCTGGATAGCACCAAGGGTTAACACCAAGGATTCCTCCCTTCCTGTCAGAGCTGTGCTGTTTTCAGGTGACTGGAAGGGGCAAGATTTGCCTGGGTTAGTTCTTACTCATCATCTCCAGCCTCCCTTACACACACACCACAGGAAAGCTGTGGCAGGTGTGGTGGGAGAGAGCAGAGACAGTCAAGGTCTTTAGGGAACTGCTTGAAAGGATTGAAACCTGCAGCTCAGCAGAGCAGCCAGGAGGCATTTCGTGTCTCTGCTCAGGCAGTCTCAGTGAATTCAATCCTCCTCTCCATCAGCAGTGAGCATTTCACCAACTTGCTTCCTAAGGAATCCCTGCTGCAGGATCAAACTCTAGCACACAACCGAGGAGATAGAAGGAACTAAACAAAAACTTCAAAGCTATCGAGTTTAAGTGTACAGGAGCCACATTCCCCAGCCAGCCTACTGCCTCGGGTGGTCGTTTAGCAGGCAAGCAAGTGGTATACGTTTGTCAAGCCCTAAGTAGCATCTTCTGCCTCCTCCCCACTCTTCTAGGAGGAGGGGATTACTTCTCCCTGTAATACAGCAGGTAGTATTTCAAGGGGTCAGGCAAAGGCAGGCTCAAGACCTTTTCTCTCAGAAAGTTTATAGGGGGCTCTGGCTTTAGTTCAGAGGGTTTGGGATCCTCCTCCTCGCGCCTCTCCTCCTCGGTGTCCTCGCTGTTGTTGTTGTCGTCCGAGGGGCTGGAGATGCGGCTGGCGAACACCTCCTTGTCCAGGAACACGATGGTCTCCAGCCGCCGGCGGCGCAGGCGGCGCCGCTTGAACCGCGGGGGCTCTTCAGCCCGGGGCCACTTCTGCTCAGGGCTTCTTGGTGGATGATCTTCTTGATAGTTCCTCTGATGGCTATGCGAGCCAGGTCCTGGAGGCTGCGAACAGCCACGGGGGCTGAAAGAGAAGGAGGAGAGTGAACAGGTAAGGGGAAACCTCCCTCAAATGTAGGGTCAGAGAATGGAGGCAGGCACGGCGGAAAGCCTGGGGCTGGAAGGCAGCTCCACAGATCGAGTCCAACCCCCTGCCAGAGCAGGGTCACCCACAGCAGGTCACACGAGAATGCATCCAAACAGGTCTGGAAAGTCTCCAGAGAAGGAGACCCCACAACCTCTCTGGCAGCCTGCTGCAGGCCTCCAGCACCCTCCCAGTACAGAAGTTTCTCTTCACTTTGAGGTGGAAGTTCCTGGGTTCCAGTTTGTGTCCACTGCCCCTTCTATCACAGGACACCACTGAAAAGAGCCTGGCCCCTGCCTCTTGCCCCCACCCTTTAGACATTATAAACATTAGTCAGATCCCCTCTCAGCCTTCCCTTCCCCAGACTGCACAGCCCCAGGGCTCTCAGCCTTAAGTACTCACAGGAAAAGTTGTATTTGCTCAACATTAAAATCAGGCCACTGGAATTCCCTGCTGGGGTTACAGAACCAGCTCCATTCAACTGCTGTCAGCTCTGACAAACTGGGCTGGAAGTTGCCAAACAAACATTTAATTACACTTTTCTCTCATTAACTGAAGAAGAAGAATGGGATGAAGGAAAAACTTCATACTTGATGTCACATCATGGAATCACAGAATGGTCTAGCTTGGAAGGGACCTCCAAAGGTCACCCAGTCCACCCCCTCTGCAGTCAGCAGGGGCATCCTCCACTAGATCCTGATGATCATTTTAAGATACAGGTGTCTTAAAGATTACACAGGTGCAGACTTAGTGACTGAAACCATGGCTGCTTGGTAGTTCAGAGAGGGTTATTTTCCTGCTGGAGATAACCAGACCTGAAATCTAATCAATTCTTCAATAAAATAATTTTTGCCTTCAGCAAGGCCAAGTTCTTCACTTCTGAAACCTCAGCCTGCCCTTCAAAAGCTGCTTCAGACCTGAGTAGGTGAAACAAGGCTGGAAACCATTTGCTAGATGTTAATTATAGAAACATACAATAGGTTATGGTGTTAAAATCCTCCCCACCACGAGGGGCTGGACAACTGTTCTGCCTTCAGCACTTCTTTGCTGCCAGCCCAGAAGTGCACAGCACAACTCCTGAAGCTAAAGAGGCAAAACGTCTTGCTGCACACACATCACATCCATGTACTGAAATGCATCAAAACTGCACCACAGAGCTCTGTTTTCTGCTGGGAGGTGAAAATCCTTCAACCTGAATGAAGGAATCAGAGAGAAAATGCACGGAATATGCAGCTGCAGGTCTCACTGCAAAGCCACCACACAGAGCTCGCTGAAACAGGCACTGAAAGGACTTCCCAGCACTGGGAGGGCTGCTGCCTGAGCTGCTTTTTGTCACGCAGACACCTTTCCCGAATAAGAACAAAGCCTGACTAATCCCTTGATGGAAGTGTCTCTGCCTTCACGTGCTCTTAAGAGGCCCTTCTGCACGGCAAGCTTAACCTCAGGTTGAGGCCACTGCCTACGGCCTGCATTTCAAACAGCTCACAGAGAACTGCACAACTTGTCCCTCCCTCAAGCATTGCAGGTCCAGAATCATTCTGAATTCTGGGAGGGGAGAGCCCCTGAGTAGATAAAGATGTTTGTTGACAGGCAGTGCTTGTGTATTTGTCAGCCCCATGGCCTGAGAACCGTGGCACTACACCACCCCGGAGCAGAACAGATGTGTCTGGGTGTGCGAAAACAACTTCCCACCAAGCTCAGGAACGGTTTCACACGCAATCACGACCTGGAATGAGGAATCTTGCACCAGGCCTTCAGTTATTTTGTGGCCTGAAATTGTGCCAGGGGAGGCTTAGGTTGGAGCTCAGGACAAAAATTCTTTCCTGAAGAGTGGCCAAGGACTGGCACAGGCTGCCCAGGGAGGTGGTGGAGTCGCCATCCCCGGAGGTGTGCAAGAAACCTGTGCCCATGGCACTTGAGGACAGGATCTGATGGCCAGGGTGGTGTTGGGCTGATGGTTGGACTGGATCACCTCAGAGGCCTTTTCTTTTCCAACCCAAACAATTCCATGATTCTATGAAACACAGAGTGACAAAACTGTTCAAAGCAGGAAGAAGTTGAAGTAATTTTCCCCTGAAGGATTCACAGGGGTATGACATCTAGGGAGGCAAGGTGGACACCAAAGCCCCAGAGCCAAGGCAACCTCCCCCAGCCAGGAGGGTCTCTACTCACGCAAGTGCACGAGCCTGGACTTCCCTGAGTCTGCATGGCTTGGCTGAACCAGGGGAGCAAAGGACACAGCCAGGATCTTCTTGGTCTCCCAGGCAGAAGGGCCAGTACGAGTGATCTTGGTCAGCTACAGCACAGCAAGGAAAGGATTGTCCACTGTGAGAGTGACAGGCAGAGCTCTGCACTCACACACAGACACACACACACACACAGAGAATGAAAATGCAATTTTTCTGCCTGGACAAGTGCTGAAAGCTACAAGAGGAAAAGTTTAAGTAACCAGGAGAGACTCTGAGGCTTTTTTGAGAACCTTGAGAGCTCCTGACAAGATTAACCCCAAGGAACTTCATCTGTTGCAACAGCAGTTTGGGTCCCCCTGCTTTTCCAGATCTTAGAACCATGGAATCATTCCATTTGGAAAATGCCTCCAAGATCATCATGTCCAGCACTACCAGGGCACTACTAAGCCATGGCCCTCAGCACCCCATCTCCAGGGCTCTGAAACCCCTCCAGGGATGGGGACTCCACCACTGCCCTGGGCAGGCTGGGCCAGGCCTGGACAACTCTTTTGGGAAAGAAATTGTTCCTCCTGTCCAACCTAAACCTCCCCTGGTGCAACTTGAGGCTGTTTCTTCTCATCCTGTCACTTGCTGCTTAGCTTCAAAAGAAGTCACTTCACCCCTACAGAAAGAATTTTTGCCCACAGCATTTCTGAACCAGTTTAGAAGGAAAAAAACAACTCTGTGATGCTTCTGGTTTCCTTACATGATCCAAAGCCACACAAGCTTGAAGCCCTACACTGAAGGGCTGATTTCAACAGAAGCTGAACAACACATCCACTCCTCTGCTGTCTTGAGGCAGCTCAGCACAGCTCCTGTTTATTCCTAAGCACTTCCTGAAGCTTGTTGGGTTTGCAGTGTGTGAGACACAGAGCAGCTAACAGCTCCTGCTCAGGCTGCTTTACCAGCACAACCCAGCAGACATTCCCTCAGCAATGCCAACCTCCCAGCTGGTTTCTTATCTCTTCTTTATGTTCTTCCTTCTACCTAGCTTAATCTCCCCTCTGTTAGTTTAAACCATCTCCCCTTCTCCTGCTGCAACAGATGATGGAACTGGCAGCTGATGCAACATGCTGACAAGTCTTTGCAGCATGGAAGTTCCTTTGCAATGAGCAGCCCAGAATTAGTGACAAATGGCAGAACCATGAGCAACAAGTGGTGGACTCCAGGCCTTCCTCAACTGCTGCACAGGGGCAAGCTGAAGGAAGAGCTACTGACCAAACTGAGATGAGGATAAAGAACTGGAAGAGATGTAAAGATCACTCAACCTTCTCCTCCAGAGGCATGACAAGAATCCCCCCAACTTTCAAGAGGTTCTTCATGTAGTCTTCATGCTCCTTCTGGACACCAGCACCGCAGTACACACGATCGTACTGCGTACAGTCCGGAGAGATCTCCAGGCAGTTGCCAGTAACAAAAGATGGCTCACAGAACTCAAACCTGGCAGGGAGGGAGACAGGAGTGGGACAGGAGTGTTACAACTGAGCAAAGGAACTGGCTTTGTGACTCTGACAAAAATGAAACCATGGAAAAAGAAACCCACTGGAGCACAGAATCAGAGAGCAGTGTGAGCTGCAAGGCACCGCTCACCAGACCAGCCTGCCCAGGGCCTCATCCATCCTGGCTTGGAGCACTTACAGGCTTGGAGCCTCCAGAACTTCTCTGGGCAAGCTCTTCCTGTGCCTCAGCACCCTCGTGGGGAAGAATTTCTTCCTTATGTCTCATCTAAACTGAGCTTCTTCCAAGTTTGAAGCCACAACTTCTCATCCTGTCCTCCATGCCTTCTTGCACAGTCTGTCCCCAGCTCTCCTGTACCCCCTTCAAACACTGCAAGGCTGCTCTAAGGCCTCCCTGGAGCCTTCTCTTCTCCAGGCTGAACAACCCCAACTCTCTCAACCTGGCCTCACAGCAGAGAGCTTCCAGCCTTCTCATCATTGCTGTGGCCTTCTCTGGCTCTGCTCCAGCAGGTCCCTGTCTGTACTTTGCTGAGGACTCCAGAGCTGCCCCAGCACTGCAGGGGGAGTCTCAGCAGAGCACAGCAGAGGGGTAGAATCCCCTCCCTGCCCCTGCTGCTGGGGATCAGCCCAAGACAGGCTGAGGATAGGGCTGGGCTGGGAGTCCATGCTGTTATCTATGCAGAAGCCAAAAAACTTTCAGTCTGCTGCCAACATCAAGAGCACTCAGCCCCTGCCATCAGCAGCTGTCCAGTACAGCAGAAACAGCACAAGGCTGAGGAGTTCAAATTCCAGCATGTCACAACTTTAATTCTCTTCCTCCCACAAGAGGAGCTCTGTCAGGTATGCAGAGGCACTTCCCTGTTGGAACAAACTGAGAGGGATTCAAAACCATGACAGGCACAACTTTTCTGGCTGAGGTTGCTGCTGGCAGTGGTTATCTTGCTGCAAAGTTATTACTTGTGGCATCAACAAAATGAGGGTTCTAAGGAGGAACATAAATCAAAGGCCAAGCAGCTTTAGTACCAACTCCATCATCGTAAAACTACCTTCTCATTTTAAACCAGCATTTGTCTTCCCCTCAGATAAAATATGAGGCCAACACAGTGATCAGTTCATATTCTTCTGATAAGCAGACTCATGGTCACAAACCTAACTGTTGTAGAATCACAGAATTGTTTGGGTTGGAAAAGCCCTCTGAGATCATCCAGCCCAAGCATCAACCCAACAGCACCATGGCCATCAAACCATGGCCCCAAGAGCCATGGCCACAGGTTTCTTGAACACCTCCAGGGCTGGGGACTCCACACCCTGGGCAGCCTGTGCCAGTCCCTGACCACTCTTGCAGGAAAGAAACCCTTCCCTGGCACAATTTCAGGACATTTCCTCTTATTCTGTCACCTGACAGTAGGGAGATGAGACAAACCCCACCTCACTCCAACCATCTTTCAGGGAGCTGCAGGGAGCAATGAGATCTCCTCTCAGCCTGTTCTCCAGGCTCACAACCCCAGTTCCCTGGCACTATCTGCAGGTTTCCAGCTGTACCTGCAAGTGCATTTTCAATTAAACAACCTTCCCCAGCTCCCCTAAGCTCTGCAGCTCCACTGCTAAGAACACTGAGCACACTCCTGAACCTCCCTCCACAGCACAGACCAGCATCGGAGGTCACACACAGCAGCTCAGCAAGCCTAAGAAGCCACACTGCTCAGATTACCCTGGATACAGAGCTGCCACACAGGAGCAAGAGCTGCTGTGACCAAACCCAAGTGCACACAGGGAAGCCACAGATTCCCTGCTCTTACCTGTCAAAGCTGTCACTGGTTCTGATGAAGAAGTCCAGCTTCTGCTTGGCGTACTCGATCACATCGGAGTGGAGCTCCACGCCGTGGTTAACGCCGAAGGGACCTGCGGGTGCAGAGCTCTGAGCAACAGACAGCCAGGACCTGCCAGCACAGAGAGCTTCTGGGTGCTTCCCAGAACACACTGCTCCCTCAGTGCTCCAGTGGGACCTGCAACCCTTCACCTGCCACTTCTGGCAGCACATGAGGTTGTTTGGCACAACTGACTTTGAATCCTTTCCTCTTAACTAGGCAGGAAATTCCCTTGTAGGAGAGAGATGTTGATGTTCTTGCTGGAAACCTGACCACCTGGAAAACATCGCAGTGGAGAGCACTGACCTCTGCCTTTAAAATCCTCCCTCTAAAAGACAAAACTTCCTGTTCTTTCTACACCCCTTTTATATGGCAAAAGCCTCAAAGGAGGCGGGAAAGGCTACCAGACATTGTCTCAGCAGCAAAACTGTACTGAGGAATACAGAAGTTGTTCAGCATTTCATAGTTAGAACTGACTTCATAACTTCCAAAGCTACAACAGGATTCAAAAGCCTTGGAGTTACCTGCTGGCATCCTGGCTAACCCCAACAAATCACAAAGGGCAGATGGGAGTGAGGCTCTTCCCTGACCACAGCAAATGTTTCAGCAGCTAGAATTGGTGACACCTCCCCAAGAGGGAAACACTGAATCATAGACTGGTTTGGGTTGGAAGGGACCTTCAAAGGTCCATCCCCTCTGCAGGCAGAGGGACATCCCCAACCAGAGCAAGTTGCTCAGAGCCACAACCAACCTGGCCTGCAATGGGGCCAGAGATGGGGCAGCTCAGGCCAGGCTCTCCCCACCCTCAGTGTCAAACACTTCTCCCTTCTCTCCAGTCTGAATCTCCTCATTTAGTTCAAACTGTCTCCCCTTGTCCTGTCCCAACAGGCCCTGCTCAAAAGTCTGTCCCCAGCTTTCTTCTGGCCCCTTTATGCACTGCAAGGCCACCAGAAGATTTCCTTGAAGCCTTCTCTCCTCCAGGCTGAACAAGCCCAACTCTCTCAGCCTGGCTTACAGCAGAGGGCTTCCAGCACTGCCAGCATTGCTATGGCCTCCCTGGCCCTGCTCCAACAGCTCCATGTCTGTGCTGAGGACTCCAGAGCTGGCCCCAGCCCTGCAGGCAGAGTCTCAGCAGGGGGCAACAGAGAGGCAGAATCCCCTCCCTCCACCTGCTGCCCATGCTGCTGGGGATCAGCCCAGGCGTGGGCTGGCTCTGGGCTGGGAGCACTCTTGTACCCTGTGGTCACTTGCTGTCCACTCTGCAGCACAACTGCTGACTGAAACACATCAGGCTGACTGCAGTAGTGTAACTGCACTTTGATGCTGTGTGCCCCCTGCAGATGTGGGCACAAAGCCAGCTCCAATTCATGAACTGCTTTCCAGAGATCATCCCCACCCCTGTGCTTGGAAGAGTCAGAACTGGATCTCAAACATGCTTCAGTCTAGACAGGACAGTGTGGAAAGAAGCCAGGCATGGAGAAGTTTGTTCCTGTGGGCGTGCTCAGTGCCAGTGTAACGATGGCACTGCTGCCCCTGAGCTGGGTTCTTGCTTCTGCAGAAATAAACCCAAGTTTGTGTCCAGTCTCACAGGAATCTTCTACAGCCACTCATGCAACTACACTGCCCCTTCTGAACTGACACAGCACTCTGGGTCCCATCCAGCTCCAGAGAGAAGGCTGCAAGGTGCTGATCACCTGGCCAGCTGGATGAAGGTGTTCTTTATGCCCCTGCCTGCTCCTCAGTGTCAGCACCTGAGGAAGGCTTCACTGCCACTTCCAAAACCTCTTTTTTAACCTAGTGTAAACGATTAAGATGACTGAAAAGTTATTTACCCAGGATGAGTCCAACCATAGAGCTCAGATAACCAGTGCCACTGCCAAGATTCAAAAAGGACAGCCCTGGCTGCAGATCCAAAGCCTCCATCACCTCAGAGTAAATGCACGGCGCCGAGAGATGAATGTTGCCGTGCTTCCAGGCCAGATCCTTGTAGGCATTGTCCTTGAACTCCTCCAGGTAGTAATCCGCTCTGTCGATGGCTCGGAAGGCCTGCTCCACCAGCTCCGTCCGGATGTACTGCGCCTCCTTCAGGTTGTCAATCAGCTCATCGTTGTCCTCGCCTGCGCTCACCGCACCTCCCATCCTCGGGAGCTTGCCTGAAGCACTGAAACTGACAGAACGATGAGGAAGGTGAGGCACAGAACGTGCAGCTAGTCATGCTGAAGCACTCTGAGACCTTTAGGCGCTCTAAGGACCACAAGCAGCAGCAAAACATCCCCACCAGCATCTCCATCCACCCCCACCCAGACAATGAAGACCACAATGCAGCAGAGCTGGCATGGAGCAGCTGACACCGGTGGGGAAAGCCACCCCAGACACGTGCAGTGCCTGTCTTCAAACACCACCAACGCTTTACTACCACATCAGCTTTTCCACTGAAGCCTTTTATATAAAGGATTATTCCAGCTCCTGTGCTCACAGGCCATTTTTCACTGCAGATCCAGCCAGCAGTGCACGTCTGGCTCGTCTGTTGGAACTCCTGCCACCCAGGGACTTTCTATCCCCAACAGTGCTGGTGGGAAACTGACAGACTAAGGCATGGGCAGAAAGAAGCTGAAAAATCTCCAGTTTTCTTTTCACAGAGGTTAAAACAACTCAGAGCCAGAGAAAAAGCTTCAGCAAATGCACTTTGACACAACCCATCCTTGGAGCTGGAGCCACCATCATTGGTAAAGCACTTGCAGCAACAGCAGAGTTTCCACTGAAGCCTGTGGAACTCCTTAGGTCTGAACTCTGAGACGAGCCAGCCCTCAACATGGAAACTCTTTAGTGACAGATTTATGAACTACAAACACTTCTGAATTCACCAACATGATCATCTCCAGCAACCCAGCCAGGCTGGTCGACATGGAGGGAAGACAAGCAAACACCTTCCTTGGCAGTGCATGACACTAAACACGGCTGCAGGCTTCATGCACAAAACACCTGTAGATTTGGAAGGAAAAGGTGGAGGGGGAGAATAACTCAGAATTTAGCAGCCCACACTAATCCAGCTTTTCTTCCCATGTCTTAACAAACTAAATCCTTTTCAGAAAACACGAGGTGATTTGTTTTCAAAGGCACTGCTTTTCTCTGCTCACAATAACCACTGAGGCAGCAGCTCCAGAGCTCATTCCTGCCCAGAGCTAAATTGTTGGGCTGTATTGGTTCCATTCAGCAAGAGCAAATTACACACTTTCAACTTGCAGAGGAAACAAAGAAAAGCTAAAGGAGTCTGAGGAAATGTCACAGCCACTCAAATAGCACCCATCCTACCTGTGGAGACACACAAAGCAGGGCACACCCAGGCAGAGAGCTCCAGCCACTTCTGGATACACTCAAGGCTCAAACACAGCAATCCAGATCAGGAATAAAACCTAAACAAAACTCCACCCCTCCCCTTTCTGTAGCTACTCCTTCATTTTCCCTACAATAAAATGATTGTCTTTTACCACTTCACAGGGGAAAGGCATCCAGCTGAAGCCCTAGGTGGGTTCAGCAACCACCAGGGTTCTTTGTTGTTGTTCTCCTCTTTACACCATTTGCCTCTGCACACATCCAGCTGCTTATCCCTTTGCTCAGGATGCTTTGTGTGACACCCTGCATTCACTCTCTTCCCTGAGGGTGCTGATTCCCTTGACTTTCCTTTGCATGTTTGTTCTTAGGCTTCCTAGGTTCCTTCCACTCCAGCTCTTTTTGCTATGAAACACACATTCAATAATGTAAACCTGAACCCAAGGTGTACATTTTTAGACCTAAAGCAGGAACAAAGAGGTGTGCCTTCAACAGTATTCTGCTTTGGATCTCACACAAGTTTTCCCCAATGCACACACCTGGGTCAAGTGGTCCAACCTGGTTTTAGCTCAGATAAGTGATCAACAACTGTTCCTCCATGCTGTACAACATGGGAGACAGCTTTTCTACTGAGATCAAGGAATATCCAAGCGATGGCAGGTGTCAGAGCCTCCTAAAATGGTCATTTCCACTGGTGAGAAAATGCATATTTTAGATGCAGAAACTAGAACTCTGAAATTTGAATTCCTCTAGGGATAATTCCACATACTGTTTAACCTTGTTTCCCTTCTCCTGCTGGAGTAGGGCTTGGTTTTAACCAGCTTTTCAAGATCTCTCCCTCTACATTCAGCCCAGTTGCACTTTTCCTTCATCCATAGAGCCCAGATAACCACAAATCTGAGTGGGGACAAAGCTCACAGTACAGCAAACCCTGATCATCAGCTGACGACAACGCAGGTATCCAACTGAGCAGCCTTTCGGTGTTGAAACATCTCAATTACATGTTGCAATCTTCCCCTTTAACCAAACCAAAACAAACAAAGAAGAAAAGAAAAAAAGGAAAGAAAAAAAAAAACCCAAACAAGTCTGACAAGAGAAGCTGCATTCAGAGGCCTGGAGCAACACGCTGAATTTAAAGCGATTTCTCCCAAGGCAAACACCAGCAGATGCACAAGGGAAGACTCCAAACAATGCACAATTCTTCACCCCAGCACGTTTCCAGGGTAATCCCTGCTCTGCCGTAATAGGCTGCAGAAGCAGGCACAGAGGTGAAGCTGTTTACCGATTAAAAAAGGACAGAATTGCAGTTGGCAGTGTTCGGCCTGATCCCTTCCAACCCTCTCACGCAAGGGTTAAATAACAGCCCCACAACACAGCTCAGCCGCTAACTGCTGCAGCCGAGGAAAGCGGCGGGGATAAGGAGCGGGAGGTCGGTCTGGCTGAGCACGGTGTTGAGAACCTCCCTCGCTTCCCCTGCACCTGCTGAGCCCCCCGGCCCCGCACCGCAGCCCCCGGCCAAGCCCGGCGCCCCGGGCTGCCCTGGTGGGGAGCAGGTGTCACGGCCACGGAAAAGCCGCGGGGAAGACCCTAGCCCCACCTCAGAGCAGCCCTCGGCAGCGCCGGGGGAAAGCTGCAGGGGGACCGCGGCCCCAGGGGCAGCACCGAGGGGCAGCGACTGAGGTCCCCGGGGGGGACGCAGCGGCCCCCGGAGCTCAGATCGGGCCAGCAGCAGCCGCAGCTCCGCGCACAGGATCTCTCCTCGCCCCCAGCCGTACCTGAGCAGCGGCGCGGCACAGCTCGGCCCGGTGTGTCCCGGTTCGCCCCGCCGGGCCCGTCCCGCCGCGCTCCGCAGCTGTAAACACAGCCCCAGCTGAGCGCCCGAGCCGCCACTGCGCATGCGCGGCGTGCGCCATGGCCAGGGAGGGGGGAGCCAGGAGCAGACCATTGCGGCCCGGTGGGGGGCGCTCTCTGGGCGCTACCGGGCAGGGACGGTGCCCGGGGTGGGGGTGGGGGGCGCAGGCTGTACCACCGTGGGACGGGGCGAGGGGAAGCGTTGAGTACCCGAGGGGTCATCTTGTGGACACTCATGGACAAGTTCAGCGTGAGCCTGCGATGTTTCCTCCTGTTCAAGATGGACAATGCTGACCTGGGATGAATCAAGACGAGTGTGACCCCAGATCCAGCCTAAATATTGATCCAGACTAAATACAGTCTGGGACTCTCTTCTTTCCCCATCAGTCCCATGGCACAGCTCCTGGGAGCCTCTCCCCATCCCAGCGTGGCTACCTTCCCCCAGCCCTGTACCACCTGCCCTGCCCTGCTTTCTGGCTCCCAGCGCAGGGCTGCGTTTCCCCGCCTGCCCCTTCTGCTCAGCAGCCACTTCTCCCCGTGCCCCCAGCCCTCATCCCCCCGTGACAGCTCCGTCTGGGGGCAGAACCTCCTGGGGTGTGGGAGAGGACTCACGGAGCAGCCTGGCAGTGGGAGCCAGCGAGGAGCTGGGGAGATGCCAGTCTCCAGCTGGCACACGCAGTCCTCCCACTATTGCTGAACCTCCTGTGTGCAGCGTGGCCAGCACCAGATGTTCTGATGTCGTCAGTCAGGCTTGGGAAAGAAAAAAATAATCATGGGAACACAGGGAAAAAAATAGAACCATTACTCCAGGAGCTAATTGATGCTCTGCATTCTGAGCCTGTGAACACTCAGCTTGAGGAACAGGCTTCACTTGGTTTCATTGGCTTTTCCCCTGCAATCATAAATGTCAGACAGAAATTTACTAAGGAGAAAATCAGCAAGATGCATATTCAAAAGCGATGTGGCCAGGCTGGGGAGGGCCCAGAGAAGAGCCACGAGGACAATCAGAAGGCCAAGTGAGCTGCACATGAGGGAAGCTGAGGGAGCTGGCTTTGGACAGCCAGCCATGGCCAAGAAGATGGAAACTCCCTTTTCCCAAGGAGTCCCATGGAAAAGACAAGGGCTGATGGGCACAAGTTACTCTGGGGAGATTCTGGTTGGAATCCAGAAGAAAATACTTCCCCATGAGAACAGTAAGACTGGAATCATCTCCCAAGGGAAGCAGCGGATTCCCCTCACTGGACAGCTTTAAGACCCATCTTGAGGAGGTGCTGGGCCAGCTCATTTCAACCAGAATATGACCTAGAAAGGTGGTACCAGAGGGGGGCCCTTCCAACCTGGTTCTGTGGCTCACCTGACTCCAGGGGCTGGAGCTTGACTGAAACATGGAATGTTGGGAGACTTCCACAACATCTGACCTTCCATTTGTGAAGCTGAGGATTCCTGTCCCCTGACATGGCCTGGCTGAGTCTTGGGCACCTGATTTAGATTTTACCTCCCCATGTAGGCTTTTTTGGTGGCTGTATCCAGCCTGGCAGGGCCTGGCAAGACATGGGGAAGGGTGGCTCCTGTTACCCATCTCAGACTGAGAGAAATCATCCTTATAAGTTCATGTCTGCCTTCATCTGTGACTGACCCACACGGTGCTGCACCATCTCTGTGACTGCTGAGGCTGCAGATGGAAAAACATTATCTGGACTAGCCTTAGGTCTGGGTTCTGGGCCATCTCACTTTAACTATGCTACTGCCTAGAAGGGCTGGACCAGACGGTCTGGAAGCATTCAAGATCAGACTTGATGTGGCCTTGAGCACTCTGATCTGGTTGGAGGTGTCCCTGCTGACCGCAAGGAGTTGGACAAGATGACCTTGGAGGGTCCCTTCCAACTTGTTCCACTCTTTGAATCCTCGGGGTGCCTCCCAACCTGGCATCCTGTGATTCTGTCACTTGATACCAAGTGTGACAACAAAATGAGAAGGAGTAACAAGCTATAAACAAAGTGTCTTGATTGGGTCTGAATTGTGACAAAAGAATTAGCAGTCCTGCCAGGCACAGCCCTGCAGTGAGCAGAGGTGACAATTACACTGGGAAATGAGAGCCACACAGGAGAAAGTGAATCAGCATCTGAGAGGTATTTATGCTTGGAAGTGATTATCTCAGCTCCCTTCATTAACGTGGTAACAGCAGATGCTGCAAACAGGCACAGGGTGATACTGTAGATGTCTGCACTTTTCATTCTGCAGAAGACAGCTGCCTGGGAGAATGGGCTTAGTGCTGCAAGTCCTCCTTGCTGATTCACCCCAAGCAGGCTGTGGGGATTGTACTCACCTCATCTTAACACAGAAGGCATAATGGCCATGCAGAGCCAATGCTGCACCTCAAACACTGCCCCCAGCTCTGGTGTCCCCGGCATAAGAAGGACACAGAGCTGTTCGAGCAAGTCCAGGGGAGGCCACAAAGATGCTCCAAGGGCTGGAGCACCTCTGCTATGAGGACAAACCTTGCTGTTATCCTTCCAACTCATCCAGGGCTTTGTTTTCCATGAGTGATGGTCAGCAATGGATTAGCAGCTCCTGCATCTGCCTTGTCCACAGGTGCGTGTGGGCACCTCTCCTTGTCCCGAAGAGCCCCAGCAGCGCCCGTGAGTGTTAAACAGGAGCCTAGGACTGAGACAGCAGAGTCTGGTGGCCCTGCTGGCGTCCCAGCGTTGTTCTATTGCCCTCTGAAACACCACCAGGTGTCACCAGCAGCACAGGCACTGCTGCGGGCATCCTCCCGGGCAGGGCTGCAAGCCCTTTGCCCCACAGCTCTACAGTTCTACCTGTAAGAATCGGATCTCCATCCGTTGCCAGCTGAGAGACTGAGTTGCTGAGCAGTGATTTTAATGAGGACAAGCCAAGAGCTGTCTTGGTCTTCCTTATTTCCCTGCGTTTTACACTTTCTTCCTTCCTTTCCTTTAAACCAATCTCTTTTATATGTCTTTTTAAACCACCAGTCAGTGTAAATTAACCTCCAAAGGTGATCTCAGTAATGAGATGTTAGACAAAATAGGATGTTTTTGTGTATTTGAAAGAGGAAACAGTCAAAATGCCTTTTTGCAGCTAAGTGAGGGCCTGGCAGGTCCAGCTGGTGGCTTCGAGGAGCCAGACCTGAGGAGCCTTGGAGGTCAGATGGTTGTCCAAGGCAGCAGGGCAGTGGTGAGAGACAGGATGGCTCACACAGAGGAGCATTAAGTCTCAGGGTTGTGTGTTGGAATCATAGAATCACAGAATTGTTTGGGTTGGAAAAGACCTCTGAGCTCATCCAGTCCAAACAGCAACCCAACCCCACCATGGCCACCAAGCCCTGGCCCCAAGTGCCATGGCCACAGGGTTCTTGCACACTTCCAGGCATGGTGACTCCACTGCCTCCCTGTGCAGCCTGTGCCAGTCCCTGACCACTCTTGCACCAAAAAAATTGTTCCTAATCTCCAAGCTAAACCTCCCCTGGCACAATGTCAGACTGTGGTGCTGAGGGACATGGTTTAGTGGTGACCTGTCAGAGCTGGGTTAACAGTTGGACTTGATGATCTGAAAGGTCTTTTCCAACCCAAACAGTTCTGTATGTCTGCTGAAGCTACCCACTTGCCTCACATCATCAGAGGGCTCTGTGAGCAAGAGGAAGCAAGAGGAAGAACATATGTCGATTTCCACTGTGCATAACCACTGCCACCAGAAAACCAGGGCTCACAAAGACCTGGATTCCTCTTACTGAACTGGGTCAGCACAGAAAAGCACCCAGGAGATGATGCAGCCTGGTGAGAGCAGGAGAAAGCATCTCTGGGGGTCCTTGCCCATGGAACAGCAGGGTGCTCCATCTCTTGGTGCTGCCAGGAGCACCAGGGAGCCCCACTCGGTGTCCTGCCTCTCTCCTGCCCCTTCATGGCCTGTCTGCCAAGATTTGAGAGAGGTTTGACATAAAAGTCTCAACCCCCAAGCATTTCATTTTTAGGGGGAAGAAGAGAATGATTCCTGGATCTTTGGAGAGATTCACAGATTTAATAAACCAAATGTTATGGAGTCATAAATAACAAAAACCCCACGAGAGAGCAGCCAGACCACACTGCCCTGCTGCTGCTTTGGCTTTGTGCTCCTACCTGTCCTGCCACAGACTCCTGTCAGGCTGCACCAGCCACAGAGGTTGTCCATCTCTCAACCATCCTGGCTTAGATGTTTCCAAACCCTCCCTTCTCCATCAATAAGAAAACATTTCCAGATATCACATGGAAGGTTATTCCTGGCCAAGATGTGCCAGGAATTTGATCTCCTACCCATATTATCCTCTAGCTTGAATCATTCCCCTTCCTCCCACCCTGAATGTATTTATGAGGAGTAATCATATCCCCTCTTAACCTTTGTTTTTCTAGGCTAACCAAGCCAAGGTCTTTTAATCTCCTCTCCTAAGATAGGTTCTGTCTTCTGCTAATCGCCCTGCCAGGCCTCCCCTGCCCCTGTTCAAGGACAAATTCTTCTTTTCTTTTTCCAAAGAGAGGCCCCAGGACTGCTCACAGTATCCCACACCAGCTCCTGCCAACACCAGGACTAACATTTCTCTGTGTCTGTCAAAGAGAAGGTTTGCTGCAGGAGTCATTGTGCACAGCAAATGGTAAATAGATAGAGATCCATAAAGCACCTGAGGAAAGGCTGAGAGCTGGGCTTGCTCAGCCTGGAGAAGAGAAGGCTCAGGGGAGACCTTATTGCCATGGACCAGGGCATAAAGGGTGGCTAGCAGGAGGGTGGAGATTCCCCTGTCCCACAGAGGCCCATGGAGGAGGTAAGGGCTGATGCTGCTCCTGGGGAGATTCCAATGGACTGCAGAAGACAATGCTTCCCTGTGAGAGCAGCCAGGCACTGGGATGATCTCCCAGGGGAAGCAGTGCAGTCCCCTACAAGGGACAGTTTCAAGACCCATCTTGCCAGGGTGCTGGGCCAGTCCAGTGTAAAATATGCTGTGACCTAGAAAGGTTGGGCCAGAGGATCCCTGAGGTCCCTTCCAAGCTGGCGTTCTGTGGTTCTGTGTAACCAAGAACCAGAAGGCAACCTGGCTCGAGGAGATCATTGCTGCAGCTGGCAGCACGTCCTGCTCCTTGCATTTGTGACTCCCAGGCCTTAGCAGGCCCTTTGGTGAAATGTTTTCCACATTTTGCTTACCCTGGAGGAGCATCAGGAGGTGCTGAGGGAGGTCTTCTCTGTGTTTCACTCAGCTCTTGCTCTGGCAAAACTCTCTTTGAAGTCATGGCCAAGGGTTTGAACTGCAAAGGCAGAGTCAAATGATGAGAAACATTTTGCATCCATCTCTCCTCTTTTCAAAATTATTTTCCAGTTTTACTTGGCCTTTAATTAAATTTCTGTGACCCAGGCAGGCAGTTCAGCCTCTCTTGATGAATGCTCTTTTAGGTGGCTCTGATAGGAATTTAGCATCAACAACTGAGCTAACGAGCCCCAGTGAACAGTGTGTAGCAGGAGACCTAATTCTGTTAGCACTTTGCAGTGCCAGGACTGCACTGTGAGCTCCCAGCTGAAAGGGATGGGGGTAGAGGGAGAAAATGTCAAGTTTGGCAACTCCATCACCAGGATTCAGCATCTTTGTGGGCAGATCTCATCTGGAAACTGGTTCAGCTGACAACATCAGAATTTCACCTGTTCTGGGTTTATTTTTGTTTTCTTTTCCCCCTCCTGGCTGATGCTCTTCATTTTCTTGTCTCATTGTGATAAAGGCTGAGAATAAGGACTGGAGCTGACTGGTGGCATTGATAAGAGAAATGAAAGGGCAATGACATGATGCTGGGATAGAGCCTCTGCAGTTGGCTCTGCCCCTGCTGGGTGTGTGCAGGACAAAGGACAAAGGTGCTTGTGCTGATAGTTGCAAATTAGTCTGTTGTGAGGGAGAAACTGAGGTTAGTGCTCTGCAGATATGGTTCTGTTACTCTTTGGTGACAGCAGAAGTACCTTGCAGGTCTGTCCTGCCATTCAGCACTGAAGAAGCCTGTCTGAGTCACAAGCAGCTTTTCTCTCTCTTCCCCTCTCATCCCCACCCTGATTAAGGTGCCACTGCAGTCTCACTCTATCTGTTCTGAACACAGCCTCGTGTCATTCAACCACAGTGCAAAGGCTTGGACCAGCTGGTCCAGGACTTCTCATCCTCAGTACCTGGAGACTGAGCTTCATACTTGTCTGGTCTGAGCTGCCCAAACCTCACACAAGCCTCTCCTTTGTGAAAGCCTGGAGAAGCCAGAATGTTATTTCACAACATCCCAGCACGGGGGGGGTGTTTGGAGCTCCACCCAGCCCAAGCCCCTGCTCCAGCAGGGCACCCACAGCAGCTTGCTCAGGAGCACAATGCCCAGGGGGCGTTGGAAGCTCTGCACACAAGGAGACTTCACAACCTCTCTGGGCAGCCTGCCCCAGGGCTCTGCACCCTCACGTCAAACAACTTTCTCCTCCTGGTCAGATGGAATCGCCTGCTTTCCAGTTTGTGCCCACTGTCCATCATCTTGTCCCTGGGCACCACTGAGCAGAGTCTGGCCTCATCCTCTTGCCCCCCACAGCTCCCTTTAGCTCTTGCTGAGCATTGCTCAGCTCCCCTCTGGGGCTGCTCTTCTGCAGGCTCTCAGCCCCAGGGCTCTCAGCCTTTGCTGCTCACAGAGCTGCTCCAGGCCCCTAAGCATCTCTGTAGCCTCTGCTAGACTCTCTCCTGCAGTTCTCTGTCTCTCTTCAACTGCAGCAGCCCAGAACTGGACTCAGTACTCCAGCTGTAGCCCCTGACAAGAGTCTGGCCCCAGCCCGAGCTGAGCAAGCGCTGAGCTCCACCAAAGATCCTTCTGCCTGTATCTCTACAGCTGCTGGAAGCAGCCCTGTGTGCAAGGGGCAGCATCCTCGTCCTGGTTGCCATGTGGCCAGCAGAAATTTGGGTTTGTCTGATGTGGGTAAGCAGCCTGGCAATATATTCAGCACCTCCAACTGGAATGGAGTGACAGATGGGAGCTGGGCTCTGGCTTGCATGGGAAAGGCTGCTCTCAGCAGGGAGGCAGTAAGTTTCCCACCTAATCTTCTGTAACCTTCAGACTGATAACAACTGTAAGAGGCAAAGCAATGAGTGGTTATTAAATTAATGACTTCATCCCCAAGCTGGTAATAAATATTTTACAGTTTTATCTCTCCACCTTGTAGACTGACTAAACTGTTTATTAATCTGGCTGCTAGATTTATGTTATTTAATTGCTGAACAGCTTTAGTATGGTTGGGGTAGATGATTGCATGCTGAAGCTCAAGAATCATAGAAAAGACCTTTAAGATCATCCAGTCCCACCAATAACCCAACACTACCAAGTCTGCTGCCAAACCCTGGCCCTCAGCACCACACCTGCACAGCTCTGAAATCCCTCCAGGGATGGGGACTCCACCACTGCCCTGGAGAGCCTGTTCCAGGGCTTGACGACCCTTGAAAAATGGCAAACCTTGATGAGCTTCAGGCCAAAATCAACTCCCCTGCAGTGCTAAGGCCATCTTAGCCCCTGTCTGAATCCAGACAGCTGGACCTTTGCTTTGTGCTCAGTTTGAATGGACTCTGGAATGTGTTGGAAGCCAGGAAGAGGCAGGGAAAAGTTTAGGTAACAGCTTCAGTAAGGGCATGCTGCAGTTAGCTGCAGCCACCATGCTGTGGGGTCAGATGCCATATCTCAGCATGGACAGGTCCTGCTGGGATGGACCAGCTCTGTCTGCTAGTCCTGGATCCCAGGCAGAGCAAATCACAGAATTGTTTGGGTTGGAGAAGCTCTGTAAGAGCTTTTCATGGACTCATGGAGTCCAGCCCCCAACCCAGCACCACCACAACCACCAAACCCTGTCCCCAAGTGCCATGGCCACAGGTTTCTTGAACCCCCCAGGGATGCCTGTTCCAATCCCTGACCACTCTTACATGAAATCAACTTCTCCTGATCTCCAGCCTGGACCTCCCCTGGCACAACTTCAGGCCATTTCCTCTTGGCCTGTCGGCTGACGCTAGGGAGAAGAGGCCAGCCCCCACCTCACTGCAACCTCCCTTCAGGGAGTTGTGAAGAGCAATGAGGTCTGCCCTCAGCCTTCTCTTTAGTCCCTGCTCTGTCCTTTTCTGGCTCATGCTTCTTTGGATCATCAGAGGCAGTCACTGGCAGTCAAACAAAGGAATGTTGCAGCCCCAGCGCTGAGAGCAGTGCTCGTGGTTGCTGCATTTCCTTGCTGGCAGGGTTGAAAATGTCTTTAAATCTGTGTCCACCCTTTTTTACTATAGTTGCTGATTTATTCATCTCAGGGCAAGATGGGGATGAAGGCATCTGGAGTAAGAGAGCTATTTGGCTGAAGAATGCATCATGCACTGCTTCCCTGCAGCCCCAGTCCCACGAGCCCCTTGCAGAAAGCAGAAGGTCGTTTCAGGATAGATCTTCTCATGACAGCGTAGGAGAAGTGAGCCTGTGAACAACTGCCAGCCAGAGCCTTCCAGCCAGCCAAGCTGCACTCACTGCAGGTGGGGAAGGAGTAATTTCCATCCAGGGGCTGCTCCATTGCCTGCAGTGTCATCTCCAGCCCCACTGAATGCTCCCCAGTCTCAGCATCATCTTCCTGTGGCCCAGGAGAGGTGAATTTGGTGCCAAATAGCATCTCTGAAGAGCAAAGCTGCTTTCTCTCCCCAATAACCTGATGGAGAATGAGCCAGTGTCCCCAGATGCCTCTTGTTCAGGACCCATGGCTGTAGGAGACATCACCCAGAGAAGCTCTGGGGCAGGAGGATCAAAACTCAGTCAAAAAGCTGGGGGAGAAGCCTCTTTCTGTGCTCTCCCAGAAGCTCCTGCCTCTGGGAGAGGCTGGGGAAGTATGGACGAGTGGAGGGTACCACTCGAGGAGCAGAGGGGAGGGATGGCTCGTTAGCAGCTTGTAACAATTAATAGCAGCAGTAGTGAGGCTCAAGGATGCCCTGGCTGGTCAGTGATTTGTGGAGGTGGTGTGGAAACCACCATATGCTGACAAGAAGCTTTTCCCCTGCAGCCTCGGAGCCAGAGACCTGCTCTCCTCCACCGCTCAGCTCTTCCCCTGCATGGGCTGGAGGGGGCTTAAGAGCTCTCCTAGGCGCACCTATAAACTGCCAGCCTCCCATCTTAAACCAGTTCAGTTCCCTTCCCTGCCGTAAAGGACACCAGTGCTGAGCAGACATCCCCCAGCGGTGGCTCCCGGGGCTGCCATCGAGCGTCCTGCAGCACAGCCAGGTGGTTAGCAAGGACAAGCCAGAGCCTCTGCTACCTCCATCCGCAGAACCAAACACTGGCACAAGGAGCAGCTCAGCAGCGCAAAGTCGAGAGAAAAACCACCATAGCATAAAGCAATCATCTGCCCTTCAGACAACCAACCTGCAGCGCTTCAGGGGAGCCCTGGCACCAGCCTCCCTCTTTCTCCTCCCTTTCAGAGGTGCAGTCCTCAGCAGAGATGGCAGAACTCCAGCAGCTCTCAGCTGTGCCCAGCAAAGCCAGTCCTGGACACACACCAGCACAAAGCCAGACACTCTGCAGGAGGGGTCTATCAAGCTTGAGGAATGGCATGAACAAAAATCTTCTTTCTACACAAAACGTTGCTCCATTTTCCCCCCCTGGCTACAGTTCTTAGCCTTTGGCCTCCACTTTCCTCTGCCTTTCACCCCTGAGTCTCTCGGACACCACCACCACCTTCTGCCATAACCCAGCAGCACCTGTGCCCCTTCATGGGGACAGTCAGGAAAGTTCAGCTCAGTTGAAGAGAGAATTTCATTGCTTGGTGATGAACCTGCCTGAAATTCCTGTGTGACCCAACCCAGCTCCCAGTGGCCTGGATAAGACTGACCTTAGTTCACCTTGGAAGCTACAGCCAGGCAAGAGTGGAGCTCAGCGACAGCAGGGATGCTAGTTCCAACACAGAGTTGAGGAATTCTCTTCACAGCCACAGCTTCCAAACAGTTCTGCTGATGGGAGAGCTTTGTTCTTCCAGCAAGGCAACCTGTGAACACCATGGGCAGGCAGAGAGAAGTGAGGAAATCTTGTCAAGAAAATCAACCACCCTGCAGCTTTTGAAGCTAAACATCCCAGAGCTTGACAGAGCTTACTGGAAATCCAGGAGGGGAAAGGGTCTCTCTCTGGGACTCTTCCAAGGGCTGACATCTGCACCATTCCAGATGACATCTCCTCTGCTCACACACCATCTATAGGAGCACAAGGTGGTGAAATGCTAGAGATGCTCAGTGCTGGGGATGAAGTCTGTGAGGTGGAGGTGCCTGCAGCCCTCCTGCAATGCAGGGCTGGGGCAGGGGTTCCAGCAACCAAGTCAGAGCTTACCTCCACTTGGGCTCTTGATTCTCCTACCGTGGCACTGGCAGGGTATCAGCCACCCACGCAGCCAGATGGTGACAGCTCCATATTACTCAGCATCCCAGCAGGGTGAGGGTTGGAAGAGACCTCTGGAGCTCACCCAGTCCAAGCCCCTGCTCCAGCAGGGCACCCACAGCAGCTTACCCAGGAGCACAAGGGCCAGGGGCAGTTGGAAGCTCTCCAGAGAAGGAGACTCCACAACCTCTCTGGGCAGCCTGCTCCAAAGCCTTCAGAGGGAGATCCTTGAAAGCTGTCAGAGCCTTAGAAGACTTCAGAGATACCAACCCTAAATTCCTCCCAAGCTCTCCAGTTTAGCAAGTGGGGAGAGCTGGCTCCGAGGAGGAAGAGCACCCACCAGGCAAGGAAGGAACCGGCTGGGGCTGCAGCAGGCTTGGGGGAGAACGTTGGCAAGAACTCAAAGAAAGACCATAGGAGCTAGAGTCACAAACAGAACTGGGCTTTATTACAAACCACCCTGCCAAGTACATAAGGAAGTTCTGTCTGCAAAATACATTTCCTGAGGAAAGTAGATCACAGTATTGGTGTTTGATGCTTTGTTTTGCTTGTTGCTTGGTCTAGCCACAGAAGAGCATGTAGCCTGCTAGAAGGTTCCGTGTGACTTCCCTATTGTTTAAATATGCACAGTATTCCTTCACGTGGAAAGTACTCACAAGTACTCAGTCAGCACAGGACCCACACACAAACGACAAAATAAATACACAGCAAGAGCAGAGGGCTGCAGGGGCTTGGGCTTGGGGCTCTTTTTAGCTTTTTTTTTTTTGTCTTTTTCTTCTCCAGACTTAAATATTAAATAAATAATAAATACAGATTTTTTTCTTTCCTGTTATCAGTGCCTGAAACAACAGCAACCAAAAAAAGAGAAACCAACCGAAAGCAAACAGAAAGAAAACCTCTCCTCACCTCCCCACCCCCCACCTTCCCCCCCCCTGCTGCCCACCCCCGAAAAACCAACCAAAAGATTATCAAAAATGTCTCAGTTATAAAATATCTTTAAAAAAATTCCCAGCATTAAAAGAATAAATAACAAAGTATATAAAAAATAACTCGGCTGCATCGAAGCCACAGGGCAGGAGGTGGGGACGGGGGAGGGGGAGGGGGAGGGAGGGCAGTTCTTTTTTGTCATTATCACGTTTCATGGTGAAAAGGTTTGTGTTTGACTTGTGTCTTGTCTGGTGGCTTGTGGGGTTTGTAATTGTTATCATTTTGCTTCTTTTTCTCCTCTTCTCCAGGGGGCAGTGTCCAGCTTAAACTGAAGCAGAGAATTAATACATTTTTTAAATTAATTAAATAAATAGGGGGGAAAAAGGGACAAAAGCAACAGAAAGTGTTGGACATATAAATTACATACATCTGGCCCAACAGGAGATAATTTACAGCATAATTCAAACTAACTACTTGGGGTTTCTTATTTCGTTTGATTTCCCCCCTTCTCTTTCTTCCCAGCAGTGCAATTTCTCTACTTCTCAACACTAACTCAACCGCAGTCACAATCAGCTTGGATTCTATTTACATCTCCAGAACTCTGTGTTTTCAACACCTCAAATTATTTAGTATTATTTTCATACTTTTTGTTATTTTTCCCCCTCCCCTTTCTTTTGTATTTTTGCACTCGGGATGGGTTCTAAAATTAGTGACTTCGTGAAGTCTGATCCTGCAAACACTTCAGGATGTGAGCAGCCTCCTCACACCCACTGAACCCAACGCAAGCTGAGTTCCTCCTGAGCTTCCAGACCAGACCCAGCGGCCCCTGTCACTGGGAAGCTTCCCAGGGAGGTCTCCACATTACAGGCTACAACCTAAATCTCTGCAGGTTTGGGTTCAAAGTGACACCACAGTCTATGGGTCAGCAAATTCCTCCCCAGCTCTGCTCGTCCTGCTGCCAGCAGGGATGTGGGATGCAAGATTCATAGATGCATGGAGTGGGTTGGGTTGGAAGGGACCTTAAAGCTCATCCAATTCCAACCTCCCTGCCATGGGCAGGGACACCTCCCACCAGCCCAGGCTGCTCAAGGCCTCGAACACCTCCAGGGAGGGGGATTCCACAGCCTCCCTGGGCAACCTGTTCTGGTGTCTCACCACCATCACTGTGAAGATGGAAGATTCAGAATGCAGGATGTGGGATGCCAGGGTCAGGATGCAGGATGTGGGATACATCTCACACCTAGACCCCCCTAAGGAGGGTTTTGTCTCTTTCTGCTTCCAAAGTGTTTGCCAGAGTGGGATAGTGAGTTCTGGGTGGGAGCAAATGAGGAGGACAGCAGAGCCATGGGGTAAGAGCCAGGTGCTGGAGAGCAGTGTCACAGAGACATCTATGGAGTTGTTCCTTAAGTGCACAGTGGGGCTGCAGGTCCCAAGCTGCTCACAAAATGCTTCTTTGGAAGAATCCCCAATACCTGAAAACTTTTTCCCCCATTTTGTGTTGTTCTGCTTTATTTTCCTGTGTTTTTTGCAGGATGCTCCTTGCACTGGCAGCTCAAGGCAAGGCATAGAACACCAAACCCACCAGAGTCCCCACTGGCCTGTGGACATCTGTCAGGAATCAGTGGTGGTGGGGAAGAACTTTGCTGGCCATCAATTAACATCTCTCTCTGTTGTGTTTTGGGGGTTGTTGGGGGGTTACTTCTTTTGTGGTCATTTTGGTTTTTATTCTTTTTCTTTCTTTGTTCATCACAATCTCAACTGTTCTCTGGCATTGATGCATGATCTCTGGGCTGGCCACTAGGAGGATGATCACAATACTGAAAAGAACCAGAATGGTCATCAAACAGACTCCCAAAAACTCACAGACACTGGACCATGACACATGAAAGGATTCTTCTGCATGGAACACCTGGCACTGGCCTGTTCATAAGAGCTACTCTCATGGTTAAGACAGACAAAGGAATACTGTAGTTGCAAACTCCAAAAGCTTCCCTGAGAACCTTTTATCCATTGCGCTTTCCACTGGGGACCCAGAGCTGCGCCCTGGGAGTCTCCTCAGAAAACAGAAATAAGCTACTTTATAATACTGCAGTTCCCCTGCCCAGTGGAGACCCGGGCGCCGCGGGGCTGCCCGGCCCCGCCTGGGCTCACATTTATAGGTAGCTTGCAGCTCCAGCACTTGTAGCAACACAGAACATGTCATGTGTGAGAAGGTGATCTGGACATAGGACCACAGACAACAGGAGGATTTCAGCCAGTCCCACTCCGGGCTTGGGCCAGGCAGGACCCTGCTCTTGGAATGTTCTAACCCTTGGCTCCGCTCCAAGGGCACGGCAGCTCAGCACAGAGCACAGCCTTGCTCTTCGCCAGCTACCAAGCCCTGCAGCCCGCTGGAGAATGTCACCTTCCATCCTCAGCTGCCTCATGGTGCAGGTAGAACAATCTCCCTGTTCTCAAGAAGATCCAAAGTCAAGTAAACGACAACACAGAGTTCGCTCAGGTCCACGTCTGGGGAATGGCCTCTTGGCTACCTTTTGGTCCTTTTGTGTTTCCTCTTTTTCTTCCTGTTCCATTCATCACACAAGTTTTGTAACTTGTAAACCTGAATACTTGGAGGGAAAGTTCCATCTCGCAGTCTCTGTTTGCCTGCTCCTCTGCTCCCCTGGCACTACACTTGGATGCCCTTGACGGCTTGCTTGATGCTCTCCAGCAGGTCCTTGTTCTCGGGGTTCTGGTAGCACTCCTGGTTGGTGTACATGTCGGTCAGCGTGTTCACGTAGGCATCGAAGTTCTGCTCACTAATGGGCTCCTGCAGCCACAAAAGCCAAATGAGGTCAGGACTCGAGCACAAAGAGGCTGAGGTGCTGCTTTGCAGTCTCCCTGCCAGTCCTTCCCATCCTGCAGCCCCTGATCCTGCCAGCTCTGAGCTGGGTCCTTACTCATTAAAGTGTCAGACTGCTGTGGTTGGAAAAGACCTTTGGGACCCTTGAGCCCAGACATTATGTAGCTCTAGATAAACCCCGGTGCTGAACCATGCCCCTCAGCACCACTATTATGTCCCTCAGCACCACAGCCCTGCTCCTTAGCACCACAACAATGTCTCTTAGCACCACAACTGTGCCCCTTAGTGCCACAACCACATCCCTTAGCGCCACAGCCATGCCTCTTGGCACCACAGAATTAGTGCACTGGCCTCATGAAACTGAGCAGCACCAGGTTATGTGGGTGCAGCAGTTTGACAGGCTGGAGGCTGAAGGAGCCACGAAAATGAAGGTCTGGAGGACGAGAGGACTGCTGAAGCATCACACAGGGAATCAAAGGCAAAGTCAGGCCAGGAGCTCACTCTCCTTGAGCTCACATCTGCCCACGCCAGCACACTGCTGCGGGTACAGCCTGTGCTGTAGAGGGACCTCGTGGAAACCTTGCATACATCTGACCTGGAGACAAAAAAAGGCAGGCAGGAGGAAGAAAAAGACCAGGAATAAAATGAGCATAGAAGTCTCGTGGGCATCATTTAATTGGAGTTGTCTGGAACCTTGAAAAAATATTTGCTGAATAGTTTGTTTGACCTTTGCGTGTCAAACACTTCCAACACAAAAAGCACTCAGCGAGCAGTTTTCTGCCAGTGCAGGCAGCTGGGTGAATGCTGTCCAAACCCACACTGCTGGGGGATGGCTTCTCTCCAACCAGCCTGAATTTGAATCCAAACCCCGCTGAAAAGGATCCCCAACAACACACTGGCACACACAAAAATGAGAGAGCTGGAGGCTCTGATGATAGCCAAGGGCTCAGGAGTTGGGAGAGGAGTTGGGAGAGGGCAGCTCCTCCAACATCCCCCCTGCATACACCTGGGTTTGACAGCAGTAATTACATTCCCGGGAATAGAGGGAAGGTAATTAATAGCCTTTTGTGCTTGTACTATTTTAATGCAGCCCTTTCAGCAGCCGCAGCTCTCGGGCAGCTCTGTGGGCTCTTAGACCTTGTTAAATTAAACAAAATGCAGCTCTTTACCGACGCTATTCTCTGGCTGCCAGCTATTCAAAACCCCAATTGAAACTACCTGCATTATAATGGGAGCTCTAAGATCTTTCTGACGTTGAAATCCAATCCCTCCTGATCTCTGCTTGTGCTGCCTTAGCTTAAAAGGTGCTGGGTAGCCTCGATAAAGTTTCCTATTTTGTGATAAGGCTCCCAGACGTAATGAGACAGAAAAATAGATACAAAGGGAGATCAGCAGGAAGAGGACAACAAAAGGGAGATGGAATGCAGGCTTCAGAGATAAGGCGAAGCACTGATCTTATAAAGGACACTAGGTGTCTGGAGGGACATTCTCCCACTCCTCAGGTGTACACAAGCCCTGCCCTTGGCATGGCTCCCTGGGGGCTGTCGAAGTTCCTTACCATGTGTGGAAGGCGGATATTGGCAAGACTTTGGATGAGAGCCTGGCTCAACCCTGAGAGCTCCAGGAACAGGGCTTCGTTTTGCTCCTCAATGATTTTGTTTTCCTCCTCAATGTTCTTCAGGTTCTTCTCCATGGTGGAGATCTGCAGAGCAAGGAGCATGGCAGAGTTACCAGCCTTCAGCACCCACCACCCACGCAAGGGGCTTGGCCACACACGCCCGGGCTTGGGGGCACACCTGAGGGCACAAACCTGGGACTGCAGTTTCACCATGGCTGCTTCCATCTCCGAGTTGGACTCGTTCAGCTCACTGATCTCCTTGTTCAGCTGCTTGATCTCTTCATCATTCTCCAGAACTACAGCAGAGGATCACAGAATGGTTGGGGCTGGAAGGGACCTCTGAAGATCATCAAGTCTAACCCCCTGCCAGAGCAGGGTGCCCTGGAGCAGGTCACACAGGAATACATCCAGGTTGGTACTGAAAGTCCCCAGAGGAGACTCCCTAACCTCTCCAGACAGCCTGCTCCAGGGCTCCGGCACCCTCACACTCTCTCCTCCTGTTGAGGTGGAACTTACTGGGTTCCAGTTTGTGCCCATTGCCCCTTGTCCTGTCACAGGATGCCACTGAAAGGAGCCTGCCCCCTTCTCCCTGAGAGCCACCCTTCAGCTAGTTCTAAACATTCACAAGGTCTCCTCTCAACCTTCTCTTCTCCACACCAAACAGCTCCAGGGCTCTCATCAGACAGATGTCCCAGTCCCTTCATCAGCCTCACAGCCTCCTTTGGACACTCCCTAGCATATCCCTGTCCACCCTGAACTGGGGAGCCCAAAGCTGCCCAGAATGGCCCAGAGTTGAGAAAAATAAATTTAAAAAGAAGAAGAAAAAAAGAAAAGAAAAGCAAATAAAAAGCTGTGGGAAAGAGGAAGGTCAGAGGCAGGCAGCAAACGCTGGTGGGAAGTGCACAGGCAGTGGACTTTCTGCTGAGCCTTCTGTTGCACAGCATCAGCACTCATCAAGCCCTCACCTTGCTCTGCCACCCTCTGCCCAGGGTGCAGCTCTCACCTAGGGGGTGTGGTTTTAGTACCATTTTTAGCACCGTGGTCAATAGCACTCCAGAGGTCAATATGGAAATGCAAAAGCCAAGGGCAGCACAGCAGCAGCTGGAGGCCACCAGCATCTCCAAGCACCCTGCAAGGCTGGTTGCCCTGAGACCTCAGGACCTTCTCTGAAGTCCTGAGCTTAGGAAGATGCCATTTAAAGAACCAATGCATGTCATGATGAGAAATGATGAGTGCCATCGAATAGACCAATACTTCTGGCAGAGTGCAGGCTATTTATAGTTCCAAATTCTCAAAGTATTGAAGTTAAATGCCTGAACCTTGTCAGATCCCACAGAAACCTCACTGGAAATGCAAAGTGCTGCTGCTGACAAAATCCCAGATCCAGAAATATCTGCAGGATTAAAATCCCTGAATAGGTGAAAGTTACTGAAAGACTTCAAGGAGCACTTCAAAAAATGCCTCAGATGATAATTTTTGCCTGGAATTTCACTAATGGGATGGTAAAATGGTTTGGGTTGGAAGGGATCTTAAAGATCACCCAGCCCCAACTCCCCTGCCATGGGCAGGGACACCTCCCACAGGCCCTGGTTGCTCAGGGCCTCACCAAACCTGACTTTGAACACTTACAGGCTTGGAGCCTTCTGTGCACAACCTGTTCCAGTGCCTCACAGTCCTCATGGGGCCTCCTCTGGCCCTGCCCTAAGAGCTCCAGGTCTCTGCTGTGCTGAGCACTCCAGAGCTGACCCCAGCACTGCAGGGGGTGGGTCTCAGCAGGGCAGAGCAGAAGGGCAGAATCCCCTCCCTGCCCCTGCTGCTCATGCCGCTGGGTCTCAGCCCAGGACAAGGCTGGGGCTGGGCTGGGAGTGCCCAGTGCCCACTCATGTCCAGTTTTTCACCCACCAGCATCCCCAAGCCTCCACAGGGCTGCCCTCCATCCATTCATCACCAGCCTGGGTTTGTGCTTGGGCTTGTCCCAGTCCAGATGCAGAAGCCTGCACTAGAAACTCCTTTACCATTTCACCTGCTCCTTCAGGGTGTGGAGGAGCAATGCTGGCACCACCCCACCCCAGGACGCAAGGAGCTTGAAAAATGGGAGTTTCTAGCCTGGAATATCCCTGACCAGGTTTTACTTGTTGAAGTATCCCTGGTCTGCAAAGAGAAGAGCTCAGTATCTGACACTGCTGCCAGGCAGCAGGAGGGTGAATCCTTACCATCGCTGGTCTTGAACTTGGTGTTGAGAATTTCATCCCCTGAGAGTTTTCCTTTCTTCCCAGCAAAAGTAGCTCTTGGACACCCTGACAAGCTGTAAAGGGAGTGAAAATGGGTGTCATAAACCCTGGGTGCTCACAGAAGCTTGTGCCCCCCACCAGAGCAGGTTTGGTGGAGCTCATGCTGTGAGCCAGCTCTGAAAGCTTTCCATGGCACGAAGGAAAGTGCTCTGCCAGCAATGCCACCAACCCTCCTCACTTCTAAAGCAAGAGCAAACAACACATTGCCTCCTAAAGGAGAGGGAGTGACAGGTGAGGAAGGTGAGGTGAATCTGGCTGATTTGGACATCAGACCTCTAGTCTGGGTGTTAAGTTCTGCTCAGGCTTGCTCATAGAAGGACTTTCCTGGTTCTACCCAGTCCACATCTCACCACTGCAATATTCAGAGTCAGAGAATGCATTGGGTTGGAAAGGACCCTTGAAGGTCATCTTGTGCAACCCCCCTGCAGTCAGCAGGGACATCTCCAACTAGAGCAGGTTGCTCAGGGCCCCATCAAGCTTGACCTTGAATGTCTCCAGGGATGGAGCCTTCACCACATCCCTGGGCAAACCTGTTCCAGCATTTCACCAGCCTCAAAGTGCAGAACTTCCTCCTGATGTCCAACCTAACTCTGTCCTGCTCCAGCTCCAGACCACTGCCCCTCATACTAGCATAACAAGCCCTTCTAAACAGTCCCTCTGTTTTTTTTCCTTTCTCTGCATGGTTTTTTCCACGCAGAAAGCTCCAACCTTGCAGCAACCTGGCTGAGGTCACCATCAAAGCCAGCAGCCCCTGAGCCCTGCACAAGAGCTGAAGGATGCTCCAGCAGCATCCCCAGGCAGGCTAAGGCACGGCAGTGAGCCAGCGATTCCAGCTCTGCATTTACCTCCTGTGAGTGAGGAAGCTCCCATTGGCATGGCCAGAGCCATCACAGCCTGGTGTTGGGCAGGTGGGACCTTCATTCTTCAGTGACTTCCAGGAAAAGGAGGAGCCATTGAGGGATCCTTCCTTCTGCCTGCGGGCTGCCAGGGGACACCCCGAGGCGCTGCGGTGAGAGGCGTACTTGCCGCTGATGTGGCCCAGCCCCACGCAGCCGGGAACCGGACACCTGGGGACAGGCAAGCACCAACAGTTACAGCACGGGAATGGAGAGCAAGCAAATTAGGCAGGAGAAGGGATGAGGAAGCTGGGATATGTTTGCATTTGGGGGTCTCACTGGGGCTTGGTGGGAGATGGAAATTAAGACCTATGGCTGCCCCACAGCTGCCCCTTCCAGAGCGCTGAAGGGAAACCAAGGTAAACCCTTCCAGAGGCAGAGACTGCAGAAGTCACACCACACTCAAACCTGCAGCTAAAGCAAGGCTCAGCTGAGGGAGCTGGGGGTGCTCAGCCTGGAGGAAAGGAGGCTGAGGGGAGACCTTCTGGCTCTCTACAATTCCCTGAAAGGAGGTTGGAGCCAGGTGGGTGTTGGTCTCTTCTCCCAAGGAACAAGGGACAGGACAAGAGGGAAGAGCCTCAGGCTACACCATAGGAGATTCAGGTTGGCCATGAAGAGCAATTTCTTCCCCTTGTCAAGGCCTGGCCCAGGCTGCCCAAGGCAGTGGTGGAGTCCCCATCCCAAGTGCCATGCCCAGCTGAAGCACAGAGGAGCTGTGAGGGATGCTGTGGAAGTGCTGAGACAACTCCTGCTGGTTCCCAAGGGCGTGAGTGGCTCTCAAAGGTTCCTCTTCCCTCCCTGCTCACTGAATTCAGCCATTCAACAGAGCCTGATGTGTCTATTCAGGTTTCTGCTGTGGTTTGCAGTTGTTTAAAAGCACGAGTGAGTTCTAAATACAGCTGAAAGTTTGTGGCTCAAGGGAGGCTTCTCAAAATAAAAAAGAGGTGGAAGTGGGTAAGAAACAGTGAAAATAACTCCTGGTGTCCTCATCTCCCTGCAGCTCCCTGCAAGGAGGCTCAGTGAGGTGAGGGTTGGTCTCTTTTCCTTAGAATCAGGTAAGGAAGTGAGAGGAAATGGCCTGAAATTGTGCCAGGGGAGGCTTAGGTTGGAGATGAGGAACAATCTCTTTGCTTCAGGAGCGGTCAGGGACTGGCAGAGGCTGCCCAGGGAGGTGGTGGAGTCCCCATCCCTAGAGGTGTTCCAGCGCCCTGTGGCCATGGCACTTGGGCACAGGGTTTGGTGGCCGTGGTGGGGTTGGGTTGTTGTTGGACTGGGTGATCTTAGGAGGTCTTTACCAACCCGAACGATTCTGTGATTCTAGGAAGAGCAATTAGAGACTTGGAGTTTCCCCCAGAACATCCTCCCAGCTGCTCCTGAGCGCCAGGAGCTGTCTCACCGCAGGAGGGCTTGCCCTGATTGTTTACACTTGGTACAAAGGGAGATGACAGCAGAAGTTGGAGGGGGGCTGGGGGAAGAGCTGCCCACCCAGCCTCCTCCCGAGGTAATTTGAAAACTGCTGATCTGGGTTTTAATCAGCTGCAAATGCAGCACAATTCACTTCTAATATCCTTGCCAGCAGGATCCTCAGTAAATTCATAACATCATTGCTTTTATATGATCACGAGCAAATGACTGAATCCTCAGGAGGAAACGGGGGAGGGGGAGGAAGGGGAGAAAGGAAGAAAGAGTGAGAGAGAGAGAGACAAACCCCAGCATTTAGCATGCAGTGCTTACAGCCCGACCTCTGCATATTTTATGCTGTTAATTTAACTTTCATTACCTTCTCAGTGTTAAAAAATAAACCAAAGCCTTATTGTGCAAAGCCAGCCAGGCTGGACGGCTTCAGCTCCTGCTTTAAATCAGCGCTATTATTATTTAAGGGAAGCACCCAGCAGCAGTTCATCACTTGGGCAGCTGGGGATGCTTCCACTTCGATGCCAGAGCTGGGCTGAAGGCTGAGGTGAGCTGTGCAGTCACTTCTGGAGCACATCACCGGCAGGACGCAGAGCAAACCCAGCAGGGACTGAATGACTTTCTCCTTGGTGCTGATGTGCACAGCTCGGCCAGGTTCCAAGTGGTGCTCACTGCAGACAGCCTGGATTTAGAGCCAAAGCTCCTTAACACAAGGCTGAGCCAGGCACACCTGGCACTACACAGGCTGGGGGAGGGTGGTGGCCGGGAAGGGATTGTTGTGCTGCCCTGGTTGGCACATCTCAGAGGAGCTTTTGCTCCTCCTGGCTGCTTTGAAGGAGGAGAGGTTGCTGCTCCTGCTGTGGGACTTTGGGGAATGTTTTCACATCCTCATGCCACACAGACCCCCACAGAATCCCAGCAGTGTGGGGTTGGAAGGGACCTCTGGAGATCATCCAGTCTGACCTCTGCTCCAGCAGGGCACCCACAGCAGCTTGCCCAGGAGCACAATGTCCAGGGGGGAGCAGGGCAGCCTGCTCCAGGGCTCTGCTCCCTCACACCAAACAAATTTGTCCTCATAGAACCTCCTGGGTTTCACTTTGTGCCCCTTGTCCTATCTCTTGGCACCATGGACAAGAGCGTGGCCCCAGCCTCTTGCCCCCCACAGCTCCTTCAGCTCTTGCTGAGCATTGTTCAGCTGCCCCTGGGGCTGCTCTTCTGCAGGCTATCAGCCCCAGGGCTCTCAGCCTTTGCTCCTCACAGAGCTGCTCCAGGCCACTCAGCATCTTTGTAGCCTCCACTGGGCCCTCTCCAGTAGTTCCCTGTCTGTCCTGAACTGGGGAGCCCAGAACTGGACCCAGTACTCCAGATGTGGCCTCACTCAGCAGTGCTTGCACCCAAACCCAATGGTCCTTCTGCTGAGGGAGCAGCAGAGCCACAGCCTCCAAGGCCAGGCAGCAGGTGGATGGCATCAGCTTCCTGGGAGTCAACTCTGGTGATGCTCCAGCTCTATTTCTTGCCACTTCAGCTTCCCAGAGTTTACACCTTTAGGGTGGACTAAGAGAAACCCAGTCCCTGATGAGGAGACCTTTGTTCTGCAGGGGATGTCCCAGGAGCTCATCCTGTGTTCCTATCCAAGCACCAGCTAGACCACCACCACCCATGGCAGGGGGTCTGGACTACAAGATCCTTCCCAATCCACACCTGTCTGTGACTGCAAACCAAACCAGCCACACAAAAGCCTCTTTGTCTTTGTGCTGGGAAGAAAACTCTTTGCAAAGAAACCACACTGGGGAAGCTGATTGGCCTAGCCCTGATGGTCCCAGCCCCAAATGGGGCAGGCAGGGATGAGCAAAGCCACAGCTTCCCACGTCCCAGCAGGGAGAATGTGGAGAGGACAACTTCTCAGCTGCAAGCCTCCAACTGCTGTTAAAACCCCCAAACCTCAGCATCCAGCTGTTCCACAACAGCCTTTGCTGTGGCACCAGGTAGTGGCCCAGCAGTGCAGTCTTTGAGCCCAACCAGGCTTTAACCCCCCCAGATTCTCCAGTAGGTTGCTTGATGTTTCATGAACTCTGTTAGCTCCTGCTAATTATCACAGGTCTCGTTTAGCTGGGAGGCTTTCCTTCCTGTAGGCTGGAGAGGAAGGAGAGAGCAGATGGCTCAAATATTAGCTTTTCTTGAGGTCTTTCTCCTGGCTGCTGCATCCCAGCTTCCTGCAGCCCCCTCAGGGCTGCTTCCTGCCCCAGCTCAGCTTCTGCTCCAGGGCAAAACTTGGATACAAAGAGGTGTTCACCTCCGCTCTTCTGCGAGGGCAAGGTCTGCCCCAGGGCTAAAATGAGGAACAGAAGATGCTTGTGGGGACAGACTGCTGAGCCAAATGCCAGAGCTCATGAAGCCATGAAGCTGGGCTTGACCAGATGCCAGAGCTCATGAAACTCTTAGAAGCATCAAATCAATTACTTTGGTTGGAAGAGACTTTAATACCATCAAGTCCAAGCCTTAACCCAGCTCTGCTAAATCAACACCAAACCACAGCCCTCAGCACCACATCTCCACAGCTCTGAAACCCCTCCAGGGATGGGAACTGCACCACTGCCCTGGGCAGCCCAGCCCAGGCCTTGACAACCCTCAAGGGGAAGAAATTGTTCTTCATAGCCAACCTGAACCTCCCCTGGTGCAGCCTGGGGCCATTTCCTCTTGTCCCATTTCTTGCTCCTTGGTAAAAGAGACCAACCCGCACGTGGCTCCAGCCTCCCTTCAGAGAGCTGTACAGAGCCAGGAGGTCTCCCCTCAGTCTCCTTTTCTGCAGACTGAACACCCCTGAGCTTCTCCTCCCCACCTCTGTTCTCCAGACCCTTCAGCAGCTTCATTGCCCTTCTCCAGACCTGCTCCAGCCTCTCAATGTCCTTCTGGGAGCGAGGGCCCCAAACCGAACCCAGGATTCAAGGTGTTGGCTGAGCAGTGCTGAGCACAGGGGGACAACCCCTGCCCTGCTCCTGCTGGCCACAGCACTGCTGATCCAAGCCAAGATGCTGGTGGCCTTCCAGGTGATGGTCAGAGCAGAGTGAGCCAGTGGGATGTGGGATGGATGCTGCTCTCCCGTGATAACTCCGTGTGGGGGAAAGGGGATGGTGCAAAAGGGTCTAGCTGGGAGTTTCATCCAGACTTACTTCATCAGCTCTGGGTCTTCTTTATCATCCTTCGTTGGGGTGATCTTGATTCCACTTTTCTTGGCCCGTGGGCAGCCTGACAGGCTGTGGAAAAGAGAAGAAAGTCCTCAGTGACTGGCAGGCTCCAGCCCTGCGCTTGCTGCTCCCCTGCTGCATTCATCTTTGCCTCAAATTTGGCAGAGGGCTTCTTTTGATCTCACTCCCTTTGAGGCTCCACATCATGAGGAGAAGTCAGGAGGAGGAAAAAAATTGGAGAGGGAGATGGACAGTAATTAATGGTGTTGAGATAAGAAGCTATCTGCTAACAGCCTGCAGCGTTTAATGGCAGTATTGAAACAGAAGGCTCAGATCTCTGTTATTAATGCTCTAAAGTGATAATAGAAGGCATAAATAGGTGGCATTATTAACAGAAACATTGCATCAGCTAAAATCTGACCCTTTGTCTTTTACTCTCTTGAAGGCAGCTTCTAATCAGATGCTGGAAACATCAAAAATAACTAACTAACTAACTGAAAAAGAGAAGTCAGATTGAAGAGATGAAAACAGGCTTCACTTGTCAGTACCATTCATGTTTTATTCAGAACTTGACAACTCTGCCCACTGCTGGAGGGGTGTGGGGAGGAAAACAACCAGAGGAAAAACCCCAAAGCCTGTGAAGAAGCCATGGAGCAAACCAGTGAGGGGCTCTCACCTTCTGTGCGATGCGTAATTCCCTGTGATGTGACCAGAGCCATCACAGCCAGGAGTAGGGCACCTGTGGAGGAAAGGAGGCTTGGATTAGCCCCAGGGCATCAGCAAGGGATGGCTGCCTTGTGCCAGCTCAGGCCGAGGAGACACCTGGGGACTGGTAACACCGAGTCAGGCTTTGCCTTCCTGCCCCTTCCCCCTGGCAAGGACGAGGGCTGGTTGGTGGCACCAAGGGTGGAGGGTGGCTGTGAGGTGTTGGCATTGAATCACAGAAGCACTGTGGTTGGAAGAGACCTTCGAGATCACCAAACACAACCACTGCCTAGCTCTGCCAGGGGCACTACCACGTCCTTGAGCACCACATCCAGGCAGCTTCTAAAGCCCTCCAGCGATGGTGATTCCACCACTGCCCTGGGCAGCCTGTGCCAGACCTTGAGAACCCTTTTGGTGTAGAAGTTTTCCCTCATGTCCAACCTAAACCTCCCCTGGCACTACTTGAAGCCATTTCCTCTTGTCCTGTCAGCTGCCACTTGGGAGGAGAGGCCAACCCCCACCTGGCTCTAGCCTCCTTGCAGGGAGCTGTACAGAGCCACAAGGTCTCCCTCAGCCTCCTTTTCCCCAGGCTGAACACCCCCAGCTCCCTCAGCTGCTCCTCCCCAGACCCTTCCCCAGCTTCCTTGCCCTTCTCTGGCCCCACTCCAGCACCTCAATGTCTCTCTCATGCTGCAGTGCCCCAAACTGAACGCAATGCTCAAGGTGTGGCCTCACCAGTGCCAAGGGCAATCACCTCTGGGGAGGAACACTGGTGGGAAGAGGATGTTGGGAGTGTGGTGGGGGCTGCTCTGCAGTGCAGGGATGCAGGGACCAGCCTCACAGGAGGGACAGCTCAGGAGGTGTCACTGAGCCAAAACAAGACCTCCAAGACAGTGTCTGACTTCTGAGGAAGACACAAGGGACCAGCAGGTGCCACCCGGGGCCACTGGGCTGGATGTGGGGGGAAAAGGGCTCCTGACCTAGGCTGGCAGAGCAGAGATGTGTCCTGGAGCCCGAAGGGTCAAGAAAAACACATGGAGAAGGAACACTTCAGCAGGATCTCACTGAAGGTGCAAATTCTCTGAGCCATTTAGAAATGAGAGCTTTGGGAGGGGATTGTGACATCTCCTTGTTAGATGCTGCTGAAGTCAAAAGCAAAACTCTCTCTCTGCTTTCTACCTTCAGGGGGCTCGAAATGATGACAACACTGACATCAGACTCCTTTTGCCTCTCAGGATGTTTAAAGAAGGGAGAAAAGTGATTTGATTTTTATTTTTAATTATCTGGAGACAAACCATCCAACAGAGACCTTTGATTGCATGTTCCAGCCTGGAGCTGTTTTTTTCTATCAAGGATATTAACCCCTGGAATTGAATTTATAATAGGAACACTGCACAGCCTTGTCTGAAATGGTGAAGAGCTGGGACTGCACTACCTGTGAGAGCTTCAAATCCTCTTCCCTTCCTCCAATCCTCAACAGAACAGGGAAAAAAACCAAAACCAAACAGCCCTTGGGGAACAGCACTGAAAGGCTTTTTAAAATGATCACTATTTTGTCAGAAGTCATCATAAAATGGTGTGGGCTGGAAGGGACCTCATAGACCATCCAGTTCCAGCCCCTGCCATAGGCAGGGACACCTCCCACTACAGCAAGTTGCTCAAAGCCTCATCCAGCCTGGCCTGGGACACTTCCAGCCTTGCAGCCCCCACAACTTCTCTGGGCAGCCTGTTCCTGTGCCTCACCCTGGGCAGGAAGGACCCTAGCAGGACCATGCTTTGCAGAGCTCAGCAGCTTCTGTTTTTCTTCCTGACCTCTGTTTTTCACTTGGATCTCAACCCAAAATTCCCTTTATTCCCTCATGGGGAAGAATTTCTTCCTAATGTCTAATCTCCGCCAGCTTCTTGCAGCTCGAAGCCAGCACTCATCCTATCGCTCCATACTTTTACACCAAGTCCTTTCCCAGATCTCTGTATCTGCTGGATACAGGATGCTGCAAACTGCTCTAAGCTCTCCTCTTGTCTGCCATCAGATCCCCCAGGGGAGCAGGGATGCTGCTCAGCAGGCTCTCAGGGGTGACCCTCTGGTTTTTCTCTGGGTCCTTGCAGAAATTGGACACTTGTTCCTGTGAGCTTTTCATGCCCTTCACACTAACTGCTGCTGCCTGGGCTGTACTTTCAGGTCGTTGGAGAAGCAGCAGTTCAGCAGAGCTCTCTGGAGAGCTCCTTTCCAAATGGTCTGTAGTGGATGGCTGAGGGTACTTGGCTCTAATCATGAGAGTCCTCTCCATCCACTGGCTCTTCTATTAATATCAACTAAGCCAGAGACCTTTTCCACCTCTCTCTAGAGGAGCAGGTGGTTAACTAATGTTTTTCCTGCCACCAGAACCCACACTGATGGTGGAGTGAGGAGCAGCAGGAGCAGTCCTGGACTGACACTGCCCTGGGGGTCACCAAAAGGGGTTTGGGACTTTAGCACTCACCTTAATGACCAAACGGGTTCCCACCTAACTTGCCTGTTCTTACCATGCCTCCAGACACCACTGGCTGCATAGCAGGCACAGGACAGGTTTGTTTTCATGATGACTCTGTGCACTGAAAAGTCCCCAAGAGGTATTACTGCCCAGCAGTAATCCCAGCTCTCACAGCAGAGAGCTTCCAGCCCTCCCAGCACTTCTGTGGCCTCCTCTGGCCCCTCTCCAGCAGATCCCTGCCTGTGCTGAGGACTCCACAGCTGCCCCAGCAGCAGGGGGTTCTCAGCAGAGCAGAGGGGCAGAATCAGAATTAGGTGGGTTGGGTGATAGGTTGAACGTGATGATCTTGAAGGTCTCTTCCAACCTGATCTATCCTATCCTATCCTATCCTATCCTATCCTATCCTATCCTATCCTATCCTATCCTATCCTATCCTATCCTATCCTAATCCCCTCCCTGCCCCTGCTGCCAGGGCTCAGCCCAGGACAGGCTGTGGCTGGGCTGGGAGCCAGCTTGTCACAGAATCACAGAATGTTAGCGGTTGGGAAGGACCTTCAGAGATGACTGAGTCCAAGCCCCGCTGCCAGAGCAGGGTCACCCAGGGCAGGCCACCCAGGAACACATCCAGGTGGTTTTGGAAAGGCTCCAGAGAAGGAGACTCTACAACCTCTCTGGGCAGCCTGCTCCAGGGCTCTGTCATGCTCATGTTGAGCTTCTCATCAGCCAGCACCCCCAGGGCTGCTCTCTGTCCCTTCATCCCCAGCCTTGACTGGTACAAAGCACTGCCCAGACCCCAGCTCAGGACCTTGCACTTGGCCTCGTTTGATCCCACTTCTCCAACTTGGCAGTGAACACCCATGGAAATAAACAGGAGCTCCTGCTGCTGGCACCTGGCAGCACCAACTGGGCAGCAAGAGCTTGGGAAAAGACACCACATTAAAAGGAACTTTCGTCTACAGGAGACCTGCCAGGGGTCCAGGTTAGAGCTGATTGCTGCCATCACGCCCCCCCACCCCGAAGATTCCTTTCCTCTGTGCCATTGCTCCTCCCGGTTGGACTCCATCAGAGCTCCTTGCAGGTGGATTTTCATCATCTCTTTGAAAGGAGAAGGGAAGGGATGGAAGAGCAGAAGCAGAGCAAAAGGAGGAAGGGGCAGGAAGGGGAAGAGAGAAAAATGGGCAGAAAAAAAGGAGAAAAAGACAGAGGAGTCCAAGTTGAGTGCAAACATACTTGAGGTCAGCAGAGTGGGCAGCCATGAGGTTTCTGAGGCTCTTGTCAGCAAGAGGACAACCAGAAAGGCTGAAAGAGAAGAGATGGAAGACCTGGATAAGCCAAAAAAAAAAAAAAAGGAAAAAGGAAAAAGAAAAAGGATCAGGGAATGGGGAAGGCCAACAGAAGGTGGGGAGGAAACAGAACCAAAGTCCCCCCATGGCCTCCACACAGACCAAGAGAAATCAAAACTGCCAGCTGCTGAGTCCAGAGCGCGAGGAGAAGGTCAACCCACCTGCGGTGAGAGGCGTAGTTCCCTGTTATGTGTCCGCTGCCGTCGCAGCCTGGGGTTGGGCAACTGGCAACGAGAGGGAGAGGAAAAGCAATTCAAGGGCTGGAAAGCAATGAGGTCACCCACAGGCCCAGACTGGGGCTGGCTGGAGGGGACTCAGCCTGGACCTGGAACCAGATCCCTCAAACCAAATCCTCCATGTGCTTGTGTGTTCACACAAATAAACCAAGTCTGCCCCTTTCCTCTCCCCTTCCTCCCTTTCTCAATCCCAAATGATCCCAAGGATCCTGGAAAAAGCATGCAAAGCTTGAGAAACCCTGTGGCAAATCATAGGCTGGTCTGGGTTGGAAGGGACTCCAAAGGTCACAACAGGCCCTGCTCAAAGTCTGTCCCCCGAGCTCTGCTCAGCCCACTTGAAGCACTGCAAGGCCACCAGAAGGTCTCATTGGAGCCTTCTCTCCCCAAGGCTGAACAACCCCAGCCCCCAGCTTGGCTTCACAGCAGAGGGGTCCCAGCCCTCATGTCATCGTTCTTGCCTCTTCTGGATATGTCCTGGGACAGTTTGGCCCAGCAGGTTGAGGCTTGGAGGTTCACCTGCTCCCTACTCACTCTTGAGTCTTCTTCAGGACCACAACACTCTCACAAACCCTCTGCAGCACTGCTGTGAAGATGCTCAAGCAGCAGCGCTGGATGGCTGGATGGCTGACCTTCTCATCTCACAGGATGAGAAGGTCAAGGTGAGGACCATCAACACAGCCACTGCCACCAGTGCCTGGAGATGGCTCAAGAGCTGCACCCAGCCAGTGAGCATCAAAGAGGCACAGCAGGTAAGTCTGGTCCTGAGCTAACTCCAACTAATCCATTCCAGCCCTGGGGCCAGAGAGGGAGGATGACGACAAGGGGAGAGAAGGCTCAGGGCTGCCCATGACACCATTTCCTTGTCCCAAGGCTGTTTCCATCTAGGAAATTCCTCTCCCCTCATAACACAATCAAAGCCCAGAAGGACTTCGGGGCTCTACCTCAGGAGCTGCAGCTCACATCACTGCTGGGTTGTAAGCCTGCAGGGCTGGGCACAGCTGGTCTTTGCTCATGCAGGGATAGTGCTGCTGTTGCTCTGCCCCCATGGGTGTCCTCCCTCCCTGTCTGCTCCCTTCGCCTCCTGCTTGCATCATCAAGCAGTGAGCTCTGTTGTATGAGCTCAGCAAAACAATGCCTGCAGACTCTTCCCTGTTTGACATCCAGGAAGGTCAGGCAGCCAAAAGCAGCTGGGAGGAGAGACCTCCCCATCACAACCTCCAGCCTGACCCCAGTGTGGCATTAGATCAGAGCAAAGCCCAAGCTGCAGCCTTTGGGTCAGGCTCCAGGCACTGAGGACCATAGCATCATGGAATTGTTTTGGTTGGAAAAGCCCTTTGAGAGTCCAACCGTGCTCTAACTCTGCCAAGTTTGCTGCTCATCACCACATCTCTGTGGCTTTTAAACACCTCCAGGTGATTCAGCCATCTCCATGGGGAGTGTGGGTGTAGAGCAAGCCAGAACAGAGCTGTGTTTTCCCCCGCCCAAGGCCATGGATACACAGATGGGGGCTGGGTTAGGATCCCTGCAGTGGAAGATGCAGAGTGAAGCAGCCTTGCTGCAGCCCCAATTCACCTCTTCCCAGTGAGGCACCCTGTGGTTCAACAGGGATCCCCCCAGGTGCTCTTGGCTCCACAGCATCACCCAGTCTCCCCGGACTGAGCTTGGGCAGGCTCCAGTACAGTGCCAGGATCACCCTTGCAGGAAAACATCAGGAAAAATGAACCCTGCAAGCAGATTTCCACGGCTCTGTCTAGTTCCCTTCGCCTCTGTAGGGTTTCAAGGCCATATGGCAGCAGACTTTGCCTCAATGATCAGTTGCATGAGGGCAGGGCCCCTCGTTGGGCTTCCACTTGAACACTTGGGATGAGACCAGAGCACCTGCAGTAGACAGGGAACTGCACCTCTCCTGCTGAAACACGCTTGCTACCAAGTGCTGTCTCCTCCCAGGCCGGCTGTGCAGCTCGGAGGAGGGGGCAGGACTCACGTGAGCAGCTCCTTCTTGATGTCCTTGGAGAGGAATTTGAGCTTGAAGTTGGTCAAGGTCACTTCCCCTGGGTATTTTCGTTCCTCAAAGTTCTCCTCTGACACTTCTTGCTCATCAGCTTCCGAGGAGGCAAAAGAGTGGGCAGCAGGCTCTGACTGCAAGGGAACAGCCAGGAGAAGTGTTGGTAGTGGTGGTCATCACTGCTGAGCGGCGGTGGGAGAGGACCCCAGCTTCTCCCCAGCCAGTGCAGTGCTGCCAGCACTCCAGAGCCCTCCGAGTGCCTCATGGTACCCAAAGCAGAGACCAAACAGCCCATAATTTCCCCTTGTTGTAGGAGAAATGTGTGACAGGGGGTTACACCTGGCTCTCAGGGTCCTAAAGGGATGAAGATCAGTGCAATCCCCTCACACATCCTCAGCAGCACCTTCACGTGGGCAGAGAGGCAGTGGCTGCTTCCAGGGCCAAGGTTGCTCACTCCAGTCAGGAGGTAAAAGTTGGGCTCCCACAGCCTCAGGATCTGTGTTAGGGCACAGGGGGTAACACCTGCTCACAGCAGGTATAAATCATCCTGGGGAACACCACCAGGAGCACCACTGGTGGCAGAAAGCTGAAGGAATTTACTATGCAGCAAGTACCACAGAGCTGAGGCAATCACAAGGGGCCAGCCCAGCCCGGCAGTCCCAGGAGCACCTTCCTGCTGCTTGGTTGTCCATGGCTGGTGTCTGGCAGCACTGGTGGAGCTCAGAGTATTTTTTTTTCCTAGGCCCAAAGGGGAAATTGGAGGTTCTGGAGGGAAATAGACCAGCTGTGCAAGCAAACATACTTAGGGAATCATAGAATCCTTTGGGTTGGAAGGGACCTCCCCTAGTCCAGCCGTGAGCAGGGACAACTACCTGATTGGGCTGCTCAGGGCCCTCCCAGCATGGCCTTGAATGCTTCCAGTGCTGTGGCATCCAACACCCCCGGGTGGCCCGTGCTCAGCACTCACCTCCTCGGGCTCCTCCTCCCGCTGCCGGTTGGGTTTGGTGTAGTCAATGGGCCCATCCCACTCGTCCTGGCGGGAGGTCTGGCTGGACTGGGGGGAGGTCATGGTGCTGCTCGTGGCACTGGTGCTGTTTTGGCGCTGGGACACGTCTGGGGACTTCATGCTGGGGCTGCTGCTGCAGCTGCTGCTGCTGGGCAAGGTGCTGTCCCGCTTGCGGTGCTTGTTCATGCTCAAGTCCAGAGTCCCATTCTCATCCACCTCAATGTCCATGGACTGCAAGGTGGGAAACAAGGCCAACGTTGGCAGCTGCCAGCAGCTGCACAGCTTCCCCCACTGGGGCTGAGCAGCGTGTGGGGGCAAGGCCACTCATGTCCTGTGCTCTCCCAAGTCAGTCAGAAGGGACTGCAAGGGAGGGCAGGACTCGCCTGACACACCAGACAGGCCTGCAGATGCCCTGTGCCAGCAGCAGCGTCACAGCCTGGCTCCTGACTTGGGCACAGCCAGCTGCTGCCACTGAAGATCACCTCTGGTGTCTAAGACCTCTGCCCAAGGCTGGGGAAGCTACCTGGCACTTCTGGAAAACCTGTCTGCCTCTGAAATGCAGCTGGAGCTCAGCCTGGATGTGTCTGGGGAGTCCCAAGTGCATCAGATGCAGACCACTGAGCAACTGAAATCAGCTCTGAGACTGCTTGGGAATGATGCCTGTCTCAGAGGGGTAAATTTCCCCTTCCCCAGCTTCCTTGCCCTTCTCTGGCCCCACTCCAGCACCTCAATGTCTCTCTCATGCTGCAGTGCCCCAAACTGAATGCAATGCTCAAGGTGTGGCGTCACCAGTGCCAAGGGCAATCACCTCTGGGGAGGAACACTGGTGGGAAGAGGATGTTGGGAGTGTGGTGGGGGCTGCTCTGCAGTGCAGGGATGCAGGGACCAGCCTCACAGGAGGGACAGCTCAGGAGGTGTCACTGAGCCAAAACAAGACCTCCAAGACAGTGTCTGACTTCTGAGGAAGACACAAGGGACCAGCAGGTGCCACCCGGGGCCTCTGCAGCTTTGTTGCCCTTCTCTGGACCTGCTCCAGCCCCTCACCTTGCTGGGGGCCTCCTGCTGCTTGGTGCTGAGGTTCTCTGGCATCTCCCAGCAGCGGGTGGAGAGGTTGAGGATGGCAGTGGCAGCCATGTGCGCGGCCTCGGCGTCATGTGAGTAGTCGAAGCCTGTGGAGGAAGATGAAGTGCTCTTCACATAACTGCTGGAGGGGCTGTGGCTGGGGGAAGAGGCCTTTGGAAAAGGTTTGGCTGGAATAGAAAGAGAAGGAACAACACAAGGCTAAAGTATAACCAACATGGGCAGCAGGGAGAGGTTAGGTCAGTCTGGCACAGCTTATGAGTCAGCAGCTCCAGAGGCAGCCAGCACGGCCTGGGCAGCACGACCCATGAATCCTACAACTGTTTTGGCTGGGAGAGTTTTAGAATCATCAAATCCAGCCATTAATCCTTCACTGCCAGGCCACCACCAAACCATGGCCCTCAGCACCACATCTACACAGCTATGAAACCCTTCCAGGGGTGCCCTGGGCAGTCTGAACCAGGTCTTGGCAACCCTTCTGAGGAAGAAATTTTCATAGAATCACAGGATCATTAAGGTTGGAAAAGTCCTCTGAGCTCATCAAGTTCAACCATCAACCCAATACTTCCACACCCACTGAACCAAAGCCTTCTGCCTGCAAAGAGTGAGGCAGCAAGACAGTCTTGGGGGATGCTACAAGAGCAGCGTGGGGGATGGATGGCGTGGAGCTGCTGGTGAGCATCCAGAGAAGGGCCACAGAGATGATCATAGGGCTGGAGCACCTCTTGGATGAGGCCAGGCTGGGAGAGTGGGGCTGTTCAGCCTGGGGAAGAGAAGGCTCTGGGGAGACCTCAGAGCAGCCTTCCAGTACCCAAAGGGGCTCCAGAAGAGCTGGGGAGGGACTTCTGACAAGGACCTGTGGTGACAAGGCAAAGGGCAATGAATGAGGCTTTGAGCAAGCTGGGCTAGTGGGAGGTGTCCTTGCCTGTGGCAGGGGGTTTGGAACTAGATGATCTTTCAGGTCCCTTCCACCATCCTCATCCTGGTCTCATTACTCCCAGCACGGAGCGGCGATAGAGCCTCTGTGAGATGCTGCTCCTCCCGAGGACTTTGTTCCTCCTCCTGGCATGTGTGGCTAATGCACATTGACACTAATGGGAGCTGTGCACACACATGCAGGGGGATGCAAATCCCTCTGGATGAAGATCTCCTTAAAATAAGTTCTCAGTGAAAGGAACAGATTTCCCTGCTCCGATTGGCAATCAGAGTCATCTTGTCTCTTTGATTAACTCCTTGGAGCCTTGCCCAGCTGATTCTCCTGTGCCTGGCTGCTTGTTTTCCAGCCTGCTTTAATCTGTGTCTTTGCAGCAGGGTGAGGGCATTTGCCAGCCCAACCTGACAGCATCCAGGGTGGTGAGATGCCAATTGCAATTTCACACCCTGGGCTCAGGGATGCTTCTCCATCTCAGAAGTGTTTCTCCCCCTAATAGACTCGCAATCAGCAAATTAGGGAAAGTAAGTGATGAGAAAGAATGGAGAGGATTATCCAAGGGGTTTGCTGGAATTATTTCTGTCAGCACAATTACCCTGAAAATTCTTTGCTAATATTGCAAACAACACAATCCATTCAGCGGGAGAATCACTTGTGCTGGGAAACAAATTGCTTTTCCATCAGCCCTAACCTGGGATGACAGTGGCAGTTGTGCTCTCTGGCCCCCTTCCAATTTCATTGCCTGATCCTTTGCAGATTTAGTGCTGTAATAAAGGCTGCTCTCATTGTAGTGCAACCACCAGGATGCTTTCAAGTACCAGCACTCTTATTTATTTATTTGTTTGTTTGCTGGAGAGCAGCTGCCTGAGGATTAAGCAGGATTGTGGCAGTGGGATTAGCCCAACAGAAACACCCTCTGGAGGCTGCTGACTTCTGCAAACTGGGCTCCTAAATCTTGTTTGGGTTTTTTCCCCTTTCACAAAAAGAGGTCTTCAGGAGCAAGGTTGGTGTCAAAGGAAGGAAGAGGTTCAACATCATGTTCCATCAAGCTGTGTCCTCATTCAGTTTAGAATCACAGACTGCTAGGGGTTGGAAGTGACCTCTGAAGATCATGGAGTCCGACCCCCCTGCCAGAGCAGGATCACCCAGGGCAGAGCAGTTGGACTGGATGATCCCTTCCAAAACCTCCCATCCTGCGATTCATTTCCGCCCACCTCCAGTGTGGACCAGTGCAAGGCCCTTGTTACAAAGCAGAGGTGGGTGGCTATGACAGGAAAGAGCTGGGGAGTAGGGAGTTGGTGATGAATAGGCAGCAGAGATGGAGAGCAGAGCACAGCAGGGAAGACAAATGGGTGAAGTGGGTCATAGACAAGATGGAAGAGAAGCAAACTGTAATCCATTTAGCTTAGATGAGGAAAGACAGATCAATAGCTATGAACTGCAAAGCAGCAGGGACCTGCTGAGGACAACTGTGTATCTTATCCCACCTAAGGACATCACTGAGATTAATGTTCCCACCACTCAGTGCAATTCATCCCAAAGCCAAAACCTAAGTGCTTCTCCACCAAGCAGATCTCTACTGGCAGCCACAAGCTCCTCTCTCCACAACGGACATCCCACAGGACCCATCTCAACCTCCCCCATCCCTGCTGCTCCCCGTGCTTCACAGCAGCAGCGGGGGAGGATCAGCCTCAAGATTCTCCCTTCAGCCCACAGCCACCATCCTGAGAGCCTCACCACAGGGTGAGGAAAGCAGAAAGTGCAGAACCCATCCCAGCCCTGCTCCAACTTACATTTAAAGGCTTTAGGTGAGGTTTCGCTAGTCTGAATCTTTGGGGCAAGCATGCGTTTGCCAAAAACCTGAGCATCAAAACTTGCATAATCGAAGGTGACCTTGGAGTACTTCTCCAGCTCCTTGGCCAGGTTGGCCCGGGGGGTTGCTGGCACCATGTTGGGCCGGTAGCTTCCATACTGAGGGATCTCCAGTTGCTTTACAAAGCACATAGGCCTGGGGATGAAACAAGGAGCAAGAGTGATTTCTCCTTTCCTTACTGAGGTGGCTGCAGAACATGTGGCTCCACCTTGTCTCTGAGGGTCACTGGGGAAGAAGAGGCAGAGGCAGTCCTTTGTCTCTCCCTCAGCATCTGGCTGGGGGCTCTTAGATTTCCTTTTTATTTTTTCTCCCTTTTCCCCCCTCTATTTTTATTTCTCCTTCTCTTTTAAATCAACAGGCCAAGCTGCTGATGCCATCCTAAGCCTTGTAGGCTGCTATGCCATGGCAGCATTTTCCAACAGCAGCAGAACTTGGGCTTCACTCATGGGATCCACGGCACAGGGTGGTCCCCAAAGGCAGGCTCTGCTCCCCACTACAGCTCCATTGCTAAGGCACCAGAGCCTCTCCCCTGCCCTCAGAGTCCCTCTTCCAGCTCCATTTCCGCTGGGCTGCCTATCATGAATCAATTTGTCTTGCATATAAATGGTGTGTAAATGGCTTATTGTCATTCTCCTTCCCATGACCTCTTCCCACCTCCAGCAAGTCCTCAGAGCAGGAGCTCCTTGGAGCACAGAGCATGCTCCAGATGAGCTCAAAGCACTCCAGTGCAAATAAATAAGTCATCACCCTAAATGGCCTTTTCAAAGCATGGGGCACTGGTGCACTGGGGTGCCTCCAGTCTTGGGGGCAAATAAATACTTGAATCAGAGCTCAACACCTTGCTGGGGGCAAGGGGGCTTGCTCAGGGCACCGGTGTGGGGTTTATCTTGCTGCAAATTAACTCTAACCAGACTCCATGCCATCTGCAGCTTCATGAATCACATCAGCTGCGGAAGCCACCCTCCCTCAGGGCCATCCTTACCCTGAGACAAGCCTTTTCCCCTGGGCTGATGGAGGTGGGTGAAATAACCAAATAAATGGGGCTTGGCTAGAAGGGAGTGGTGGCTCTCTCTGCTCTGAACTGTGCATGGTGAAGGAAGAAAAGCAGCTGGACTTGGGGGAAGCTGCCAGCGTGTGATTTATGGTAGCCGAATCTCCTCCTCCCCCTCCCTGAGCCCACCCCACTTATAATGCTGATATAATAGCCATCATTCTCTGGCAGTTTGCATTGCAGAGCCAGAGGCACAAATGTCTTCTGCTGCACTGCTGAAACCCTTTGGCCTGTAGCCTCAGCATTAATTGATGCTACAGAAGCAATTCATTGTCCTCAGTGCCCTCCCTGGGATCATCAATTAAATACCTCCCCACCTTGGCCAGACCTATGATTGTAATAAGGGGACTCAGCAGTATCAGGATGCAGCTGGAGGAGCTGTGATGGATGCTCTGGAGAGTGGGGGTCGCAGGGAGGGCCGGGGCAGGGTGGCTGTGGGGCGCTGGGTCTCACCCTCCCATTTTACCTGAGTATTCGGTCAGAATTGGAGCTGCTCTTTGCAGGGTCGCCAGGCTGGGTTTGTTGCTTTTCATGCGATTTGGCTAATTTTTCAGCAGCAGCAATGGGACACCCAGATAAACTGTGGGAGAAGGAGAAAAGAAAAGGAGAAAAGAAGAATAAGAGAGAAGGAAATGAAGCCTGAGGGAGGAGCATGAAGAGCCTCACTTCAGGGATGAGCAAGGAGGCCTTCACGTCAGGCTGCTCTGAGCCCACAGGAAAAAGAGTTTCCACTGGGGGCTTCAGCACCACCCTCCTAGTTTATTTCTAGTCTGGGCAAGCAGCAGAGCAGCCAGTCACCCGGTGCTAAATCTCTCCAGGCTGAGCTCCAGAGCATCCCCACGGCCCAGAGGTGGATCAAGGAGGCAGCTCCCTCCAAGGGCAGGAGGGCACAGGTCTGTTTCCTGAAGTGGTTTTAGCACTTAGTTGGCATTTTTCACTTGGATTTATTGGGATCTTTTGCAGGGGCTGTTTGAAGGGCACTTGTGGGGAAACAGCTGCATGTCTGATGTGCAGGGCTGCCAGTATGGCTTTTGTTCACACACATCCTGCGTGTGAGCCCGGCTCTGCTTCTTGAGGACATCTTGGCTCTTATGGCAATCACAGCCACAGGATTGTTTCCACTGGAAAAGACATCTAAGATCATCCAGTCCAGCCAGAAACCTAAGGGCACCATGGCCATTAAACCATGTCTCCAAGTGCCATGGCCACACATTTCTTGAGCACCTCCAGGGATGGTGACTCTATCACCTCCCTGGGCAGCCTGGGCCAGTGCCTGAGAACCCTTTCTGGGAAGGGTGCCCTTCCTGGTATCCAATCTCAAACTCCCTTGGCACACTTGAGGCCTTTTCCTCTTGCTTTGTCATTTGTTGCATGTGAAAAGAGGCAAACTTCCCCCTTGCTCCAGCCTCCTTTCAGGAAGTCATAGAGGGAGATGAAGTCTCCCCTCAGCCTCCTCTTCTAAGGACTGAACAATCCCAGTTCCCCATCTTGCTTTCTCACATTATCCCTTGTCTTAGGGTCCATCCCTGCTTCACCCATCTTGGTTCATACATTCAAAGAACCATAGAATGATTTGGGTTGGAAGGGATCTCAAAACCCATCCAGCTCCAACCCCCTGCCATGGGCAGGGGCACCTCCCCCCAGCCCAGGCTGCTCAAGGCCTCATCCAGCCTGGCCTTGAACACCTCCAGGGAGGAGGCAGCCACAGCCTCACTGGGCAAGTGAAGCCAAGGCTTCCTGGGGCTGGGTGCTCTGCTTCCATCCTTGCCCTGACCATGCTGGAGGAGAAGGCAAGCTGGTACCTCCTGTGCGTGTTGCGGTTGCTGTTGACGTGACCCTGTCCTGTGCAGCCGGGCGTGGGGCACTTCAACACGTTCTCATGCAGCGCCAGGACTTCAGAGCGAGAAGGGGAAGGGGAGAGGGGGAGGGAAGCAAAAACAACTTGATAAAAATCAGAGGAAAGAAGAAAAAAAAAAAGACAAAATCAAGCCTTGTACTTTGGATTCCTAGAAATCAGGGCTGGGGAAAGGCTGCGTTAGAATTCATCTGCACAGGGAAAACAAAGCTTTGCGAGGCGGAAGGGCTCAGCTCAGCACCAGGCTGGCATCTGCACCAGGGCTCAGCTCAGCACCAGGCTGGCATCTGCACCAGGGCTCAGCTCAGCGCCAGGCTGGCATCTGCACCAGGGCTCAGCTCAGCGCCAGGCTGGCGTCTGCACCAGGGCTCAGCTCAGCGCCAGGCTGGCATCTGCACCAGGGCCCAGCTCAGCGCCAGGCTGGCGTCTCTGCACCAGGGCTCAGCTCAGCGCCAGGCTGGCGTCTCTGCACCAGGGCCCAGCTCAGCGCCAGGCTGGCGTCTCTGCACCAGGGCCCAGCTCAGCGCCAGGCTGGCGTCTCTGCACCAGGGCCCAGCTCAGCGCCAGGCTGGCGTCCCTGCACCAGGGCCCAGCTCCCTGCACCAGGGCCCAGCTCAGCACCAGGCTGGCGTCTCTGCACCAGGGCCCAGCTCAGCACCAGGCTGGCGTCTCTGCACCAGGGCCCAGCTCAGCGCCAGGCTGGCGTCTCTGCACCAGGGCTCAGCTCAGCGCCTGGTTGGCATCTCTGCACCCAGCTCTGGGCTTTCTCCTCCTTTGCTGATTATGACCAAGTTTCCCCCTCCCCATCCCAGCCCCTCCTGCCCATCTCTGGCTCGGAGCCAGGTCTGCCAGTTTCAGGTAGTTTGAAGCAAACAAGTTTGTATCTCAGCCTCATCCTTAGGACTACTCTTTGCTTGCAGGTTTTGTTGTCTTTGGGGTCTGGGTTTGGTCTTTATTTTAATCTCCAGGATTATTTTGCTTCCTACAGCTGGGACCTCACAAGTAAAGAAACAATCTGATCTGCAAGCTTCCCCGAGGCCCCTGGCTTGCACTGGGTATTTTGTGCTGGGTTTTGTTTTCTTGTCTTCCTTGTCTGCAGGCTGATGTGAGGACAGCTGGGTTCCCTCCTTGCTTCCTGCAGCTCTGTGCTGATGGCAGGTCTGCAACCTTTGAAATTGCTGATAAGGAAAGGCTCTTCTATGCCTTTGCTGTTTTAGGGGCAGGGGGATCTATTGTGCCGTTATCATGAACAGGCAACACTAATTGTTGTGTGCACCTGCAGGGAAAGCTGCTTGGGGTGCTGGGAGCAAGGGAGGAAGAAAGTCCCTCTCTGAAGAATTAATTTTGTAGTCATTTACAGTATATTCATTTGGTTTTAATACATAAAATAGGTATTTTTAAAAAGCATACAGAGCTGTCTCTGTTCTCTCTGTATTTATTTACATGCATGTTATATGTGTGTATTTAATTCTATGTCTGTAGCTGTTTTTAATCCAGCGATTTATTTTTAATATAAAAAAAATCTTTTTTAAATAGTCAAAGGTATTTCTCTCCCTTCTGTACCTACAGATTTATCTACACAGCTGTGTATCTAATTTTATATACACAGCTGGGTTAATCTACTCATCTATTTTTAATAGTTAAAATATATCTTTTTAACTATACAGAGTTATTTCTATCTATTCTCTACATAGATATTTATTTATATACTTCCCCCCATAGATTGATACAAAAGTCTGTTCTGAGGCTGTCAAACATTCCCAGCTGGATCTTGGCAGAGCACCTTGTGGATGTAAGAAAGCATCAGAGGGCATCCAGCTGACCCCACACAGCCGCAGCAGCTCCTCCGCTTGCAGCCCCTCGGGGCAGAACGAGGCAATGGTTTCCCCTTCTCCCCAGCATGGAGTCCCAGGCAGGGACAGGGTGCAGGTGGGAGCTGCTCCACAGGCCCTGAGCAGGGACGGTCCGTTCTGAAGCGTCTCTCTGCTCCAGAGCAGGACCTCCTTCTCCACAGGATGGTGCTAAAAATCTTTGAGAAGGGTTGCACTTCCTCACGATCTCCCCGTGAGGAGCGCTGGCACTTCGGTGGACGGCAACACCCCAGAGCACCCCGGCAAAGCACCGTCCCGTGCCAGGAACCCCCTCCTGCCCCCGGGGATTAACATCAGGCTTGTGCTAGGAGCTTGCTCATCCAAATCGCATCACTGGGAGCTCCTTGGAATCCACACAGGGCTTGAGACACTCTACCCATCGGGTGTGCAGCTGCCCCTGGCGAGCAGGCTGCGGGCTCCCCCCAGGTGTACTCACTCTCGGGAGGGATCCTGTCCTTGTGCGGGCAGCCCGAGAGGCTGCGGTGGTGGGGGTAGAGTCCTGTCACGTGGCCGGTGCCGTCGCAGCCGGGAGTGGGGCACTTGATCTCTCGCTTCTCGGGTCTGGAGGCATCTAGGGAGTGTGGAGAGAGGGTTCTGTTGGAGAGGGTCCAGAGGAGGCCACCAAGACGGTCAGAGGGCTGGAGCACCTCCTGTATGGGGATTGGCTGAGAGACTTGGGGCTCTTCAGCCTGGAGAAGAGAAGGAAGGCTCCAGGGAGATCTGAGAGCAGCCTGCCAGTACCTGAAGGGGCTCCAGGAGAGCTGGGGAGGGACTGTTTGTAAGGGCTTGTGGTGACAGGACAAAGGGCAATGGTTTGAGCTAGAGCAGGGGAGACTTAAATTGGACATCAGGAAGGAGTTCCTACAAGTGTGGTGAGGCACTGGAACAGGTGGCCCAGAGAAGCTGTTGTGACCGGTTTAGGCTGTGCCTTTAAGAAAAAAAAGCGGTGGGCAGAAGAAGAGGAAAGGCCATTTGGGCAGCTGACCTGTGGCAGGACATTGCTGATCGAATCGAGAGAATTTCAGTGAAGGTGAGACACATTGATGCTCACATTCCTAAGAGCAAAGCTACTGAGGAACAGCAACACAACCATCAGGCAGATTTAGCTGCAAGAGTTTCTCCAGTAGACATGGACTCTGATCTTGATCTCGACTGGAAACACCGAGGTGAGATGTTCTTAGCTCGGTGGGCTCACGATTCGTCAGGACATCAAGGCAGAGATGCAACATACCAGTGGGCTCCTGACAGATCCATAGACATTTCCATGGATGCTATCACACAAGTCATCCATGACTGTGACATTTGTGCTGCTATTAAGCAGGCAAAACGACTTAAGCCCTTATGGTATGGTGACAGATGGTCCAAGTACAAGTATGGTGAAGCTTGGCAAGTTGACTACATCACTCTACCGCGTTCTCGTTCTGGTAAGCAGTATGTGCTTACTATGGTAGAGGCGAACACTGGATGGTTGGAAACTTATCCAGTACCACATGCAACTGCACGCAACACCATTCTCGGTCTGGAGAGACAAATCCTGTGGAGACACGGAACTCCAGAGAGGATTGAGTCAGACAACGGAACTCATTTCAAAAACAACCTTGTAAAGACCTGGGCCAAAGAGCACGGCATCGAGTGGATATTCCACATCCCCTACTATGCACCAGCTGCAGGGAAGATTGAACGCTACAACGGTTTGTTGAAGACCACTCTTAAAGCCATGGGGGGTGGATCTTTGAAAAACTGGGAAAAACATTTAGCACAAGCAACCTGGCTGGTAAATAGTAGAGGTTCAGTGAACCGAGCTGGACCTGCACACTCAGATCTGCTGCAGAAAGTAGAAGGCGATAGAGTTCCTGTTGTTAAAGAAAAGAATCTGTTAGGTAAAACTGTTTGGGTATTGGGACACTTCATCCCTGGAAGTGTTTAAGCCCAGGCTGGAGAAGGCTTTGAGCAGCCTGGGCTAGTGGGAGATGTCCCCACTCACGGCAGGGGGGTTGGAACTAGATGGTCTTTAAGGTCCCTTCCACCTCAAGCCATTCTATGATTCTATGAAGCAGGTTAATGGTTTGGAGCGGAAGAGGTGGAAAGGAGAGAAAAATGCCAAGGATGCTTCCTAGCACTTTTCCAGTCAAAGAGGGAGCGACGTTTGAGGTTGGAGGGGTTTTCTTCCTCAAGGTGGAATTGCAAAACTGGAAGTTTCAAACACTAGAATCAGCAATTTGATTAACCAACCCATTTGGAGCACCTAAGCTCCCAGCAACTAACCCCTCCAGGAGGGCTCAGGTCAATACCAAGGGCACTCTGCAGCCCCTGCCAAGACCCTTGTGTTGCTGAGGCCAGGCACCTACCACAGCTTTAAAGGCTACTTAGATTGTAACCATCCCTGCTGCTCATGCTGAGATTTTCAAGCCAGCAGGCAGTTTACCCAGGGAGTTCCCCTCAGGAGGTGTGGAGGACACCATCCTTTTGTGCATTCACTGCTGAGCGGGCCTGGATCAGTACAGTGTGGCCAGGGCATGGATTGTGTCCCCATACCTGGCACTGGTGAAGTCACACTCTGAATCTTGGGCTCAGTATTGGACCCTCACTCCAAGAAAGACATTAAGGGACTGGAGCAGGTCCATAGAAGGGCAGTAAAGTTGGGGAAGGGTCTGGAGAACGGGGCTGGGGCGTAGCAGCTGAGGGAGCTGGGGATGTTCAGCCTGGAGAGAAGGAGGCTGAGGGGAGACCTTCTGGCTCTCTGCAGCACCCCAAGAGGAGGCTGGAGCCAGGTGGATGTCAGACTCTTCTCTCAAGGTACAAGCGACAGGACAAGAGGGAATGGCTTCAAGTTGTCCCAGGGGAGGTTTAGGTTGGACAGGAGGGAAGGTTTGCAAAGCCTGGCCCAGGCTGCCCAGGGCAGTGGTGGAGTCCCTGGAGTGGTTTCAAAGCCATGGAGATGTGGTGCTGAGGGCCATGGTTTGGTGGTGCCCTGGCAGTGCTGGGTTAAGGGTTGGACTCCATGATCTTAAAGCTCTTTTCCAAGCAAAGTGATTCTATGACCTCTAGGTCGTCCCCACCCCTCTGGGCATTGCCTAAATCCCTCTGTGGGTTGTGAACCTCCCCAGCAGCCTCATTTTCAGGCAAGTTCAGCTCTGCCTGGGGATGGGAAGGAAGGAGAGCTGCGGAGGTTCACCGCCATACCTTTGCCATAGTAGCTCTTGCGGACGCTGTCCATGGGTTTGTTCTGCTTCTCATCCACCTGGAAGTGCTTCCCCTGCTCCCCCGGCAGCCTGCTGGGCTCCCGCACGACCTTCACCTGCTCGGCCTTCAGGGCTATGGCCTGCTCCAGCAGCCCCAGGTTGCCCCTCGTCATCATGTCGTACATCTCGGACTCGTCGGTCACCGCCGACTTCTGCGAGCGCGCGTCTTCGTCCTTGTCATCGTCCGATCGGACCTCCACGATGACAGAGTACTCAGGCTTGGGGCTGAACTGTCCCTCACAGTGGCTTTGCTGGGGGTCCTGAGACGTGTGAGGAGCTTCCTCACAGATCACTTCAGGAGCCATCTCCTCCTCCTCCTCTTCCTCCTCTTCCTCTTCTTCCTCCTCTTCCTCCTCCTCTTCCTCCTCCTCCTCCTCCTCTTCCTCCTCCTCTTCCTCCTCCTCCTCCTCTTCAGCCTTCTGCAGCTTGCAGGATTCCTGGCAGTTGGCATCGTGGCGGAGCTCCGGGCACAGCTCGCTGCTGCGCCGCTGGTGACCTCGATCACCTCCTCCGCGTCCTCCGTCTGGATGATGATCTCCTTCTCACACTCCTCCTCCACCAGCTCCTCTCCCGCATCCTCGTGGACCAAGTGCACAACGTTGGGTGGTGGCTTGGTGACCTGCAGCTCCTCCTCAGGCAGCTGCCCTTCGATGGCCAGGGTGTCCTCTGCTATTTGGCCGAGGTTGAGCAGAGAGTTGGCAATTATCTCCTGGTAGCTGCTGTAGTTGGCCTTGCTGGGCCCAGAGGTGGCTGTAGCTGTGCTCTGTCCATAATGGGAGGATTTTGCTGGGTTCCTCTCTGAGGGGGGAGAAGGAGGAAAAGAAAGAAAGAAGGGGGGGAGAGAAGGAAAAGAAATAGAAGAAGAAGAAAAAGGAGGAAAGGGGGAAAAATAAGGAGGAAAGGGGGGAAAGGGAAGAAAAATTTTTAAATGGAGAAAAGGATAAAAAAGCACAAGGGAAAAGGAGGAAAATGAAAAGCAGAGGAAAAGGAAAGAACAAGGAAAAGGAGGAAAGAAAAAGAAGAAGGGGGGAAAAGGACAACAAGAAGGACAACAGGAAATGAAGAGGAAAAGGAGCAATGGACAGGAAAGGAGGAAAATGAAAGGAAAACAAAAAGGAGGAAAAAGGCGGTAAAGGAGATAACAGAGGAAAAGAAAAGGAAAAGAGGAAAAGGAGAAAAAGGGAGGAGAGGGAGGAAAAGAAAAAAAAAGGAGGAAAAGAAAGTAATTCCATAGGCTTATAATGACCTCTGTGCCTTACTTGAGCTCAGCTGAGAGCAGAGCCTGGCTGTTTGGCTGTTCCAGCCTGCAGCAGCCCCAGGGAGTGCCTTTGGGAAGGGATTTCCACCTGGAAGCTTTTGGGGGCCTCAGGTGCATGCAGCTTCCCAGCACCCAAGCCATCAGCAGCCATCTGGTCCCCACATTGCCAATGCTCCCAAGAGCAGGGGCTCCAAACCAGGAAGCAACACAGTGCAAGGACCCTGGAATGGATGAGGGGTGCAAGGACACCTGAGGTGTGGACACCTTGTTGACCTCTCACCCCTCCTCTCCAGCAGCAGCTGGGTGCAGCTGGAGGGACAGCTCCACACCGATGACACTGAGGTGCTGGAGCTTGTGAAGTGTCTCCCACAAGAAGACTTAGGAGGAGAAGCTGAGGAGCTGGGGTAGTTCAGCCTGGAGAAAAGGAGGGGGAGACCTTCTGGCTCTCTACAACTGCCTGAAAGGAGGCTGGAGCCAGGTGGGGGTTGGTCTCTTCTCCCAAGTGATCAGGTGATAGAGGAAATGGCCTGAAATTGTGCCAGGGGAGGGTTAGGTTGGAGAGTAGGAAAAATTCCTTTGCTGCAAGAGTGGTCAGGGATTGGAACAGGCTGCCCAGGGAGTGGTGGAGTCACCATCCCTGGAGGTGTACAAGAAACCTGTGGCCATGGCACTTGGGGACAGGGATTGGTGGCCATGGTGGTGCTGGGCTGATGGTTGGTCTGGATGATCTTGGAGGCCTTTCCAGCCCAAACAACTCTGTGATTCTGTGGCCCATCCCCTGAACCACCCAGCAGAGCTGTAACTCCTGGTTATTAACACTCCCTGTCCTCTCTTCAGCTGCAGACTGCAAGCACCTTCAGCCAGCTCGGGGCTGTGGGTCTCCTCTTGCTCCACCACCTCTGCCTCGTCCTCCTCCAGCGTCCCCTCAGACTCCTCGGAGCCAGACTCCTCCTTGGCCTCAGCTTCCTCACTGCCGTCGCTGTCGACGTTGTAGCCTTCATCCAAGGCCAGCTTGAGTGGATGGGATTTCCTCTTTGACACCAGGTGTTCAGCCTCTGCATCCTGAAGTTTCCTCTTCTTTGCCAGAGGGCAGCTTTGTAAACTGCAGATGGGATCAAGGAGCAGAGAGGAGACACTGCTCAGTGAGCAAGGCACAGCTATGGCATCTGAGCTACTTAGGCAAAGGCAAGTGGGACAAAGGCGCAAGCACCAAGAATAAAATCCACCAGCAGCCTGGATTTTAGCTGCTTTAACCCTCTGTGGCCTTTCCCTCCTCATCTATGGAGGCACTGAGCAGACCAACAGCTCCCACGAGCCCCACTTGAGCCAGGTTCTTCCACCCTGGTTTGGGGTCAGCTTGGTGAAGCAGATCCCCCAGGATCCCTCACAGACTGATGGAGAAACAGAAGTGGGCTCTTAGGGAGGCAGGGCAAGCGAGCTGGGTTGCTGCTCTGGCGCAGCCTCTCTCCACTCAACATCTGTCTTTGGACTTCTTGCTGGCATTTTGCCGTCCCCGGCACCCCTGTCCCCCTCTCACCTTCGGTGTCTTGCGTACTTCCCACGGATGTGTCCTGAGCCATTGCAGCCTGGGGTTGGGCAGCTGGGGAGGGAAGCAAGCAACCATCAGGACAACCACAGGGACTTGGAGATGTCACTTTAAAGTGGAAGTGTGGAAGTCAGGTCAGTTAAAAAGGGTCCTGTGAGCAGGAACAAAACAACCCCCAAAGGGAAGAGAATTTCCTTCAAAAGGTTCTGCCTGTCCCTTGGAATTCCAAGTGGGGAAGGCAGGAGAGCAGCTTTGCAGCCTGCTAAAAGTTAATGAAATGACTCACCCCATTTAATTAGATGAATGGTTCATTATAGTTTTATGATGATGTTTAATTAAAGCTTTGCATGTGTAAGAGCAAGCTTTTAAACAACGACAACTGCTGCTCCCTGCCGCCCCACCACGCTTCGCTCTGGCACTGGTGCGAGAGGAAAACAGGAGGAGATCTGATCAATGATGGTCAGTGCCTAAGGGGTGACAGGCAAGAGGATGGGACCAGACTTTCTCAGTGGTGCCCAGCAACAGGACAGGGAGCAATGGGCACAAACTGGAACCCAGGAGGTTCCATCCGAACAGGAGGAGAAAGTTGTTTGGTGTGAGGGAGCAGAGCCCTGGATCAGGCTGCCCAGAGAGGTTGTGGAGTCTCCTTCTCTGGAGAGCTTCCAACCCCCCTGGCCATTGTGCTCCTGGGCAAGCTGCTGTGGGTGCCCTGCTGGAGCAGGGGCTTGGCCTGGGTGAGCTCCAGAGGTCCCTTCCAACCCTCACCATGCTGGGATGCTGTAACAGACTTCTCCCTTGTTGGATGGCTTTGCAAGGAGCTGGGGTTCCTTGCACTCAGAGGTGTGTGGCTCTCTGGGAAGAGCAGGGTTGAGGAGTTGGGTGGAGGTCACTGGGACAGAAATCCTTAAAAGCACCTCAAAGCCTCACTTTTGAGGGAACAGAGGGGGTTCAGGTAACCAGTTCCCCCAAATCCCTGCATTTGTTCCTGCTGCTGCGCAGAAGAGGATGAGTTAAAGACTTCCAAGGAGCTCTGGGCCCTGGTCCTGCCCTGAAGGTGTAATTAGTCCCAGCTCCAGCAGCTATAAGGGCTCCAGATAAGAAGCATTAAAGCAAACATTTTCTGGCAAAACCAGATTACAGCATTGATTATGGGATACCCAAGTGACTTGCTTGACATCTGAGGAATTCCGGAGCCGTGTAGGATTAATAACCTCATTTAGCAGCGCATCAGCCTCAGCCTGGGAAGCTGAAGTGCTAATGAAATCTCTTGATGACAGTGCAAAGGGAGGAGGCATCACCAGCCCAGAGGGCATCTGGCCAGCCTCTCATTCTTGCAGCAAAAGACACAGGACAACATTAAATAGACCAAGTGGCAAACCAGGCTTTAGGGACGCGGAGTTCCTCTCTCAGCAGAGCTCAGCCTTTGTAGAAAGCTCAGGATCAGGAAGGTGTGGGTGGGCCAATGGATGCAGGAGCTCTGGGGGCTATTAATGGCTCAGCTCTCCAGAACACCCAGCACAAGTCAGATCACTGTGTTCAAAGAATGCAATTCAGACCAAAAAAGAAAGGGCTGCTGAGGTCAGGGGAGCAGGAATCCTTCCTCCAGGGAGACTGCTCTGCTTTGGTTTGGCAAAGCTAAGAGGACAAGTGATGGCAGCATGTCCCCAAAAGGGGCACAGCCTTCTAGATGAGGTGTGGGTGTAAGCTGCACCTCCTGATCCCCCTGAGGTGAAGTTCTCTCTTCCTGCTGTTCCCTTTGCTCATGGCTTGGTTTCCACCCAAGATACTGAGCCTCCTCCAACGCCATGCCTTGGGGGTGGCTCCCAGATGGTTCTGGGGGAATCTTGCCCACTAGTCCCAGGAACACACTCGAGGTCATAGAGAAAAAGACCTTGTCCCACTACCGTGCATGATCAGAAAAGGGAGCTCCCCTCTCTGCTGCTGCCTCTGATCGTGGTCTGAAAGCCTACGTAACTTGAATTACTCCCAGTCAGGACTGAGGCTGCTCTGTCCTGGGCAGCCCCAGACACTCTTTAAGTGACAGCCCAGCCAAAGACAGCAGTGTTTATGCCACCAGTGACTTGCCCTGTTCAGTGGGAAACAAGAGCAGCTCTGATGAAGATGCTACAGCCTTTGCCAAGCATTCCTGAGTCAATACAAACTGATTCCCACCCCTCTCCCAGACCGTTTTCTCATGGCTTTTTATTTGAGTTTGGTTGTGGGTTTTTTAATGTGGTGAAATGAAACCTGCAGTGGAAACTAAGCAGGGAAGAACCAGGTGGTTCAGCACTGAGGCTTCCCAAAGCAGGGGACAATGGGGGATGCCTCTGGCTTCAGTGTGTTGGTGGATTCCCTTTCAAAAGCACCAGCTAGGAGGTGATGCCTGCCGCGCCCTGGGCCAGGCCTGCCCTGCTCTCCTCTGGGGAGGTTTAATTTGGTTTGGCAGGAATCCCAAAAAGGAAAATGGGGCTTTGAGGTCTATTAAAGCTTGCTACCTACCTTCCCCCCTCGCTTCCTCCCTCCCTCTCTTACTTTCCTTCCTTCCTGCCTTCCTTCCTTCCCTCCCTGCAAGAGCCTCCACACCAACCTGCTCTCCCCTCCTCCTCGGCCTTCCTCGGTTTGACAAAAGGGCCTCTTATTGTCATGCAGACGATGTCCTGCTTCCAATTAGTCGATTAATCGTCCAGTTATTCAGGCAATTAGGTGACAGCTGCAGAGATGGCTTTGTGGAGCACTGGGTCCTGCCCCTTCTATATGTCACCTGCTCCAATTACCACCTCCACTCAAGTGTTCAGCAATAAAAGTTGGAGAAGTGGCATGGCCGCTGCTGGCTGCTCCCGGAGTGACAGGAGAGCAGGGATGCTCTGGAATTGGGCTGGTTAAGGTCCAATTACTCTTTGACACACACAGGGCCAGGAGAGGCAGCCCCTGCTATTAGTGCCTGCCCGTGCTGAAGGCTCCTACTTCTTCCATGAGCCCTGGTGCAAGGTTTAAAGGCAGCTCAGAGGTGGGGGAAGCTGCTGCGTCTGATGAGAAGCTCTGAAGGGCTGCACAGGCTCCCTCCAGCTCCTCTGGCCGCTGCTGTTCACGTGCCAGCACTGCTGAATGAGTGACAACGGGACCTTGGTGGCTCTGCAGGGGTCACAGGGCCACGGGATGAGCATCTGGCATGAGAAGTGATGTGACACAACATTGTTCAGGGGCAAAAAGAGGATGTAAAATAGATGGGAAAGAAAGTCTGGCCCTAGTGATCCAGCAACAAGGAAGGAGAGCATTGAGGGTTGCTGGGGCTTGAATCTGGGGTGGGACAGGGGATGGCTGGAGGGTCTCCACTCTGACCCATGCAGACCTCATATTCTCATCCCTTTAACTCCTGTGGTTCCTCTAATGTGTGTTGCCAATTGCTGCCCCAAGGACTTGGACACAACGAGGTGACCCCAGCAAGACCTCCTCCACTCCATGAGTTAGTTCCCCTCAGCCAGAGACTCAAACCTGCAGGGAGCTGTGGGGCTTCACCCGAGGCAGTCCCAGCACAGGACCTCCCCTCCCTCCCCCGCTGAGGAGGAGCAGGGTCCTTACCTCACCTCCTGGCCGATGAGCTCCGTGGGCACTGGGCAGGATGCAGCAATGGAAACAAACACAAGGTCAAAACCACAACAGGAGTGCCCAGCCCCCTGAGACATCCCCTGCTCTGGGGGCTCCTCTTCTTCCTACAGCTGGGCTTCTGCTGTCTCCTCAGGAATCCCATTTGGGAAAGAAGGGACAAATCTATCCTGCCATCATTTCCTCCTGCAGCAAACCATCATCCTGCCCTGAGAACCTTCCTCCCTGTGCTTCATTTCAAGCATGAGGCTGCAGCATCAGGGACTACCTCTGTGTGTCCAGAGGAAGACAACAAAGCTGGGGAAAGGTCTAGAGAGCAGGGCTGGTGAGGAGCAGCTGAAGGAGCTGAGGTTGTTTAGTTTGGAGAAGAGGAGGCTGAGGGGAGACCTCACTGCTCTCTACAGCTCCCTGAAAAGATGTTGTGATGAAGGGCTCCCTCATATCAGGTGATAGAATGAGGAAAAATTACCTGGAATTGTGCCAGGGGAGAGTTAGGTTGGAGATTAGGAGCAATTTCTTCACTGCAAGAGTGGTCAGGGACTGGCACAGGCTGCCCAGGGAGGTGGAGGAGTCCCCATCCCTGGGGAGGTTCAAGAAACCTGTGGCCATGGCACTTGGGGATGTGGTTCAGTGGCCATGGAGGTGTTGGGTTGCTGTCTGGAGTTGATCTCAGAGGTCTTTTCTGCCCCAAACAGTTCTATGCTGGTACCTGGTGACTTTGGAGTCATGGAGCTCTGCTGACGTGCACACTTACAACTCAGCCACTTCTAAGTACCAACCAGGCTCTCTCATGCCTCTAAGCTCCGCTTCTCAGTTCCTTCTTGCACCATTCAGTAACAATTTGCTGCAATGGCCACGTTTGCCTCTAACATCAACAGCTACAGGGCATTTTCATCCTCCCCTTGTCACAGCAGACCAGAGTGGGAGGCCCTGCCCACACTCAGACACATCCCAGAGGCTGTGCTTTTCAGGGTAGTTTGTAGAGGTTTTTAGGGATTACTCCCTGTTTGTTACCAAGAGGACAATCCACTGCTTACAGCAACAGCACACAACATCACCTCATGGCTGCTGAAACCTTCCAGCCAGCCAGGAATCCAAATAATCAGGAGGGGAAGAAAGAAAACCAACAACTCCCCCACCCCCACCACAAGTCTGCATTTGCCCAGGCTAAAAACCCCATAAGGTATTTGCTCAACTTGGTTCAGCTAATTGGGGTTCCTGGGATCCAGCTCCCAGTAGGATGACTCAGAAACTTCAACAAACTGGAGGCAGTGGCAAGTCCCAGGGTGTCTGTGAGGAATTACCTTTGCACATGGAGAAACCCAGAGCCCAGCATGGGGAAGGCAGGAAAACAAACAGGATCCAAATGTGCTCATTAGCTACCTGAGTGAGCACCTCTCTGTACCTGGCACAAAGGCATGAGCCCCAAATAGCTGAGCTTGACCCAGCAAGACTGGCAGCATCTGGGTTTGGTTTAAGAAAAGATGGGAATGCTGAGGAAGAGGAGGAGGAAGGAAGGAAAGGAGGGCAAGGAGGAGGGAACGAAGGGCAGGGAGGAAGGAACGGAGGGCAGGGAGGAAGGAATGGAGGGCAGGGAGGAAAGAGAGTGAGGAAGAAGGAGAGGAGGACAAGGAGGAAAGAAGGAAAGAGAACAAGGAAGGCAGGAAGGTGAGGAGGAAGGGGGTCCCCCAGCACTGCTGTGTAAGTGAAGCTGCAGTCATCACGCTCTTGCAGCCAGCCCTGCCCATTCCTCACTTCCAGCCACCTTTGCAGTCCATCAAATACAGAGGCACAAAATGGAAGCAAAAGGAGATGCCAGTCTGTGACTGGCCCATGTGGCCAAGGCACCACCCATGGTGACAGCCAGCACTCCATATCCAAGCACCCTCTCCTCCCAGGATAAACACATGCAAAGACAGCCCCAGCTGTTGTTTTCCAGGTTGAACAACAAATAAGAAGCAAGCTCTGCATGAAGGAGTTGTTTGTCCTCAGGTCCCTGCCAGGGAGGGCCCCGTTTGCTTCCCCAGCCTGCACCACGTCTGCCAGCCACTCTCAGATATGCAACTTCAAAGCCTCTGGCAGAGTGCATGATGAAAGCCCTGGGAGCTGATCTGAAGCTCCAGCAATTGCCATCCCCTGAAGCAAAACATGCAAAGGGGCTTTGCCCCCCTCCCCCCTTTTTTTCCTCTTCCCCTGGGTATAGAAGATGAGGGTTAAATCCTGTGAGGACCTGTAAAGGTTTGTGGTTGGGAGCTCTCCATGTCTGAGGGCAAATTTCGGTGGGGTTAGCCTGGATGATCTCCAGATGTCCCTTCTAACCCCCACCACCATGCTGGGATTCTGGGTGGGGCACTGAGAATAACTGAAAGAGTTAAGCCTGGACCTGAAGGATCTGAGCCTGTTTGGAAGAAGCAAAGTGCAGGAAGCTCAGGTCTGGCCATCCCCAGGCCCCAGGACAAGCAGCTGCTCACCTCTGATGGACTTGGACCTCGTGCGTGCTCTCTTGTCATCATTTTCTAAACTCATCTGGAATGGGGGAAAAAAAAATATATAATTGTTGAAAGATAACAAGAAAGATGTTGTTAAAGGACAATCTTGCACCTGGCTGTGGCTCTTCTCCCCATTAGCAAGTGATAGGACAAGAGGAAATGGCCTCAAGCTGCACCAGGGGATGTTTGGGTTGGACATTAGGGTTCTCAGGCACTGGCAGAGGCTGCCCAGGGAGATGCTGCAGTCACCATCCCAGGAGGTGGTCAAAAGACCCTTAGACACTTTGGGACATGGTTTAATGGCAACAGAGGCCTAGCTTGATGGTTGGAGTTGATCTTGGAAGTCCTTTCTGACCCTAATGATGCAAAGATTCTAAATCCTTGGGTGGCAGGAAAAGCTTTCCTGCATTTGAGAGAGAGCTTTCTGGCATCGACTTTGTTGTTCAACCCACAGGACCCAAAGCCAGGAACCTTAAATTAGTTTCCACACCTTGGGATACAACAAAGACTCTGCTTGGGTCAAACCCCCAGATGGGATGGGCTGTGATGAAAAAGGCCATGCCTGAGCTATCACTTAGGACCAGAGCTGATTCCTGTGGCTTTACACCACAGAAGTGCTGTGAGCAGCCAGCACACAGTCAGGAATCCCTCAGCATGGAGCTGAGCTGATCTCGTGCCCAGGAAGGGAAGCTTCTCCTGTGGTGCCCTACAGGGCAACCTCCTCTCTCTGGTTAAATCTGACACAAAGAGCGTTGCATCTAAATAACCCCTGCAACAGGGACATCAAACAGGAGGCTCTGCAGGGGACAGCAGGCATGAATAAGTAACATCAGGGACTTCAAAGTGCTTGATATTAATTAAACATCACAACATGCCACAAGGTAGTGGAAGGCTGAAGTGCAGCCACCTCTGGGGTCCAGCACAGGCTGTGTCGGGGGGAGCACTGAAATCAGGCTGTGCCTGGAGGGGGAGCAGAAGACCTCCATGGCAGGGCAAGAAGCTGTGGCCACAATACAGAACTGGGCTTTGCCAAAGTTGTCAGTGAAGTTGCTGGAGTGGTCAAAGGCTTGGGTTTACATCTAGCCTGTGTCTCAGATGCTCTCTGTGCAGCAAGTGCCAAGGATCAGGGTGTGACCAGGGAGGTGGATTATGGTCTGGTAGGTTGGGGACAAAAAGATTTGGGTTCCATTGCAGTGTTACTGTCTGGGATATTTCCTGCTGGGATAATGAGAAGCAGAAAGAAAAGGAAAGGGAAAGTCCAAGTCATAGAATCATTGAACAGAATAGAACTGTTTTGGTTGGAAAAGACCTTTGAGTCCAACTGTTTAACCCAGCACTGCCAGGGCACCACCAAACCATGGCTCTCAGCACCACATCTACACAGCTCTGAAACCCCTCCAGGGATGGGGACCCCACCACTGCCTTGGGCAGCCTGGGCCAGGCCTTGACAGCCCTTAAGGGGAAGAAATTGTTTCTCATGTCCAACCTAAACCTCCTCAGGTACAACATGAAGCCATTTCCTTGAGAGAAGAGACCAATCCCCACCTTGCCACAATTCCCAAGGAGTATTTGACACCAGAGCACCAAACTCTCTTTAAAGCATCCTCTGCAAGTCCCACTCGGAGAGGGATGCAGCCAGCTCCTGTGCCATCCCAGAATGAGGAAGCTCCACAGCTAGTTCTCTGGGACCCCTAACTGAAGGTGGAACACAAGCAGCTGCTCCTCTTGGCTGGGGAACTGGAAGAGACACAGATGCAGAGCTCTGATGGCAGTGCCACCACATCCCCAAGTGCACCTGCAAACTCCTTCTTGATGGCTGCTGTTTGCAGCCCCCAGCAGAGGGTCCAGGGGGTCCTCACCCATCACCCTTGAAGGATGCGCTGCTTGGTTTAGGTCTCTTTGTTCCTCCCTGAGGTCTGGAGGTGGTAAAGAGGGAGAGAGGCTGTTGGGCAGGGAGAGTGGAGGGAGATCCTCAGGCAATGGGATCCCACAGCTGGAAACACCTCCAAGGGGAGGGATGAAACGTCCCTGAGTGCCTTTTCCCCTCCCACTGCCACCCTCCAGAAACGCAGCATGAGCACAGAATTATTACTGTGAGTTGGAAGATGAGGGAATGGAGAGAAGAGAAAGAAAAAAAGAAAGGGAAAACTAAAAAACCCAAAATGTAGGGGATACAAAAAACGCCTCTAGAGCTGGAGCCCCTCAGGCATCCTCACCGCAGCCGGCTCGGGCACCGCGGTGTTGTGCCCCCCGTTTATTGCACTCTTCCCCCTACAACCCAGCAGACAATGACTATGATTTCTATTTTTAAAGCCCTGGTTCCCTGCGGACCCCTGGCTCACGCTGGAAGCGTGGAGAGGAGCAGGTGTCAGAGGGACTTCATTACATTTACGAGGAGGCTTTCAGCACCGAGAGAGGCGGCCAGCGCCACGATGCCGCTAAGGCTGCGCAGCGCTGGGAGCCTGCCCCCGGCCGACCCCAGCTTCAGAGGGGGCTTTGGCTTCCTTTCTCCCCATCCCCTTTTTTTGCCAGTTTTCCCAGGGAACTGGCAGAGGTTGGCCTTGGCAAACCTGGGTTTCCTGCAGATCAATTATTCATGGAGGCAGAGGAAGGGCAGCTGAGGGCAGGGCATGGGCCTCACTGGCACCGTGGGACACCATGGGGTGAAGCAGAGCATCGCTTCCTATCAAACCTGCCCTTCACGGTCAGGCAGGTGGGGCAGGCTCAGGCTGCTTGTCTATAAATGGGGAAGATCCTATTCATGGCATATTTGCCTGCAAAAAATCAGGCCTCACTCCTGAGCTGACATCCAGGCTCCTCACCACAGCACAAAGTGATTCCTGCCTCTGCCTTCAGCACCTCGTCCAAGCCAGGATCAAATGGTTTGCTGGTTGGACCTAATGACCTCAGAGTACTCTTCCAACCTCAACATTTCTACACAAACACAAGGAAAAACTTGGTCACTGAGAGGGTGACAGAGCCCTGGAGCAGGCTGCCCAGAGAGGTTGTGGAGTCTCCTTAAATCCACACAGAATCACAGAACCATTTCCTACCAGGAAAAAACCCCAGAGATCCCTTCTGGGCTCAGCCCCTGCTCCTCCCAGGTGACTCAAATGACCTGACACGGCCCTTGCTGTGCTTCTGGGGCCTCACTGGTGCTGGGGCTTGGATGCAGGAAGGTTACATGCAATCACTGTCCTTGATTGTTACCTCCTCAGCGAGAAGCCCTCTAGACAGGTCGTTCTAAGAGGAAATTTCAGGTCACACTGCATGTCTGCAGCCTTGCAGCCTGACAGGTCACTTTCATTTGCTCTCTGTCTCGCATAAAGACCTCAGCTGAGAAGCTGTCTGGGTTTCATTCTGATGATTTTCACTCTGAATGGAAAACAAAGCAGTCCAAACGGAAACCTGCAAATAAATTACTGCCACCAGATGCCAGACAGAAAGCTCTTAGTCCAGCTAGAAAGGAGGTTCGTTCCACTCCTCCTCACCTGTCACTGCATTATCTCCTGCACCAACCCAAGATAAGCATCTGGCAGGTTCCCTGACCCAGCACCACAGGACAGAGCAGGAGAAAGGACTCTGCTGGGTCTCAGGGCACTTGCTTCAGGATTCAACTCCACACTGTGTCACTGAGGCTCAGGGTAACCTTGAGAACAACATTTCATCTCCAGGTGCCCCTTTCTTCCCCTTTCCTCCGAAAGTGCCATGGTACAAGGGCTGTTCCTTACCATTTGTGCATCCTGCACAAAGGAGCTTCCTGACACAACAATTTCTTCCCTTGAGGGTTGTCAAGGCCTGGCCCAGGCTGCCCAGGGCAGTGATGGAGCCCCCATCCCTGAAGGAGTTTGCAAGCTGTGGAGATGTGGTGCTGAGGGCCATGGTTTGGTGGTGCCCTGGCAGTTCTGGGCTAAGGGTTGGACTTGATGGTCTAAAAGGTCATTTCCAACCTAAACAATTCTAAGATTCAAGCTCTGCTGGCAGTGTCCCAGTGCTGCAAATGTAAATCAATGAAGTTCAGGCAGAGAACCCTAAAGAAAGTTTAACCCAGGTATAAGCTGAGTTTTCACAGCCTACTCCCACAGTATCACTTTTTGCTCTGCTGCCAAGGCTACAGCAGCACAGAGCTGAAATTTCATTTGATTGAATACCTCCAGGGCTGAGATTTTCTTCATAGAATGGTTTGGGTTGGAAGGAGCCTTAAAGCTCATCCAGCTGCAACCCCCTGCCATGGGCAGGGACACCTCCCACCAGCACAAGTTGCTCAGGGCCTCATCCAGCCTGGCCTGGAACACCTCCAGGCAGGAGGCAGCCACAGCCTCCCTGGGAGACCTGTGCCAGGGTCTCTCCAGCCTCACTGTACAGGATTTCTTCCTCATCTCCAGTCTCAGTCTGCCCTCTTCCAGCTCAAATCCACTGCCCTTCATCCTAGCACCACAAGCCCTTGTCAAAAGTCCCTCCCCAGCCTTTTTTTTTTGTTTGCTTGTTTCCTTCCTCCCTCTCTTTGCCCAGCTCCATGCAAATTTGCCATCAAGGGCTGTGCTGAATTCCCCACGGTCAGCAGTAATACTTTAGATGTATTCAAGAGCACCAGGGTGCTTCAGAGAAAATAAACATGCTGCAAAAGCCTTCAGCTGGACAAAGGGAGGTGAGGATTCAGCAGGAATGTTTATTCTGCTCTGAAAGCAGCAGAGCTTCCATCAGTGCTTGCTTGTGGATACAGTAAAATGCCCTTTGTGGGAAGCTGTGTCCAGGCTCTAGAGGGAGAGATGGACAAACACAGTTAGTTTAAACCCCCCAAATCTAAATTTGCCTACCAGCAGCTAAGGCAGAGGAGGAAAACTCCAGAAGAAATGACAGCTTTTCCTGCAGAGCTGTGGAAAAGTGGTTTTCTTCTTGGTTCTTCTATTCCAGGACCAAAGAGCTCCTTCTGGTGAGGGAAAAGGAGGTAGGATCCCAGCACACCTCACTCTGCCCCTGCCCTTGCAAAGTCAGAGGATGGTTCAGCTCCCTCAATCCTGTTTCAATGCTGGGTTCAAAGTCAGCATAAGGGAAGAGAAGGGATTCATAGGATGCTTTGGCTTGGAAGGGACCTTTAAAAGGGGGAAATATGGGAAACATATCCACGATGAAGGGGCTGTGGGAAACCTGCACCATCCTCAGGCTTGTCTCAGCAAATCCCTTCAAGTTCCCAGCAGGAGGATTCAGTTTGCTGGTTAATTTGCACCTTTGCCTGCTGCTCCTTCCCTACCCAAGGACTGCTTCATCAGCAGGAGCCAAGGAAGGGAGCAAACCCTGAGCTCCAGCTGGATGTATCCTATGGGACAAATCACAGCCAGGCAGCAGAGCTGCTTCTCAGCACCCACCAGCCAGTGGGGATGGAGTTGAGCAGCCTGTCCTCATTTCTCCAACCTCTGCTTTTTGGTTTGGAGGGGTTTGCCCACCCCATGGGCTGCTGCAGGCAGTACAGGTGCAGATATCTGGATCTGTTTTGTTCCCAATCCCTGGCTGCTAGAGGCTAAAGAAAGGTGAGGAGACCTGGAGCTGGGGCTCCAAACCTCTGCCACTTGCTGTCTGCAAAGTGCTGTGGCACCCCCAGTGAGTGCAGGGCATGAAGAGGGCTCTGCCCTGCTGGACCTTCTCTAAGCTATTAATTGTTTAAAAACCAGGTGAGAGGTGACTCAGGGAAAACCATCCTCAGCCAAGAGCCTGCCTCTGCCTCTGCCTCTGCTTTAAAAAGGCTCAACAGTGGCTCCCAGATGCTATTTTCTAACCACTCTGAGGTTAGTGGTTGGTTCTTCCCCACCACCCCCACCCCCGCCCCCCTTCTTCCTTCAGGGTTTTCCTTGCTGCTTGATTTAAACCCTCCTGACGTTCCACCTATTGTGAGTCCTGTCCTTGGCTGAATAAACCCTGTCTGCCTTTTGCTCTCTGACTGCTTCCAGGAAAGGACACCCTGCGCCGTGTTCTCCAGCTCGGATTCCTCTCAGAGGGAAGCAGGGAGGGGGAAGCAGGGAGGGGGAGGATCTTGCCTTGACATTTCTAGCTGTGAAATCACAGCCTGGACCCACCTCGAATTCAAAATTACCTCTGTGTCACCAACATCCACCCAGAGCTGTGCTGGCAGCTGGCGTTGGGAGGAAAGGACCAAACCCCACCACGCAAAAAACCCAAAGCAGCAGCCCAGCGAGAAGCTCCCGGAGCAGTCCGTGCTCAGCAGAGGCTTCCTCACCCAAAGTGAAGCCGAGCAGGAAAGATGCTCCTGAGCATCACGCTGGACAGAGCCACAGCTGCAGCCTGTGACATGCCAGCATCAGCCCGGGCTGATGTCATATGCAGTGGGGGAAGCTGACATCTACTTTCCTCTTGACTGTTTGAAAGTGCTGCTGCCGCAGCAGTCCAAACGCCATTCACAAGCAGGGAGAGCTCAAGTGGCTCTGCTCCTGCAAACAGCCCTCAGAAGAGGAGAGGCAGAAGCGGGGGAAGGAAAGAAAAAGCAATATTGCAGTTCTTCAACCTCATTGTTTCCAAGCTCAGCAATCAGCTGCTTCTTTCCCAGCAGGTTATCCTCGAGTGGCACAACACGAGGGGATTGCTGAGGCCAGCTCTGTGCATGCCTCCAAAGGGGACTCTGGCGGCCCCATCAACATCAGCCCTACCTGTCCTGCTGGCAGGCAGCCTCCAGCAGCAGCCTGCCTGCTGTTCAGCAGTGCCCTCAGCTAGCTGGCCACAGGAGAGCTGAGATTTGGGAGAGAGGCTTCAGTCCTTCCTCAACCAGGCTGGGCCAGGGCGAGGGCAGCAGCAGGAGCATCCATGCGGATGGGCTCAGCTGGCTCCGCACTAACAGCATCTCCCCTCAGCTCTCTTCAGAGATCTCATTTCAGACCTGTCATGGGAAATTTTATCCTGTGCCTGAAGTCCTTTAGAGGCAAAAATAAATAAGCAAACGTGCCCCACATCCCATCGTCCTTCAGTGCTGCACACCCTGCTGCCACCAGCGTGAGGAGCTGCACTTGCATACAGGAAGGATTTATGAGCACACAGCCAGCCTGGGCACCCTGCTCCAGGTAAGTGTGCTGGCAGGGGGTTGGACTGGATGATCTCCAGGGGTCCCTTCCAACCCCTACCAGGCTGGGATTCTGTAATTCAAGTGCAGCTCTGAAGGTTAGAGATGGACAGAGCCCTTTTCCTCCCCATGAGGTGAGAGTGCTCCACACACACAAAGTTCTAACTGGACTTTAGGAAACCACCATGGGAAGTGGGGACACTGCTGCACTATGCGGGGGGGGGGGGAAGTTTTCATTTGCCTAAATGGCTTTGAAATAAGACATGGGGAAACTTCTCAGGGAACCAGTTAGACCCAAGCCAGTCTCCTCCTGCCCCAGCCTAGCCCAGTGCAACCTGGCTTTCAGAACAGAGGACCAGAGCTCAGCCATCGCTCACTCAAACACTTTAGGCCAACAGACTCAGTCTTGCAGCCTGAGGTCACAGAAGCACAGAACTGATTGGTTGGAAAAGACCTCCAAGAGCATTGAGTCCAACCCTCAGCCTAGCACCACCGTGGCCATTAAACCCTGCCCCCAAGTGCCATGGCCACACATGTCCTGAACACCTCCAGGGATGCTGAGATGTGCAGAGTCAGGCTCTTGTGCACCCATGGTGTGACTCTGTAGACCTCTTTGCAGAGCCACCACTACCACCTCCAAAAGTTGCATCTCCTCCCCCAAATCCTGTACCAACATCTCTGCCCCCTCCCCACTCCTCCTCTTGTCCCCAGACCAGTCACAGAACTGGTTTGGGTTGGAAGGAACCTTTCAAGGTCATCCAGTCCAAACCCTCTGCAGCCAGCAGGGACATCTGCAGCTAGAGCAGGATGCTCACAGCCCCAAACAACCTGATCTGGGATGGTGCCAGGGATGGTGCAGTTCCCACCTCTCTGGGCAACCTGGGCCAGGCTCTCACCATCCTCAATGTAAGAACTTTCTCTCTTCTCACCCTCTCTTAGTTCAAACCACCACCCCTTGCCCTGCCACCACAGGCCCTGCTCAAAAGTCTGTCCCCAGCCTTCTGCTCAACCCCTTTAAGTGCTGCAAGGCCACCAGAAGATCTCCTGATAAGGTGTACTCTGTTTAGACACTGATAAGCGGGGGGGGTGTCACAGGAAGGGCTTGATCTCAGCAATGAGCTGAGCAGAGGCAGAGCAGTAGATGAGCCCCAGGTAGCAGGACCGTTCCCTTTTGTAATCATTGCTTTATTAACATCCAACAGTCTTATTAAATCTCCTCTAAGTGCTTGTTTGGCAGCTTCAATAGAAAAGCCTTAATTGAGCTCGTTTTAACTACAGCAACAACTGCTTACTCTGCTGTCTAGAAGGTAGGAGCTTCCCCCCCCAGTGGTGATGCCTGCAGCTGACAGCTTGTTAGTGAAGAAGGATGGGGTTGAAGGGTGGATTTTTGCTGGGTTGGGGTTTTCCTGCGGCTCAGTTTAGCTGGGGATGTGGGATGAGGCAGTAGCAGCAAGGTACAGGAAGAGTTGGTAGCATCAGACACCCAGAGAAGGCTTCCTCCAGCACTCAGGCAGCTCCAGCTGCCCATCTGAGATGCTGCCTCGCTCCTGAGAGGCCACAAATGCAACAGGAAGCTCCATTTGTGCCGTGAGCAGCCCAGTTCTGTGCCGAATGAAAGCTTCTGAATCTGCTGTCAGGGAACGTGCCAGGAGGTTTGACAGCCTTGGCTGGACCTCTTTCATCAGCCACAGCTGCAGCTGTAAATGGGCAGCTCTGTTGAGCCCCCAGGGTCCCAGGGGGATGAATGATTCTCTTGTCTCCTCCACAGGCACCGCAGCTTCACCTGGTCTGCGAGGGGCTCCTTCCGACCAGCCGGCGCCGCGGAGAAAGAGTCTATTCTGGCAGGCCTGGGACCGACCTAAATACCCAGATCTGAGCCACCCTTGAGGGACGGCACTGCAGAGGAAGGCAAGGACTTAAATGTCTGCACTCAAAGCCAGATCTTGACAGCTGGAAGCCCTCCCTGCTCGGATTCACCAGGCAGGAGGCTTGGCTGCAGCAAGGAGACAGAGGTTTCCAAGTCCTGGGTACCAGGAAGGCTCCACACCTCCAGGACCACCTGGTCCACGAGGGCTGGAGTAGCATGTGGCCCCTGTCCTGTGGCCAGCACGTGGGGTGGGAGGTCACCACACCAAAGCAGTCCCTGTTTGTGGAGGGCCAAAGGCTTCCTGCTTACCTTGATGCGTGTGCCGTGCAGGCTGGCGGCTCCCTCGCAGCTGCTGATCTTCTCCCCGCAGGTCCACCTCTGGCTCAGCAGCTCACCCCGAAACTCATTTTCTGGGGAGAGGAAGAGGAGCATGGGGTCAGGACGTGGGCTCAGCCCAGCACCACCTCAGCAGCAGCAGTGGGGGTGGGAAATGCAATGTTTATTCCCTGCCTGCTTTCTTTAGTGGTCATACAACCCCTGCTTGAGGATGATCTCTGTGCCCCGGCAAGACCTCAGGGTGCTACACCAAAGCCAAGAGCCTCCACTCTGAGCAATTTCCACCTTCAGCCTACCCAAAACATTGCAAAGCTGCTCAGCTTGGTCCTTAGCTGGGAAAAAGTATGAAGACTGAGGGTCACTGGTGGGCTGGACAAGGCAGCTGCCAGCACTGGCCTGGGAACCCCATGGGGGCCATAGCGGCTTGCAAAGGGCTTCTCCCTCGCTCTCTCCTCTCTTTCCAGAGAGTGGAAAGTTGGAAAGCTGCTCAGAAGTTAATTCTTCATCTTGCACAAAAATTGGCTCCTCTGTAGCAGCAGATGGAACCCGTTAGCTGCACATCACCCAGAGCCAGGTGGGATCTCTGCACAGCTTTCTCTGACAGACCTAAGTGACAGCAGCGTTTGGGGAGAGGGTCATCAAGGCAATGCACAGAGAAGGTGCAGAACAAGGGTCTTGAGGGCAAGACCCAACACAGAGCTGGTTTGGGAGCAAGACAGAGCAGGCAGAGAGGAACCTCCACCTGAGGAGAAAGGTTATGGGAAATGCAGGCTCTACAGGATGATTTTTGTCACATTCCCTTTATTCCAACACAGCTTCCAACAGCTCTGAGGGGCCAGCACCAGCCCTGCTACACATGGATGGATCTGCAGCAGCTCAGCCAGCATGGAGCAGGAGGTGCCACAGAGCAGCTCCCCTCCCACATTGTTATTGCTCACAGTGAGGGAATCAGGAGCATGTGTCCCAGCCCCTGGCCTCCCGGTCCCCAGCGTCACAGCTCACCTGGCAAGCTGTTGTCACCACCTCCCAGAGCCTTCCTCTCTAATTGCAGCTCCCTCTGGCACTAAGTACTGAATAATTTACTGCCTGCTCTCTGAGTCTTGCTCCATTCATCTTCTACCAGCACTGCAAAGGTAAAAGGAGAGCACCTCCAAGGAGGAGGCACGTGAGGAGCTACCCACATGCCAGCAGCTTCATTCATCTCAGGCTTCTGATCACTCCTGTGCTGCCTTGGCTGGGTGTTTCTGCTGCTGGGGTGAGCTCAGAGACAAGGCAGGCAGGGGGAAGGCTCACCCACAGAAACCAGCCTGTGCAAGGTGTTCCCAGCCATGGAGAGCTTGGAGGGTACCAGCTGAGCAACTTGAGATTGGCTCTGCAGAGAAGAGCTAAGGAATTTGTTCCTCCCCTGTCTGCCTCTGCTCTCCACCAACAAGAAGGAGCAAGCAGTGCATCCCACAGAGCTCTTGCAAGAGGGAGTGCACTGAAGGACTGGGATCATTTGGTGCTGTGCTGATGTACAACCCAAGTTCCTGCCTAAGACAGAGGACCATGAAAGTCACCTTCATCTATTTGTCCAAAATCAGAGCTGTCTGGGAGCAGGGAGGGAAGCTTGGGACTGCTCTAGCTTTCACAGGAGAAACATCTGCTTTGGAGACTCCAGAGCCTGCCTGAAGTGCTGAGTTCCAGCCTGGAGCCACAGGACAGGCACACAGGCTTGGAAACTAAATCCAGGAGTTGCTGAAACATTATTTGGCTCAGAGGAAAGGGAGCAGGGAGGGAGCCAGAAAGGGACAGAAGAAAGTTGACCAGAGCAGGGCTGGGGGGGAAATCAAATAAGAAATAAAGAGGCTTCTATTCCACATTCTTGGGACAGAGCAAGCTGTCTGCTGATCTGAAGCATTTCCCTGAGTATGTTTTAAAGCCAGAGCCTACGCTCTGGCTGCTGCAGGCAGCCCAGGGAGGTGGTAGAGTCCCCATGCCTGGAGGTGTTCAAGAAACCCGTGGCCATGGCACTTGGGGCCAAGGTTTAGTGGCCATGGTGGTGCTGGGCTGCTGGTTGGACTCCAGCTTGGAGATCTTTCCCACCCCAAGCAATGCTGTGATTCTCTGGGAGGCAGTGGGCACAGGAGCTGAGGGGGATAAACTGCAGCAACAATGGACCCAGGGTGCAAGGCAACTCTGAAGCTGCCTTAGAAGATTGCTGAAGGCTTGAGAGGTTGAGATTCAACTGCAAGGAAGGCAATACAGCAAAGCACAGGCAGACTTCTCTCCTTTGGGTCCATTTTCCTCATGCCTGCCTAAGCCATAGGTGAAGGCTGAGCTCCAGAAGCTGCCACAGGGTGTCCTGCCCAACTTGTCCTTCCCACGAGTCCTATCCCAACCTCCCACACCTTCACCCCTGCAAGCAGGAGGAGGGAAGGGACTATGTGTTGGCTCAAGGGGCTTTGACCAGGCTGAAGGTGTGTTGGCTGCAGCAGCTCAGCACCTTCCTGCCCATTCCCATTCCTCTGCCCAGCCTGGTTCAGGTGACCAAGGCAGATCCATCAACACCAGAATCAGGTTTCCTCTACTTGGTGCTGCTCAAATGCACCTGGTCTCTGGAGAGGATCGGCTTACACTGCTGGCTCTGCCCTTTCCACCTCCATTCCAGACCCTGGGTTCAGCAGAAATGCAGCTCCATGGTTATGTGAAGGACACTTCACTTAACCCCTGCCTGGGCCAGCCAGGAGCAGATGTGGGATACCACTTGATATCACCTTGTGCTCATGGGAAGCAAAGCTAAGTGGGAAGAGCACATCCTGGGGTCCCCTCCTGGCACTGAGCTGGGACAACCAAAGCTCACAGCTGGGAGCACTTGAAAGAGAGCCTGGATGCTCAGCTGGTCTGATAGGTCACTGCCAGACCTTCTCATCCCAAAGGAAACCATCAGCTTTCCCCACCCACTCCATCCTCAGGTCCCTGCTACCTAGTCGGAACTGGATCCCACCCTGGGGTCCCTCAGGCAGGCTTCCAAAACATCGCTGTGTCCTCAAAAATACATCCAACAAACCTTCTAGGAAGCTTTGCAGAGTAGAAAGGCAAGAGCAAGGCAAGACACTGCAGGAGGGAGCTGCCAGCTGCCACACCTGCCCTTAGAGTGCCAGAGGAAGTCCTGCTCCTGGGCAGCAGCATTGCTCCGTCTCCAAAGCTATTTAGAAGAGGCTGAGAGCCCTGGGGCTGCCTAGCTTGCAGAAAAGCAGCCCCAGAGGGAATCTGCTCAATGCTCAGCAAGAACTAAAGGGTGGGGGGCAAGAGGAGGGGGCCAGGCTTCTCAGTGGTGTCCAGTGACAGGACAAGGGGCAATGGGCACAAACTGGAACCCAGGAGGTTCCATTTGAACAGGAGAAAGAGAAATTCCTTTGGTGTGAGGGAGCAGAGCCCTGCAGCAGGCTGCCCAGGGAGGTTGTGGAGTCTCCTTCTGTGGAGAGCTTCCAACCCCCCTGGCCATTGTGCTCCTGGGCAAGCTGCTGTGGGTGCTGGGCTGGAGCAGGGGGCTGGACTGGGTGAGCTCCACCATGCTGGGATGCTGTGATTGCCAAACTCCTCTCCAAACACACTAAGGAAAATATCTTTAGGTCAGCAAATGACCAGCCAAGAACATCCCCCAGTGCAGCTGGTGACTTACATCTCTCACCCATCCATCCCACCCTAGCTGATTATTGCATCATATCTGCTGATAAGGGTGAGATGTACTATCTGTTGCACAGCTGTTAAACCTCAATCATTATGTTTTAATGATCAGCCATTTGCTGTGCAATACACAATTAACATCCAGCATCAGACCTTAAATTAAATACATGTTAGGGAAGCTGGATTTGAAGCACTGAGTGTGGTGGCCATGCCACAGTAAGCAGCAATAATTGGGTGGAAAAGACCATCTTTCTCTACCCTGAGAGGGGCTTAAACCAACACTGCTGGCATCAGGGCTCATCCTAGTTTTGATGCCATCAGCTGCCATCTCTGCCCAGGAGGCTGTGGCAGCTCCTGTGGCCTCAGCTCTGCCAGCTCATGCATTGCACTTTGATACCTTGTGCCTTAGGATGCTTCTGAACTCTCTCTGCCAGGCCCCTGATGGGAAGAGAGAATCATTCCCTCGCAGAGGCCCTGGGACAGGATGTGCTGCATCTGCCTTAATCGTAAGAAGATTCAGTTGCCCAACCCTGAGGACCTATTGGGGTAGGAAGGGAAGCAGCACTAAAATCTGCTCCTTGGAGTGGGGGCAGCAGTGGATTAAGGATCCACCAGGACCAAGGTATGGACATCACCTTGAACACCCCCAGCATCTCCAGGCCTCAGCAATGGCTGCACCACTGTCCTCCAGCCTCATCCCAGCAGCTCTGAACGCTGAGCCAAGAGGTGCTCTAGGGGAGCACCGTTTCCCCCTGCTCCTCCTGTACCACCCAGGGCTAGAGGGGCTGAAACCCTCAGTGCCTCTGTGATGCAAAGGCAGCAAATGGAGCTTCACTCTTTCCTCATTAAGAGCAATATTCATGCTCCAGTGGTCATGGCCAGTTAATAAGACCTTTTATTAGAGTCTTTCTTCTACAAAGTGTCAGAAGCACACTGCACAGAGCTGCAGAAGAGAGGGAAGAGGGTGGTGTGCTCCTTCCATCCTTGTGTCACTTGGGTACTCCTCAAGAGAGGAAGAAATGCTGTGTGCCCACTGCAGTGCTGCTGCCTGTGCAATGTTCTGAAGTCAGCAGCCCCCCTGCTCCTCCAGGGAGCTGCCACAGTGCAAAGGCACCAAGAAGCCAGAACACAAAGTGATGAGGTTCTGCACCACAGAAACACTTTGGGGGTTCCAAGTCTCAGGGTGAGAGAAGGGGATGAAAAACCTCTTAGCTGCTGCTGACTCCCTCCAAGATGAGAGCAAGGCTTGAGCCATGGGCACCTCTGCCCTAGCGAGGTCACATCTGCAGTACTGGGTCCAGGTCTGGGCTCCCCAGGTCAAGAGAGACAGGGAGCTACTGGAGAGTCCAGCAGAGGCTACAGAGATGCTGAGGGCCTGGAGCAGCTCTGTGAGGAGCCCTGGGGCTGTTAAGCCTGCAGAAGAGCAGCCCCAGAGGGGAGCTGAGCAATGCTCAGCAAGAGCTGAAGGGTGGAGGGCCATAGAAACACAGAATTGTTTTAGCTGGAAAAGACCTCTGGGTTCACTGAGTCCAACCATCAGCCTAACACTGCCATGGCCATTAAACCACATCCCAAAGGGCCATGGCCACACCTCCAGGGACAGTGGCTCCACTACCACCCTGGACAGCCTATTCCAATGCCTAACCTCCTCTGCCAGGTTTATCCAGCCCACAAACAGCTTCATCTCCAATGTCCATCCTTTGGTACACTCAGAAGCAGCCCTGGCTCAGTGGTGGCTACCCTTGAGGGGAGATTGAGACTGGAGATGAGGAAGTTCTGTACAGTGAGGCTGGGGAGACACTGGCACAGGTTGCCTGGGGAGGCTGTGGCTGCCTCCTCCCTGGAGGTGTCCAAGGCCAGGCTGGATGAGGCCTTGAGCAGCCTGGGCTGGTGGGAGGTGCCCCTGCCCATGGCAGGGGGCTGGAGCTGGATGAGCTTTGAGGTCCCTTCTGACCCAACCCATTCTTTGCTGTTCCCCCAACAGGCCCAGGGTGCAAGATGGCAGCTTCCCAGGAGAGCACCTCCTGAACAGGGTTGCTGCTGCTTTCTCTTTGCACATTTCCCTCATTATTTCGTTCTCATTTGGCTTTCCTTGGTCCCTCCTCAATGCAATAACAGCCAAATGCAAGGAGCTTTCCTTCATCTCCAAACAGCAGCTCACTGCTGAGAAAATAATATAGATGTAACTTCCAGCACCACACACTTTCTTTTCCATTTATATGCAAATGATGACCTCTCACCCGAGCTGTCTCAGAGAAATATTTCCTTAAACATGCAAATAGCATGTTGCAGGCTCTGACTCTGGCTGAGGCTTCTCTTCTATGATTATTATGATTATTTCTTTTAACCTTCCCAGCACTGTAAAACACAGCAGCTAAACTGCACCCCAGCAAGAATGACTTCTCAGACCACATCTCCAGCCCCCCTGGAGCTGATGTGTCGAAACACTAGTGGGAGAATGCAGCCTGGGATGGGTTTTGAGAGATGGGTTTAGAATCATTACGTTGTTTTGCTTGGAAAAGACCTCTGAGATCACCCAGTCCAAGCATCGACCCAACACCACCACAGCCACTGAACCAGGTTCCACAGTGCCACGGCCACAGGTTTCTGGGACACCTCCAGGGATGGGGACTCCACCACTCCCTGGGCAGCCAGTGCCAGTGCCTGACCACTCTTGCAGCAAAGACATTTTTCCTGATCCCTAACCTAACCCTCCCCTGGCACATTTCCTCTCACTTCACCTGATACCAGGGAGATGAGACCAAACATCCACCTGGCTCCAGCCAGGAGCTGTAGAGAAGCAGGAGGTCTCTCCTCAGCCTCCTCTCCTCCAGACTAAGCATCCCCAGCATCTGCAGCTTCTCCTCATCAGATTTGTTCTCCAGACCCTTCAGCAGCTGCGGTGCCCTCCTCTGGCCATGGATAAACATCTCTTGGGGCAGTGGAAGGAAGCAGCTCCAAGGCTTGCTGCTGCCAAAGGGAGCCACCTGATGGCTCAGGGTGAGGTTTCAAGAGCATCTTGTCTTGGAAAACCCTTTCTAGTGTATTGCTCTCACACAGAAGCCCCCAGGAAAGGGAAAACCACCTGCAGAAACCAAGGAGATTTGAGTGGGGTGAATGCAGTGGGCACAAAGGGATTGTGTCCTGCACTGCTGGTGTTGGACACGGATGTCCTTCCTCACCTGAGGTGGGCTGGGAAGACCTTTAGGGCTGTGTGTGTCTGTGCTGTACAAAGGGGCTCAGGGCAGCATCAGCACTCCAGTGACCAGAGGTGAATAACAAGAAGTGTGGCTGCAGGGGACTCTGAGGAGGCATCCACAATGAGATGATGGTTGCAGAGCAAACCAGGTTAGGGGACTTCAGCTCCAAGACCCTAACCTTAGCACACACACACACACACACAGAGCTCATCTCTCCTTCCAGCTGCTAAGAGAAGGGTTAACCTCCAGCAAGAGCAGTGGAGTGATGCTTCTACTTCCACCTGTCCCAGTGCCAGCAGCCATGTGCTGGACAGCCCTTGGCTTGCATCTCCTCACCCACGAGGGTGGGGACAGGGTTGTCCCCCTGAATCAGGAGCACAAGCCCACCCCAGCAAGCTGAGGGGTGAAAGGAGACATCAGGAACCGAAGCTTCCATTTCTCACAGCTGCTCTAAACAGCACAAGGAGGACTGGCACCCCACAGACACCCTGTGTCCAAGCTGCTCCATCACCAGCTTGACAATCAAGAGACAGGAAGAGTAAGCCTGGGCATGGTGCTTGTAGAGGGATGAAAGGCCGAGGGGAAGCCAAATGTGAAAAGCAAAGGCAAGAAAGGAGGTTCCTCATACCCAGAAACAGTAAGTGAGCAGCCAGCTAGAGAGGGGCTTCAAGGGGCAGGGCAGCACTCATTCAGTCACTGCCTCTTTCTGAGCAGCAAATGTGGATTCCCTCAGTGTGCAGGGAAAGAGTAAAAGAAGCAGGGGAGATACCAACTGATCTTTATCATTTCTGCCACCTATAGACTTAGCTGTCAATGGCTCTTGAGTTCCTGCTGCACTCCAAACCTCCAGAGACAGCCCAGTGTTGACTGTCACAGCCCGAGTGATGTTCAAACTGCTTTGGGACATTCCCTCAGCTCCATGAGCTCTGCAAATCCCAGACTGCTGCTGCCCCAAGCTGGCATCACTGAAGTGTTTGAGGGACACAAACCCTCTTGTCCTCAGCCAAGGACACCTGAGCCAACGATGCTGATTCTCCAGACGCAGATTTCAACCACGTGTGACACAGGGTCAGGCAGAGGAGGGAGAAGCTGCCTGGAAGTGCCAGGGAAGAGGCTGGCAGCATCTCTGACGCAAAGTGAGATGACTAAGTGGGCAACTTCCCAGCTGCCAGCTCGCCTTTCCTCCCTGCTGCCACATCAGAAGTGAAAAGCTGACACGTAAGCGTGTGTCACACGGAGCCAGAGAGACAGAAGCAATAAGGCAGTAAAGGAGGTGAGATCATCGTGCAGAACAGCTCCCCTGGGGTAAGAGCCAGCTCTGCCTCTCAGCCCCCCACCAGCATCCTCCCCCATGTCTCTGCCAGCCCTAATGTTGCAACCCCCGGGGCTATCCCAGAATCCCAGCGTGGTGGGGGTTGGAAGGCAGCTCTGGAGAGCATCCAGTCCTCTCCTGTCTCTTGGAGAGAGCATTTCTCTGGGCAAAGGCAGCAAGTTGCTCACTGACTAATTACATCAAAATATTGAGGGCAACAAACAAACCTTCCCTCCACTTGCCAGAAGCTTCCTAGATGAGAAAAGCTTCAGTTACAGAGGGGAAAACAATGCAACAGGGGCTGGGACTCCAGACCCACTCGTGGCCCCATCAGCTTTCAGAGGCCTGACCTCTCCTTCCTCTCTGCTTGAGTTAGGTTAACTTTGCCCAGGGGAACTTCACTCAGACTATCTCCCACACAAGGGTTTGGATTTCTTACCAATAAAGATTTCTTTGCATTTACTAGGGAAGGAAATTCCTTTTCTTTTAGCCTCACACACATGAGTTCAGAGTACAGAGCAAGAGCTCAGCTATGGGCACCTCTGCCCTGGTGAGGTCACATCTAGAGTATTGTGTCCATGTCTGGGCTGCCCAGTTCAAGAGAGACAGGGAACTACTGGAGAGAGTGCAGCAGAGACTACAAAGGTGCTGAGGGGTCTGGAGCAGCTCTGTGAGGAGCAAAGGCTGAGAGCCCTGGGGCTGAGAGCCTGCAGAAGAGCAGCCCCAGAGGGGAGCTGAGCAATGCTCAGCAAGAGCTGAAGGAGCTGTGGGGGGCAAGAGGCTGGGGTCAGGCTCTGCTCAGTGGTGCCCAGGGACAGGACAAGAGGCAAGTGGCACAAAGTAGAAGCCAGGAGGTTCCATCTGAATAGGAGGAGAAACTTCTTTGGTGCAGAGCCCTGGAGCAGGCTGCCCAGAGAGGTTGTGGAGTCTCCTCTGGAGAGCTACCAACCCTCCCTGGCCATTGCCCACATGGGCAAGCTGCTGTGGGTGCCCTGCTGGAGCAGGGGGCTGGACTGGGTGAGCTCCAGAAGTGCCTTTCAACCTTTCACGCTCCCCAGTTCTGTGTGGCACAGGAAGCCTCTTGCTCAGGCCACAAGCCATGTTATAGGACAGTTGCCCAAAGCTCTTGGCTGAAATGGAGCAGCTTTTCTCATGGCCCATCTGACACCTTCACTTATTCCAGCAGTGCCTCCCCTTGGGATGTGGCCTCACAAGTCAGAGCCTTCCCTGACCCCAAACCTTCACCAGACACTAAGCCAAGAGATGTTTTGCTTTGACTTCAGCCCTGCCCAGACAGCCAAAAGAGGAAGTCCAACTCTGCGTTTCAGTGCTAAACCTGAAGCTCTTCTAAGAGGGTTTGGATGTCCAAGCAGGTGGAGCAGGAGACTGAGACACAGACTTTGGTCACAACCCCAAAGCTGACAGACAGACAGACATCACTTTCTAGCCCCCAAGCTGCTTCCCTCAGGCTGGAGAGCACCAGGGCAGGGAAAAACTCTGGCTTCAAAAGCCAAGGCAGCTGCAGAGGAGGTTTCTCCACTCATTGGTGCACAGGTAATGGTGCACTCATCACAAATCTTAACAAGCCACACTCAGGGACCCCGGTGACGAGCTGAAGGCCAAGTTATTCAACGTGAAATTGTTGGGTTTGAAGGATTGCTTTAAAGGAAAAAAAAAAGAAATTCAAAGGCACTCAGAGTGCCACCAGCAGCAGCAGCTTGGGTTTGAAATACCCTGTGCATGAGAGCTCCCCTGGAGCCATCTCTTGTACCTTTTAATACCCTTCACCAGGAGATCCTTCAAATGTGGGGCTTGGATCCATGGCTCTAAAACACACCCAGCTGCTGGCCCTGGAGGAGGGACTCGGGTACACGTGCCCATCAGCTCAGGGAGCTGATGAGGCTCCTCTGGGACTTCCAAAACCCACCTGGGTGCAGTTCTGTGCTACCTGCCCAGGGAGATCCTGCTTTGGTGGGGAAGGGACCACTGGGGGCTCCTTCCAACCCCTACCATTCTATGATTATGTTCCTTGGCATCGATCAGAAAGCTGACTGCACCCATAAGGGGTGAAAAGCTTCCCCCAAAGGGGCACAGACCTGACTTGCAGATGCAAGTTCAGTTGAATTTAAGGAGAAACTTCTTTAATCTGAGGGTGAAGGAGAATTGGAGCAGGCTGCCCAGAGAGGCTGTGGAGTCTCCTTCTCTGGGGAGATTCCAGCCTCCCTGGGCATTGTGCTCCTGGGCAAGCTGCTGTGGGTGGTGCTGGCTTAGTCTCAGGGCTGGACAGGATGATCTCCAGAAGTCACTCTCAACCCCTACCACTCTGCACTTCACTCTGCACTCTCCTGGGCTCTCCCAGGGAGAGCCACGTGCTTGCCAAATGGCTTGGAGCAAAGGAAGGAAGAAGCCCAAGTCCCTGCTGCAGTTAAACTGGAGGCAAGGCAGCTTACACAGCACTTCCAGCAGCACAGTGGCTATCTGTACCTTAACAGCTCGACATCGATTTCTTTGATGTGAAGGAAGAAGGTGGGGGAGAGAACCACGTGCCCCAAGCTGTGTGAGCGCCACAGAGCCTCCTGCTCCGCCTGGACTAATGTTTGGAGTAATCAAAGGCGTGAACTCATGTTTTATGTATGGCAGCGAGAGTTTGCAGGCTTCTGCAAGAAGGGATCTCCAGCCTCTGGTATTTTGTTTGCAGGCTGGCACCATATGGCTCTCCCCTGCTGATATCCTTTCACACCAGAACTTTATGTTCAGATGCTTGAGTTAATATTTTACCCAGCAAGCATAAACAAGATGCAAAGATTGCAGTCAGCAGCAACCTCCTCTTAAACCATACACCCATGTCAACAGAGGAGGCTTCTTCCAGCACAGAGCTTGCCCAGCACATGCCTGGCTTCAGGGTTTTTTAGCCTAGGGGTGCAAGCTGGGCCGGTTACTTTGCTTTAGTATCACACAAAACACCAGCAGCAAACCCAAGGAGGATGCTCTCACTCCCTTCCTGCTTTGCTTGCTGGCTGGTTCAAGGCATTGCACACAGATGGGACACTGATGAATCATGGAATGGTTTTAGTTGGAAGGGACCTCAAGGATCATCCAGTGCCAACATCCTGCCATGGGCAGGGACACCTCCCACCAGCCCAGGTTGCTCAAGGCCTCATCCAGCCTGGCCTTGAACACCTCCAGGCAGGAGGCAGCCACAGCCTCCCTGGGCAACCTGTGCCAATGCCTCCCCACCCTCACTGCAATGAATTTCTTCCTCGTCTTCAGTCTCAATCTGCCCTCTCCCAGCTCAATACCATTGCCCCGTGTCCTGGCACTACAAGCCCTTGTCCAAAGCCCCTTCCCAGCTTTCTTTTGGGCCCCCTTCAGGTACTGGAGTTGTGTTTGTGTACAGTTTCAGGCTGAGTGTCTGCTTAGCTTTTGATTCAGATTAGATTTCACCTCAGGAAGCTAAAGTTGCCTCTTCTCCACTGCTGAAGTGGGGATGGAGCAGCAAAGCTCCCAGCCCATAGGCAAGCCTCACCCAACTCCAACAGCAGGGGAAAAAACAACCTTTAAGGTCATTGAATCCAACCATTAGCCCAACACTACCGAATCCACTGTTAAACCACATCCTTCAGCACCACATCTACACATCCCTTAACCCCCTCAAGGATGCTGACTCCACTTCCCTGAGCAGCTGTTCCAGGCTTCACAACCCTTCCAATGAAGAACGTTTTTCCTAAGCACAGAATGCATCTGGTTGGAAGAGACCTCAAAAATCATCCAGCCCAACCCTCGACCCACACAAGTGGCCGAGAAAGGCTTGTCTGGAGCACCCCTGAGCCCAACAGGGCTTACCAGGACCGGTGCTTCCCCCTACCCTGCCCTGGCTTTCGGCACAGAATCACTTTGGGAAACCACAGCTCGGACATTTTGCTCCAACTACTACGTTTCACTTCCCTCCACGCACAGCCTCGCCCTCCCTCCACCCCCCAATATTCCTATTATTCTTTAATAACCTTAAAACAAGCAGGAGCTAACAGATGTCTTTCAGCCTGCACTCTTATTAATGAGAATATTGTCAGAATGGAAATCAGGTCACAAATGTTTCATACTTTGTTTGAAAAGTCTTCAGCTCCTCGCAGAGTTGCACTAATCCAGCCGTGACAGCTGCAGCAGGCAGTTTTGCTTGGGGCAGATTAAAACTCTCCCTCTGATTTGCTCTTTCATTTGGGCTGATTGAAATAACATCACAATCCTTCAGTTTTGATACTCATTTCAGGGCAGGTTTGTTGCTGTTGGGGGGGGGGGGGTTGGTTTGTGGTTGTTGGGGTCTTTTTTTGGGGGGGGTTGGGAGGGAGGTTTTTTTTAGCTGATTTTTTTTTCTTTTTTTTAATGTGCTGACTTCAAAACACAAAAAAAAAAAAAAAAGGGAGGAGGGGAAAAAGGAAATAATAAAGACAGTGACCAGCCAAAGGCCAAGGTGATGACAATGAAAGCAAACCTGTTGTTGTCAAGACAAAAAAGGCCGTGGGGGAGAAGCAGGCAGAGGTTTGCTCTGCTTGGCAGATCCAAGTGAGACCTTGCCAAACCAGAGGCTTCCTCCATTTGGAAGTGTTTATTAATCTATTCTCTCTGAAGCAAGAAAGCTCACTGCAAGACAAAGATCAAAAGCATTATAATGCAGGTGAAAACTCAGGCCTGGGGGTGGTGCTGCTTCTTCTTTCTTTTTTTATATGTTAATTTTATTTTTTGAGCCGAGGCGACTTGAAAAGCAGAACATTGCAGAGGGTCACTTCATTATCCTGCTGTAAGCCCCACACTGGCTGGAACAGCCTGGACAAGCTGATCCCAGACACCCTTTTCTCAGCCAGACTTGCTGGGAATAGATTCATTAAATGCTTTGGCTTGGAAGGGATCTTAAAGCCCATCCAGCTCCAGCCCCCTGCCGTGGGCAGGGACACCTCCCACCAACCCACGTTGCTCAAGACCTCATCCAGCCTGGCCTTGAACACCTCCTGGGAGGGGACATCCACAGACTCCTGGGCAAGCTGTGCCAGGGTCTCCCCAGCCTCACTCTCAAGAGTTTGTTCCTAATATCCACTCTAAATCCAGCAGCTGGGGTGGCTGGACACCATGATCTTAGCCACACCTTCCACAACCCAGCTGTGCCTGGCAATTCCTTATTTCCCATTCCTGACCTCCTTTCACACCAGACCACCCCTCCTTGGACACTCTTCCACAGCTAACTTCACTTCCTTGCTGCTTATTAACTGTTCCAGTAGTGAAGTGGGGCTGGTCTCATCTCCCTAGTCCCAGGTGACAGAAGAGGACACAGCCTGAAATTGTGCCAGAGGAGGTTTGGGTTGGAAATTAGGAACAATTTGTTTGCTGCGAGAGTGGTCAGGGATTGGAACAGGCTGCCCAGGGAGGAACGGGAGGCCCTGGCCATGCTCACAGCTCCTATCCTCTCCCCACACTCCTCTGTAAAGAAGCCAGAGCCACGTGTGTCTTTGGGGTCTGCCCCAAATCAGCCACAGCTCCCAGTGCCAGGTCCCTCCAGGGCGCTGCTGGACCAGTTTCATACAGGCACTGGATGGAGGCAGTGCTTTAAAAAGCAGCCAGTGATGTTGAACATACAGTCCCCTGAAGGGCAGACTCCTGCTTAAAGGGACAGAGTCATCATACTACAATCCCAGGCTGTTAGCCTACACCTTCTGTGCCCAGAAACCTTCTCTGCCTCCCCATCCTCACCTGCAAAACCACAGCAAGGCCTCACTGAAGAGTCACAGGGATCAATAACCTCAGCTATAGAAAATCCCCTGATTTGGTGGTGTGCATTAGGCCATTTTTCCTTAAAGCTGCAGTTTGTGCTCCTGTAAGAGTCCACAGAAAATCCACAGCACCCATGCAGGTCTGAGGGGCTGGCCCCCTCGGGTGGCTTGACTGCAATGTTTCCATTCTTGAAACACAACTCTTCAGCACACGTTCAGGCCTCTGAGATGTCCTCACCTTGGTGCCCACCTCCAGCTATTCCCAGAGCAAAACCAACCTGCCCCCAGTGCCAGGTGTTCAGAGAAGCCAAGGGATGCTGCCCTGTGCTGCTGCTCTCCAGCAGGGGAAGCACAGTGAACCTGCACGAGGAAGAGATGCTTGCAGGCTACTCCTCACCTTCAGGGTCCTGTCCCAAAGGGGCAAACCACCACACAGCTGCTCCCAGCAAAGCAGCTCCCGAGCTCTGCAAGGGCAGAGGCTGTGCTTCCAGAAATTCCCTTAGCCTGCTGTGACCGGTTTAGGCTGTGCCTTTAAGAAATGGACACTTTCTGAACACTCTGGCTGAATATTTTGGTATATAAATGAAAACAAGAGATATGCTAATCCAATTTCATTGGTGGAACCCGGCTGTAGGTTCTAACTTGGTCTTTCAGTCTGGGGGGCAGTCAGTCTTCTTCTTCCCCCTGTACTGTGAGCTGGCCTGCTTTTCTCTCTGAAGCAGCAGCTTGCTACGTAGGAACGATTCTTGCTAACCAGATAAGAGAAAACTAACTTTTTGCATTCGCTTTGAGCTTTAACAAAGTTTTCCCCTTTTAATTACCTTCCTTCCTCTCTCTCTCTAACCCTTTTGGAAAAAAGGGGAGGTAGGGAGGGAGAAGGGAGGGAAAGGCCGAACCCCCTGGCCGCAGGGGGGTTGGGGAAAGGTTTCCTGTATATTTCTGTATATATTGTAAATATTGTATGTTTTTGTACATATTCATTGCATTCCATATCTGCTTGTAAAATACAGCTTTCATCTGCTTCTCCGGCTGAGTTAGCTGTGGAATTCTTTTGGGGGGGGGGGGGGGGGGACACCTTCCTACTCCACCACACCTGCCAAGAGGGGAAACTGCTTCCCTCCAAACATCCACACAGAAAGCCCTCTTCTCCCTAGGGAAAATGCCTGTGAGGAGGGAAGGGTGGCTGACTCCCCTCCCAAGTCTGATGGGAGGATGTCTCAGCCCTGCTCACTGCCATTACTCATGGCCTGGCTCTCAGACCCCAGCACAAAAATCCCACGTCAGTTCATTTCACTCTAGGAAAAAGGAGTTCCAGAGCATTTCTCCTACCCCAGAAACTTCACAGCACGTGCTGTTTGCCACGCTCCTCTCCTCACACCATGACCTCCTCTCTAAGGATTTAAGTGATGGATTGAGTTTCTGCTTTGCAAAGGTAAACAGCTTAAGAAGCAATGCAGAATATTTTAAGATGAGAGGCTTCCAACAAGCCTTAAGGACATCAGAGACACCAAGGAGCTCTGTGTCCCACCCAGCACAAAGGTGGTGGAGCTACACTCTCTAGAAGCCACCAAAAACCAGGAGGAAGGTGTAAAACATGAGGGGGGGGAAAGGGAGAAAGAATAAAGTAATTTCTGCCCCATCAAAGCTCTAGGAATAGCTGGGCACTGAGAGGATGGGTGGGAGTTAGTCCCTGCTGGATCATCCCCTTCACACAGCCACTCTTGGGCTGTGTCCCCAAAAGACAAAGCAACCTGGAATTTGGGGCCATTTCAAGCCTCCCTCCTGGGCTACAGCAGCCTTGTCCACACAGCCAGGGTGCAAGCAGCACTTCGATAACAAATGACTCAAAGAGGGAATTTCCTGGGAGAGGAAGAATGGCACGGTGGTGTATCCCTAGCTCTGGAAGTTTACAGCTGGATCCCTCACCCTCAGCTCCTGGGAATGAGGAGCAGCTGTAACGTGACAGAGATGTCCTTTGTCATTAAGGAAGGAGCTCCAACAGCTAAGCCACGCAGCTTACAGCTGTGGAACACAAATGCCAGCCCCTGCCTTTCCAGCCACGCAGGAAGCAAAGGGGAGACCAAATCCTACCCACACACACTTAGCTGTGAAACTGCCGTGTGACTTCACAGCGCTATCGTGATGCTTCCCCATCTCCCTCCCCTCCCCTCCGGCTCGTTTCATGTCTTCTGGGAAGCCCAGCCCAGCCGTGGCGATTCTCACCCCCACTCATCGCTCCAGCCTTTACTGTAAACCCGCCGCATCCCCCGCCTCGCTTTGCTCGTGGGGAGCAGAGAGTCCCCCAAACTTCGGGTGGGACCCATTCCAGCGTCCCTGACCAAATCAGCCTCCCCAGGTTGCAAAACGAGGGTTCCCCCGTCACCGGCCACGGATCTTAGGACCATTTTGCATCTCAGACACCGATTCTGGGGGCTCAGGAGTGCAAACTCACCCCCGTTCCTCAAACCCCGATGCAAAAACCACGTTGAGATTTGAGGGAGGGAGAAGAGTTGATAGTCCTGAGCTCCAAAAGTGGTTTCGGGGAACGTTTCTGACTTCGGGTTCACTGGTCCCAGCAAACCCCACGAAGCGCACCGTGCCCCATCGAGAAGCCAAGCTGGGAGGCAACACCCCACAGCGCAGGCTTCGCGGGGGTGGAGGGGGTTGTTTAGCACTGTTTGCTAAAATGGCAGCTGCTGCTCTGACGCCGAGCTACGTCTTGCGGAGTCAGCCCTGCCCTCCCCATCTGACTGCCGGGAACAGCGGAGCGCTCCCGGGGCTCGGCGGGACCGGGATGGGGGAGGCAGGGGGCGACGACACGGAGCTGGCGCTTCACCTCCTCCTGCCCACCACAGTTTGTAGCTTCGGAAAAATAAGTCCCGACCCAGATGGGTTAGTCCCCGGTCAAACGGCTTCCCCCACAGCTCCGGCTGGCAGGCACCTGGGATCTCGCTGTGTGTCCCCCCTTCCCTCCCACCCCAGCCTGGGCCCACCAACAGACACACCCGGCTCAGCAAAACAAAAGCCGGAGGACTGGGGGGCTGCCGAGCTGCTTTCTGCCACCCTGCACCGTGTTCCCCCCCGCCTCTGCTCTGGGGACAATGACAAGCCCGGGGTCCAAGGGAGGGGGCACCGAGTAGCAGCAAGGACCGGGGTGGGGAGAGAAAGGAGGTGTTCGGGTTCTTCAGGGAAGGATGGGGTCTTGCCTGTTTTCAGGCAAGTGTTTGGCAAAGAGAGGGAGACCTCCCCGTCCCAAAGCCACCAATACCACCCTTGGCAGTGACCTTAAGGACTGTCCCACAGCAGGACCCCCTCCAGCCCTGCCAAGCCCAGAGGATACACTTTGCAGGGTCTCCCAGGAGGTGTGTGTGGTGGCTGTATTCCTGCCCTTCCTACAGCACGAGGTGTCCCCACTTTCCCCTTTCCTCCCTCGAGGGCCACCACCCCTGGGGGGACTCGTGGCCCCCTGCTTGGGACTGCACAGAGGACAAGCAGCTCTGTCCTCCCAAACCCCTCCTCAATGGGACCCCCAGGAAGCTGCCACCTGCTGAAGGACAGTGTCCCAGGACAGACCCAGACCCACTACTCCAGGTTATATGGACCCCAACTCCACCAGGACAATAAGGAGCAAATCCTATCTGCTTTCTGGGAAGGGGTAAAGCCAACTTTCTGGAGTTGCCCTACTCTTTGTGCCTTTGGGATCCCACAGAGCCCCAAACCACTTGCAGAAACAAAGAAAAGAGAAAAAAATAGAAAAGAAAAGAAAGTAAGGGAAAAGGAGTTCCCCTCAGCTTTCCTGAGGCAAGAGAAAAGGCAGAAGGAATGGAGGAGGTTTGAGAGCTGGAGGGGACAAGTGGTGGCTGAGTTCCTGGGGCCAGAGCAGCAGGAGATGGTTTGCGACACGCGCCTGCTCCAATCTGCGCCGCTGGGGAACAATAAACAGGATCATACAAAGAAGTGGAAAGGCAGCATCTTTGCTTCTGGTTTCTATGACAGCATCAGAGACAAACCAACTATAAACTCTTAATTCCTAGATTCCTCCTCCCCCAGCTCCCAAACCCCCTTTTGTCTGCCATTAATTAAAGTGGCCATATGGAAAAGGCTGATAATAACAGCAGATGAGCCAACAAGAGAGAGGGGAAAGGGAAAGAAAGGAGAAAAATAACTAAAAGTAGTGGCAGAGAGAGGGTGAGGATCTAGCCTGGGCTTTTTGCACTTGTTTTCAGTGGCTGCTCGGAGAGAGGGGGCTCAACAATAGTGGGAGGGGGTGGAAGTAAACCCCAGGCCTCCTGTTCCAAGGGGGTTGATCCCCACATCCTGCCACTTTGTTTGGGGGAGCCTCAGAGGAGACTGAGTCTCCTCTTTGGGTTCATCTCCCTGAGAAGAGTTGGTCCTACCTGCCAGCAAACTGCACCCCAAACTCAGCCTAACTTGTGAGGGTCGATGGCAGCTCCAGGGTACCCTCAGGCACCAGCCTGTTTCCCTTTGCTCCCCCCCGCCCAGTTACCCACAGAACAACAGCAGCAGCAACAAAAACTTTGCTGAAATTGATAAAGAGATTAGCCAAGCAAAGCCTCTTCCGAGATAGCTAAAAATAAGAACCCACAGATTCCTGACATGGTCAAGAGAGAGAGAGAAATCCACCAACATGGCACACGTCCCTTGTTCCTCGCTGCTATAAATAGAGAGCCCTCAAGTCGTCAGTGCTGGGGAAAAGTAGAGGGAAAACGAAATGAAAATAAGAAAGAATAAAGCAAAGTAGTGGCAAGAGCAAGCACCAGGCAGGTGACCTGAGGGGACAAATATCAGCCTTTCTCATCCTCCTCCAAAGCAAAGCTTATCCCCCCGCCCGTCCTCCCCCCCCCCCCCCCCTCCGCACAGAGCTCCCCGAGGAGTAGGAAACTGTAGACTTTGGGTTGGAGTTTTTGTAGTAAGGGGGTTGGAGTGGGAGGGTGAAGGGGTGGAGGGGGGTAAAGCCGGGAGAGGGACGCACAGAGCCCCTGGTCCCCGCACCATCAGCACCTCCGAGAGCTCCGCTGCCACGGAACAAACTCCTCCCGGCGCCCCGGAGCGTCTTCTGCTAACACCACCGCTCACGCTTCCCTCCGGATAAACATCCACCCAGCTCGCAGTCCACAAGCCCGGCAAGCATCCTCTCTTCCAGAAACGTCAGAAAGTTTCCCCGGCTGAAACGCGATGGTTGGCTTTGATTTCAAGAATTCTCTTCCTTTCTGCTCTTAGTCAACCTCAGTCAGATGCAGAACATGTCCACTTGCCTCTCGCAGGCTGCAAGAGAGCCAGCGAGCAAAGATGGACCTAGGAGCCTGCTGATCATCATCGAAATGCCCTCGGTTCTCCAGTGCAATGTTCAAAACAACAACCCAGCCTCGGCGTTCTAAAGGCAAAACGCCTGCCTCTGTTTACATCAACCGTGTGCTCCCAGAGCCTTTCCTCTCTGCCTCAATCCAAGGGAGGGGAAAAGAGGGGAAAGAAAGAAAAAAGAGAGAGAGGGGAAAAAAAGAGAGAGGGGGGGAAAGGCAAAGAAAAAAGGCAGCATTATCTGCCTTTGTCAGCGGAAGAACAGAATATTGACTTACCTTTCCCCACAGCTATTGTCTGCCCCTTTGCAAAATGACATCACGGAAACCAATCATGAAATTTGCATGGGGGAGGCTGTGGGGGGAGAGTTCTTGGAGGGCAGCCCACTCGGCTGCTCCGGGAGGGCGCGTGGACGCCGGCTTGTTGGTTTCAATTAAATATCTGATACTCCTCAGTGTGTGAACTCTTAAGCCTGCTAAAGGCAATGTCTCATTTACTTAATGACCGCTCTCATTAATGGAAATGGCACAGAGGGGGCTTGCTGCGCCTTCCCTTTGTAAATACACTACCCATGAACCCTTGGGGTTGCAATATATCTGTTTACTCTCCGAGGTGAAATAAATTTACAGTATAGCATCAAAAGCAGCGAGCGAGGAGCGCGATGGAGCCGCTGGCTGGAGCGCACCCAGAGTTGGGGCTCTCCCAGCCCCTCTCGCCTCACTCTCCCCTCTCCCCAGGACCCAGCAGAAGGTGAGGGGTCTGTATTTATTTATTTATTTATTGTTTTACCCCAAGATGACTCAAGATTGACGTGCAGGAAGCTGGGGGCTCCTTCGCTAGCAACAACACAAAAGGAGGGCGAGCGCGGCGAGCGCCGTGCCGCCCTGCAGCCCCCCCCCGCGCATCCCAGCGCGTGGTACGGCCCAATAATTCCTAATAGCAGCGAGCAGCGAGTGACAGATGCCCTGGGTTAGCACAGCTCCAGCGAAAGTACTTCACAATATTTATTGGTGGTTAGGAAGATGACCTATCACCATAAAGAACAGGCTGGGAAATTTACTGCCTGCCCGGGGCTGGAGGGGCCGGGGATCAGCCCATATACATATGCAAAAAGTGAGTGCTTAAAAGGTGTATAAATATTGTTGGGTTGTTTCCCTTCCCCCCGCCCCCCTTCCCTCAAAAAATAATAAAATAAATGGCACAACGTGTTCCCAGCAGACATCACCTCAGCCTGGCAAGGAGGTTTAGTCTGGAGAAGGGAAGGTTGGGAGGGGATCTTATTAATGTCTATAAATGTCCGAGGGGCGGGCGTCAGGAGGAAGGTGCCAGGCTCTTGTCGGTAGTAAGACAAGGAGCAAGGGGTACAGGCTGGAGCACAGGAAGAGCCACCTCAACGTGAGGAACAACTGATTTACCCTAAGGGTGACAGAGCCCTGGAGCAGGCTGCCCAGAGAGGCTGTGGACTCTCCTTCTCTAGAGACTCAAAACTCGCCTGCGTGCATTCCTCTGTGGCCTGCCCTGGGTGACCCTGCTCTGGCAGTGCGGATGAACAGGATGATCCCTAGGGGTCCCTTTCATCTCCTAATATTCTATGGATCATGGCTCAAGTGGTTATGTTTTTGAACTCTATGATGGGAAAGAGGATGAAGTAAGGGCAACAGCCTGGAGGAGCTGGGGAGTGTTTCTGAGTGAGGAAAGTGCCTGCTCTTTTTCTCCCAGGAAGAGCCACACTTCCCATGAAGTAGCATCATCTTTCCTTGGAAAAACTCCTGTTTGGTGGAGGTCTGGCCACCCCAGGAGGGGAAAGCCCTCAGCTAGCCACAGGGAGGAATTCTCTGGGGAGAAATCCCAGTGCTGTGTGGCAGAAAGGGCATTAGCACAAGGATCCTGTCCCCCCTCACTTCCCCAGATGGGAGCATTAGCACTTGGATTGCAACTTTTTGGTGGTAGTGGGGGGAAAACACAACTGTGCTGCAGCCCGTGGGGTGTGGCTGTCATGTTTGGCCACTGTGCTTGTCCTGCCCCTTCATGCCATCCCCAGCACTGCCAGGATGATTAAGACTTCACTGTCATTGCAAAGAAGGCTTCCAAAAGGATGCAGGAGCTCACAAGCAGACAAACTCCAGGAGCCTGCAGAGAGCTCAGCGGGCAGACGCAGAGCCTGGCAGGGAAAGTTGGATCCTGCTGAGGATGAGCTCCCCTGTGGGAAATTTCAGCTCCAGAGCTGCAGGAGTCCCAGCTGCCCTGCTCCAGCTCCCCACCATCCTGGTCAAGTTAGGGGGAGGCAGGAAAGGGAAGGGCTTCTCAAACTGCCCAGGGTTTCAACCCATGCCCCTCATTAGCTCTGCAGGTCACCCTCCTGACCGCATGGGCTTGAGGGAGCGCTGGATGCAAGCCCATCTCACCCACTGACCACTACAGGACATGCAGAAGGGGAGAGTGATTTGATTTCCCATTTGGGGCATTTTACTGAGGAAAAGGATGACAAAAATCCTAATTTTAAACCGTTGAGGCTGATTCAGAGATCCTTATGATGCCCATTTGCAGTGCTTGCAAGCCTGGGGTGCTCCTAAAGCGTGAACATCAAGGAGGCATTCAGCAGGAAGCACTCCTGGAAAGCCTTTTTCTATCTCCATTGGACACTCCGTGCAGACAGGGATATTTTACATCCTAAACCTTTGGCATTCAGAAATTCTATTAAACTCTTATCTGCAGGCAGCAGGCCTGGTGCTGCGCTGCATCGCCATTGTTCTGCACCCGCGATAGGATCGCGGGGAGGGATGGGTGGACTCTGCTCCTCTCTGCTCACACAGCTTGCCTGCTCCTCTCCACCATGCTCCCATTAACAAAGGCAACGCCAAAACTTGAGAAACAAAAGCACAGCGGATGGGCTGGAAGGCAGGAGCGGGGAGAGCAGCTTTGCTTGCCTGTGTTTCAACAGAATTTGGGCTGGACTGCCGCGGGTTCGTGTCCAGGCACAGGGCGGGGGATGAGCGCACAGGCGCGGCCAGCCCCGCGCCTCTCCCAGCCTCGGCACAGGGGAATTTTATTCCTGCTGCTGCTGCATTTATTAACAAACGAGGCACCTAGAAGCCCTACGGCAGCTGACAGCTTTGATACCATTCTACCAAGCAGCGGGTTGTGAGGGGGTGGTTGCTTTCTCTTTGTTCCCAAACTCTCCAGACTTCTCTTTCTCCTCCTCTCAGTTCCTCCCGGAGCACCACAGGCGCAGTGAGCAGCTCCTCACCCAGCGACTTTCTACCTCCCACCAACTTCAGCGGCAGACAGGGATCTTCATCCCACCACCCCGAAATCCTTCCTTGACCCCTTGACGATCGCCAGGTCGGGCTGACAGACGTTGCCCCACTGCCAGCCCCAAGCCGGAGAAGCCCGCAGGAGAAGCGCAGCCACGCGTGGGCCGGGGCGCGGCGGCGCTCAGCACCACGGTGGTGGACAGCTCCCTCCGCCTGCTTCCTTGAGACACTTTGGGCCTTTTAAAACATTTTTCAACCTTTTGGGAGGGTCGTTCCCTCCTCCCGCCCCCCACCCCCAGCCCTACAGTCACTTAAGAGCTTTTTTATTTTCCGGGAAGGAGATAATTGTTGTGTCTTCCGAGGGCTGCAGAGCTGCGGGGCCCCTAAAGGGACCTGTACAGCGAGGGCAGAAAAGAAATAGTCATTTTTTTGCACTTTTTGAGGATTTTCATCGTTTGAGAATGATTTGAGCTCCCTTCAAGGGTCTCTATCTGCCTGTCGCCTGCAGAAGCTATTACCAAAAAGATTTTTTTTAAGTAGACTCCCTTCATAACCCCCAATCCCTCTGCCCCCTCCTCCAGCCCCTCCCCCCAGAGCAGTTTTGGGTTTTAAATCTTTCTGTGCTGCTGTTTTCAGCCTTTTTTAGGTTGGTTTTGCTTTGTTTTCCCAGGCACTACAGAGGGACTTTCCAGCAGTTCTCAACGAGATTACTCCATGCTCCCAGGGCTGAACGAGCTGCCCCGACCCTAAAGGGAACCGTCTGGCAGGGAGGTATAAAAGAAATACTCTCACATTTTCATCTCTGGAGCACCATTTGAGCCCCTTCTGAGGGTCCCTGCCTGCCACCTGCAGAAGTCAAAGCCAAAGGGATTTTTTGTCAAGTGGATTCCCTCCAGGACCCTCCCTGGGCAGTTTTGGTTTGAGTTTTTAAAACCCTTTTGTGCTTCCTGTTTTCAGGTTGATCGTCTCCAGTTTGAGTTGACTTAAATAAATCTGTGTGGCTTAAATGAATCTGTGAGGTCCGAGTGGTGCACATGCAGTCTGAGATCATTTCAATGAGTCTGTAAGCTTCAGGGCTGGATTTGCCCCCCTGAACACACACACACACACACACACACACACACACACACACACACACACACACACACAGAGCTTCTTTGAGTCCAGTTCAAAGAAAATTAGTTCTCAAACTTTTCTGCATTTCTAATTGGCACAACTTCTGCGGTTACCAGCTGGGGGTGAAAGATGTTTGGGCTTTATTTTTCCTTCCCCCCCCCCCGCCTTGTTGCTTTCTGAAAGCTCCTATGCAGATGGGCTGTGGCTGCCTTAATGCCTCTGACTACAATTAGTGCTGTTGCACGGCGAATAGAAATGGGCAGCATTAATATTGTATATGGAACAGCTGAAGGGTGGGGAAGAAACCTGCCCACTACAGGCCCCTGGCAGATGGAACAACAGGCACGAGCACAAAACCCAACTTTTAATAACCCTCTGCTCACTCCCCAGCACACTCCTCTCTCCCCGGTCTGGGCGGCTCCTCCTCAAAGAGGCAAAGCCTTTGTCTGGCCAAGCCCCCAGCTCTTTTTCTTCCTCAAGCACAACAGTTGAAGCTATCTCCAGCTTCTGCAGGAGGCACCTCGTGTTATCCCCAAACTTCCTCCTTTGTGCCTGGCTTAAAGCAGGCACCAGAACACACCCGGAGCCAAGCTTCCTTCTTTGTGCCTGGGTTAAAGCAGGAGCCGAGACACATGCACAGGCCAACAGCCGCCCCGCCCCGCCCCCCCCCCCCCCCCCCTTCTCATTTAACAACAGCCCCACACTTCTTCAGCCCCCATTCAGCAGCATTTAATAGCAGCCCCAAACAACTTTTCTCATGTAACAGCAGCCCCCCTTTATTATCCAGCAAAGGGAGGTTTGCACCTCTTTACAGAAGTGAAAACAACAACCAGCCCCCCACACAAAAGCAAACCAAACATCCTCCCCCAGCAGGACTGTGACCAGAAGCAGCAGAAAACAGGATTTTCTCCTCCCCCTGCTTCTCCCCGTCCTTTGTAATTAGATGGTAGAGGGGACAAAGCCCCTCGGAGGAGCGGCACCGGGGGCCGATCTTCCCCCCATCTTCCGAAAGCACCTGTAAAGCCTGGAGCAAAACAGTGGCTGAGACCTGGACCTAACGCTGAACACAACCACGAAGAACCTGAGCTCTGAAACACACTCGGAAAACACTTTCCGCCACGGGGAAGAAAACTCCAAAACATCCTAAACCCAGGCGGTAACTTGGGGGGGTCGGGGGGGGCGATTCCTCCACCTCCTCCCACCTAAACCCCTTTGCCAAGGCGTGGCTTAAGCAGCATGAAGCTGCTGGAGTTATTTAGAGGAGAAACACATTCAGAACCCCCTGCCCCATCCATACTCATCCCCACACCCCCTCCTCCATCCACCGGTAACCGGCTACGAACCGAGGAAGGTCCCGCAGAGCTTCATCCTTGCCGGGGAGCGGAGGCTGCCTTCGCCCGGGGCGGTGCGGGATGGAAGGAGAAGGGGAAGGGGGTTGGGGAGGGGGAAAACTGGGATGGCTGGGAGGGAGCGCAGCCTCCACAGGGTTACTCACTCCATCATCCCTGGGAAAAGTTGGCGTCCGGAGCAAAAACTTATGGGAGGAGGCGGCCAATGGGACCTCGCCGCAAAACCACTGCTGCGCACTCGGCGGCCAATCCGCGGGGATCCTGCATAATGCTTTGGGTGGCTGTGACACCCCCCCCGTCCCCCTCACCAGCCCTGACCCAGGGATGTTTTGCCCACTCGAGTCTCTCCTGGCTGGGCAAATGTGGGGAAAATGGGGAGAGATCCTTCCTCCCGAGCTGTCCGGGGCTCACAGCTTCCATCAGCTTCAATTCTGCCTGTGATTAGCAGAGAGGTGAAGTAACAACGTGGACCTGGCAGTGAAGGAGGCGGGGTGGGGGATTGACACACACACTGCCATCCCCCCCCCCTCATCTTCAAGGGGAGTCATCGCCAGGGAGCCTCATCCACCTCCACTATGTCAGGGACCCAAGAGAGTCTGTATCTGCCCGCAGGATGTGTCCCCACCTCACCCAGCTGTTGGGCAGGGGCTATATCCTCAGCCCTGTGGATGCTCCATGGGCTGGCAGGGCTCTGGATAGCCAGTGGCCAGGCCAGTGGAGTTCTTGCACATCTGAATCTGTATAGAAATCATCAGAGAATCCCAGCAGGAGGGGATTGGAAGGGACCTCTGGATCTCATCCAGTCCAAGGCCCTGCTCCAGCAGGGCACTCACAGCAGCTTGCCCAGCAGCACAATGCCCAGGGGGGTTGGAAGCTCTCCAGAGAAGGAGACTCCACAACCTCTCTGGGCAGCCTGCTCCAGGGCTCTGCACCCTCACACCAGAGAAGTTTCTCCTTCTGTTCAGATGGAACCTCCTGGCTTCCAGTTTGTGCCCTTTACCCCTTGTCCTGTCCCTGTGCACCGCTGAGAAGTGCCCCCAGCCCTGTAAGCAGGCTGTGCTGGCAGGGTTCTGGACAGCCAGAGGTCAGGCCAGGGGACCTCTTGCATGCTGAAGTCTGTTTAGCAATGCAAAAGTCAAATGATGGCCACACAGCTTGTTGGAGCCTTTGGTCGAGTCCAGCATGGATGGGGAAAGGGAAAGGGGCAACTGGCTGTTGGCAAAGTCCAAAATGGCAGAGGATGTCCCTCTGCCTCAAAGGACAGATGGCAACATTGGACTGGACTGATCCCAGCTGGAGGAAATTGGCTACAGGCCAGTGAGGAACACACTGACTGGCCTCCCAGGTGGAAAAGCAGGAAAACAGTTACCAGGAAATAATAATAATAATAATAATAATAATAATAATAATAATAATAATAATAATAATAATAGAAGAAGAAAACTGGCCAGGAGTGTGACTAATCCATATGGTCACACTGCACTTTGGTCTCCTGTTGGCTTGGAGGGCAAAAGTGCCTTCTCTAGATCGTGTGACCCACCACACTGCTCACTACTGCAGCTGAGACCAAGAGCAGCTCTCCCTGTGGGTCAGCAGCAAGGGGCAAGTGCCATTTCTGAAGGCTGGAGAGGAGGGATTGCCTGGCAAAAAGCCTGACTGTTGGCACAGGAACTCCTCACCCTGACCCAGGGGGTGAAGAAGTGTTTGTGGGGAGACGACAAGCCCACCCGAGCTTTGCCTTGGGTAATCTGGGAGTGGGAAGGGGGAAACCTCTCTGCTTGGAGGGACAGGTGGCACCAGGAATAAAGAGCCTGGGACAAAGCTGGTGTTCAGGGAAGGAGAGCTGAAGGCAATGCATCTCCTGTGCCTGGGTATTTTGTCAGGTTTTTTGTCTTATAAACATGAGAGGAGATGCAAGAACATGGAAGGAGAGGCTCGTTGGTCCTTGGTGTGAGATCCTGGCACAGACCCCTTGGTGAATGCATCTAACTCCTTAATCCAGATTTCTTTGAGGACAGGGAGCTGGAAGAAGGAGCAGGGGCAACAGCTTTGCTGGGTTGGAGCAGGGGGCTGTGACTATCAAAGTGCACTTCTCCTGCACATCCCTCACGGTCTGCAGTGGGCCTCGGGGTGGGCAAAGAAAACAACAACAGCACTGAGCATTATTCTCATCACTGGGGTGAGCTGCAAGTCAGGAGTCTGAGTCAAAGCAGAAGGGGGTTTTGAGATTCTTGCTCTTAGAACTACCTTCATAAGCCAAGCTTAGCTCAGCCAGATGACTCAGTGAGGCTGGATATGGCTCAGGAAAGGAGCTGGAAGCAGGCCCCTGTACAGCTACATCTGACTGCACAGATCTCCCAGCAGGAGGAGGGTGTGAGACAGCTTGTTGGGGACTGGCACCTCTTCTGTCTTTGAATTAGCAGCTCTGCCTTTGCAGAATATTCTGTGCTTTATTGTCCCTTCAATCCCCACCTTGGAAGATGAGAGGTGACATTGCAGAGAGCTCCACGCTTGGAAAATGACTTTCAGAATTGCATCCTGGCAATCTGAAACTTCCAGACTCTCATCTTCAGCCTCTTGGGGCTTTCATGGGAGACAGCAAAGTGCCTCTTCCTCCTCCCCTCTTTTCCACTCCTCTCCTGCTCTCCTGCAGCTGCAGTGGCTGGGATTCAGCAAGGTCACTCAACTCCATCGCTTCCTGCATGCAGGGGATCTCAAATTAAGGGGTGTTGGGAGCAGCCTGGTGAGATGAAACAGCCTCCACTCAACTCCAGCAAGCAAGCAAACAAAACCCATTTGCAGGAGCTCCAGACTGGCCACCTCCTCTGTGCCTTAGCTGCAGGGAAAAGATGGAAGGAGCAAAAAGCAGAGTAAACCCAAACCATCTCTGAGCTGGAAGCTGAGGCCTTTTGCCTAGCAGGAGGAGACCCAAACTGTTATTAGGAGGCCCTGTGGCTGCAGCTGCATTGTCCATTCCTTGAGGTGTCCATCAGCATCTCACCCTCGTTCTTGTTTTCCTCCAAATTCCTGCTGCTGCTTCCCCATTCCCCAGCGAGGCAGAGCCAGCCCTGGCTCCCTCCATCCTCTGGTCTTGGAGCACAAACACAGCAGCTTCTCCCTTTGGCTTCTGGGCTTGCCAGTGGTGTGATCCTCTTCCCAGGGGCCACTGTCCTTAGTCCTGCACAGGCATTAAGGGGAGGAGAGCACAGATGGGAAGGGAGGGCAAAAAAAGAACATATATGTATGCATCAACCCCAGGAATTGCACTGCTGCCTGGGTCACTGCTTTCTTTGGGGCCTGGGAAGCCACATGGCTGAGGCAGAGAAAGACTGAAGGAAGCATCATCCTTTTGCAAGGCTGATTTCTGCTGATGCAGTGCCAGACCAGGGGAGTTTAATGTTCCATGAGTGCAGCTTTGCATCTGAAAACAACCAAACCAAGCCAAGCCAAGCCCCAATGAAACAAACAAAGACACACACGCACAAAATCCCAAACTGCCAAACCCCACAGATCCAACAAAACTCTCAAACAACTACAGCACAGCACAAACCTTCACCAAGACGGTTCTGTGTCCTCCCCCTCACTTTACCAACAGTCTGTGTTGTACTTTCCCCCTCTTTAACAGTTCCCTAGGTCCCCAGCAGCCCTGCTTGTTCCACAAGGAAGGAGGTAGCTCCAATTTTCTGTTGACTGTTGGCTTCCATCTCAGATCTCTTCCTCCAGCACCTCTCATGGCTGGGGAAAGCTGGGAAGCAGCCTGCAGGTAGTGTCGAGCTCAGCTTGATAGGTCCTGTCAAAACTGCCAGAGTGTGGTGACAATAACCATCCTCCCCTGGCCAACTGTTTGCTTAAAGGAAAAGAAAATAAGGAAAAAAGGGAAAATAAAGAATGAAAAGGTCTGACCCTGAAGTCAGGTTCTCCTGTAATGAACACATTTCTGCTGACAAGGTTCACTCTCCAGGAGATTTCCTCCACTCGTGAGCAATCTGCCTTCAGACGAGAGGGAGGCTGGAAGCTGCTTCCTGAGCCAGCTTGGAGCTGCTGTGCTCATGGCCACAACCCAGCAGCAGCACCAGCGATGGGGGATGCCCAAGCAGAGCAGCTGCTCGGCTCCAGGCTGCTGCTCAGCTCGCTGAGAAAGCTCTTAGCTGTTGGTCCTGTGTGGCCCCTGCAATGCTGATCACAGAATGGAAGGGCTTGGGAAGGACCTCTGAAGACAATCCCAACACTGTGCAAGGGGCAGAGCAGCAGCCATGGCAGGATGCTGCTTTCCGGCTGAGGACTTCAACACCCAAGCAGGCAGGTTTGCACCAGGACCTATGGGACAGGAGACTTGGATTTCATTTCTACTCCTGCTACTAATTTCTTTGATGGTGGCCATGGGAAAGTCTCTTCATCCATTTCCCTCTGACCCTTGGCTCCTCTGTTTGGAGTAAAAGATGCTCAGAGCACATCCTGGCTCTTACTACATCTATTAGCAGCACTTGCCAGGCTGAGGCTGTGATTTGCTCAAGATCCCCAAATTCCTAGACAAATGCACAATAAATTGTAGTAAAACTTCTCACTGCTGGAGGAAGCTGGTGGGGAGAGGCAGAAAGAATCCTCATAGGTTACAAAAAGCACATAAAGGGAGGGAAAGCAGAGCTTATTTCATTTTTATCTCCCTTCTCCCTCCCTGCTGTAATGAAAGGCAGCATTCAGCAGTGCAGAGCTGTCATCTTGCCAGGGAAAAATTCACAGCTTTGGCCAAAGAGTGGTTTGGGTTTGGTTTTTTCTCTCACCCTATTCAGGGCAGAGCTGCTGTGCTTCTGTCAGCACCATGCCTTACATGGCACCTGAACCCTCACCCTGCTGACCTCCCTCTCTACCACCGCTCAGCTCACCACAGCTATCCCTTCCTAGCATGGCTCCCAGCGAGAGAAGCAGCCTTGGCTGGCCATTCACCATCAATTTTGGCAGAGGAGTTCAAGAGGGTGCTGAAGGAGCTGTCTGCTGCCATGAGGGTCAGAGTTAAACACAGAGGGCTTCTTTTCATCTGAGACAGGCTAGAGAGGTGGGCTCAGGAGAAGCTCATGAGGGTCAATGAGGCAAAGTGCAAGGTCCTGCACTTGGGCTGGGGTAATCCTTGGTATCAGTCCGGACTGGGGGATGATGAGGTTGAGGGCAGCCCTGCAGAGAAGGGCTTGGGGGTGCTGCTGAATGAGAAGCTGCATGTGAGCCAGCAATGGGCACTGGCAGCCCAGAAGGCCAAGGGCAGCCTGGGCTGCATCCAAAGCAGCCAAAGATGGAGAGAGAGGATCCTGCCCCTCTGCTCTGCTCTGGGGAGACCTCACTTGCAGTACTGTGTCCAGCTCCAGGAGCCGCTGAAACAGGCCCAGGGGAGGCCACAAAAATGCTCAGAGGGCTGGAGCACCTCCCCTGTGGGGACAGGCTGAGGGAGCTGGGGGTGTTCAGCCTGGAGAAGAGAAAGCTCCAAGGCGACCTCAGAGCTGCCTTTCAATAACAGAGCCCAAGCAAAAGGAGATCCCTCTGCAGCAAACTTGTCCCTTTGTGATGAGCAGGATGTTCATGGGATGGGATTCAACTGCAGCCAGACCAGGTCACTGCTGACTGCAATTTGCTAATGGTCTGACCTGGGATTCTGCCCCAGCAAAGCCAGGACAGCCCCCTGCAAAGGCAAAGGCTGCTGCAGTTACCCCTCACAGATGCCACAGACCATTCAGGGGTGCCCACACCCCTCAGACCTCTTTTATCTCACCCTTCTTGTGACAAGGGAGTTTCTCAGCACTGGCAAACATCATTGTCATCCTCTCAGCCCTCCTGGGCTTCTCCATCTCCTGGTGGATGTTTCTTGTCCATTATAACCTCTGGGAGCCACTGGGGAATAAAACCCTGGTTAAGGGCTGAGTTCTCCAATTCACCATTGACTCCAAAGGGACTATTTCCTCCTTTTACTCCTTCTTCCCCTCCTTCCCTCCTCCTTGGCACAGGACAATTACCACAGCTCCAAGACAAACACCAGAGCCCCCTTGCCAGCTGTGCCATTTCACCCTGTCCTCATTGCAAGCCGTGCTGGGAAGCCCATAAAGCACAAGGGAGGGATAATTACCAGTCCCAGCTCTGTAATGATAATTAATACTCTGCTAAGAGCAGAGCTTGTCAGGTCAGGGAGGAGAAGGAGGGATGGAAAAACAACCAAGCAATACTGAAACCTGAGCAAAGGTTGCTGTGAGGAAGGGGCTGGGGGCAAGGGGGCAGGAGGGGTTGTGAGGTGCAGAAGCCCAGGGTGGTGAGGGGTGGGATCTGTGCTCATCCACAGGAGAGGAAATTTGGTGTTTCATTGCTGGGCTGAAGGGAGCTTTACTGAGTGTGGCCAGCAGGTCAAGGGAGGATCTCTTCCCCCTCTACTCTGCCCTAGGGAGGTCACATCTGGGGTACTGGGTCCAGTTATGAGGCCTCTAACTCAAGAGAGACAGAAAACTGCTGGAGAGAGTCCAGTGAAGAGCCGCAGAGATGCTGAGGGGCCTGGAGCAGCTCTGTGAGGAGGAAGAGATGAGAGGCCTGAGGCTGCTGAGCCTGAAGAGCAGCCCCAGAGGGAAAATGTGCAGCCTTGGGTAAATAGTTTCCTCCTTCTCTCCATCTCACAGATAGAAAAGACCTCCAAGGTCATCAGGTCTGACCATTGGACTAGTATCACCACTAAACCATGCCCCCAAGTGCCATGGCCACATATTTCTTGCACACCTCCAGGGATGGGGACTCCACCACCTCCCTGGGCAGCCTGTGCCAGTCCCTGACCACTCTTGAAGCAAAGAAATTATTCCTAATATCCAACTTAAACCTTCCCTGGCACAGTTTCAGTCCATTTCCTCTTGTCCCATCACCTGAATCATCAACAAACTGCCTCCATAGATGCTGTGAAACAGCAACCACTTGAGTTAAACCCAAAAAGGCAACCCAGAACCCATGGTAAAGGGTGAGAGAAAGAAAGAAGAGCTGGCAAGGGAGAACAATATGTTTTCAGACAAGATTTAAGAGGAAATGTTATGTTAATACCAGTTTGGCGTCATCCTGTCATAACACCATCAAAGTGACATGCTGTCACCACTGCTGGGGAATCTGTGACATGAACAAAAAGCAAATCACTGAGAAACAAACTGGGATGAGTCTGTGTGGTAGGAAAACAGAACCCTGCTGCAATCCAAAGGGGCACCAGACAAAGGCTCCCTGCTTTCCCACGGCAGTGCTGCAGGCAGCGCCCCGCAGCTCCAAGCAGAACTTGCTCCTTGTTTTCCATGGCCTCTGAGTTTCTCCTGTGAGAATAATAGAATTGTAGAGCCACAGAAATGTAAAATCATGGAATCAGTCCTGGAATCACAGAATTGGAGAAGCATGGAATCATAGAACTTGGGAGCATAGAATGCATTGGGCTGGAAGGGATCCTCAAAGGTGACTTTGTCCAACCCGCTGCAGTCAGCAGAGACATCTCCAACTAGAGCAGGCTGCTCAGAGCCACGTCAGGTTTGATCTTGAATGTCTCCAGGGATGAGGCTTCCACCACCTCTCTGGGCAACCTGTTCCAGTGTTTCACCACTCTCATTGTGAAGAACTTCCTCCTGATGTCCAACCTAAATCTCTCCTGCCCCAGTTTCAAACCGAGCCTCAGCCTTCCCGCAGTCCTTCAGATATTGAAATGCAGCTCTAAGGTCTCCCTGGAGCCTTCTCTTCTCCAGGATGAAGAGCCCCAGCTCTCCCACCCTGTCTTCATAGAAGAGGGGCTCCAGCCCTCCGATATCACCATGGCCCTGCTTACAACACAACAAGAGTTTAAGGCAGCTGTTCTGGCACTAATTAAAAAGCCCTACAGCCCTTTCCTAATGAAACCACTTGTCTCCTAAGGTCTTCCTCCATTTGTTTCAATACCTGTCCCTAATTAAGTCCAGAGAGAGGATTTCACTGCTTCAAATGAGTTACAAAGGGATGATCTCAGGGCACCTGCATCTGAAGAAACTTATTTTTGAAGCCCACCAGTTAAATTAAGAGAGGAACTTCTCAAGCTGATCACTCCCTTTTGATTAGCACAGACGAGCTGCTCTGCCCTGAAAGCTCATCATTGCTCTTGGTTTTTTTCTGGCTAATTTGGAGAGAGTTCAGCTGTTAGGAAGCTAAATAGTTACATTAAAGACTACAAGACCCAAGAGTGGATCTGGGGAGGTTTAGATTAGATATTAGGACAAATTTCTTCATCAAAACTGGCACAGGCTGCCCAGGGAAGTGGAGGAGTCGCCATCTCTGGAGGTGTTTAAAAGACATTTGGATGAGGTTAGGGACATGGTCTTACAGTTGTGTACAGGGAGATGTTAGGTTATGGTTTGATTGGATGACCTTAAGGTCTTTTCCAACTAGGCTCTTCTCTTTTTCCTCCTTCCTTCCCTTCTCTCCCTTCTTTCCCTTCCTTTCCTTCCTGCCTTCCTTCCCTTCCTTCCTGAGAACTAAGGCATGAATATTTTGCTGAGAGAGCTTTGCCCCACAGGTTGCTTTTCTCGCGCTGCCAGCAGCTGAGCATTTCAGAAGGCAGCAAGCTCAGGCTGTGCCATGCAGGAGGAATTCCCTGTCTGCAGCAGGTCAGCACAGTGGCAGGCTGCTTCCTGCAGGAGCTGGGCTTGTGCCATGCTTTCCTAGAAAAGCTCTGGGTGCCACATTAATTCTGAGCAACAGGGATGGAATGAAATGTTCCTCTGACAGCAAGCCATGAGGCAGAGAGCAATATTTAGCTTTCCTCTCCCAGAGGTCTCACCTGTGTTGGCACTGGTTTAAAGATGTTCAAATGGGATTAAGGGGCTAAATCAGATGTTTTATTAGTTACAGGAGCCCATTTTGTAGGCTAAATAATCGAATGTGTGTGCTTAAGGCAAGAATCGAGGCTGGCTGCTGAGAGGAGGTCCGTGGAACACCGGGCTGAGCTTGCCCCATCCATCTGCCTGTGAAGACATCTGGGCGTCCTTTTCCCTGCATGCGGCTGTGAAGAGCAGTTCCTGGGACATTCCTGACAAGGACTTCCATGAGGAAGTTCAGGCTGGAATTTCTTCAGAGGAAATACATCTTTTCTTCTCTTTTTTTCCTTCCAAGCAAGGAAGCCAGGAGCTGGAGCTGTGCCTTCAAAAGGGCTTCTGGGGTGGACTTTTTGTTCAGATGCCTTAGCTGGAGACTAAAGTTTTAATTTTTCCTTCCTTATCCCAACAAAAGGTTGATAAAGTGGGAATTGTCCAGGGACAGGAAGCTAGCAGCACTGAGTGAGTGTCACAAGAGAGCATCTTGGTTGGTTGGCGGCCAAGTGTCTGTCTCGGAGGAGAACCCAGAGGCCTGGTTAGACTCAGTGTGGCACCAGCCAGACCAGGGGAAAGGGAAATAAACCCAAACCAAACCTGAGACCCCTGCAGCTCTTGTGAGGGTTTTTAAGCTGTTTTGCAGATTTAATACATTAAAACACTTCTGCAAATACTTTGGAGCTTATTCACCTCTGGTAACACTCGGTACCTTATCATTTCTCACTGAGCTGCAGAGCAAACCACATTACAATGGATTTTTCGTGGTAGATCTTCCAATTTATCAACCTAAAAAGATTTCAGAGCAGTAGAGGGTTTCTAAGTTAATGTGCCACAAGCTGTTTGTCACCCAGGGTCTGCTGTGTCTCTGCTCCCAATCAATGACTTGACAACTTGAGTTAGTCAATGCTTCAAGATTACATCAGTGCCAAGGAAAGGATGGGACCGAGGCAGTTTCAGCCCCCAGGAAGGGACACAGGGCACTTTGCTCATCAAGATGTCTTGCACATGTCTGGTTGCATTGCTCAGGGATGGGCACCATCAACAGTCACCATTTCCTCACCTCAGCAAGCACCACTCCTGCAAAAGGAGTAGGCTGCATTGAAAGCAGTGTGGCAGCAGATGGAGAGAGCTGATTCTGCTCCTCTGCTCTGGTGAGACCTCACCTGGAGGGCTACAAGAAGGCTGCAGAGGGACTGTTCCCAAAGGCATGCAGGGACAGGACCAGGGGCAGTGGTTTGAAATGAGGGCAGAGCAGATTGAGATTGGATGTGAGGAACAAGTTGTGCACCAGGAGGCTGCTGGAACCCTGCAGCAGGTTGCCCAGGGAAGGAGCTGAGGCCCTATGCCTGGAGCTGTTGAAGGTGAGGCTGGAGAAGGCTGTGAGCAAGCTGCTCCAGGGGAGGATGTCCCTGCTGAGTGCAGGGGGGTTGGACTGGATGAGCTTTGGAGGTCCCTTCCAACACAGACCACTCTACAACTCTGTGAAAAAGAGAAGCAGCTGCTGAAATGTCCCAGGACTCAGCTGATGGTGGAAATCCTTCAGTTTCCAAGATGCGTACTGCCTCCTTCAGCTCTCCCTGGGGTCAGGTCAGAGCTGTCCTTGCAGGCGTTCATCTCACCCCTGCCTTTTTGATGCTGCAGTGGCTTTCTGGTCATCTGCCACACTGTCTCCCAGAGGTGGCTGCCTCAGCTGGAGATGACTGATGGCAGTGTGTACAGGGTGTTGTGGGCACTGGGAGGCTTAACATCAGTAAGTAAATGCAATGAATACAGATGATTTCATTTCATCCCCCAGACACAGTTCTGCACTCTCATTTGAGCTCAGTGGTGTCCTGCAGCCTGCCTCTGTACAACCCACAGCAGCTCCACACACTGGGAAACTTGGCAGGTAGGAGCTTCAGGTGGAAGAGACCCCAGCACCTCCTGTGGCAAAATCCACTGAGGGTGGGGAGAGCCTGGCCCAGGCTGCCCACAGAGGTGGGAGCTGCCCCGTCCTTGGGACCATTGCAGGTCAGGTTGTTTGTGGCTCTGAGCAGCCTGCTCTGGTTGCAGCTGTCCCTGCTGGCTGCAGGGGTTGGACTGGGTGGCCTTTGAAGGTGTTTCTCAAGCCAAGCCAGTCTGGGATTCCCTGGTGGCATGATGAGGAGGGTGCATCATCAGCCAGAAGGCAGGCAGAGAAAGGAATTAGCTGGGTGAGTTTTCTTCACTGCTTAATTGTTCCAGAGAGGCTGAGTTCTGGGAGGCTGATGAATCTCTCTCTATGAAATATGTCTTCCAAGAAGCTGATTTGAACAAAATACATTTATAATTTATTGCAACTCCTTGCTTCCTCAGGGGACAGCAGCCAAAGTGGGAAAGTTCCTCCCTCCCCTCCGTTCACCTCCCCTCAGTTCATTACCACCATCACCTTATCTCCCGGACCCTCTTCCTCACCCTTGGAATGTCACATCTCCTCCTGTGCTGAGGGAGCAAGGAAAGGGGGTGGGGGGTGAGGAGAAGCAGTAGGGAGGGGGGAAATCGTCACATATTTCAGGCTGGCTCTATTTAAATGAGTTTGGGATTGTGCTTCTCTGGAGCAGATGGCCCTGGAGATAATGATGCCTGAGCAGCGGAGGCTGGAGCCCCTCTCTCCTGTTGCCATGGCAGGCCACGGGGGCTGAAATGGATTCTGCTTATTAAATTTGCCAGCTCTTGTGTACAGGATGAATGGTGCTCACTCAGGGAGAGGCCCAGCCTCCTCCTCGGGCTGGAGAGTTTTATCTTGGAAGGGCAGGCACTCCAGCCCTGCCAGACGAGGGGCTCATTAACCTAGCAGCAGCAGCTCCGGAGGAGTTCCACCCAAGGGGAGAACAGGAGAGCAGGGTGTTTCCAGGAAGGTGCCAAGTGGTCCTCCTGGCACCAGGCCCCCAGGTGAGGGTGGTGGATCAGCTGTTGGCTCAAAAAAAAGAAAGAAAAGAAAAAAGAGAGTTTTGCTCAGCAGCAATGTCCCAGGTGTGCTTGTATGGGACTGTCCCTCCCTGGGGCTCTTTCAGGCCAGGCTGGATGAGGCCTTCAGCAATCTGGTCCGGGGGAAACTGTCCCTGCCCATGGCAGCGAGGTCGGAACCAAATGATGTTCAAGGTCCCTTCAAACCCAAACCATACTATGCTGCTATGAAACCATGAGTGGCAGTCCTGTGCAGCCTGCTCTAGGGGAACCTGCTCTGGCAGGGGCATTGGACCAGATGATCTCCAGAGGTTCCTTCCACCCCTACCCTGCTGGGATTCTGTGAATGCAACGTGAGCCCTGGAGCAGGCTGCCCAGAGAGCTTGTGGAGTCTCCTCAGGAGAGAGTCCAAACCCACCTGGCCACTGGGCAAGCTGCACAGGGGGTTGGAGTGGAGGTCCCTTCCAACGCCCACCTTGCCACAATGGTCAGTACTGGACTTTTATCCCTACAGCTGACATGGAGCTGAGGGCTCCTTGCCTTGGTGTCAGTCTTTCCTTCTCAAGAGCTGAGATCAGAGACCAGATAACTTCAAATACCTCTGTGACCTTCGAGGTCTGCTGCTCTACAAGCTTGGAGAGGGACTTGGTGTAACCTGTTGCTGTAAAGCTGGGAGGGGATTTTCCAAGGGCAATAGACTAGACTAGACTAGACTACAGTAGAATAGAATTAACCAGGTTAGAAAAGACCTCTGAGATCCTTGAGTCCAACCTCTCACCCAACACCATCTAATCTACTAAACCATGGCACCAAGTGCCTCATCCAGGCTCTTCCTAAACACCTCCAGTGATGGTTACTCCACCACCTCCTGGGCAGCACGTCCCAAGGGCCAATTTCTCTTCATCCATACTTTGGAAAGATCATCCTGGACTCCATAGGCAAAGCACAAAAGTCAAATCCAGCCAAATCTCTTGGCACTCAGGTCTCCCACTTTCTTCATCCTGAGGTTAATATTCTTCATGAGGAAGAGGCAGCAGGGATGTTCCCAAGAATTTTGCTCACTTGGCAAAGAGAGATGAATATTTAGACTGAATTCCTCTTCATTTGGGTGAGTGCTGAGGATCTGCTTCCTGCAGCTGGCCTTGTAACTCATGGTTTCATCCAGGGACTCTGCACATCTCCCCTGCCAGCTGCTGGCCTCAGGGACACTTCTGCAGCACAAGCATCTTTAAGCCCAGGTGATATCAAATCCAAGCCTTGCACAACATCAGCCCTTGAGAAGGTTCTGCAGACCAGAGGCGCAGAAGCTTGACATTTTCACAGAGCTCTCAAGATCCAGCCCCAGCAGCACTGAGTGGAGGCAGTTCAGATTTCAGCAGCCTGGTTGGAAGTGCTGGTAGGGTGCTCAGGCATCTGTTTGTTTCCAGCCATGCTGAGGTTCAGCCTGGAGAAGAGAAGGCTCCAGGGAGACCTTCTGATGGCCTTTCAGCACTTAAAGTGGCCAATAAGAAAGCTGGGGACTAACGTCTGAGCATGGCCTGCTGTGAGAGGACAGGGGTGATGGGTTTGAACTAAAAGAGGGAGATTCAGACCAGACACAAGAAATCTGTTAGACTGAGGGTGGTGACAGGTTGGACTCAATGATCTTTGAGGTCTCTTCCAACCTTGGCAGTACTGTGATACTGTGAGAGACTGTCCTGGGTGGCCAGAGAGGTGGCAGATGCCCCATCCCTGGAACCATTCTAGGTCAGCTTGGTTGTGGCTCTCAGCCAGCTGCCCTGGTGGGGAATGTCCCTGCTGAGCACAGTGGAGTTGGACTGGATGAGCTTTAAAGGCTCCTTGCAACCTAAAGCATTCTATGGTTCTATGACTCCAGGTACCCCAGCAGCTCTCCTGGCCTGAACTGGCCACTGGGGCTGGGCTGGAGGCCAGCTGCAAGCAAGGGCTGGGGGTCAGCCTGCTCTGGCACCCGTGCAGAGGGAGGCTGTGGGCCTCACCCAGGGTGACCTTGAGAGGCTGTGTGAGAGCAGAGGGCTGAAGCCACGTCTCCTGCATGTCAGGCTGGTGCTCCCAGCCCTGACCCACTGCCCTCTTTGTTCTGAAATCCCCAGCAACAGGAAGGGTGGAGGAGAGGACAGGCAAACTGCTCCTGGGGCAGCTGCCTGCGAGTGCTGGACCATAGAAAAGGGATTAGCTCGGTCTTCAAAATGCAAATCCCCTCGCCACACGCCAGGCTTCAGGCACTCCTGGAGCCCTCTGCCCAGCCCTGACTCACAGCTTTTACACAGGCAGGAGCTTGCCGATGAGCGTCGGGTAGGAGCACGGCAGAGTCAAACGGAGCCTGCAGGCGAAAGCCGATTAGCAGATCTTAGGAGGACATTGAGAGGAAGAGGCCACAGTGATGGAAAAAGGCTCCTGGCCCCCACCTTGGTTTGTAGCACAAGCCCCTCCCCAGCCTCTCCAGCTCCTTTGCCCTGGCCTAATGAATCACAGAAAGCATTCTGTGATGTGGTGCTGGTTTAGTGGTGGTCCAGCAGTGTGAGGTCAACAGTTGGACTTAGTGATCATAGAATGCATTGGGCTGGAAGGGACCTCCAGGGGTTACCCAATCCAACCCCTCTGCAGTAGGCAGGGACAGCCCCAACTGGATCAGGTTGCTCAGAGCCCCATCAAGCCTGACCTCCAGGGATGGAGCCTCCACTACCTCCATGGGCAACCTGTCCCAGTGTTCCACCAGCCTGGTAGTAAAGATCTTCATCCTAATGTCCAGTCCCTGGTACAGGTTCCATCAGGAGCAACTTGTTTGGTGTGAGGGTGCAGAGCCCTGGAGCAGGCTGCCCAGAGAGGTTGTGGAGTCCTCTTCTCTGGAGAGCTTCCAACCCGCCCTGACCACTGTGGCCCTGGGCAAGCTGCTGTGGGTGCTGGGCTGGAGCAGAGGCACCCTCCAGCCCCCAGCATGCTGGGATTCCACTGCCTCTCCATCATCCCTTGAAAAAGCATTGCTCAGGAGAAGCTGCCTCCAGACCAGTGTGGGGGTCCTGAGGCTCGTGGGCTGAACACGCAGGGAGCCAGAGGGAGCAAGCAGGAGGTGCTGAGCCTGGTGTCCAAAGATCACTGTGGGGCTCCTGAGACAGCCACCTGTCAGCCTTAGGACTTATGCAGCAAAGGGGGCAAAGCCACTGCTGAAACCCTGGCAAAGGCAAGTTTCCAACACAGGACAAGGGTTGGTCTTTTTTGTTACTAAACCACCCACCTGGGACCTGAGATCTCCTGGCCTGTGAATGCCTCTTGTGTCTTCCCCAGGGGGACATACCCAGGAGCAGTTTCACCCACTGAAGACAAACACCTCAGTCAGGATGGCAGCTCAGCTTCACAGGGAAAACAAGAGCAGCATTAACCTCACCTGCTTTTAGGGTTTGTTTGCTGTTTTGCTGGGTTTTTTTCCTGTTAAAAATAAATGAATGGATAAATGAAGTGCCTGGCTGGGGCAGGCAGGACTCATTTTGCTGTGATAATTGCAAAGCACACAAAAAAGGTAATTTTTTGCCTGACTTACATTTAGAGCATGTCTCAGCTTTTCCCAAGCAGCCTTTGGTTTCCAGCTGAAAGCAAGCCCTGAAAAAATGCAAATATTTAGAAAAAACGAACAAAACAAACCAACAAAAACCCCAAAGTGAGCAAATCCCTGGAGAAAGGAAAAAGAAAGGCACAGAAGTGGGGGAAGGGCTGCCACGGGGATGGCAAGGAAAATTAGAGTCCATGGAGGCTTGGAAGGTGCTGAGGGGCCTGGAGCAGCTCTGTGAGGAAGAAAGGAGAAGAGCAGCCCCAGGGGGATCTGACCGATGCTCAGCAGGAGCTAAAGGCTGGGGGGCAGGAGGCTGGGGCCAGACTCTCCTCAGTGCAGCCCAGAGCCAAGACTAGAGGCAAGGGGCACAAACTGCAACCCAGGAGGTTCCATTTGAACACGAGAAGGGTGCAGAGGCCTGGCGCAGGCTGCCCAGAGAGGCTGTGGAGTCTCCCCTGGAGAGCTTCCAACCCCCTGGCCACTGTGCTCCAGGGCAAGCTGCTGTGGGTGCTGGGCCGGAGCAGGGGGCTGGACCGGGAGAGCTCTGGCAGTGCTGGGACTCCTTCCCTTCGCCCGTCCGTACGGTTAGCTCTGTAGGCAGTAACCCCTGCAGATCAGGAACTCCCTCCCCATTCCGCCCCCCATGCCTGGCGGTCCCTGGGCTCGGGGGTCCCCCGGGAGCCCTGGCAGGAGCCGGTGGGGGGCAGAGGCAGGCGCGTGCACGCCGGCCCAAGGAGCTGGGCACAGATCCCTCCCCGCGCGGCGGCAGAGCTCCGCTTTTGTCTCTGAGCAAACAGCAGAAGCAAGGGTGGCAGGGAGGAGAAAGGCAAAGGCGAGGCTGGGCCAGCAGCCCCTGTTTACAATGACAAAGGGCTCTGCCACACTTCGGGGAGGAAATTTTCCTTCCAGACTTCAGGCCTCATTAAGTGAGTGGGCACAGCTAATAGGCTTTGTGTGCGAGCAGCCCCAGCCCTGCAAGGTCCAGCTGTCACCGGGGCGAATGTCAGAAATAACAGCGAGCTCAGCCCTCCGCCGCCCCGCCCGGGCTTGCACATTCCGCTTGCAAAGGGGGAAGGGAGCAGGCAGGGAAAAGTAGCAAGCAATTAATGAGAGACAAAAGCAAATGGGTTGATTGCAAAAGCAGGGCGCGGGGTGGGGGGAGGAGAGGGAAAAGTCCCCCGGAGCCAGGCTAGAGGGTTGGTGGGGCTCAGCTAGAAAAGCTGGAGAGCCCGCCTGTCGAGGAAAAGCTCCTTGCGGTGATAAATGGGAAGGTGCTCAGGAACTGAGGGTCTCAGAGGTCCCTCTCCGCGCTAGGCTGACGCAGCCATCTCCCTGCAATCCCCCTCCCAGATGGTGACTCCAAAACAGTGAGCACATGGTCTGCCTCAGCTCATCCAGAGGTCAGGCTCCTACGAAGTTTCGTCTCTCACTGCCAGCAGAAAGCTGACAACATTATGCAGAAATAAATATGCTTCCATGTTTAACTTTTCTCTTTCACCCCATCCAGTCTCAGCCTGCCCTGCAATACTATTTGCATGTGTTTGGGTTCTCCCTCCCCTGTCAGCTCCGTCTGGAGGAGATGCCACAAATGGCTCCTGTGAGGTGTTTGTGATCCAGGGGACACACCAATGGGGGAAATCACCAAAGAAAAGGTTTGCAAACCTCCAGCCCTTCCCATAGCTCACTGGGCCTTGGCATCCACCGTCCCACAGAACCTGCCTGCTGTGTTTTCAGCTAACCTCAAGCTGACTTTGCTCTCAGGCTGCAGGCTCAGCACTCCAGAGCTCGCCGCCGGCTCTTTGCTTTGAGGGATGCGCCTCACTCCTCGCCCAAAGGCACCCAGGGGTTTAAAACAGAGGCAGAGAATGGTTTGGGCTGGAAGGGACCTCCAAAGGTCACCCAGACCAACTGCCCTGCACTCAGCAGGGACATCCTCCACCAGAGCAGCTTGCTCATGGGGACATCTTCAATTCCACTGCTGAAAACTGTTCTTCCATCAATCTTTCAGCCAGGTTGTGCCTGATCAGCACAAACTTGCACAGCACTTTACTACCTCGAGGTACAAGACATGAGGCACGTAAGTCCTGTGCAGCAGACAGTTTAGAGGCCAAACTATGATTTTCAAGCCATTGTGTCTGGAAAATGGGATTCCCAGAACAAAAGCACTTGCAGGGCTCTGCCTCAGCATGAGGGAGGGTTTAACCACAGGGTCCAACATCATTGCTCTTCTTGCCAGTTAGAAGTTCAAGCCACAGAGGCAGTTTGACCTCCCAGCATCCCAGAAGTACAGACTGGGGTTTTCATACCTCTAAGTCCAGGCAAAGCTCCAGGCTGACAGGACAGGCTGGGGTGCCCAGTGCTGTCAGGCCAAGGCAAATGATGCCCATGATACAGTCCCAGAGGACTTCAGGACACCTCCAGAGCCAAGCAACCTCGAAGAGGACATGCTGATTCCATTCTGGCTTCCAACAGTGGTGCACAGCTCTCCTGTGCCTCACTCCCTGCTTGCTCATGGACTGATGGAATTGTTTCAGTTAGAAAAGGCCTTTAAGATCACCCAGTCCAACCAGCAAACCAGCACCACCATGATCATTAAACCATGTCCCCAAGTGCCATTTCCACATGCCTCTTGAACCCTTTCAAAGGATGGGGACTCCACCACCTCCCTGGGCTGCCTGTTCCTACCCCTGACCACTCTTGCAGCAGAGAAATTGTTCCTATCTCCAACCTAACCCTCCCCTGGCACAATTTCAGGCCATTTCCTCTTGTCCTATCCCCTGATACTAAGGAGAAGAGACCAACCCCCACCTCACTACGTTTGCAGATATGCTGTGATAAGACATAAAGAAACCTCTTAGAAGGAAGCTTTGAGTTTGTCTGAGGCTCAAAATGTGACCAAGGAAGAGGTGAAGCCCTGGAAGGTCCCAAGAAACCAGCAGGAAACTTTTTCCTGAGTGACACTGGTGAGAGCTGGAGCTGTCCAGAGGCACAACAATGCACCTTGCTGGGAAGCAAAGAGAGAGAGCCTCCTCCAAACACATCTGCTCAGATCCAGGGTTCAGCTTGCTGCTCTTGTGGAGGGAAATCTGTGCAAACAGTCATTGAAGGGTCAACTGAGCAGAGAGGCTGGAGGAGCTGAACAATGAGGTGGTTTATTCCCTCAGTGCATGCCAAGGCCATTCACCAGGCAAGCACCTCTTGAGGAGCCACATGAGGAGCAGGCTCAGTCTGCCGTTTGCTGGGGTCATGCATTTGACATTCCATGGCCAAGAGCTGGGAAGGGGAGCTCCAAGGCAGGCAAGGAAGCCACCTCATTGCCATGGCATTGGGGTTTTTCTCCTTAGTTGTGTGCTGGTAGGAGAGGGGACTGCTGGGCTGCTCATTGAGAGGTGATGCTTGTGGCTGTGGGAGTTTGTCAAGTTTGCCTCTGCTCCAGCAGGGCACCCACAGCAGCTTGCCCCGGAGCATACTGGCCAGGGGGGTTGGAAGCTCTCCACAACCTCTCTGGGCAGCCTGCTCCAGGGCTCTGCACCCTCACACTAAAGAATTTTCTCCTCCTGTTCAGATGGAACATCCTGGGTTCCACTTTGTGCTCATAGCCTCCACTGGACTCTCTCCAGTCCAGTCCAGTCCAGTCCAGTCCCTGTCTCTCTGGAACTGGGGAGCCCAGAACTGGACCCAGTACTCCAGACATGGCCTCATTCAGAGCCTTTTACCTCTGCAAGTTCCTCCCAAAGCTTTGAAGGTCAACCTGTGCTGCACCAGGCTGCCATGAGTCCCTCCATCACCAGCCTCACCCCATGCTGGGTGTGGAATTCAGCAGTGAAGGAGACACTGGGGAAGGGCACTCCAAAGGTGGGTGATGAATTCAGTGTTTCCTTCAAGTGCCAGCTCAGCTTCCTGGGTGCTGCAGACCCCTCAGAGATCCAGCTGTACAAACAGCAGCTTTGACAAATTCATCCTCCCCTTCTGCCCAAGGACTCTCCAAGGCCACTCCCAGCTTCCCAGCCTCTGTTTGCTCTTCAGACAGATCTGATGGATAATGCAGAGAGACTCTCTACAGACCACAGCAGTCTCCAGCTGAAGTTCTTCTGCTGATTAGAGGTTAGGGGACCACAGGCTGCAGTTTTTTTCCCCTGCTCATTGCTGGAGCCTGTACAACCCAGGTCACTGCCAACTACCACTATGGGAGGAGAACTCAAGGTGTGAGGGTGGTGGGGATGGGTTTTACTCCATTTGCACAGTTGGGTGGGGTTGTGCTGTGGGTGAGGTCATGCAAAGCACCCAGAGCTGGTGGGCAGGCAATGAGGAAGATCTAACCATCATTTGAAGGTCTTACCTGGGATCCTCAAGAAAAGACAGCAGGAGGGGAAGCACAGATGAACACACTTGTGAAGGGAAGAGAACCACAGAACTGATGACATTGGAAGAGACCTTTGAGATTATGAAGAAGGGAAGTGGCAGGAAAGTGGCCAAGGATGGACAGATAGAGTGAGCAGGAAGGTGTTGCACCATAGAGGCACTCCACATCCCTCTGTCTCAGTGGCTGGTGTCTGCTTTTAGTCCAGCCCACACCAGGAGGGTCTGTGGGGACAATCTCACTGATGGACCCCCTCAGCCTGCCATAGTGAGAGGAAGATTTCAGGGGCCACACATGGGCTGGCCTCACCTCTGTGCCAGTCACCAATGGTGCCCTTCCCCCTCAATGCTGAGACCCTTCAGGATTTCCATGCATCTGTATGCAAATCACAGGCTGCCAGCACTGGGAGAGGCACTTTGTTCCCAGCATCTCCAGCACAGCTGCTCCACTTCCCAGAGCCCCTCCAGCCGTCTGCTCCACAGGGCTTGGGACATGGAAGCGCCGAGGGAAGCATTGCATGGTTCCAGGCAAGTGTGTCCATCCCATGGCCTCCAGCCTTCCCAGTGCTGAAGGGAAAAACCAAACCTGATCTGATAAAGCATCAGGGGAGGAGTGTGGGGAAGCAGGAGGCAGCAAGGGCCAGAGCCAAGTCTAGGAGCCCGTGGTGGAACACTGCTGTGCAGTGACGTGGCTCCTCATGGCCAGCTCAGCACCTGGCTGGGAAGCAATCTGCTCCCAGGCTGGATGACAAATTCCTCCAGCTGAGTCTTGGTGGCAAAGCTTCAGTTCCCTTCCAGCCCAAGAGACATGAAGCACAGCCCCAAAAAAACCAGTTCTTATTTCTTACCCTTCTCCTCCTGCCTCCTCTGACCCTCCTTCCTGTTAGAAACCCATTGCGTCCCGAGCTGCCCCACCACTGTCTCAATCCCCTCCTCATTTTCAGCAAGAAGTGTTTGCAGGGCCCCAGTGAGTTCCTAACCATCTCTGCAAGCAGAGAAACACCAGACACCCTGGGAGGTGCTCTTTCAATCTACCAAGAAAAGAGAAATCTCCACTGATGCTGAACTGAGCTGTTGTTGCGTGTAGCAGAGGACAACATTAGGGGCACTGGCCCTGAGGATGCAGACAGGATGGAGAAGCCATGGAGGCACCATGCCCCCCACCAAGCCCTCCTGCACCTGGGGAGCCTCCACCTCCCCTCCTCTCTACTGGAAACCATGGCAAGAACCATGGGAGCAATGGGAAATCTCCTTTTTCAAGGAATCCTGGGATGAATCATTGGAGAAGGAGCAGAAGGCACAGAAGGAGATCCAGACGAGTGCCAGACCTGCCCACAGAGTGTGAGCTGCAGCTCAGCACACAGCTACCCCTCACAATGCCACAGCAGCTCAGCAGTGTGGGGTTCAGCTGGCCAGCAGCTATCTCCCACACCAGCAAGCACCCCAAGATCATAGAATCACAGTTTGGGCTGGGGTGGACCCTGAAGCTCATCTTGTCCAGCCCCCAGTGAGCAGGGAGACCTGCAGCCAGAGCAGGGGACTGGGGCATTTTAGCCTGGAAAAGGGAAGACAGGAGGTGGATCAATGCTGACCAACACCTCAAGGGTGGGTGTCAGGAGGATGGGGCCAGGCTTTGCTTTGCTCAGTGGTGCCCAGTGCCAGGACAAGGGGCAAGGGGCAAGGGGCATGAACATCGGAAGTTCCATCTGAACAGGAGGAGGAACTTCTTTGACTGAAGGGTTCTGGCACTCTGGAGCAGGCTGCCCAGAGAGGGGGTGGAGTTTCCATCTCTGGAGACATTCCAAACCCACCTGGATGCCTTCCTGTGTGACCACTGCCTGGGCAGTGGGGTGGAGGCCCCTTCCAGCCCCTAGCATTGTGTGGTCTGGGTGCCTGGTGCTCAGAGGTCACACAGAGAGCAGCACAAGGCAGCTTCCTTACGAGTGCTGTGCTGAAGGAGCAAGGCTGGGCAGGACAACCTGTGCTCAGACTCCTGGTCCCTCTGTGGTGCCAGCTCCCAAGCAGAGCTGAGCTGTCCCTTGCAGCTCAGGCAGCCCCTGTCCATTCTCTGCTGTCTTCCCCTGCTGGACACCATTCTCTGGCTCTGACACTTTCTAAAGGCAGATTTGGTTTTCCCCCCTCATGCCATGTGACACAGATGCAAATGCAGAGCAGTGGGATGCCAGCTTATCTCTTCGTTGTGCTTTTAGGTTATAATTGCAGTCTGAATCACTGACTTTTAAGCTGGGCTAGGTTCTGCCTCAGCAGAGAAAGGGAGAGGAGTGGAAACAGTCTGAAGGATCCCTTGAAGTTCAGCAGCATACCAAGCAGCAGCTTTGCCTTCAGACAAAAAAGCATTTTGCACAAGCAATTTCCTTGATGAAATAATAAAGAGAGTTAATTGAGATGGAGGGGAAAACAAAGAGGGAATGGAGGAAGAAAGGCTGCTGTGGTTCCTCTGTGCCCATGTGGCTCTCATAGTTGTGGTATCTGTTCCCTAGCTCTCATCTGGGGAGTTCAGAGGGTTTCACCTCATGCCTCCAGCCCCTCCCCACCAAAAGCAAAACAAAAAGAATCATCATTTTGATGGATTGCAAAGCAAAGCTCCAGCCACAGTGCCCCCAGCCCCCCCACAGCCCTGCCTGCTGCTGGCACATCCATCCCTGCTCCTGCCAGGGCTGGCAAGTCCAGCCATGCCACGACCTGCATTAACACATCCCACAGGTGTCAGGCAGGCAATAAACCATCTCAGGCCCAGCAGCAAGATGGGGACAGCCCAGCCACTCCCTCTCCCCCTTCTCCCAGACCCTCTGCAGGGACAGAAGGTGGCATGTCACTGTGACTCCCCAGGCAAAGTGGGCTCAGCCATGGAAAGGACATTTTCCCCCATCCTGAACCCCAGCTTCCTTTTGGAGGATGTACATCTTTGATGAGCCATCCTCAACACCCTGACAGCATCAGATCAGGGTAATTAGAGACCTTGTGTTAATGAGCAAGCCATGGCTCACGAGCCTCACTGACACTGCCAAGCACATCCATGTTGCTAATTGCTGGAGCTAGACCCTCAACCCCTGAGTTAATCCAGAATAAACCCCTCCTGGGAGCAAGAGCTGTCCCCTCCATTCCCAACAGCAGGGAGTCACCAGGACAGGGGGAGATGGGAGAGCTGGGCTGGGAGCTGTGGCAAGGAAGGGGCTGGGCTGGGTGCTCTGTGCCTTCCTCTCCCATTGAAGCCCATCCCGAGGCTCTCAAGCAGACAGTTCATTGCTCACTGCCCCACATGCCCCCAGCAGTGACCCTACAGGACCACCCTGCTCAGGAGGTGACTGGTAGAGTGGCCACCCCACCCCATCAGCCCTCTCAATCTTCCCCAGACAAAGGCTGTCTCGGGGCAGCAGGTCCTGGGGAGGGGGCCAGGGCAGGGCTGTCTGGTGGGAAGCAGCAGGGCTGGGTCGCACGGCAGACACTTGTGGAGGGGGAGTGGGGGAGCAGAGGTGACAGGGCAACCCTCCCTGGCCACCACACTCCCTCCCCAACACCCTGGCTCGCTCCCCTTGGCCTTTGCTCCTCTGTCTTGCTGCTCTCCCCAGCCTGGCCTTGGAGAGGGGAAGTCTCAGGGCAGTTCCTGGAGGTTTTCATTCTCAGCTGATTTACGGAGCCAGCATCTGCTGGACATGGAGCCACTGCACTTGATCTCAGCTTTCAGCCTCTAAGCTCTTTCACAATGAGTTTGGGTTCATTCAGGCAGCTGGAGGAGATGCTCAGTGTAGGGCCCTTCCACCTGAAATATTCTGCTCTGTTCTTTCTGCTTTGCCTAAAAAATAAATGCAAAAAGCCATCCCCCAGGCGCTGGAAATGCCTCTTTGTCTGATCCCAGGCACAAGGCTGGCACAATGCATCCCAGCAAGCTGCACATTGAAACCCAGCCCAAGGATCACACCTCGCCCCGAGGGAGCCCAGCCTTGGGCAGAGTGTGATGGAAACACCAAAGCAACCTTCATTTCTTCCCTCTGCTCGCAGCGGGGGCCAAAACCTGTCTCATCAAGTAAAGCCTCCCTTAAATTAGGTTGATATTGTGGACTTAAGAAGCTCCTGGTGACAGGATCGACACAGACAAGCTAAAACAACCACCTGAGCTGAGAACAGAGGTGGAGGAGAAATACAATCAGCAAGGAGAGCTTTGAAAAGCCACGAAGCACAGCTTGGCCACCCCGGCGAGAGACATCCCTGCGGCTCTGCCTTTATCCAAAGCCACATCAGAGGATGGGGGTGGGAAATGGCTGATTCCTTCATGCCCAAAAAGAGACAAAACTTCCCTCACCGGCAAGATCACCCCGCCCCGGTCAGAGCAGAGCCTGTGTCTGATGGGGACAATTAATGGGGAAGGCCCTGGGCTGTTGAGAATCCCAATGGCTGGCGGAGTGCAGCAGCTCTGGGGGCTGTAAGCCTCTCCCCCTGCAGACACAGCTCCAGCCCCACTGTGCCACGTGTGTCCCCCAAGCTGTGTCAGGGTGCAGGGAGCATCAAGGCCAGGCTGGGTGCAGACCAGATGCATACTTTCACTAATGGCCTTTCAGGTACAAGGTTATTATTTGCCTCTAATGGTTGCTTTCCTCTCTTTCTTCCTGGCTGGCTCATAAAAGGCACATCATAACTGCCGAGGGAGGGGTGGGGGGGATGTGGAAAGCTTTGCAAATTACAGCAATCAGAGAGCCTGGACCATTAGGAGCATCTGGGACTGCATTTTACATAACAGTGGACACTTTCTTTGAAACAATTACAGCTAATAATGAATTAGGATTGACTGGGCTGTAAACGTTTCCAATTGCAATTCAGAGACTGTCACTTCTCACCAGCCCCTGCCCTGCTCCCCCACCAGCCCCTTACTCCTGGCTCTGAAATACCATTGCCTGGGAACCTCCCATACCCACACAGACTGGAGCCATTCCTGAGCTGGGACATCACCATGACAGAGAAACAGAGAAACATAGGGTGGTTTGGGTTGGAGGGGACCTCCAGAGGTCACCCAGTGCAGCCCCCTGCACTCAGCAGGGACATCCTCCCCTGGAGCAGCTTGCTCAGAGCCCTCTCCAGCCTCACCTTCAATATCTCTAGGGATAGGGCTTCAAGTCCCTCCCTGGGCAACCTGCTGCAGTGTTCCAGCAGCCTCCTGCTGCACAACTTGCTCCTCACATCCAATCTCAATCTGCTCTGCTCTCATTTCAAACCATTGCCTCTGGTCCTGTCCCTGCAGGCCTTTGGGAGCAGTCCCTCTGCAGCCTTCTTGTAACCCTTCAGCTACTGGGAGGCTGCTCTGAGGTCTCCCTGGAGCCTTCTCCTCTCCAGGCTGAACACCCCCAGCTCCCTCAGCCTGTCCTTGTGGCAGAGTTGCTCCAGCCCCTGAGCGTTTTCATAGCCTCCTCTGGACCCTCTCCATCAGGTTCAGGTCCTTCCTGTGTTGAGGAGTCCAGAGCTGGATGCAGTGCCCCAGGTGAGGTCTTACCAGAGCAGAGCAAAGTGGCAGAATCCTCTGTCTGTCCTCCCCAGACCCCTTGGGCAGAGCAAGAACAACGTTGGAGGGGTTTATCACGGCTCAGTCCCCCACCATGGCCAGCATCAACCCCTCCAGCTGGGCTAGTCAAGCTCCCACCACAGCTGCCTCAACAACACAGGTACCCAAAGAGAAAGTTCAGAGAAAAGCTTCAATCCCTTCCCTTCTGCCCAAAGAAAACCAGAAAAAGGAATCATCCACCCCCTGAATTCTGCCCAGAGAAGCCTCCCTCCTTGCAAGACAGCAAATACAGAGGTGGGGATTGAGAGGAGGGAGCACTCATGGCCCCTCCACCACGAGTGCAGATGTGGGATAAATGAGGCCATCTCTCCCCTCTCAAAGCCTCCTTCTCTCTCCAGTTGGCAGGTCCTCAAAGGCCACTTGTCTTGGAAGTTGGCTGCTGTCTTGCTCACCCTCTCTCAAGGAGGCACAGTGTCACCTCAGGTTTCTAAGACTGTTCACACTTGCTGGGTGCTCATCCCCATCCCTGCCTCCTGTTCCCAGGAGGATCACCAGCCACTGACCAAAGCAGAGGGGACACGAAGAAGTACTGAAGATCCCAAATCAGCCCTTCTAGAGGGAAATGAAATTATTTAGAGATGAAAGTTTGCAAAGTCAGTGTTAAGCAAAAGAAAAATCACATTCCTGTACCTGATACTCTCCAAGGAACCTTTGCATATCTATTCCAGTACCTGGAGGGGGTCTGCAAGAAAGCCAGGAAGGGACTTTTTACAAGGGCTTGTTGTGATAGGACAAGAGGGAATGGATTGAAGCTTGAGGAGGGGAGATTTAGACTGGAGATGAGGAAGAAATTCCTCAGGGTGAGGGTGGTGAGACACTGGAGCAGGCTGCCTAGAAAGGTCATGGATGCTACTCCCTGGAGGTGCTGAAAGCCAAGTTGAATGAGCAGCCTGGGATGGTGGGAGGTGTCCCTGCCCATGGCAGGGGGTTGGAACTGGATGATCTTCAAGGTCCCTTCCAACCCAAACCATTCCCTGATTCTATGATTCCTTGGTGGTAATTAAGTTTTGAGATGCTCAGCAAGATGCTGCAAGTGCCATCAATCCCCACAGCACAGCTGCCACCTCTGGGTCCCCCTCTCCTTCCACCTCCACCTGCCAGACTCTCAACCACAGCAGCAGCCCCTTCCCCTCCTGGGGAAGCCTGAAGCCCTGCAATAAGCAGTGCATGGCAAATGGCTCCTGTTTGATAGGGATGGCTCCCACCAGCCTTAAAAACTCTAATTATACAAGAATAACAAGGCTCTAAAGCTCAGAAGCACTTAGATATTCTTTCAAGCCAAGCAACGAGGAAGTTACAGCTGCTGTAATTAAACATGACACGGAGAAGTCAAGCATTAAATGCAGGTTCATTAAGGAAGCACAGGGACTCGGTGATCCATAAAGGCAGGACCTTGTAGTCGTGGGCCAGCCAGGGAGAAAAGCAGAGAGGGAAAAGTCTCTGTCTGCCTCAAAAAGGCAGCAGCAAAGCTGCTAATTGTCCTTGCCCTGATGAAACAATGAGCCACGGGCAGGACGCTTAGGAGCAGAGCTCAGTAGCTGGCTGCGGTGGGGCTCCTGGGTCACCAACCTGTGGGATCACACCCGGCAGTACTGCACGGGGTCAGTGGATTGCACAGCCCCACACCACTTCAGCCTGCACCGCTGCAAGCAAGCTCTTAACGCCCACCCGGAAGAAAGAGAGGGAGCAAGTTGGGTCCTGCTTCCTTCCTTCCTTCCCAGCTCCCATCCTTCTCCCCCTAGACAGGAACAAAAATAATCCAACCGCCAAACCAGAGCAACCCTAAACCCAGCAAGGTGCAAGAGAGAGGAGGGGAGAAAGGAGGGGACGGAGAAGGGCAGAGAGGAGGGAAGGGAGAGGATGAACAGCACGACCCCCCCCTGACCCGGAGCGTGCAGCGCCCCAGCCCTGGCTTTGTGCAGGCTCCTTCCCCCGCGTACAATCAGGGCAGCTGCCTGGAACGGGGCCGGCTGCTGCGGAGGAGAGGGCAAAGGGGCAGAGAGTAATTTATTTACTCCTCACAATGTGCTGTTTGAACAGACTCCTAAAGAAAACGGAGGAGGAAGCAGCACTCTGCCAGGCGGGAGGGGGAGGAGGAGCAGGAGGAGGGTAATGTGAGGCTGGGGGAAACGGTCCTAAATGGATTAGAAATTTACCCTGCGACTGTGGGGCTTTAATTGATACATGGGGAGGGAGGGGGAGAGAGCGGTAAAATTTGCCTCTAATTGTATTAAAGATACACTAATTAGGTTGATTAAAAACAGAGAGGCGGTTTCTTTCTTTCCCCAGAAGGCCTAAAGGGATGGGGATGAGAAGGGGAAAAAGTGCAAATAGATTGTGGAGTTGTACAAAGAAAGAGAGAAAGGAAGGAAAAAAATAAAAGAGAAAGAGAAAGTGGGGGGGGGAGAGAAAGGAGAACAGGGAAAAGGAGAGAGGAAGGAGGAAAAGAAAAGAAAGAGAAAGGAAAAAAGGGCGAAATGAAAGAAGCTGGGGGGTGCAGAAGGAGGGGAAATAAAGAGGAGGGGGGAAGGGGGAAAGAAACAGAAGATTGTTCTCAGGCCTTGTGAGAGGTACAGCTGCTGCCCAGGGCACCAGGAAGAGCAGGAGCAGCACCCCAGGCATGGCCAGAGTTGTGCCTTTCCCCCCACCAAGGAAGTGCCAAGGTGTCAGAGCCACCTTCAGCAGCTCCAGTACCCCAGTGGTGATGCCCTTGAACTGGGGCTTGCAGTTATTGTGTCCCTGCTTTCTGAGTGTTTGCTCAGCCTTAGCTACACAAATGTCTGTAAGTCCCTCTGCAGGCAGAGACGGTACTATGGTACTATGAAGATGCTCCACATGGAGCAGAGCTTGAAAACCAAGAGGGGAGCTTGGCCCTGGAGAGAATAACCCTGACATAGTTGGGTTAATGGTTTAGACTCCTGCCAAGTGATGCCAGCGCTGGAAGGATGAGCGCAGTGGAAGGGGGAGGATGGGCATGTTCATCTTACAGATGGTGGTGGGTGATGGGCTGGACATGGTGATCTTGAAGGTCTCTTCCAACCTGGTTTATTCTACTGTATCTTGACCACCAGAAGTTCATCTCTCAACCACCAGACGTTCATCGTCTTGACCACCAAGACTTCTCCTTGCAAGAGTTTCCCTCCTCTGTTCACAGCTTCTGGTCAGGAGAGGGTTAAGCACAACCTCAGCCCCACCACCTACTTCCTTTCCCCTGCCACAGTCTCGTTCCTTGCCCACCGATGCCAGCCCTCAGCACAGCACCTGCTGAGCAGGGTCTGAGCCCATCTGGAAGCCTCTTTGCAGCTTGTGTCATCTTCTCACCTGATCTGAGGACCCACTCAGCCTTTCCAGTGTGTAGGAAGGACAGGAAAGTCCTTTCTTCAACCTGGGGGAAAGTTTCCCTGGGAAAGGTTTTTATTGCCACTACTTGATCTTAGAAATGGCCAAGCTGTAAAGTGAGGCTGGCAGCCGAAGTGCTGTGACTTTAAGGAGCTAACCACCACTGTTTTTCTTCCCCTTCCTCTTCCAAATGGCCATTTTCTCCTTAAAAACACACACAGCCCACGGGATGAAGGGCAAACTCAAATTGAGGAAGGAAGCTTGATGATTTCTGATGCTTCCATTACTGCATAATCAGGGACTGAAGCTGCAATCAACGGAACCACCGGTGCAGCCCAGCAGCTTTCAGACAAACTCCAGTGAAAGGAAGATAATTTTCTTTGTGGCACTTTCTGTTCCTGCACCAGCACCTCCCTTCCGCCCTCCTTTTTTCTCCACCACCTCCTCCTCCCCCCTAATGTTTGTTTAGAATGGAGGAGCAGTGGGGAGCCCTGGGATGTGTGGGCTTTGGATGAGCACAATTACAGAGTCAGAATGGTCAGGGCTGGAAGGGACCTCAAGGATCATCCAGTTCCAACCCCCTGCCATGGGCAGGGACACCTCACACCACAGCAGGTTGCTCACAGCCACATCCAGCCTGGCTGCAAACACCTCCAGGGATGAGGCTTCCACCACCTCCCTGGGCAGCCTGTGCCAGTCTCTCAGCACCCTCCTGGGGAAGAACTTCTTCCTAGCCTCTAATCTAACTCTCCCCTCCTCTAGGTTGGGTCCATCCCCCCGAGTCTCAGCACTCCCTGACAGCCTAAAAAGTCCCTCCCCAGCTTTCTTGTAGCCCCTTTCAGATACTTGCCTTTGCCAACCACCCCCAGCCTTTGTAGGTGACTGTCACACTCTGCCCCTAGCCATGTGCCCTGCCAGCCATGCCCTCAGCTGCACAAAAAGCAGCATGTGAAAGGCAGCTTTGGATTGAGCTCCAGACAGTTGATATCTGAAGAGCCTCCAAGCATCAGCAGTTTGTTCCGGCTGGGAGGGAGTGTCCCACCACATGCCCAGGGCATGCCAGGAGTCTGATGGACTCTCTCCCTGTCTCTCTTGAACTGGGACTCCAGAGGTAGTCTCACCAGGGCAGAGTAAAGGGAGAGGACCTCTCTCCACCTGCTGGCCACACTCTTCTCCATGCACCCCAGGAGACCTTTGGCCTTCTTGGCCACAGGGACACATTGCTGGCTCCTGGGGAACTTACACCCCAGTACTTCCAGCTACTTCCCTCTGGAGCTGCTTTCCAGCAGGTCACCCCTCACCTCTGCTGGGACAGGAGCTTATTCCTCCCCAACTGCAAGACTCACCACTTGCCCTGCTCGAGCTTTAGAGGTGCTCCTCTGCTCACCGTGGCTGCACACCGCTCCAGCACCATGGAGGTGACAGCTGACTCTGTGAGCCGCTGCCCAGCTTCCCCCATGGCTCAGAGCTTTCAGAACACAAAAGCAGCAATTTGTGTTTCTTTAACTACTTCTGTGTTTGCTGGGGAAAAATATCAAGTTTTGAAGGGCTAAATATATGAATAAATGTATGTTGAGGAAGTGGGAGGAGGAGGAAGAGGAGGAGGAGAGAGGACTGGGAAAAAATGTCAAAACACTCAGATGCAGCATTTTTAATGAAACGTTTCACTCCAGAAATGCCAAAACATTTTGTTGTGACATTTGCAAAATGAAACTTAATGATATTTTGCTCCTAAACAGCAGGGATGTCTTTGCACCAACCTGAGCGAGAGAGGGGGAAATAAGACGAGAAAGAGGGGAAAACTCAAAGGCTTGATGGCCACCAACCCAAAACAAACTTGTCCCCATCCTTCCAGCACCGTGCTGACATGGCAAGAGCATTTCCTTCCCTCCTCCTGCCACTTTGCCAGCGAATTTCAGCATTTTCTGTTTCACTTCACATTGCACTAATGAATTCTCCTGCTTTTTTGCACTAAAAACAGACTCCTGCCTCCCAGGATCCTCCTCCTTCTGCAGGACCTCTTCCCCAGCTTGGCCTCGCTGCAGGAGCAAGGTTTGCTGCGGAGCTGGGGGAAATCCCTGTGCCCAGGGGTGTGCTTAGCTCACTGCAGCTCTCCTGCCCCACAGACTTCAACACGAGCAGCAGCTGCTTTCTCCTCTTGGGGAGAGGAGCCTCCTCCTCTGTGGCTCCTGTGCTGAGCGTGCTGCAGGATGAATCCTCTCTGAGCTATCACCCGTGCCAGAGATCACCCTCCTAACCTGGTCCTGTGCCACACTTGGGAGGCAGAGCTGTCCTCCCAGCCTGGAGGAGCTGGTGTCTGAACCAAGTGAGTCAGAGAATCTCAGACCACAGTGGCACCGCCAGAGGTTATCCAGTCCAGACCCCCTGCAGTGAGCAGGGACATCCCCAGCTGGATCAGGCTGCTCACAGCCCCATCAAGCCTGATCTTGAATGTCTGCAGGAATGGGGCCTGCACCACCTCCCTGGGCAACCTGTTCCACTGTTCCACCACCCTCACAGTAAAGAATTTCTTCCTGATGTCCAATCTAAACCTACCCTTCTCTAGTCCATGCTTCAGTGTCTCACCCAAACCTCTGGCAGGGTGGAGGGGAGGGGGCTGGTCCACAGCCAACCCACAGCATCCCCAACCCTGAGCCCTTCTCTGCACACACAGTGATAAACAGGACCATGAAAGTTCATGAGCCATGAAGCCAATGGCTCTTTGCAGGCGTTTGTGATGCACTTAGTTGTCCTCTGCAGCCCTTCTTGCAATGCCTTGCTCAGAGCAGTGCCCAGCCTGTGCTGAGCCCCCACAGCTTCACAGCAAACGGTGCCTGTTCAGGCAGCTGGGGACGAATTTCTGGGAACAGCCTTCAGGAAAAGGGCAAAAAGAAGCAGCTGAATAGCCCCAGGGCAGGATCATGGTTCAGCAGTCACCCTAGCTATGGTTTCAGGGTGGGGTGGGATCCCTCAGCCAGCCGTGAGGCAAGGGGAGCCCATCACATCATCTCACCTCACCCCAACCCAGGCTGAAGTGTAGGTGTCAAGCACCTCTGGGTAAAACAACCTTGCAAATGGCAGAACACAGAAGGAGATGCAAGCTGGGAAAAGAGGAACTGGAAGCTCAAATCCCCAAAACAGAGCAAGTCAGCTCCCTTTTGCAGACACCTCTGGCCATCCCCCAAGGAAAGGGATGAACAAACTGGAGCTGGGTGGAACTGAGGCAGCTTTTGGCTCCTGGAAAGAGAGGGTGGAGAGTTTCCTGCTCCCAGATAAGGAGCTGGCTCCTTGCAGGTGATGACAAGAGCTGGTGCAAATGAGTAAAACCAAAAGCTGCCCAAGAGATGCAAACCTGTGCAAGGCAAACCGAAGCAGCCTTGGCACTGCTTGCCAGAGAGCACCCAGCCAAGGAGGGAGTGGGGACAGCTGAAGGCATCACTCCAGGAGAAGCCAAACCCAGCAAGTCTTGGCAGATTCTCACTGTGGGCAGGAGGTATCAGGGAGCCACATGAGCCTGGCCCATCCCTGGACCATGCTGTGTTGTGCTGGTGCAAGGTCCAAGCCTAGGAGCAGACAACCAAAGCCCTGAGCAGCCTCTTCTCTTTGTGGCTCACTGTGCAGATCAACAATAATTAATTGCTTGCCCCCTCCCCCCTGCACACACAGACCTATATTTACATATGGAAATTAAATCTCTGGGCATGCAAAGCCAAGCACAGCCAATGGATTTGCAGCAGGAGCCTGAGCCAGGCTCACTTGGAGCTGTCTCCACGGCACTGGGACTCAAGGGCTGTCCCCAGAGTGGTTGATGGCAGAGGGACAGTGTGAGGGTGCCCTTGGTGAGGATGCCTTTGGTGCTGTGATGAGCCCTGCAACAAGAGCAGGCTGTGCCTGGCCACATACTTCAGAGGGGGAGGTTGCACCCAGCACCCCTCCATCTGCTGAGGAGAGCTCTGCAGAGGCAAGTGCTGCCTGGTTGGCAACTTACTCTTTTCTAATTGAAGTTACCCAGCAGAGCAGGTTTGGTGTCTGCAGCTGGGGGCTCCTGACCAGCCATGGAATGGCTTAACTTGGAAAGGACCTTCAGGATCACCCAGCTCCAAGCCCCCTGCCATGGGTAGGGACACTAGACCAGGTTGCTCAAAGCCTCATCCAGCCTGGGCTTGAGCATGTTCACTCTAAGGTGTCCACCACTTCCCTGGGCAACCCACTCCAGTGTCTCTCCACCCCCACTGTGAAGAACTTCTTCCTAATGTCCAACCTAAATCTCTGCTGCTTCAGTTTCAAACCATTGTCCCTTGTCCTATCACTCCCAGGCCTTGTCAAAAGTCCCTCCCCAGCTCTCCTGTAGCCCCTTCGGGTGCTGGAAGGCTGCTCTGAGGTCCCCCAAAGGCATCTCTTCTCCAAGCCCAACTCTCTCAGCCTGTCCTCATAGGAGAGTTGCTCCAACCCTCTGATCATCTTCATGGTCCTCCTCTGGACCCTCTCCAACAGATCCACATCAGACAGGGTCCAGAGGAGAGCCACAAAGCAAGAAACTGTTCTCAGGGAGAGGCAGAGAGGTTCAGATCCACAAGGAGAGGAGTCCTGTGGTGGTGTAAAGCTCCAGGGAGAAAGCAGCGAGGCCCCGGACTGCAAACTGTCTCTTTAATTCCTGTCTCCAGACTACAAAAACAACATTTTCATTTACATTCTGGCTCCACATCCATTCATGGGAGCTGGCTCTGAGAGGGATTTCATTAAAGGCTTTAATAGATTTTATAGGACTTGTCAGATCCGGAAAGGTTATGGAGCAAATGCATTTGCTCTGCTCCCAGAATCTCAACAAGGGCTTGGTAAACAAATTTACCATGGAAATGCACAGAGCCCAACCTTGTAGAGACAAGGAGAAATGAACTTCAGCTGAGTGACTTGGAGGCAGCGAGATGCAGAGCCCATGCCCGTCCCAGCTCGCTGCTCCCCTCTGCCTTAGCATGCTGTGCAGCTTGCAGATTCACAGGCTGACCCTCAGGGGTCATCTTGGCCAGCCAGCTGCAGGGACATCTGTAAGGAGATCATCAAAACACAGCAGTTTGGTCCTGCCTTCGCCTTCTTTCTTGCCCTTGACAAATCAGGCTTGAAGCAGGTCCTAATGTTAGGCTCAAGAAGGAGTCCACCAGGGCTGGGTGGTAGAGGGGATGTCCCCCCATGGGATCAGTGCCAGGGCAACAAAGCTGGTAAGGGGTTGGGAGAGCGGGTCCTATGAGGAGAGGCTGAGGGAGGTGGAGTCATTTAGGCTGAGGAAGAGGAGACTGAGAGACCTTACTGTTCTCCACAGTTACTGAAAGGAGGTTGGAGTGAGGCTGGTGCTGGCCTCTTCTCCCAGGAAACTAGAAGAGGACAAGAGGAAACGGCCTCAAGCTGTGCCGGGGGGGGGGGGGGGGAGTTAGGTTGGAGATGAGTAGTCAGGCATTGGAATAGGCTGCCCAGGGAGGTAGTGGAGTTGTCACCTCTGAAAGTGTTCAAGAAACAAGTAGATGTGGAACTCCAGTGCATAGTCTAGTGGTTGTGGAGATACTGGGTAGAAGGTGATGATCTTAAAGGTCTTTTCCAGCCTCAATGTTTCTATGCTGACTGAGCTTGCTGCTCACCCTGCCTGGGAGGTGCTGGGCATCACTGGAGGAACCAAAGGCTGATGCCTTGGCAACTGAGCACTGGTGATGCTGAGCAAAGTGAAGAAAAGGCCTCTTGTTTTTGGATGAGCTCTGTAAACAGGGCTGAATGTCAGGAGCTTTCTGCCTGAGCATGGTGGGTAGGCTGCAGAGGGGCATCACAGGGGGAAGTCAGCTTGGGGGAAATTATAACTGACACAGAGCTCCAAGCAAAGCCTTCTCTTGCTGCTGCAGGCTAAGACAAGTTGATGACTTTATTATTATTATTATGACGATGATTATTTTCCCTCCTTATGACTTTGCAGCCAGAGATTGACAGGTCCCACCACAGCTGCTCTGGATCCCTTCCCAACTCCACAAAGAGAGCAGGAGTGTGAAGAGCAGCAGCAGGCTGGCTTGAGAGCCACTGCTGGGCCGGGAGCAGGGACCGCTGGCTTCCCAACACAGACCCCATGGACCAGGGACACAGTGCCGAGAGGTGGGGGACATCTGGAGGCCTTTTCAGTGGGAACAGGAGCTGCAGGTGGCTGGGAATGTGGCTGGCAGCCCTGCTGTAATTATAGGGAGCTGGGGAGAGCAGCAGATTTAAATGGAGTGACTACTGAGTAAAGCTTGAGCATCCCCTGTGTAATTTATGGTGCATTAAATAGCCTCAATGTCCTGTCCCCAGGAGTTACTCCAGCTGCTAAGAGCTCTCATTCAGAGGCAGCTTTTTGTATGCTTCACCTTAATCTTGATCTCTTTGTACCTGGCACATACCACATTCAAATTTCCCCTTCCCCCCATTCACCCTAACCTCATGAAAATTTGAGGTGTGTACTTTAAATTGCCAACATTAGAGGATCAGCTCCTAAGCTGCCCTCACATCAGCCAGGAGTGAAGCTCTCAGGGCAGGAGGTCTGGACTGGATGATCCTCAGAAGTCACTTCCAACCTTCCCCACACTGGGACTCTGGGATTCTCTGCTCCCTCTAGGAGTGGTCTGTGTGGGACACAGACTCGGGGTGGGGGAGGTCAGGTCATCCCTCTATACTTCACAGCAGAGCAGTCCAAACCTTTTGGTACAGGAGGGCAGTCTGGATGTGTGGTGGTGAGAGGAAGTTCTCCCTGCACACACAAAGAAACCACAGCTAACTCAGAAAAGCAGATGAAGGTGCTGTATTTACAAGCAGGATGGAATGCAGATGGATATGTACACAATATACACAGAAATGTACAGCAAAGGACATAATACAGAAGACCTTTCCTTCCTCCAGCCAGGAGGGTGCGTCCCGTCCCGTCCTCCCCCCCCCTTTTTTTTTTCCCCAGAAAGGGTTTGAGAGAGAGAAAAAGGTAATTATTAAGGAGGAAATTCTGTTAGCTCAAAGCATGTGCAAGAGTTTATCTGGTTAGTTCAGTTAATTCAAGGTCAACTCCATCCAACACAGGGGAAAGGAGGAAAGGCAGCAGCTGTTCATGCAGCAATGGAACAGAGAGAACTGACTGAGATTCAGACTGAACTAAAGCTAAAAGTTAAAGTTGCATTCTACCATCTCCCAATGGAATTCGTTCAGAATGTCTTGCTTTCAAAGCACTCAGAGTGTTCCAGCAACTGCCCCTTTCTTAAAGGCACAGCCTAAAGCGGTCACAGGATGCTGCTTGCTTTGAGGCACACAGAGGAGTTCAAGCAGCTGCTGGCAGAGGGCTTGTGGCATCTCCAGCCTTAGAGAGTTCCCAAACTTGGCTGGACAAGGCTCTGGATTCAGCACTTAATAATCCTCAGTTAACTTTGAGCTTAGTCCTGGTAGGAGCAGGAGGCTGGATCAGGGATCACCAGAGGTTTTCTGTGCTCCTCAGCCTGCTCTCTGACCCTCTGCTCTGCCTGTGATGACCACACTCATCTGGGCCACTCTCACCTGCTGTGCTCCATGCCATAACTGATCTCTCAGAGTCTGTTACCCCTCTCTGAGTCTTCAGAAGCTCCATGCCCCTGTTTTGCACCTTGCAAATGACTGTCCCTGTGTTAGCTACTGCTGGGCTCTCTCCAGCAGTCCTCTTACTCTCTTGACCTGGGGAGTCCAGAACTGGACACAGCACTCCAGATACAGCCTTACTAGGACAGAGGAGAGGGGCAGGGGAACCTCCCTGGACCTGCTGGCCACAGTTGTTTTTCATGCACCACAAAAAAACACACACAGGGCCAACTCCCTTGACCCTGTTCCATGAAACCTGGCCTGAAGCCAAGGCAGGGCTGCAAGCTGGCCAGAAACACCAGAGCCAAAGGGCTCCTTCAGCCAGCAGCAGGAAAAGTGATAGAGACATAGGAAAAGCTTTTTTCCTGCTGCCACCTACAGTTTGGGTCGTGGCAGGAGGCTGGACTGGAAACTAGTCAGGAGAAAGGCTGAACTCCAGCGAACTGCCGCAGCTCTTCCCAACACAGGCTTCTTCGGCAGCGGCCGGGAAGCTGCTGCCATCTATTGATGTAAGGGACTCGGCGTCCTACGCGGGGACACTCTCGGCAGCAGCCCAACGGAGAGGATGGAAACGTCTGACCGAAGTATCTCCACGGCATAAGGTTTGAAGAGCTGCACAGACCCTGGGCCATGCGGTTTGGTCTCTGCTCTGAAAGGTTTTGCTCTTAAAACAAGCCTGGAGGCGGCCCCAGGCTCGGCACACTGCAGAGCATGTCCTGCCTAGTGGCTTCTCCTCTGGCTGAGGTCTCTGACAGGCTGAAGCAGCTTCTTGCCAGCCTTCCCCATGCTTGTCTGAGCTGGGCTTTCCTTCCTCACTGAGGAAGAGCACAAACCCCAGCGACTCCACTTCACTGTGCTGGTTTGCGTCCCCAGCAGAAAGGTTTGCCCAAAGCACCAAGGGAAGAGAGTTCTGCTACGCCAAGATGCCAAAGAGAAGCCCCCCAGACCCATCCTCCCCCTGCCTAAACAGCTCCTGCTCCACCACTACCATTTTTGCATCCATTCCAGAGCCAGGGGCAAGACTCCCACCAGCCAAGACAGCACCCAGAGGAGCTCAGCCCCAGCCAGCACCCGTGGATGGTATCAGAGTAGTCATCAATGTTGGCCCTAACAACCGGGGGGCCACCAGGCCCCCCGGCCTTTGTTGTCACCACCACCATCACCCAGTGGGCACCGTGGGCACTCACCTGAGATGAGAGGAGGATCCTCCAGCCCCGAAGGGCTCAGCTTAGGGCTGCTGATTCTCCTGGTGGGGATTAAATGGGGCAGTGGGTGGGGAGGGCCAAGTGGCCACACCTGGGGTGGGAGGAGACACCCCCCCCCTAATAGAGCCCAGGTGCCCTGGGTTTGAGGGGAAAAAGGGGGAAAATGGGGTGGGTGGGTGGGGTGGGGTGGGGTGGCGTGGCAAAGGGGCAGAGATGGTGGGAAAGGGGAGGGGGTGGTGACAGAAGGGCAATTTAGAGTAGATTTGTTTGCCATGACTCTTCCAGGCTGCACAGCTGCAGCTCCTGGTTTGCTTTGCCTCCATGCAAGAAGAACAAACCCATCCATGCTGCACAAGGCAAAGCACAGTGGTGGCTACTGCAGTGAGACCTCTCCATCAGTGTCATTGTGCTTGGTGGGGAGAACTGTGCTTTTCACACCAAGATAACAAGTTTTAACCACAACAACAAGTTCTGCAGGAGTGGATTTTCTCCCTGGGCACCTGCAGACACCCCCAGGATGCTGACGGGCCTGGAGCTCTGCCCTGTGAGGAGAGGCTGAGAGCCCTGGGGGGCTTTTTAGCCTGCAGAAGAGAAGCCTGAGAGGGGATTTGATAAATGATTGTAAATATCTGAGGGCTGGGGGTCAGGAGGGAGGGGACAGGGAGAGGCTCTGCTCACCTGCTCCCTGGGATAGGACAAGCAGCAATGGATATAAACTCCAGCACAGGAGGTTCCACCTCAACACAAGGAGGAACTTTTCACCGTGAGGGTCACAGAGCCCTGGAGCAGGCTGCCCAGAGGGGTTGTGGAGTCATCTTCTCTGGAGATTTCCAAGACCCATCTGGATGTGTTCCTGTGTGACCTGTGATTGATTCTATGCTCCTGCTCTGGCAGGGGGTGGACTTGATCCAGGGCTAGGTCCTTACACTGTTTCTGAGGCAGACTGGTCTCCATCTCCCTTGCTCTGGTCAGAGCTGTTGGCATGAGGGGACAGTGGCCTCTCAGTGCCACCATCTGCATTCTGACCATTGCTCTACAGACTCCAGCTGGGATGTGAGTCTGCTGCCCCTCCAGGAACACTGACATTTATAGCCTCACGGAAACCCTCTGGCTGAATCCCTACATCTGCATCTCCTTGGGCACCTCCAGGAGCTGCCACAGTGTGAAAGGGGAAGGAGGAGGGTGGCTGAGTAACTTCGTGGCTTAGAGCAAACCCAAATACTGTCCCATGCATCTTTGGCTTCCCCTGCACAGTTAAGTTGCATGTTCAGCCCCAGAGGGGATCTGCTCAGTGCTCAGCAAGGGCTAAAGGAGCTGTGGGGGCAAGAGTCTGGGGCCAGACTCTTCTCAGTGGTGCCCAGTGGCAGGACAAGGGGCAATGAGCACAAACTGGAAGCCAGGCGGTTCCATGTGAACAGGAGGAGAAACTTCTCTGGTGTGAGGGTGCAGAGGCCTGGAGCAGGCTGCCCAGAGAGGTTGTGGAGATTTCTTCTCTGGAGAGCTTCCAGCCCCCCCGGCCATTGTGCTGCTGGGCAAGCTGCTGTGGGTGCTGGGCTGGAGCAGGGGCTTGGCCTGGGTGAGCTCCACCATGCTGGGATTCTGCGTCCTCAAGGTTAACTTTGAGCTGTGTGGGGGGACACATGAGGGAAGAGCAGTGCAGCCCCTGCCTGGGGAGATCTGTGAGGAGTTTGTTCAAGCAAATGCCTTTGGATTAATCAAGCAGAGAATACAGACTGGTGTGTGCTGGGGGGAAATGAGGTCAGGCTCCATGAGTGCATCCCTCAGCAAGCAAAGGCAGCTCCACAGAGCCTTGGACTTGCTTGGGAAGGTTTCCAGGCACGAAAAGGACCCTCTCAGTTCAGTGCCCTCCCTCAATGCTGCCTTTGTGGTGCTTCCACTTCCAGGACAGGCAATATTCCTTCCTGCTCTGTCTTCCTTCAGCCCTGGGGCCACAACAGAGCCAGGTTTGTTGGATGGCACAAAGAGACCACAGAGCATCTCCCCCAGATGCAGGACCCAGCACATCCCTCCTCCAGCTGCCCTGTTCCACTCCTCCCATCGGTTACACACAGCACAAAATACTCAGCTCCCAGTTCCAGTCCAGCCCCAGTTTGACCTGCCAGCCAGCATCACCCACAGCTCTGCTCTGCCCTGGCTCCTCTGGGCTCAACCCTGGAGCATCTTTGATGCTTCCCACAGACCATCTGCCACCCCACAGCGGGGACAGGACACATTCCTCCCCACCACAGCCACACGCAGCAGCAGAGGGACATGGCAGTGTCCTCTCCAGCAGTGCCAGAAGGAGTCTGCAGTGTGAGATCAGTTTCTTCCAAGAAACAGCTGAGGAGGGAGCAGGACTGTGTGGATTTCCAATGGATAAACAAAGCTAAGTGCTTGTTGTGTGTGTGAGAGAGGAGGCTCAGGTAGGCAGAGCTCAGCACGCTGCAGCCTTTCCCAGCAGCAGCCTAAATTATCATTGTCTGACCTCTCCCCTCTCCTGCTGCCCTAGCACCAAAGGCCAAAATAATTCCTTTGCTCTGGATACAGATCAGTTGGCAAACAAGCTTTCAAGACACAATTATTTTGCCCTGAGAGGATTCTGCAGCTGCTCCTCTTTTTCTCGAGATCAATACCTAAAGGATAATCCTGCAGATTATCCCCCAGTTTGGCACTGTTAGCTCGAGCTGTCTCGGGTGCTTTATTTCCTTTATGAATTGCAAGCCCTTCTGCTGAGAGGGGGAGGGAAAAAGGGAGGTTGTTATCTATGCTGATCAATAGCTAAAGGGTGGGGGGCAAGAGTTTGGGGCCAGACTCTTCTCAGCGGTGCCCAGAGGCAGGACAATGAGCAACAGCACAAGCCAGAAGGATGAACGCCTCTGCTGGGGCTCTGAGCAGCCACATCTGGTAGAAGATGTCCAACCTCCCTGCAGCAAGCAGGGTCTAGATGACCTTTAAAGGTCCCTTCTCACCAAACCTTTCCATGATTCCATGACAGTGAATCCATCCTGGCTCAGCAACCTTGTCTAAAGCTGTCCCAGGGCCCTGAATGTGCAACCAGGGGCTGGATTGTGTTGCACAAATCAAAACTTTCCACTCACATTTCCCAGTGCAAAACAATTAATTCCTGGGAACTGCAGAGTCTCTGAGCACTCTGCACCTCCCCATCCACACCTGGCTCCATCTCCTGCAATCCTACACTGTTCCTGTGGGAACATCCTGCTCCTGCCTGAGGAAACAGAGTCATGGAATTGTGTGGGCTGGAAAGGCTCTCTAAGATCATGGAGTCCAACCTTCAACCCAGCACCACCACAGCCACTAACCCCCCCAAAATGCCATGGCCACCTCCAGGGACGGGGACTCCACCACCTCCCTGGGCAGCCTGTGCCAGGCCTTGACCACTCCTGCAGCAAAGAAGTTTTCCCTATCTCCACCCTTGGAACCTCCCTTGGCACAATTTCAGGCCATCCAGCTGAGACAATGAAGGTGAAGGAGCAAGGCAAGGACAAGAGGCAGTGGGCACAAACTGGAGCCCAGGAGGTTCCACCTGAACAGGAGGAGAAAACTCTTGTGCTGTGAGGGTGCAGAGCCCTGGGGCAGGCTGCCCAGAGAGGTTGTGGGGTCTTCTCTGGAGAGCTTCCAACCCCCGCCCCCGGCCATTGTGCTCCTGGGCAAGCTGCTGTGGGTGCCCTGCTGGAGCAGGGGCTTGGCCTGGGTGAGCTCCAGAGGTCCCTTCCAACCTCACCACGATGGGGTTGTGTGAAATGAGCCTGTGGTACCTTAAATTGTATCTAGCTCAGAAATTAAGTCTGTTGACTTTTTTGTTGTCATTTGATGAGAACAAACCCACTTCAGGTGGTGACTCATCCCCTTCCAAAAGGAGCAGAGCAAACAATAGCAACCACCTCAACAAGATCAGAGCACATTTCTCTTCCAAATCCAGCACCTCAAGATCAAGCCTGGAGGAGTTTATTCTCCTGTGAGTGCTGTAGGAGGAAGGGAGCAGAGAGCAGAAAGAGCTCCTTTGAGCTGAAAGGTTATTTTTATTTGTTTTTAACCTGCCACATGCTTTCTGAAACCAAGCATCTGCCCCCAGAGCAGCAGCTCAGGGCTATTTAGTGCTGGAAAGTTTCCCAGGTGGTAAACTTGACGCAATAGGAGAAGCTCTCAGTCACTCCCAGGGCAGAGGTGCTGCTGCTGCTGACACAGGGAGTAACTCTCAGAACAGCTGCCACAGAGTGGTGTCCAATGCATCAGACTCCCTTTGTTCTGCTCTGCTGAGACCCCACCTCAAGCACTGCCTCCAGTCCTGGTGTCCCCAGCATAGGAAGGACACAGAGCAGTGGGAGAGAGTCCAGAGGAGGCCACAAAGATGATCCAAGGGCTGGAATTTGAGGCCAAGGTGGACACAGGGAGCTCCAGGGCTCTGCTCTCCATCAGCCTGCGAAGGCAAAGGGTGGAACACTGCACACTCCCTGGCAATGTTCTGTCTCTGTCTCTGATTAAGAAGAAGATGTGGAGTTCTAAGCACTTGCCTTAATTCTGCTGGAGAAGGCTGGAGATGGCTCCAAGGAGGAGCTCAAATGTGCAATCTGGTGGCATTTATGAGGCAGAACTGTCTTGGGTGCTCCTAGAGAGATTGTAGCAGATATTGAGTTCAAAACAGTCTTGTCATGAAGAATCAGTACATGAAGATATAAACCAAACCCCACTGGAGCTACCAGCAATCCTGCTGTGTTCAGGCTGGATGGGGCCTTGAGCAGCCTGGGCTGGCAGGAGGTGTCCCTGCCCGTGGCAGGGGTTTGGAACTGGATGAGCTGTAAGATCCCTTCCAATGCAAAGCATTCTGTGATTGCCATAATGTGCTGCTTCTGAACCTCCAGGCCCTGCCCAGGGCCCTTTCATCTTCCATCAAGAGATTTCAGCATTCCAAGTGGGAGCTTGGCCCCCTGATGAAAGCATCAGATCAAAGCACAGGATGGTGACTCCAGCCTTGAAATGAAGCTTCACTGCCCCAGCAGCTCTGCCACCTGTGCTTAGCGCAGAGCCCACACCGAGGCCCCCAGCCCCACTCACCTCCAAGCTGCCCCTGCTGAGGCTTAGATTTAGCTGCACCTAAGGACCAACAAGGGCTTCTCTTGTCCAGAGATGCTCCACAGGAACCATTCAGTGGTTTGGGTTGGAACCTTTCAAGCTCATCCAGTCCAACCCCTGCAGCCAGCAGGGACATCCCCAACCAGAGCAGGTTGCTCAGAGCCCCAGACAACCTGAGCTGCAGTGCTGCCAGGCATGGGGCAGCTCCCAGCTCTCTGGGCAGCCTGGGTCAGGCTCTCACCACCTTCTTCCATCTACTCTAAATCACTCATTTAATTTAAACCCACCACCCTCTGTCCTGCTGCAACAGGCTCTGCTTGATAGACTGTCCCTATCACATACCCACACCACAGTCCTGACCTGTCCCTCACTTCCCCTGAGATCCTGCACAGGAGCACTGGGATCATGAAAACCCCAGCAGGGCAGGGCAGGGCAGGAGCCAGTACCACACCCACATTTCATCCAAGAGCTTGCACCTCAATTGCAGCTTTTCAGCATCAAGCACATTCCCTGTGGCCTCTGAGCCACACCAAGCAAGTTCTGCCGATGCTTTCCATCGCATGGTAACTGTCTGGGGGCAAGTTTCTATAAGGTACAAGGTCAAAGTAAGGCCCCTGGGGGTGTGAAACCAGCCAGGGGCCAGGAGGGTGAAGCGAGAGTTGGAGTCCCACAAGGTGGCAGAGCTCCATCGCTCATCGTCGGCCGCAGACGCAGGAGGAGAAGCCCCGAGCCGGGCTGCGAAGGCAAGGTCCTGGGTGCTCTGCACAGGGGCAGCCTGTGACGTGCTGCCGAAGGCAAGGAGCTCTTTGCTGTGCTGCTTTGGGCTTTTCCCCGCTGGAAACTGGGTGCAGAGGAGGTGTGAGGCTGCTCAGACAGCAGGAGGAGGAGTTCCTGGTACAGGTGGAGGGAAAGAAAAGAGAAGAGCTCCACTTGTCTGCACTGAGGTTTCTGAGAAGGTTTTGGCTTGGGACAGGATTAGGAGGCTCTTAACTCACTCAAGGGAATTGTGAGCTGGGAAAGAAAATCCATAGGTGCTGCAGAGCTGAGCAGGGACTGGGGCGGGGTTTCAGCCCTGGCACTGCATGCAGTGCCTTGGCAGAGCACAGTGCCTTGGCAGAGCACAGTGCCTCAGTTTCAGGGCAGAAATCCCCTTTCCTGCTGCTGGGCTCACCCTTCACTGCCTTTCTCTCGGATGGAAGACAGCGAAGCTGCTGACGAGTCTAGAGCACAATCTTATGAGGAGCAGCTGAGGGAGCTGGGGCTGTTCAGCCTGGAGAAAAGGAGGCTGAGGGAGACCTCATTGCTCTTTGCAGCTCCCTTGAAAGGAGGCTGTAAGCAGCTGGGTGTCAGAACCTTTCCCCAGGCAACAGGGGATAGGACAAGAGGAAATGGCCTCAGGTTGTGCCGAGGGAGGCTTAGGTTGGACATGGGGAAAAGATTCCTCACAGTAAGGATTGCTGAGCATTGGAAAACCTTGATGAGGGCAGTGGGGGAGTCTCTGGAGGGGTTTCAAATCTGTGGAGATGTGGTGCTTAGGGCCATGGTTCAGTAGTAACCTGGTGGTGCTGGGTTATGGTTGGGCTGGATGAGCTTAAAGATCTCCTCTAACCAAAATGGTTGTGTGATAAAGGACTGAGCAGGCTGCTGGGAAGCATCTCCCCACGGGGCAGGTGTCTGAGGGAGAGACCAGGGGTGAAGCCTGTCCGCCTCTGGCATTAGGGACTCCCATTCCTTCCCAAGCCATTCAGAAATGCTTCCTGTCCTCTCTGGAGCTGCCCCAGTGCAGCTCACGCAGCAGTGCAGCCACACTCCAGCACCTCCCTGTCCTTGGGGGAGAGGCCTCAAACCAAGCCCTGCACCAGGAGACTAACCCTGAGAAAACCTGACAGGAGGAAGCACCAGCCAGGAAACAAACCCAAACAGCAGCAGCACTGGTCTCTTACAGTCCTTCACCAGTTTAGAAAGGGCTGTGAAGTCATTTCAGGTCCTTTGCAGCCCAGAGAGGTCAACCATTGCTCCATGGAAGTTTGGTTCAGCTTGGGTAGGGCAGCACAGCCCTCCAGATGCAGTGTTCCACAGCTGGTTTTGGACTTCAGAGCAGGTTCATGGCTTTCTCCCACACAATCCTCTTACTTTCAACAGGGCTGAAGTGTCTTCTGGCACCAAGGGCTCGTTTCAGAGCTGACTGGAGTTTGACCACCAGGGCACAAGCCTGGGGATGAGTCCCTGTGGGCCCACGAGATGGTCAGATTAGAGGTTTTGTAGTGGGAGTGGGACTCAGAGCCATGTGCTCTGGATCAAGGATGTTCTCTGAAGGGCTGGGAAGCTGCAGCAGGAATGTTCCACCAGAGGAAAGCACACTTAAAGGATGAGCTAATTTGCTGAAGCAAAATTAAAGCTTCCCTCACTCAAACCCCCAAATTAATGGCTTGACAAAACAGTTACCATAGCAACCAGAGGGGGAAAAGTCACAGAAACCTCAGATTGTTTGGGATGTTCCCCCAATGAATTGAGAAACAGCAACTTGTGACTGTGCTGAGCACCACAGGGAGTGCCCATGGCAGGCAGCCACCCCGCTTCCGCCAGGGAGGGCTGTGGTGCTGCACAGCAGGGCTAAGCTCACCCCTTGCTCTGCAAACCCTTCCTCTCCAGCAGCCCCAGGAGTGCTGCAAAGCCCTGCTCTGGGGAGAGACCTGGGGGCTTTCTGGAAGGAGAAAGCCCTTCTAGGAGAAGGAGGAAGCCATGGTGGGCAGAGCAGAGGGGAGCAGGGACATGGGAGAGGGAAAGGGGAAGGGACAGGGGAGAGGAAAAGGACAAACGTTGCCAAAAGAGAAGGGTTTGGCACGTGGGGCTTTTCACTCCAGAGAAGACTGAGGGCATGTCAATGCTTCTCAACACTAAAAGGCTGTCAGGAGGATGGGACCAGGCTCCTTTCAGTCCTGCCCAGTGACAGGAGAAAGGGTAACAGGCACCAACCTGAACACGGAAGTTCCATCCAAACATGAAGAGGAAACTCTTCGCTGTGAGGGTGGCAGAGCTCTGGAGCAGGCTGCCCAGAGAGGTGATGAAGTCTCCATCTCTGCAGCAATGCAAACCCCACCTGGACACCAGCCTGTGCAGCCTGCTCTGGCTGGGGGGAAGGGCCTGGATTAGATGATTTCCAGAGGTCCCTTCCAACCTCCACCATGCTGGGATCCTGTGGTAGCAAAACCCCTCTGCAAACTCCCCACCTTTCCAAAGAGGCCTCAGGCAAACCCCACAGTGCCCTGCCTCTCTCTAAAGCTGTCATCACCCAGCCCAGCAGGTAATGGCTGGCTCCAGGGATGCCTCCATCCTCCATTGTGGATGTTTTCATCTTGCCAACAGCAAGCTCAGCTTGCTCCGAGGAGCCAGACCTTGCCTTTCCGTGCTGCCTTCCCTGCGGTGCTCAGCCTTGGCTCACCACACCACCAGCAGCCTTGCCTGCCTTGCTCCACACTCCTTTCTGTGCCTTCTCCTTAATAAAGTGGCTTTTAATTCTGGTGCAGTACTTGGAGTTCTCAGAAATGACATGGAAAGGACATTGCAGTCCCCTCAGCTTTATACAAACATGTCCTGTTTATTAGGCTGTGTGGTGGCTGAGCTGAAACTCTCAACCCAGCAGGAAGGATCCATGCTCACACAGGGCTGGGACCATGGCCGGAGCAGATTTGAGGTCAGTAAGGTCCTTATTAAGTAAAAAACAAACAAACAAACCAACCCTAATGGCTGAAAAGATGACCCTTTGGTGACTTGTTTTTATCTCCCAGTCTCTCCACTCGCACTAGAGCACCAAGGCTGGCAAAGCCCTACCAGAACCCAACCCATAGTTGCCCAGCTCCAGCCTGCACCCACCCATAGAATGCTGGTCCCAGCACCATCCCAGCCACAGAGACTCTCAAACCAGCCAACACAGAACCAAACACTAAACCCAGTCGACAAGACCCTTCTTTTCCCATGCTGACACGAGGCTGGGGTAGAGGTTTTAAGGCCAGCAAGGTCCTAAATAAGTTAGAAAAATATGTTTAATGGTTGAAAATAGAACCTTTGGTGACCGATTGTCCTCCTCTTAGTCTCTCCACTTGCTCTAGAGCAGCAGGACTGCAGAGCCCCAGCAGCACCCAACACGGAGATGCCCAACTCCAGCCTGCACTCATGCGCAGGGCAGCATCCCCAAGCAGGCAGCTCACGAGCCAGTGCTTCCCTCTGCCTTGCTGCCATCCCTTCCCGGGGTCACCACACAGACACACTGCTGCCCTTCACCAAGCTACCATCCCCAGCCTGTGGCTCCAGCTGAATTCTAGCACAGCACTGCCAAGCAACAATGAGCCAGGGAGAGAGCTGCTGGGGAGGTTTGTCCCTGTCAGTGTTTGGAGGCACGAATGGGAGCAGACAGTTAAAGATGATGATCCTCACTCGTGGCTGCCTCTCCTTAGGGTGCCCATCACCAGAGCACAAGTGCCACGTGCATTAATTAATTGAAACAACACATTTACATGATTAGGGATTGACTCCTGTGCTTCTCCTTTGGCTAATTAGTGCATCTATAGATCTATTCAGAAAGCAAACACCTCAGGGAGAAGCAGGAGCCTTCAGAGCTTATTTCATGTGAACTGGCAGTCGAGCTCAGGGATTAGATAAAGGCTCACTTCTCCCTCCTCTCCCATGGCACTTTATGTTTGCTGGTTTGTGTCTCCTGACTCCCAAGTAGCATCCACACTAAATTTGATCAAGAAAACACTACTGGGTTTTTTTCCTTCCCTCATTTTGCTCCCCAGTCTCTTGTTGGTTGTCAGCCTCAGGCTGCTCAGGGGCTCCACAGGCTCCACTTGTCAGTACACCCAGGTGGAAAAGAATATTTGACAATGGGGATTTTGATCTGGTGGATTAATTAATTTTCCCTGCTCAGAATGATCCTTCAGGTCTCTGTGCCCAGCTCACAGGGAGCCAGGACCTGGATTTCAATACCATGAAGCTTGTTTGTCCAGCTCCAGGAGCCCTTCCCTAGCTGCACATCACCCAGGTGCAGGTCTGGGGTGCAACCCCCCTGTGCATCCCCCAAATCCAGCTGCTGGTTTCCATAGTAAGCAGCTGGGACCAGTGGATTCCTCACAGGCTCCATGGCAATACCTGTATCCAACCTCCAGTCCACTCACTCACCTCCCACCTTGCTTACATCTCCCCCAGCCCCAAAACTCTGTCTGCAGTAAGGTTTGGCAGCCTGCGGTGCTATGCAGCCAGAGGCATCCAAGGGGCTGCTACCTTCCTTCTCTGAGCTAACTGCATTCTAGTGATGGGTGAAGTCCTCCTTGTTCTCTCCACTACCTGCTCCTGAGAGGTGCTGAGCTATCCCCTGAGCTCTCTGGCAAGGCTGGTGGAGCAGAGGCTCTTAGAGCACACACAGAGCACAGTGGAATTGTTGAGATAAATGAAGGAATTTAAGTGACTTAATCCTGCTGCTTTTTTCCTGCTGCTGGCACAGAGCCTGCAGCCATCACATTGGGTTGTAAGAAGCAAAACCTTGGCACTGCAGGGAACATCAAATTTCTTTTGCTTTCCTTATGGACTTACAGATGGAAACTTTTCCCAGCTTGGGCTTTGGGGAGCTGCTCCAGAGCCCCTCCCCAAGAGCTGTGCCTTGACACACAACTCAAAGCAGCACTGGCTGGGAGTGGGAGCACTCACCTCAAACCCATTTCCCCCAAGCCTCTCTCAGATGAGGTTTCCCAGGGATCCCTGGGAGGATGTCAAACACTGGCCAGGATCGACAGAACCAAAGCCAAGAACATCTTCAGAGCACTGCTCTCCACCAGGTGTAGGTAAGGGCAGTGACACAAATGAGCTGCACAGGCACAAACTCCCTCTCCTCCCAGGAGCTCTTGGAGTAAGCAGTGACGCAGTTTTCCAGAGAAGTCCCAGAGCAAAGCAGAGGCTTTCTGCCTGCCCACACCAAGATAACTGCTCCTTGTTTAATCTTCCTTTCAGAAGAGCTAGGACAAGGGAAGGAGAGGTGAACCCTCCCAGCTTCAGGTACAACACATGGCTCTGTCTGGAGCAGTCTGTGGCTGCAGCCCATGAAACGCTTCTTGCCCAGCAGAAAGCTGCACAGAATGTTGACTTTTAACAGCAAATAACCCTTTAAAGCATTACTTGATTGCACAAGGGCTCCCTGCCACTGCTCAGAGCAGCTCTGTTTTTCCTGTTCTCCCACCAAAGCTTTTAGAGGGCTGCTTAAGGGCAGTACTTCAAGGTACAAATAGAAATAACAAAACCCCTCTGGCCCTTCAGAGCCTTGTGCTCACTTGGTTTGTGTCCTTGGCCAGAAGCTCTCCAAGATAAGCAGCTCCATCATCACCTCACCCAGGAGTAGCTCTGCTCCCTCCCAGGCCACTCAGAGGAGAAAGAGGAGGCAAAGGACAAACAACTCATTAGTTATCTGGTCCAGGCTAACTTCTTTCCCTAGTTCAGGCTTCTCTGCTCATGGCAGGCTGAGCAAATGGAAGCTGAATCCCAACCTGCTGCTGAGCTTTCATGAAGAACTTGGCCCAAAGGTCTCTTCCAACCTCAGCAGTTCTATGACTCTAAAAGGATCTGAGGGCTGGAACCCCTCTGCTGTGAGGACAGGCTGAGAAGTGAAATCACTGCACAGAACTAGTTCTGTTCTAGTTCAAATCAAGCCCGTGGGAAATGTAAGCAGAAATGTGAGCATCAGCACTGCCTGCTTTTGGCCAAGATGGGATGAGAGCAATCCCCTGGTTGGAAATCCTCCTTGAGTGGTTTTCTGAAGAAACCTTTTGATGCTGAACCAACCTCACAGCCTTCACATGGCCAATTTCCTTCTGGAACCAGGGGAATGTCCTCTCAAGCAGAATCAACCAACCTGTTGGGTGTGAATTGCATTCCAGAGGCTGTTTCCAAGGACCTTGTTCCTACCTCTCCAAGGAGCAGACAAGGAAAGCAATAAGGCTGAGCCTTATTATCTCTGTCTGCAACCAGCCATCAGGGGAAAATATCGCTTCAGAGTTGGTGTGCATCTCACAGCTCCATAACAGAGACTCAACAGCAAACATCATACTGTGGTGATTCACATGGCTCCCCTTGTGGAAGTCATGAAGTCATTTCAGAAACCCAGGCAAAGTGCTGCTGTGCAAACCTCTTCCTCCCAGCCAAGCAGAACTCCACCAACCACTGCAAAACTGAATCCCAAAGGAGGTTTGTGCATTCACTGTCACTCAGTGTCCCTTGCTTATGACCTCTAGATAAATACACAGAAGGTACCTACAAGGTCAGGTGTGCAAGTTAAAGCAGACCCCAACCTAATGTTCTCATGCTGCAGACTGCCTTTGGACAGCAGGGAGAAGTTCTTTACAGTGAGGGTGGTGGAACACTGGAATAAGTTGCCCAGGGAGGTGGTAGAGGCCCCAGACCTGGAGACATTCAAGATCAGGCTTGGTGGGGCTGTGAGGTATCTGTGCTAGTTGAAGATGTCTCTGCTTACAGAATCACAGAGCTGTTTGGGCTGGAAAAAGTCTCTGAGATCCCTGAGTCCAACCAGCAAGCCAGCACCACCATGGCCATTAAACACATCCCCAGGTGCTATGGCCACAGCTCTCTTGCTCACCTCCAGGGATGGGGACTCCACCTGGGCAGCCTGTGCCAGTGCCTGACGACTCCTGCAGCAAAGAAATTCTTCCTCATCTCCAACCCAAACATCCCTTGGCACAATTTCAGGCCATTTCCTTCTGTTCTATCACCTGATTCTAGGGAGAAGAGACCAACCCCCAGCTGGGTACAATCTCCTTCCAGGCAGTTGTAGAGAGCTATGAGGTGTGCCCTCCTCTTACTACAGGGGCAATAGGATTAGATGACCTCCAAAGGTCCCTTCCAGCCCAAACCATCCTATCAAAAGCAGCAGTATCTTCTTCCCCAGCCCTGGAGCCATTCTAAAGCAGGAGAGTTGTCTTTCCCCCTCACTTCTGCACCACCTTGGCTTCCTCAAGCACCACAGAGCACTCCTGCCACACACAATCTCACACATCCACTTTGTAGGCTCAGATGCCACTTTTGTGCTCTCTGCCACCACAGATATCCCAAACACACTTCCTACTGCATTAGCCATGACACCCACAAAGCCAACTGCGATGGAAACAGCTCTGCTTCTCTGCTTGAACTGCTTGGCAACTTTAATCTCTGCTCAAGGAGCTGTGATGGTTGAAATCCTGCTAGAAACAAACACTTTGGTTTAAGGGGAGGGGGAAGGCATGCAGCAGAAGCATCAAATTCATCCTTTCCTCTTGGACAGGTTCCTGAGCAAAAGCTGACAATGAGAGGGTTCAGGAAGCCTTTTCTTTTCCCCCTGTGTTCAGAAAGGAAAAGAGAAGGGGGAGGAAAATCTGCTGGAGAAGTGTTTCAGTTGGCACTCCATTAGCAGCTGGTCCTTCACCAGGATTTAATTAGTGGAGCTGCTGGCTGTGGTCCTGCACTCTGCCAAAGCCTGTCCCTGCTATCCCAGAGCTGTTCACGTTTACAGGCACAGCACTAATGAAAGTGGAGCAGAAGCAGACGTGTGGGTCCTTGGGTTCTACACCAGCTGACAGACAAGAAGCATTTGCCTGTCAATAATCTGAGGTGTGACTCAGAGCACTAAAACTGGCTGCGGGCTGGCTGGAGGGCAGAGGCAGCTATCAAAAGCAGTGCTAACAGGTATGACTCACAGGCCACTTGGAATAGACCTTGCTGAAGGTGGGCAGGGTCAGAAGGTGGGCAAACAGCAGCCAAAGCTGGAGCTCCAACCCAAACCAATCTGTAAGACTCCTCTTGCTCTCTGCAGCTCCCTGAAAGGAGGCTGTGAAGATGAAGGGGTTGATCTCTCCTCTGCAGTATCAAGGGACAGCACAAGATAAGACAGCCTCCAGTTGCTCCAGAGGAGGTTTAGATTGGATAGTAAAGCTCCTCACTGAAAGGGTTCTCACACACTGGAAGAGGTTCCCCAGCAGGTGTTTGACTCCCCATTCTTGGAGGTGTTGAAAAGGTGCAGAGACCTGGAAACAAGCTGCTGCCCTCCCTGCTGGAGGCAGGACCCCATCCCTGAATGTCCCCAGGGATGGAGCCTCAAGCACCTCCCTGGGCAGCCTGCTCCAGCGTCTCCCCAGCCTCACTGTGCAGAACTTCCTCCTGATGTCCAACCCGACCCTGCCCCTGTTCCAAACCACTGGCCCTTGTCCTACCCCCACAGCTCCTTCTGAGCAGTCCCTGCCCAGCCTGCCTGTAGGTCCCCTGCAGATACTGAAATGCAGCTCTGAGGTCTCTCTGGAGCCTTCTCTTCCCCAGGCTGAACAGCCCCACCCCAGCCTGTCCTCGTAGCAGAGCTGCTTCACCACCCTGACCAATTTCACAGCCCTCTCTGGGCCCACTCCAGCAGGTCCATGTCCTTCCTGTCTGGGGGGCACAGAGCTGGGCACAGGACTGCAGCTGAGGTCTCACCAGGAGCAGAGGAATGAGGAGAAGCCAGTCTTGTCTCCACTGAAGCTGATGAGCAACAAAATCGGAGGCCAGAGCTAAATAAGCTGCCCATAGTTAGGGCAGGTGGGAAGCAGAGGGGCTCTGGACAGGGCTTCACTGAGTGGCCTGCAAAAAGAGAAAGCTTCTAAGAAAGAAACCCCGAAGAGTCAAATCTTTCACTTCTTTGGTCAGTTCCTGGTACCCTTGAGCTGCTCTCTTGTCCTGTGCTCTACAGGAGCTTAGTGTGATTTAGTGGGCAGACAGGTGGACTGGTGTTTGCTCTTGCAGCTGTGATATATGATGGCTGACAAAGAAGCCAGAGAGGGGAAGGAAAATGTTCCTGCACTCCATGATGAAGGAATTCTTGTTCCCACTATTTTTTGTAGAGGAAACAAAAGAAGTGTCAAGCGCTGCTGGGTTGGAATAGTTGAAAAGAGAAGCCAGAGTGGAGCTCTGAGCAGTCACACATTCACCCTTCACGCTCCCTGGGCAATTAAAAGGCCTTCTGTTAACTCAAAGAAGTCTCAAACCCTGGTCTCAGTTTTGTGCCACTCACTGCAAGAAAGATACTGAAGGGCTGGAGTGTGTCCAAAGAGCAATGAAGATGGGGAAGCATCCAGAGCACAGGGCTGGGGAGGAGCAGCTGAGGGAGCTGGGGGTGCTCAGCCTGGAGAAGAGGAAGCTGAGGGGAGACCTTCTGGCTCTGTACAGCTCCCTGAGAGGAGGCTGGAGCCAGGTGGGGCTTGGGCTCTTCTCCCAAGGAACAAGCAACAGGACAAGAGGAAATGGTCTCAAGTTGTGCAAAAGGGGGTTCAGGTTGAACATGAGGAGCAACGTCTCTACAGAAAGGGTTCTCAGGCACTGGCTGCCCAGAGAGGTGCTGCAGTCATTATCCCTGGAGGTATCTCTCAGCCACCTGGATGTGGTGCTGAGGGACGTGGGTTAGTGGCAGTGGTGAGGCTGTGAGCTCCAAGGGAGTGATTGGACTTGATGACTTCCAAGGGTCTCTTCCAGGCTCAGCAGCAGCATGGCTCTGTGATTCCCAAGGAAGGTGCCCCCATTCCCCTGTTGTCTGCCCAGCAAACACCCTCTCCACAAACAGCTGTGACATTTTCTCCTGGAGCTCCAATCTCGCAGTCCCTGCCTTAGCCACAGTGTCAGGGACATTCCCCTGCATCATTTCTAACCAGACCTTTGGGCTTCACTTGTGCTGCCAGATGAGCTGTGGGGATGACACTCAACACTTCACAGCTCCAGCAGCTGGGCTGCAGGCATGAACATAGTTGGTAAAGGAGGGAGCAGTCAGGAGTCTGGGATGCCTTGTGGGGCAAGTTTGGGGTGAGTTGAGTCCAAACCACAGGCTGAAAGTGTCCATTCCTGCTGTACATGGCCATGGGACAAACGCCCAGGCCAAAAGGCTGCAGGATATGAGGCTGGGGTGCACAACTCATGCCAAGGTGAGGTGATGCTGCTCTGCTTCTTTGCCCTGCTCCCTCCACGCCAGTCAGAGATGCTCAGTGAAACTGATCCCAGATTTCCCTGCTCTGAGTCCAGTTGTCACCATGCAAACCCAATCAGTGCCTCTTGCACAGGTTGCCAGCTCATTTACTCTGTGCTAATTAGCAACATAAAGCCTGTGCCAGCGTTGATCTCATTTCCCAGGCTCAGCCAAGCAGGGATCAGCCTCTCAGTAACTCAGACTGGGTCTGCTGCAAAGCTCACCAAAGTGCTTAGGAAAATCATCACCTGCTTGGAGCCAGCAGTGGAGAGAATCATCAAACCAGAGAACTGTTTGGGTTGGAAGAGACCATCAGGTCCAAGCCTTACCCCAGCACTGCCAGGGCACCACTGAACCACATCCCTCAGCACCACATCTCCACAGCTCTGAAACCCCTCCAGGTCTGGGGACTCCACCACTGCCCTGGGCAGCCTGGGCCAGGCCTGGACAACCCTCAAGGGGAAGAAATTGTTCCTCATGTCCAACCTGAATCTCCCCTGGGGCAGCTTGAGGCCATTTCCTCTTGTCCTGTCCCTTGTTCCTTGGGAGGAGAGACCAAGCCCCACCTGGCTCCAGTCTCCTTACAGGGAGCTGTAGAGAGCCAGAAGGTCTCCCCTCAGCTTCCTTTGCTCCAGGCTAGGGTGGTCTAAACTGGGCACAGTCTGAGACCAAATGTTTGCCCTGGCAGAAGGAGAGAAAAAAAAAAAATTAATGAACCTCTCTCCAGTTCAGACAATTATCCTGACCTCGTTTTACTGCTATAAATAACCAGCTTCCTCCTGAGAAGCCCATTCCAAAGGGCACTTCTCCCCCTGATCCCACAGTCAGATGTTGTGCTGCTAGAGAAATCTTTTCTCCCTTTCACAGATAATGGTTTGGTTTGAAACCCTCCTGCCTGGCAGAAGGGCTGCACCCTGCCACAAAAGGCATTTTCATTAGCCAGCCCACAGCCTCTGAGGAGTTCTAATCAAAAGGAATTCACCAGCATCCCCTGGCAGGGATTGTTTGCAGCATCCTTTGCAGTGAATCCCAGCTCTGCACTTTCAGAATGCTTGTAACTAGATTTTTCTCCTGGCTTCCAAAGCAGATGAGGTTCCTGTGACTGTGGGTTGAGATCCAGCAGCTTCCTGTGTTCAGTCCACTACCAGAGCCTAAAATCATTCACTTAGGGGTGGAAGGATGCCTGGAAGAAAGGAAGGAACCCCAGCATCCCAGCGTGGTGGGGTTGGAAGGGACCTCTGGAGCTCACCCAGGCCAACCCCCTGCTCCAGCAGGGCACCCACAGCAGCTTGCCCAGCAGCACAATGGCCAGGGGGGTTGGAAACTCTCCACAGAAGGAGATTCCACAACCTCTCTGGGCAGCCTGCTCCAGGGCTTTGCACCCTCACACCAAACAACTTTCTCCTCCTGTTCAGGTGGAAGGGTCTCAAGTGTAAGCTTTGGAAACAGTAGGGCCCAAGGAGATCAATTGAAAGAAGCCAGAAAATGTCATCCCTCCCATCTGCTGCTGGCCAGCCAGCTTGTGCTGGGGGAGCAGTCTGCATTCATGCAGATGAAGAGTATCCCTGCTCCTGCCCTGCCTCATCCAGAGAGGGTGGACGTGGGGCAGGCTAGAGGATCAAGGTTCCTGAAGTAAACTGGGGCAGCTGTGGGGTGCAGGATACAAACCCATGGCTCATAACAGCTCATCAGTCCTCCTGCTGCTGCAGATGCTGCAGAGCCAAGCCCAGGGAAGCAGAGCTGGTGGTAATGGGAGTGAGATGCTATAAACCATGAATCACAGGCTCCAAATGAGAGACTGGAAGGCAGAACTACACTCTTCTAATATTCTTTCCCAAGAGCAGTAGGAACACTGAGGGGGAAGATTCAAGGAGCTCTTGTGCTCGGAGCTCTCAGAAAGTCAGCAGAGCACTTCGGGGCAGCGCCACACAAAATTGCAGCCATTAAAACATAACAGCAGAGCAGCAGTCCTGCCTGGAAGAAGAGTGTGACTGGGGACAAGAGAGAGGGGAGAGGGGGCCCAGAGGACCATTTCACAATGGCCTTCCCCTGCCTGGGGCTGGTGGTGTCCATGAGCAGCTCTGTTGAAGCACTGCTGTCACAGGTGTAGCTGACTGGCAGCCATCAGGTAGCCCTGGAGGATGTCTTATAAAACATAATGTAGTCCACTTCTTAAATGCTGGGGAAGGTTATCTGAATCCTGAACTCACCTCTAGAGCTCCCCTGAAATGTGCCAGTTGGGGGCTGGAGAACTTCCCTGGGAGTTAAGTAATTGGAGTGAAGTCACTGAAGCACTGGAGCTGGCTGCCTGGGGAGCAGTAAAGTCTCCAAGTTAAGAGTCATGAAAACACAACAGGAAAGGATAGATCACGTATGGGCAGATGGAGGAGTGGATGGCTGTGATGTCCTGATGCTCTTTTCCAGCTGAATTTTCTATCAGTCTGGGACTATTAGTATACATCTAAGAGCAGCAGAGGAGTTCCAGGCTGAAATCACAGCACCCTTGGGGTCAGGAGTTTTGCAGTTACTCCAAATGGCTTCAGCTGGACACATTCCTGTGGCCCCTACTGTGGGTGACACTGCTGCAGCAGGGGGCTGGACTGGACTGGGTGATCTCCAGAGCTCCCTTCCAACCCCACCATGCTGGGATTCTGGGGTTTTGATGAAGCTTCACATTTTGATTCTCTTCATCTTGTCAAGTAGAGCTTCCCCTTGCAGGAAAGGGGAAGACCCAAAGACCTCCCCGAGGAGCACTGGGCTGTGCTCGGTGGCAAAGGGCATCTGCCCAGGCAGTGCTCAGGCGGGCTGGGAACTGAGTGTTCTCTCTTTTAGTGGCTCCTTAGGTCTAATATTGCAGCTCTACCGAGTCTCATATGCCTCCCGTTACCTGCAGCTGCATCAAGTGAAGGGTAGGGTTGGTGCCACTGCTCTTTGGGGTCTTTCCTCCACTCTAGTCACAGTGCTAGGAACAGACAAAAGACAAAGGCAGAAGAGATTATGGGAGCATTGCCAGCTGGCTTTGGAAGGTAATCAAAGGCAGGGACTGTGGCAATGGCAGCTGGTGACAGTGGGATGTTGGGAAGAGCTTTTTTTTCAAGTTCAGCTGCCTGGATCCTCCCTGAAGCCCACCAGTGCTTTGCCATGCCCCAGAAGCTGCTGCTGACTCCATTCCACCTGCTCTTCCCCTCTCCTGAGCTGCTGTCTCCTCCTGTCCCATTCTTCCCTTTCAGCCCACTGCTATTTTCATACCTCATTAAGACCAAACTAAGGCTCCAAGGGTGAACAAATAAAGCCAGAAATAGAACAGTGAAGACAGGAGGAAAAACCAAACCAACAAAACCAAACCCCAACATTCAAAGCTCCATCAAGGCTCTGTCCCCTCTACACATTGCAGTCAGCAGGACCAAGCACATCAGAGGGGGAGTGGACAAGCCCTGGTTCCATTAAGATCGTGCTCAGCACTAAATCCTGCTGAGATCCTCTGGCAGTAAGTTCTCCAAGTGATTTGTGCCCAAGAACAGCATCTAGAGCTCCACCTTCAATAACCTGTCCTTAGCAAAGACAAAAGGGAGCAAGTGGGGTTCAAGCAATTAGCAGCTGAAGCTGGCAGATCTATTCATGTAGGGACACAGATGAGTCAGTGATGTCCATGACACAGGCTCCCTTGACTGCTAAATGAAGAGCACTTACTCTAAATGAGAATTATCATCTGCACCAGGCCAGCACTGGGAACTGAGGTGAATTTTCCCATCTTCAGCTCTGAAGAGTCCTTTTAGGCTCATCCTCAGGCAGCCCTGCGCTGACAGCCAGACAGAGTCCATTGGCTGTGAAGGACATGAAGTGTTTTTCAGTCTGAGACATCAGGTTCTGGATCTGTTTCTTCAGATCATCCCCTGGGGAGAGCAGAGCTCTGAGCCATGTTGTCAGTCAGCTGAGAGGGGATCTGATCAATACCTAAAGGGTGGGGGGGTCAGACTCTTCTCAGTGGTACTCAGTGACAGGGCAAGGGACAGTGGGCACGAAGTGGAACCCAGGAGATTCCAGCTGAACAGGAGGAGAAAGTTGTTTGGTGTGAGGGTGCAGAGCCCTGGAGCAGGCTGCCCAGAGAGGTTGTGGAGTTGCCTTCTGTGGAGAGCTTCCAACCCCCCCGGGCATTGTGCTCCTGTGCAAGCTGCTGTGGGTGCTGGGCTGGAGCAGGGGCTTGGCCTGGATGAGCTCCAGAGGTCCCTTCCAACCTCCACCCTGCTGGGATGCTGTGGTTCTGTATTACAAGAGCAACCTCTCCAAGCAGCTGGAGGACTGGCTGCACATCAGCTGTGTTTCAGCAGCGTTTGAGGGGTGCTTTTGAGTGATGATGCCCTGGAGATGCTCCCTGAAGGAGCACAGCACCCACTCCCTTCTGCAGTTTCCCCAGCAGGTACACACAGTGATGTTTACCCTATGCTTGCTTACCCACTGGAGGAGACCTCCTCTCCCAGCTCCACTCTCCCCCTGCGCTTCATTAAGTTGTCTTTCCTGCTGCACAGCTGTGAGGCCGCTGGGGTGGCACTGGTGGATGTGTGCAGCTATTTGAGCTGCACCCACTGCAAACCCTGCCTGTGAGGGAAAAAAGCATGAAAAAAAGAGTGGGTAGGTACCTTCAGACAGAGCATGAAAAATGTCAGATATAATCACGGGTGATATTAACCTCCCCAAGTGAAAGGAATACATCCCTTTGTGAAATAACCTGGCTTTAATGTTCCAGATCGCTCCAGCAGATTAAATGGCAGCCCCTGATAAGCTGCCTGCACTAAAAGCATCATGGAAATTGAAAACATAATGTACCTCACTGAAGTGATTCACACCATTAATATGTAGAGTTTTTGAAGCCAGAGCATCATCAGAGTGAGCAGTGGCAGGAAGGGAGGGCTGGCTTCCTCATCTTTATCCCCCCAACAACAGAAGCAAACTGCTGCATTTGTGTCCAGGGAAGAAAGGAAGAGAGAAGTGGAATTGTTTGTGAGGAAGCAGGTTGGCACTTGGAGTAAAATCTCTCCTGTGCTGGGATGAAAAGGCAGAGAGTTTGCTCCTGTGCTGCCCTTGGCCATGAGGAAAGGGTCTGCAGGGACCTTGCCAACCACATTGCTACCTGCAGCACAGGCTGCTGCTGAGGGACACGGCTTAGCACCCGGCTTGGGAGAGCTAGGGAATGGTTGGACTCAGAATCTCAGCCTGGTGGGGGCTGGAAGGGTCCTCTAGAGATCACCAGCCCAACCCCCTGCCAAAGCAGGGTCACCTAGAGAAGGCCACACAGGAACACATCCAGATGGGTTTTGAAAGCCTCTGGAGGAGATTCTACAACCTCTCTGGGCAGCCTGCTCCAGGGCTGCTTCACCCTCACAGCAAGGAAGTTCTTTCTCATGTTGACCCAATGATCTTTAAGGTACTTCCCAGCCAGAACAAGTCTATGATTCACTCTGTGTAAAACCCTTGTGGTGTCTCTCTCTGATTCCCTGTCCACCTGGGGTCTAACTCCAGCTCTCTTTCTTTGGTTCCCAGCTGTGTTTTCTCACCTAGTAAGAAATCCATCCTGGATTTCAGGCTGCCCAGGGAGGTGGTGGAGTCATCATCCCTAGAGGTGTTCAGGAAACCTGTGGCCATGGCACTTGGGGACTTGGTTTAATGGCCATGGTGGTCTTAGGCTAATGGTTGGACTGGATGATGTCAGAGGTCTTTTCCAGCCCAAACAACTCTGTGACTCTGTGATGTCCTTTCACACACCCCATGTGCTATGTGGCACCCAAAAGCAGCCCTGGCAGGAGGTGCTGGAGCCTTGTTAAGCACAGGCTGCACAGCAGGGCTGAGGCTTTCCACAAACCCTCCCAGGCCTTGATGAGAATCATTTCAATATTCAGAGCTGAACTGAACCTTAGATGGTGCTGACCATGGCCAGACTCCAAACGTGGTAGAAAATGATGAGGGAGTGCCACTGCTTCTCTAAAGATGGGACTGAAAAGTTGGTCACCTGTAGGACGTAAAAACTCATTGCATGACACAGGAAAGGAACAGCAATCAGCCCTCCAGACCAGTCTCATTTGCCCTTCCCCACACAGACTAAAGTAGATGTAATAAATACTTAATAAGCTGATTCCAGACTGCAGAGCAAGCAAGTGCTGATCACTGATGACACTGAAGCAGATGATGATGACTTTTAGGGGTCCCCTCCAACCCAGTGCATTCCAGGATTCAGTGCCCTGTGGATGGTCAGCAGAAAGGTTAAGAGGTTCATTGTGGGATGGTCACACACCCCTCCAACACCATCACTCCATCTGCATGCCCCTGCAGCTCCCCAACCTCCTGAGCTTTGGGAAGATCAGATCTCCTTCCAGCTATGGCCTCTCACTACCAATTTCAGCGGCAGGTCCCAGGCTGGACCTGTCAGCTCTGAGAGCTGAACTCTGCTGTTTAATCTGGTTGTTGACTTCTCAGATTTAGTACTGCTAGAGCTGCACCTCTGAGCCACAAAACCATCATGCAGCTGCTCCCTTCCCCTGAATGCTCTTTAATATCCAGAGCTGCTTGCTCTTCAGAAATGAGTTGGGAAATCCCTTGCCAATACCTCCACAAGCTTCAGATAAAGCTGCTTTAAAGTGTCCTCCCAAACAGACATTGACAGTGAAGCTATTTCAGCCTCGCCCACATGTTGGGCAGCTCTCAGTTTGTCATCGCAGGGCTGTGAAACATCTGCCTCCAGCCCCCTGGGGAGCTGCTGAAGGACAGAAGAGATGAGGTCTTGGGTGACAGGTTGGACTTGATGATCTTTGAGGTCTCTTCCAACCTTGGTGATACTGTGAAAAGCATTTTCTCAGTGTCAAAATGCAAAGGCAAAAGAAGTCAGAGCTCAGTGATGCTGCCTCTGCTTCTCACTGCTGTGACATCCCTCACAGGGACACCAGTTAGCTGTCCTGAGGGGTTTGGACATGGCCAGAAGAGCAGTACTGGTGCAGCCACTCCCCCATGGACTGCAGAAACCTGAAAGCAGTGCAAGACAAAGGGTCCAGGGAAGAGATCATCCCCGTGGCCTCCTCTGGACCCTCTGCTACAGCCCAGTGACCCTCTTGTGCTGGGGACACTCAGGCTGAATCCACAGAGGAGCCAAGAAATCCTTCCCCCTTGTGCTGAAGTGGCTAGGCACAGAGGGCTGGGGGAGGTTTGCTTGTCACATCTCTTGGTCTGTAAATGCATCCAGCACATTTCAAATGGAGTTTCACCAAACCAGGCTCTGCAGGAGAGGCTTTGAAGTGAGCAGACTGCGCTCTGCCGTTGCTGCCTGCCGGACAGGACCACACCTGCACTGTGCCTGCGGGTGGCTGCTGTCAAATGGAAGTGCAGGGATTGAAAACTGAATCCTGCTGGGTTCTGAGAACTCCTTTTTCTCAGATGTGGACTTGTGATGGTTGAAGGTAGCAAGCAAACCTCTCACTGACCTTGTGCTGGCCTCCTGTGACAGAGGTGGGAATTGCTGACACCCCAGCAGCTCACCAAAGACTTCATCCCATGAGACCAAAGCACCACTGCCGTGCTCAGGTGTGTTGCTGGCTCTCACCTGGGGCCACATCCACTTGTCCTTGGCTTTATTTATCAAGACAGAGCATGCAGAAGCTTAACCTGCATCAGATGGGTGATGTGCTCTGTAACCACACGTTGCACATTCAAAAGGAGCCTGGATGGAGAGCTCCCCTTCTAGGGTTTTATTCTCCTCACAAGCTGCTGGCACACCAGCCCTAGGGAGCATGAGACACAGCCATAGTCTGTAGGTAATTCCTGGGAGCTGTCATCATCAGGCATTCAACTTCAACAGGCAGTGTCAAGGCAATGTCCATGCAGCTGGAAGTGCCTCCCCTTGCTGTCTTCTCAAATTGAGAATTAATTGATCTTACTTCTCACTGGAGAGCAGCAGCTTCCTCCTTTCCCACTTCCCAGGCCATTTGTCATCAGTGGTTACTCCAGACTGATGATGTGGCTCTGCAGGGGCAGGCAGGGGCACTGGGTTAGGCTTCCTAGACAACACAGCTGCCAGGTCCCTGCTTCAGTACCTTGGAAATGTAGGGTTTGAGCTGCTGGAGAGCAGCTCTGCAGAGGAGGGCCTGGGAGTGCTGGTGGATAACAAACTCACCTTGTGCTGAGATTTGAGCTCAGGGCCAAGCAAGCCAAAGGGATCCTGAGGTACATGGAAAAGAGTGATCAAGTAAGGTCCTCCTCCCACCTCTACTCTGGCCTGGTGAGACCACATCTGGAGTATCATGTCCAGCTCTGGACTCCCCAGTAGAAGAGAGGCAGGGAACTACTGGAGAGAGTCCAGCAGAGGCTATAGGAAGGGCAAGGGCAAGGAAGGCTTTCACTGAATCCCAGGGTGATGGTGGCTGGAGGTCATTCAGCTCACACCCCCTGCTCCAGCAGGGCACCACAGCAGCTTGCCCAGGAGCACAATGGCCGGGGGGTTGGGAGCTCTCCACAACCACTCTGGGCAGCCTGCTCCAGGGTTCTGCACCCTCACAGCAAGGAAGGTTCAGGTGGAACCTCCTGGGTTCCAGTTGTGCCCATTGCTCCTTGAGCTGTCCCTGGGCAGCACTGCAGTGTTGCTCCTCTGCAGTCAGGGATTCTATCAGCTTCTCCCTCAAGAAGTGATCACTTTCCTCATCTTCCCAGGATAAAATCCAGCCTGCAATCCACCCAGAGCTCATCTTCTCCACCTTCCATGTCTCTGGACACAGTACAGCTGGAATTGATGACAATAAAAGTAAACTCCTCTGGAGTTCAATGGTTATTCAGTACCAGCATGGGTTCTGCAGTCTCCTCTGCCCTCACACTCTGGGCTGTGCTGCTTCTGCGGGGTGGAGCAATCGATGAGCACCACAAGTCCCTGGCTTTGGGGGGAGATAATTACTGCCCTATGGAGCCAGGCACAGCCCCCCTGCTCCAGCAAACTCCCTGTGCCAACCCAAGAAGCTCACCCGAGGCCACATACAAGGGAAGCATGGCCCCACACCACCTCCTGAGCACAGAGACGCCCTGGGGCAGCAGGCAGCTGCTGCTGACATGGTGACACTAGAGACCTGCAGGGAAGAGGAACTGAGGCATTGCTCCTTACCAGCCATCTTCCAGCTTGGAGGTGAAGAAGCTGAGAAATGAGGTCCATCTCCAAAACAATTCCTGGGAGGACTGGAGTGGGACTTGAAAAGAGCTGAGAAGCCACTGCTCCTCTGTAGGTCCTTCCTTCACCATCAGGGAACTTGGGCAAGAATCCAAGTGCTGGTTAAACCTTCCAGAGGTTGCAGGAAGAATCCCAGCAAGCTCAGTGGGATCAGTTTCTCTGGGAGGAGCTTTAACCACCTGCGGACCTATGACTCAAAGGCTTCAAGCCCTGAAGCTCACTTTCTGAGCAGAGCATCACACCTGGTGCCCAAGCTTTCCTGGCACGTTTGGATGCATTGCACCTCCAGGCAGTGAGAGCCTCTGACCCACAGCCAGAGGGCTCTGAGCTCTCTCTGTTCTCCTTGTGTTTTGCCTCTGAGCACAATTCATCTCAGCTCTTCAGAGGCAATTGGTGCCCAGATTTTGTTAGGAGTGAAAAGCCCTTTGATTTCCTGGGTGTATTCAGCACCCAGAGAACTGGTGCTGCAGTTAATTTTATTTCTCTGCTTTCTGTGGTTTGCTAACAATCTCCCCAGCTCCATTTGACTCTGAATAGATGGAGAGAGATGAGCTGGAATAATGTAATCATGTACTTCAGACAGAGCCAAACCAGGAGAAATTATCTGTAATGAAGATGTGACTGAAGCAGAGACATGAAAGACTGCTTAAAGTCATAAACTCTATTTGCACACCAAGCAGGCGTGTGTGGGCTCAAGGAAATAGGCAGCTGTGCTTCCAAGAAAAGCACAAAATGAGTGCTCCTATCAAAAAATATTCCCAGCTTCAAATAAAATACACAGAGAGCTCCTGGGCCCCAGCTCCAAGGGCACTTCCCCTCTTGCAGGTCTGTTTAGAACCACAGAACTGTCAAGGTTGGAAGAGACCTTTGGGCTGATCAAGTCCAAGCACTCGCCCGGAGCTCACAGCCTCACCGCTGCTGCTGAGCCACTGCCACCAAACCGCCTCCCTCAGCACCACATCCAGGAGCCTTTGAGACACCTCCAGGGATGGTGACTGCAGCACCTCCCTGGGCAGCCTGTGCCTGAGAACCCTTTCTGTGGAGAAGTTGCTCCTAATAGCCAGCCTGAACCTCCCCTGGCACCACTAGAGACCATTTCCCCTTGTCCTGTTGCTTGTTGCACATGAGAAGAGACCAACCCCCACCTGGCTCCAGCCACCCTGCAAGGAGTTGTAGAGAGCAATGAGGTCTCCCCTCAGCCTCCTCTTATGAAGACTAAACAACCCTACGTCCTTCAGGTGCTCCTCAGAAGAGCTGTGCTCAAGACCCCTTGAGCAGCTTCATTGTTCTTCTTTGGACAGGTTCCAGCACCTCAATGTCCTGAGCTTCATCCAAGCTGTTTCCCTGGGCACTCATTTTCACCTTAATCTTCCCTCCCAGAGCTTCAGCACACCTCTTGCTGAGCTGCAGCCTTGAAAGCCTGCTTCCAAATGTTATTTATTTCACTATGTGCTGCTGCTGTCCTCTCCCTCCACCTAGCTGCAGATCATTACTACAAAAGCAGAGGGGGAAAAAAAACCACTGAGAGGAAGGACTTGCTCCTGAAACAAGTCATCTCTAATCAGCAACTCTGGAAGCAGAGGAGCTGGTTGACCTTTCTGCTTGAAAGGCTCTTTGGTGGCTCTCTCTGAAGTGAACTTCACAGCCCAGCACACTGCCTGCTATTCTGTGAACACTCCTGGGAAGCAGAGCTGGTGGCATGGGCTGATGGATGCTCCCCAGTTCCATGTGCAGCACAACCACGGCACTAACGAGCCAGCAACTCAGACAGGTCCTTCTCAGCAATACAAGTTGTCCTTAGCTCCTCTCTGAGGCTTTGATTCGGTGCAGAAGGCTGAAGAAAGGCAAGGCAGGTGGCTGTTCGTTACTCTCTGGATTTGAGAAGGATTTTGAAGCAGAGGCAGCAGTTCCAGGCTAATTGGGAGCACTGGCAGCTACCTCTGATCAAACAGCACTGCCAGGATGCTGAGGCTCTCACCTCCCTGAACTCCAGCCCTGGCTAATCAGCCTCCAGAGGGAAGATTATACAGTGCTGGGATGTGGCATCCCCTCAGGGATGAAGGGGTCAGGGAAGATAGAGGAGGAGGAGAGTTTATGCCAGAGCCACTTCACTTGAGGATGTTCAAAGCCTGTGTGTCTGTCTCCAGGTGATGAAGGGCAGCTCCACTGAATTGCATTAACCTCCCACCTTGGAAGAATTACTGGGATAAGCTGGACAGGCCTTTGGGTTAAGATGGGGCAATGGCTTTGAACTGAAAGAGGGGAGATGTAGGAGAAGGGTCTGTACAGTTACAGGGGGATTGAGACTGGAGATTAGGAAGAAATTCTTTGCTGTGAGGCTGCTGAGACTCTGGCACAGGCTGCCCAGGGAGGCTGTGGCTGCCTCCTCCCTGGAGGTGTTCAAGGCCCCGCTGGATGAGCCCTTGAGCAGCCTGGGCTGGTGGGAGGGGTCCCTGCCCATGGCAGGGGGTTGGCACTGGATGAGCTCTGAGCTCCCTTCCAAACCAAACCATTTTCTAATCCTATGATTTTTGGGGGGTTCTGCACTGAGGAGTTGGGGGGGGGGGGAGGGGCTCTGTGTGTGTCAGTTCTGCTCCATTTCAATGAGTTCTCAAGGATTGGCTCCAAGTGCCCTGCTCCAGCTGCTCGAGTCAAGGTCCCTCCAAAGGAGAAATCATCTCTGGCAAGTTTGCATAACAGAGTTAGGCAAAGCATTTGCACTGGGAAAACAGGAGGAAAATCTTTAGCTCCTGGCTGGGGCAATTTAACAGGATTGCTAAACAAAACTGTGCCAAAACTGTTGGCAAGCCTCTCTCCCGCCGTGCCCAAAGACGCTTCCTAGCCTGCACTCAAAGGATTCTGCTTTTCCACTCGAAAAAACCCCAAACCAAACCCAAAAAGGCAGAGGGGGAGGGAGCCTCTCATCTCATCTCTTCTCTCCTCCTTTCTTTTTCCTTCCCCCCCCACCTTTCAAAACAGCCTCCTGGGTTTCAGTACATTTATTTGGCATTGTGATTTGTCCTGTAGCTCTGCAGAAATTAAATGCTCCACAACTGAACCAAGCACACGACTCAAGCCCAGTGGTCTGAGCAGCACAAACCAACTGACATTTGCTGCCTTGAATAATTGAAAAATTAAGCTGAGAAGAACCAATGTCTGCCCCGAGAGGCCTCTTCTAAAGGGGAATGTTTGGCATTTGCAACACTTCTCTTCAGCAGACCCCAACATCAAGCTCCAGCTCTGAAGTGCTCAGGAGCAGGCAGGTCTTTCCAGCCCTCCTCTATGGCCTCTCACGCAGCAAAGTCTCTGCTCACACCTGGAGTTTCTTGGCTAGGATATAAATATTGCCTTTAAATCCTAGGCTCTGTGTCCATAACGTGTCTGAGCTCCGGAGCAAAGCTGCAGCTGCAGCCAGGGCACACTTTGCCCTCCATCCCTGCTCATGTCCTGAAATTTATTCCTGGAAACGATCTGGTTCCAAAAGGAAAATGAATGCAAAATCATTTCCAGGGGTGACCCCTGCTGCTGCTCAGTACATGGCTGTTAGTGAAGGCTTTTCTCCCATACAGCTACATTAAAAGAGGGAAAATAGCATTCTCTGGCTGGTTTGTGGCGTGGTTTTCATGCATCAGCCTTCCTGGTGCTGCAGGACGCTGTAAGGATCAAAAAGAGAGCAAATATTGTCCCACAGGCAGAAGGAGGCAACCACAGGCATGCAGGGAGAGCCATGCTGGGTGACACAAAGTCCATCCACAGCTGAATCCCATACCCAGAGCCAATCTTTCTCCCTAAGTCAAGGTGGAACAACTTGGACTTACTGACCGGTCCTTGGACCCAGGAAGAACCCTGAGGCTTTGGAACATGTCCAGAGATCTTTAGATGTGCCCTGCAGTGAGGTCTGCACACAGACTGGGTGGAAAGGACCTTGCAAAGTGCTCCAGGTGTGGGAAGACCTGGCCAAGGTGTCCCGCTCACTGAACGAAGGCAGAGGTCTGGCAGTGAAGGGCTGCTCCTGCTCCACACGCAGGGTTCACTCGGGCTGGCTCCCCGGCCGGCACTCAGCTGAACAGCAGCAGATTGGTCTCAGCTCTTGTTTCTCAGGAGGGATGCTCAGAGACATCAATGAGCACGGCAGGAAGAGGCACCAAGCCCCCATGCCTCAGAGACACTCGGTCTTAAACTTCTGCCTGAGGGCCTTCTGCACGTTCTGGATCTTCTCGGTGATCACAGTGTCGCTGAGGTGCTCCCCGAACTTCTGCTTCAGCAGCACCCTGATGATCTTGATGCAGCGCTCGTCCATCATGGGCTTGGCCTCCCGGAAGGTGTTGCCCCTCCTGCCCGTGATGGAGTGGCTCTGGATGTAGTCAGATGTGAAGAGCTTGTAGAGCAGAGTCTTGCAGGCGGTGCTGATCTTCTGGTCGAAGCGGATGGTCTCTGTCAGCTGCTCCTTGGTGTAGCCATTGAAGAGCTCCACCACCTCGCATGGCTGCCGGGGGCTCCTCCTGGCAGGACAGGGACTCCAGCCTCTGTACCTTCTTCTTCAGAGAGAGGACATCCTGCTGGAGGCTCAGCACCATCCTTTCCAGCTGATCTATCTTCTCTGCCCTGAAAGATTGAAAGCACCTCTGTAAAGGCAAGAGGGCACCATGGGCTCGCATCCTTTAGCGGCACCTCCACCCAAGCAGTGATGGCGTGACACAACTGCCCTGCCGGGGTGCCAACCCATCCTGCCACACCTGAGTGAGGAGCAAGGCAGGAGAGAAGCATGGTCTGGACGTTTTTAGCAGCTCAGGATGTTCATCATTTAACTCTCAACCCCCTCCTTGTTCCCCATGTGGAGCTTCTGATGCTCTCCATTCCCTGTTCAATGTCAAGGAAAGAGAGAAGCCCTGACCTGCAAATCCCAGGAGGCTGTTGGGGTGAACCAACAAAGCCATGGGAAATGGCAGTGCAAGTACTGACACTTGATGCCCTGGCACCCATTTCCCCAGCAACTACCTCATCCCTGGGTACTTGTCATCAAAGTAAAGGACAGCAAAGCAAAGAACACACAGCCGTGTTCAGACATGGGAGAAGTCTTCTGGGTCATCAGAGGCAAAAGCTTTGTGGTTTCTGCTCCATATTTGAGCCTTCCTGTGTCTCTGACTCCAAGCCCTACAATCAGAATGGAACACTTGGCTCTGATTACATCAAGATTCAGCAGCTCTTGGATCTAAATGTGCACCACTTTGCCACCCAGCTGCAGTCTCACTGCTTGCTCTTGCAGTCAGGAGGCAAACAGGGCTAGGAACAGGAACCTCCTTGGCTAATTACCTTTCCATTGCACCAGGACCAAGGTTTTTCTCAGCTCTCCCAAAGTCATCTGTGTCTTGCAAGGCATCAAACTTCCTCTCTTCACAGCTGGAAGAAAGCAAGCTAAGAAGCAATGCCTCAGGAGGCTACATGTTCACAGCCACCCTCAGTCCTGCTGAGGACTCTCTGCCATTCAAGAGTTGGGCTTCAAAGCTCAGTTGGCATTTACAGCAAGAATGAAATGGACTCAGGGGGAACAGCAGTGGTCAGAATCATGGAATGGGTTGGAAGGGACGTTTCAAGCTCATCCAGTCCAACCCCTCTGCAGCCATCAGGGACATCTGCAACCAGAGCAGGTTGCTCACAGCCCCAGCCTGACCTGCAGTGGTTCCAGGGATGGGGCAGCTCCCACCTCTCTGAGCACCACCCTGGAACCTTGTAGTCCTTCATGGGGACAGCCTCCTGTGCATCCTGTTTCACGCAGAGCAGGCCCTGGCACACAGGTCTGGGATCCTCTCATCTGACCCACCAAGGGGTTCAGAACTCCAGGGCTCAAGAGGCTCAGCTGCTCTGCAGGATGCATCCACAGAAACTCCTCTCATCTCGTGCTTGGGATTGAAGTCCACAGGAACATTCAAAGTGAGCACCGCCAGGGCATGGGAACAGGGTGAACAGACCCCACACTAAGAAATTTAAATGTATGGGAGGTCCTCACAGCATCCCAGCATGGGGGGGTTGGAAGGGACCTCTGGAGCTCACCCAGTCCAAGCCCCTGCTCCAGCAGGGCACCCACAGCAGCTTGCCCAGGAGCACAATGCCCAGGGGGGCTGGAAGCTCTCCACAGAAGGAGACTCCACAACCTCTCTGGGCAGCCTGCTCCAGGGCTCTGCACCCTCACACCAAACAACTTTCTCCTTCTGTTCAGCTGAAACCTCCTGGGTTCTCTTTTGCCCTGGTTTTCCCCACCGAGCACCGCTGCCAAGAGCCCAGCCTCACCCTCATGACCTCCACCCTTTCCACACCTTCAAGTGTTACCTGTTCAGACAGAGGTGCTGCTGGCAGCGGGACAAGATGCCATCTGACTTCCTTTTCATTGGCAGGGCAATGAAATCTAGAGGCAGAGAGGGGACAGAAGCTGAGCAAAGCAGAAGCTGAAAAGGGCCTGGACCCCTTTGTCTCCTGAGCAGGTTATCTGAGCATCCCTGCCAGACTGCAAAACCTCCTTCCTTTTTGCTTTCCAGGACTGAACAGCAGGGAGCTTGTTAGTAGTCAGAGGAGGTATCTCAAGGGCTGTTTCTGTTCCCATCACAAAAGACACAGTGGGCAAACAAAGCCAACCTGTCTCTGGACACTGCTGTTAGTCAGCAGGTAAATGTGGTTTGATGTGTTTCATGTACAAAGTAGAGGCTGGAAAAGCAGGGAAAGAGGCAAATCTGAGGAGGTTTGGTTAGCTGAGACACAAAGCTTTGGGTATTTGCAGTTTTCAGGCAGGCTAGATGGGGTTTGGCACGTGGGGAAAGCACTGCTAGCCCAGGAGACAAGTGCTGGTGGCTGGTAGAGTGGACGCCATGTGCTGTCCCACAGCCACCTCCCTTCAGACAGCTCCTCTGGAAGAGATCTTCCAAGTGGAAAGGACCAAAAATTTCATTCTCTAAGCCTTGTAGCTCCAGAAGAAAAACCACAGAGCCCTGGAGTAAAGCAGAGGTCTCCTGGTGGGTCCCCATCCCAACCTGCCACTCAGGATGAGGGCTAAATGCCAACATCCTCACTGACAGCCCAAATTACCTCTAGTGGCTGGAGCAGCCCTGTCCTCTTCACCCTGGGAAGTCCCTGGCATGGCCACAGTGACAAATGTGGCTGGGGGTGTGAAGGCACTGGCTGGGTGAGAAGGTCCTGCCCACGAGCTGGGGCTTCCTGCCACGCTGCCCAGGGCAGGTCTCTCCTTGGCGATGGAGGAGCTGCCAGTGCCAAGGCACAGGCTGGTCTCTGCTGCCCTCAGCAGCGGCTTGGCAGGGCAAGCCTTGTCGCTGTGGTATTTCCTGGATGCATTCCCTGGGCTCCACTTGGGGAAGGTTTTCCTGGACTTCTTTGGCTGGGGTGGCATCATGCTGTAGGCAGCTGGTTCCTCTTCTGGAAGCAAGGTGGATGCTCAGGATGTGCATCACTGTCATGTCCCTCCCACCGCCCCTTCAGTGCCTCCTACACTGACTGTGACATCTGTGCCAGGGCTCCAGCACCCTCAGCACCCTCCCACCCCAGGCTGGAAGGTGCAATCTCCAACGAGCTCTACTCACTCAGCTTCTCCAGGAGCTGCCTCCCTTCCAGCAGCTTCTTCTCTAAAACATCTTTGTGCTCTGCAGGGAGAGAGAAGGATTCCTCAGCACCGAACTCATTCTCTAAAGGCTGCTCCTGAGCAACCCCAAATTGCAAAGCCCAGGGCAGAGGGTTGCCACTCACCACTTATGCCTTCCACCCTGCCCCAGTAGAGCCCACTGAAGCCTGGGCAGCGTGCCAGCACCTGCTCCCCCTCCGTGTAGAGGTGGAAGGGCTTGCGAGGCTCCTTGATGCTCTCCACGCTGATCACCCGGCTGCCGTCCGGCCAGCTGATGAGGACGTAGAGCTTGGCTGCCATGGGGGCTCTCCACCTGCTGTGAGGAGAGCATCAGGGCATGGCTCTGTGCTCTGCCATGGCTGGCAGGATGAGCAAAGGGTGCTCTGCCCAAGGGGGTGAACCTGCAGGTGGGAAATCCTTCTCCCTTCATCTTTTCTACCCTTCTGTCCTTTCCCATTCTTGCCCTCTGTGCTTGACTCGTCCTAAGCGCTCCCCTGGGACGTTGTCCTGGGGCTCATACCTGGGCAGAGCTCCCTGTGCTTGGTTGGAAGAGCTGCAGCTCCAGCCCTGACTCTGGGCCACCTGGGGCTGGGCAGGAGCAGTTCTCACTGGGCAGAACACCAAGCAGGGGCAGGCTGCTCCTCTGCCCTTGGGAACCGGCTCCCAAACGCAGGGTAGGAGGGGTCGGAAGGGACCTCTGGAGATCATCCAGCCCAACCTCCCTGCTGAAGCTGGGCACCCGCAGCACAAGTGGCTTCAGGGTGTCTGCAGCGATTTGCTGGAGTGGAGGCAAATGTTCTGTGTGATCTCAAAGCAGGCAAGACTCAAAAAGACCCAGGGAGTACCCAGGGAAGCAGTCATCCCTCTGCCTGCACAGCAAAGTGCCTTCATGAGGGCAGAAAAATGTCTGTTTCATACATGAGGAAACTGAGGCACAGAGCAGTGAGAGGCACATCTAAGGCAGCCAAGCAGCAATGCTACAAGGAACTCACCTCCTGTGCCTGCCCACTGGCATCTCCTCTTCATCCTCCCCTTAGAGATGCAGGCTTAAATCACTGGAGAAATGGAAGTGCTCAGCAAGCAAAACCAACCAGGCCAGTGGTGACTTCCAGAGCCTCCTCAAGACCAAGAGCTGGTGGGCTTAGGGAGGAGTTCATTCCAGATTCCATCCAACACATCATGGATGGAGACAAAACCAGGCAGAGGCCACCTGCCAGAGCTCCTAAGGGCCCTGGAAGAGCATCACCCCAGAGCAGCCTGCTCTGCTCTGCAGCAGGATTTGGCAGAGGGGGTTTGGGGACTGCAGCTGAGCAGCATGTGGAGAACAGCCACAGTGTCCAGAGCCACTGCGAGGGAGCTGGGGCAGGGACAAGCTGTCAGCTACAACCCAATTCGTTGCTGGCTCCTTTTCTGCCTCCACTTCCCTCCCATTAAAGCCAAGCCTGGGTTTGATTTCTCTCACTTGGGAGCTTCAATCCACCCTGGAGAACTTTGTCTTTCTCCTTTCTCCCCTCCATCATCTCCAGCTCCTTAGAGGAGCCACAACTTCCCCCAAACCTGACAGCCTCACACCAAGTTCCCTTCAACCCTTTTCTCTTGACCACAACAGGCTCTGGGCTTAATTCTTGTTTCCATATTAACCCTGTGGCACCACCTCCAAATTAACCCTAAGGCACCAGCCTGGCTCCCCACAGTCCCTTCCCTGCTGCTGGCTGCTTTGCAGGCACCTGCCCCCAGTCCTCTCCTGAGCCCAGGGGAGGCTGCAGACCACCAAACTGGGCTAAGCACAGGGCTGAGAACTCTCCCACCCAGCCCCACAACCTTGTTTTCAAAAGCTCCACATTGCAAACAGCAAACAACTACACAGAGCTCTCCAGAGGCTTTCCCCTTCCCTTTAAGGGTTTAAAGAACAAACACTGATCTTCAGAGATCTGCAGCTGCTCCCTCCTGCCCCACTTACCAGTTGCTCCTTCAACTTAACCAGTGCCACAGAACTCATGCAGAAACATGGGAAAGAGAGAAAGAAGGGAGGAGGGAAAGAGAGAAAGAAGGGAGGAGGGAAAGAGAGAAAGAAGGGAGGAGGGAAAGAGAGAAAGAAGGGAGGAGGGAAAGAGAGAAAGAAGGGAGGAGGGAAAGAGAGAAAGAAGGGAGGAGGGAAAGAGAGAAAGAAGGGAGGAGGGAAAGAGAGAAAGAAGGGAGGAGGGAAAGAGAGAAAGAAGGGAGGAGGGAAAGAGAGAAAGAAGGGAGGAGGGAAAGAGAGAAAGAAGGGAGGAGGGAAAGAGAGAAAGAAGGGAGGAGGGAAAGAGAGAAAGAAGGGAGGAGGGAAAGAGAGAAAGAAGGGAGGAGGGAAAGAGAGAAAGAAGGGAGGAGGGAAAGAGAAAGAAGGGAGGAGGGAAAGAGAGAAAGAAGGGAGGAGGGAAAGAGAGAAAGAAGGGAGGAGGGAAAGAGAGAAAGAAGGGAGGAGGGAAAGAGAGAAAGAAGGGAGGAGGGAAAGAGAGAAAGAAGGGAGGAGGGAAAGAGAGAAAGAAGGGAGGAGGGAAAGAGAGAAAGAAGGGAGGAGGGATCACAGTCCTGATAGCAGAGGTCAGTCCTTGCCTGGTTAGCAGAGCTCCAGGTGCAAAACGTCTCCTGTCTGTCCAGCTCCCAGCTGCTGCTCCAGGAGAGGAGGGGACCGGACACTGCTTTACCTTGGGCTGGTCCCTTCACCACAGTTCCTTCTCAGGTCTCCTTTGTCTGCTTTAGAAAGCTTCCCACCTGCCGTCCCCCCTGCAAAAGAAGAAGAGAAAAGACCCTGAGCTTTCTTTTTCCCGTGGTTGTTGTAGTTCAGGATTATTATTCCTGTTATTTGTCCATATGCATGTGTTATCCCCCCCCCCCCCCCCCTCCCAGCTTGTTTCAGGTCTGTTTCTTACAGGGAGAGAGAGCAGAAGAGAAGAGGAGAGAGAAAAGCCTTGGGTTTTTTGGAGCATGAATAAACCTTGCATTTCCATGAGTTATTCATGAATAATTCATGGAAAATGCATGATTAATTCAGGTTCATGAATTATTCAGGGATAATTCTCGAACATTCCTGGTTAATTCATGCTCACACAGCCAGTGAGTCAGGCTCCAGGGCTGGGTGAGTTCTTTTCTCCCTGAGACAGGAGGAGAGAGGCTTAGGGGTGGCTGCATTGTGTGTTCCTGTCTTAGGAGAGAACATATTGTGGGCCCTTTTTTGGAACAAGGGCATGAAGAAGAGAATGGAAATGCCTCCAGCCTCCTGGCCATGGAGGAGTAAGACAGCTCCAAAAGAAAGAGAGGGAAAGGAAAGAGAGCAAGAGGTCGGACTTGCCCTCAGAGGGAAGCCAGCAGCAAGTTCTACTCCCTTTTAAAGCATCTTTCAAAGCAGCTGTTCATTTCTCTCTCCCCCACCTGCAGATCCCTCCCTGGTTAAGGCACACAGAGAGAAGGACAGAGTGGTAGGGTTGGAAGGGACCTCTGGAGATCATCCAGTCCCACCCCCTGCCAAGGCAGGGTCACCTAGAGATGGCCACACAGGAACACAGCCAGGCGGGGTTTGAATGTCTCCAGAGATGGAGACTCCACCACTTCTCTGGGCAGCCAGCTCCAGGGCTCCAGCAGCCTTAAAGAAGTTCCTCCTCATGTTCAGATGAAGCTTTAGATGTTCAAGTTTTTGCCCCTTGCCCCTTGTCCTGTCCCTGGGCACCACTGAACACAGCCTGGTCCCATCCTCCTGCCACCCATCCTTGAAGTATTGATCAGCATTGATGGGATTCCCCTCAGGCTGCTCTTTCCAGACTACGAAGCTCCAATCCTCTCAGCCTTTCCCCCTCACACAGAGCTTCCAGCCCCCTCAGCATCTCTGCAGCCCTTTGCTGTACCCTCTCCAGCAGTTGTCACATCTCAGCTGCTTCCTTTTTCACCTGCCATGTGATGAAGAGGACCATAACCCCCAGCCTCTGCTTGAGGACTCCAAGGGGCTTCCCACACCATGTGCCCATCTGTCCCTGCACGTGGGTGTGCAGCTCCCTGGCTGTGTCCCAGCCTGTGCAGCACTGCTGGTGGCAATCAGCTCAGCAGGTCCCTGCCTCACTTCCCTTGCTGTTCACATCCCCAGTGCAGACATCAGGCTGGACCATGCACAGCTCTGCTTCCCCGCGGGTTTCTCCCACAGATCTCACTGTTGGGGCTTCCTGAGGCATGGCTTTTGGTCAGGCTCACCACCAGCTGCCAAAAGCAGCTCTGGAGGCTGTTGGAAGAAAGAAAAACTTCAGGTGTTCAGTGAGCTGTTGGAAAAGGACTTTGGATGAGCTTCACAGGGTAGGAAAATGTCTGCACTCCTGCTTTGCAATACTTACAGTTGAGAGAGGACATCTGTCAGCCTAGGGAGAAGCAGGAGCTAGGTGGAGATCTGGCTGAGCTAAGGGCTCAGAGCAGAAATGAGCAGAGAAGCAGCAGCAGCTTCTGTATTTGCTGGAGTGGTGTCCCTGAAGAATGAGACCTGCACTGGAGGAAGAAGTGGAAAGGCAGTGACCAGGGGGAGAATAATAGAGACACAAGAGGGAGGATCTTGGGTTTATGCAGGACTTGGTTCAAGTAAAATCCTCTTGCCAAGGAGGCTTGGAGCAAGCAGTGTTAGCTCCCCTTTGAAGAACCAACAACAGGCAAAGCATTACCAGATGAATAGTCCGGGGGTGGGAGGGCAAACCACAGGAGAGGAAGGATGGCAGGGACCACAAGAGGAAGACAAATTGTGGTCTCATCAAACAACAGGGAAGTCAAGTGGCTGTGTGTGAACACAGAGTGCTTGTGTTGAATTATGCCAGGAAAGCACAGAGCTGAAGTGAATGCCAAGTGTTTGGCTTCATGGCAATTAGCAAGCCCTGATTAGAGCTCCCTCCCTGGGTGTGAATTCAGAATCCCTGCTGGATGTCCCACTGTGGGCTGTAGGGAGAACTGCTGCTGCTGCTTTCAGGAACCTCTGCCTCTGCTGACTCTTTGAAAAGCAAACCCTGGCCCCAGGGCCAGAACCTGGCACCTTCTTTACCAGGAGGCTGCTGGAACACTGGAACAGGTTGCCCAGGGAGGTGGCTGGGGACCCATCCCTGGAGTTATTCCAGGTGAGGCTGGACAGGGCTCTGGGCAACCTGATCTGGTTGAGGATGTCCCTGCTGAGTGCAGAGGGTTGGACTGGGTGGGCTTTGGAGGTCCCTTCCAGCCCAAACCATTCTGTGACTCTATGACTCAAGCTGCCCCTGCCCAGGGCCCTTTCATCTTCCATCAAGAGATTTCAGCATTCCAAGTGGGAGCTTGGCCCCCCTGATGAAAGCATCAGATCAAAGCACAGGATGGTGACTCCAGCCTTGAAATGAAGCTTCACTGCCCCAGCAGCTCTGCCACCTGTGCTTAGCGCAGAGCCCACACCGAGGCCCCCAGCCCCACTCACCTCCAAGCTGCCCCTGCTGAGGCTTAGATTTAGCTGCACCTAAGGACCAACAAGGGCTTCTCTTGTCCAGAGATGCTCCACAGGAACCATTCAGTGGTTTGGGTTGGAACCTTTCAAGCTCATCCAGTCCAACCCCTGCAGCCAGCAGGGACATCCCCAACCAGAGCAGGTTGCTCAGAGCCCCAGACAACCTGAGCTGCAGTGCTGCCAGGCATGGGGCAGCTCCCAGCTCTCTGGGCAGCCTGGGTCAGGCTCTCACCACCCTCAGTGTCAAACATTTCTCCCTTCTCTCGACTCATTTAGTTTAAAACCATCACCTCTTGTCCTGCCACTCCACTCCCTAATCAGGAGTCCCTCCCACTGCAGGGCCACACAGCCAAGCTCCAAGAAGGATGAAGAGATTCAGGTATTCAGCAATGCTCCTGGTCACCAGCCCCATGTGGGAGGGCAGGTTGGGCTGAGGGAGCCATTAGGATGGATCTGGGTCATGGTTCTGTGGCCATCCATGACAGACACTGCAGCACAAGTCACTGTGTGTACCTGAGAGCGACCACCTGGTGGCATTCTGTGTCTCTAATGAGGAGTGTGCAAGTCCCACCTCTGCCTCAGCACACGGAGCAGCAAAACCTCAGGCGGGCTGGAGGCTGCAGCTCACTGCAATTGAATTACGGGCTCGTTTCTTTCCTAAAAGGACGGAAACAAACTAAAACGGGGAGGCAGCAGCAGCCCTAGGTCAGCAGCCAGCCAGCCTGGTGGGCAGAAGTCCTGCTTAGCAGAGGATGGGAAATGCTTCCCTGGCCTGGAGCCTTTCCATCTCATCCCTTAGGTGACAGAGACTGTGAAATGCGACAAGATCAGAGATGAGTTGCCTGAGGCAGAGCTTCACAGGGGCTGCAGAGCCTGGCTGTGCTCCGTGAAGGAGCAGCTGGGGGAACTGTTCAGCCTGGAGAAAAGGAGGCTGAAGGAAGAGCTCACTGCTCTCTACAGCTCTCAGAGGAGAAGGCTCAAACTGCCCCAAGCAAGGTTTCGGTTGGAGAATAGGAACAATGTCTTTGCTGCAGGAGTGGCCAGGGGTGGGCACAGGCTGCCCAGGGAGGTGGGGGAGTCCCCATCCCTGGAAGGGTTCAAGAAATGTGTGGCCATGGCACTTTGGGACACAGTCTAATGGTCATGGTGGTGTTAGGCCAAAGGTTGGACACAATCTTAGAGGTCTTTTCCAACCCAAACAATTCTATGGGCCCAGCAGGGCTTCACTTTTACCAAAGTACAACTTATTTTCCTCATTCTTTCCACTGTATTGCCCCAAGTTCACCCAGGTGGCCTCCAAAAACGAAGGTGGGTTTTCTTTTTTCCACTGGAGCAGTTTCCCCTTTGTAAGCTCCTTCCAAACCTCTTTCTTTCCATCTCTTCAGCTTCCCCCAGCCTCACCTGGCTCTTCTCCTGAGTCCTCTGCACCTGACCTTTGTGCTCCACAGTGCCTCCCTCCTTGTCTGCTTGGCTGGCTGCTGCCTGGGGTTTCTTTTGTAAGCCTGGCAGGGAGACCTCAAAGCACAGTGAGAAAAACAAATAAATCACGAAACAAATAGCAGGGACTTGAACTGAGAGAGAATGGAGCCAGAAAACATGATGATGGCTTTTCAATTCTCTCCCCAAACCCTCTCCTGATGTTTTCAACTACTTCTTTGTAGTGTCTTTTTAGTGTTTACAGGCTCAAAGGGCAGGATTTAACCAGCCTAGGGAGGATCAGTATCATGAAACTGAAAGGAAGAAATTATGTCCTGCTCTAAGTCCAGCTGCAGGCACCTGGGCACCCCAAACATGCTCCACTTCAAGTCCCCCTGCAGCTCCCAAGAGGACACCAGGGCTGGCCACGGTCTTTACTTCATCTGCCAAGCCCCAAATGGAGAAAAAGCCTCCAAGGTTCAGGTAGTAACAAACCCCACCTAAAGCTCTAGAGACTCCCCTCCTGTACAGTGTGACTGAAAAGGACAAACACCCCCAGACATGCAGGGTTTAGGGTCAGGTTTCCAGAGTGCAACAGTGAAGGAGGAGAGAGGGAGGAGAGAGGGAGCAGAGAGGGAGCAGCATCTCAGAGCATCAGCTGCAAAGGGAGAAAACAGCAGCGAGAAGGAGCTGATGTGGAAAATCCATCTCCTCACACCACCGCTGGGCACCACGCTGCCCCTCCAGCCCTGCCTGGAAAGGTGCTGCAGAGACCTGAGGCCGGGTTTGAGAGCCCCGGATCCAGGCGCTCAGCCTTGGCGGAGCCAGCGCTGCGCTGCCGGCTGCTGTCTGCACAGCCTCTGAGTCATCCCCCGGTTACCTTGGCGAAGGGAGCTGTGGGTGCCCTGAGAGGAGCTCCAGCACCAGGAGAACATGCTGTCTCGTGTTCCTCCACCAGCACAACGCTGATCACAGAGGCTCAACCTGCTGCTAATTAATTAAATGCAATCAGGAGCACGGCAGCGGTTCCAGAAAGGACTCCCTGGGTGGCACAGGCTGTGTGAGCACTTGTGGGCACAGGGAGGGTGCTGCTGCCAGTCCCCTCCACGCCATCCCTGCCACATGGAGCTCTTGCCCTCAGCATTGCTCACTTGGGGCTTTTCCCCCTAATTTCATCCTGTTTCTGGCAGAAAGCACAAGGAGAAGGTCCTTGCTCCAGGAGGGGAAAGGATCTGAGCTGGTCTTGGGTGGGAAGCTGTGCCAAGTGGGACCAAGGTGCCACAAGAGATGTCCTGTCCCTCGCCACAATGTCCCTGGGTGGTGCGCTCTGGCTCAGGGCTTCTGCAGCAGCACCTATTCTTCTGCCAAAACTCACAAAATCCTCCACTTTCACTTTGCATAACGACAGCCACTAATTATTTCCTCCCAGAGCCTCTGGTGCTGCCGAATAATTCAAAGTCAGAGTCACAGAATCATTTAGTTTGGAAAAGACCTTCAAGATCATCAATCCAACCATTAACCCTACTCTACCAAGTCCAGCACTAACGCATACCCCAGGCACCACCTCTGCAGGGTCTTTAATCTCATCCAGGGATGGTGACTCCCCCACCTCCCCGGGCAGCCACCTCCCTCCCACCTGCACCAGCTCTGAGTGAAATGGGACCATGGTGCAAGCCACACTGATGCCACCAGGCAGGCACCAAGCCTGTGGCAGGATGATCTCATCAAGGGCTGAAAAGGGCATGGGAAACACCATCCTCAGAGCAGCACGGTGTGAAATTAGGCAAACTCTCCTTGACCAGATGCCATTCCAGGCCCTACTTCGTGGAGCTGGCCCCAGCAAAAAGCTCTTGTGTGAAGAGATGTCACAGTGCACAGCTCTGCTCGGCAGCAGCAGCGACTCCCACCCCAGCCCTGCCCCCTCAGTGACCTCATTTGGGTACTTGACTGCTGAAGAGGTGCAAGTGTGCTCCCACTGATGTGCTGAAGAGACAAATCCACTCCTCTCAGGAGGCAACCCCGTCACCACCCTCACCCTCTCTAGCCTTCTGCACTCTGTACTATGAAAAAGGTTTTCCCTTAATTCCTCTTCCAGGCAAGCTGGAATTGATCTTTTACGTGCAGCAGTTCAAGTGGACGTGTTGACTACACAAATCCACTGCTCCTCACATCAAAAGCTGAGCCAATAGTGCCTGCTGATCCAGGAGCCGAGCTCCTCTCAGGGGTGAGTGGATTAGCACAAAGGGAAGCCTGGTAGGAGGGGTGAGGGGGCAGGACTGAAGCAGCTGGGTCTCCTCCAAGGTGTGCAGCAGCTGAGAAATTAAGATATCTGCTGTACAGGGCAAGGCAAAACACGACCCAGTCCTCATCTTCCCATCAGATGGAGCTCAAGGCCCTCATCTCCAGCTGTGGAGATGTGGTGCTCAGGCTGGTTCTCACTCACCTGGGAAATGACACAGCAGGTCTGACCTCAGCCTGGAATCCTCCACATGGACTTCATGGCCCTGTGCAAGATGTAGCTCATGTCTACAGCATCATCCAGTGGCCAGGGGAAGGCTTCAGCTTCTTCTTCTGTCCCACTCTCCAGCTAAAAGCACTCTGCTCCACGGGCCAGAGCAGTGGAGAGGGAAGGTCTTGTGCTCCCCAACAAGCCAGCAGCCAACCCATCCCTTGGCTCTGCTGCTCCAGGCAGCACAGAGCAGGCAGCAAACGAGGCACAGTTTGCATTGTCCATGGCTCTGGAGGAGGGCTGTGGATCACCACCAAGCTGCAAAGGTTTTCTTCTCTTAGGTGCCTCACAAGGTCTCATCCAGAGCTTGGGTTTGGGCCACCCCAAGACTAGGTTCTGGGAGCGTCCTTCAGTGCACAGCTCACCACGTGCACAGCTCACCAGGGTCTCAACAACCCCGAGTGAGGGCTTGTGGCCTCCCTCCAACATCCATCATCTTAAAAAAAGTCTGCTAAGGTCACAAGGGAAAGTCTGCAGCTGTCTTCACTCAGCACTCTGCCTGTGAAATGCTGAGTGGAAGACCTCATTGATCACAAAATCAGAATCCCAGCAGGGTGGGGTTGGAAGGGAGCTCTGGAGCTCACCCAGGCCAAGCCCTGCTCCAGCCCAGCACCCACAGCAGCTTGCCCAGGAGCACAATGGCCAGGGGGGTTGGAAGCTCTCCAGAGAAGGAGACTCCACAGCCTCTCTGGGCAGCCTGCTCCAGGGCTCTGCACCTTCAGGGGAAGAAGTTTCTCCTCCTGGGCTGCAGTCAAATGCAGGACATTTGGGAGGGTTTCTGAGCAGCTGCTGTTTGAAGGTTTCTGATGAGGAAGGCACTTTCACACGCTGCCTTTCTCAGGTTTTTCAGCATCCTGTTGTTTTGAAGCTTCCACTTTCAGCTCCTGCCAGCTTCTACCTGCCCAAAGCAAGTGCTTCTGCTGGCAGCTGCCACCTCCATGCCCCATTTGCTGAGCACCAAGCCACAGCAGGGCTCAGCTGCTCACTGGAGGAGAGCTCCCTCCTTGGTTTTCGGAATCAGGCAAGGTCTTGCTCGCTCTGCTGGGGAGGGAGGAGGTTTGCTTCCCAAACCTGCTCCATCACTGATGTATTTTTGACTCTAAACAACTCTGCTTATTGTCTGCTCTCAGCTAAGGAGCAAGGGCTCCTGTGAGTGACATCATGATGCAGGAAATGCAGATAGGCTCCTTCTCGAACCCCATTTCTGAAGGGATTGTGCTCTGCTTTTCAGATAAGATTAAGAGCTCAATTACAGTACAGACAGGGCTTTTATTCCAAATTCTTTCATTGAATCACACACACAACATAATAAGGGCAAATTATAAAGCTCTTCAGAAGCACATCTGTGCCAAACCATGAGGCAGGGAGGCCCATGGGGAGCATCAGCTGCTTGTGCTGTCCTGTCAGAGGATTCTTCAGGTTGGAAAACACCTTTAAGCTCATCAAGTCCAACCTTCTACCCAACACCTCCATGGCCACTAAATCATAGAAAAGGATGGAAATCAGGTGACTCCACCACCTCCCTGGGCAGCCTGTGCCAGTCCCTGACCACTCTTGCAGCAAAGAAATTGTTCCTAATCACCAACCTAACCCTGCCCTGGCTCAATTCAGGCCATTTCCTCTGACACTAGGGAGAAGAGGCCAACCCACACCTCACTCCAACCTCCTTTCAGGTAGCTGTAGAGAGCAATGAGGTCTGCCCTCAACCTTCTATGCTCCAGAGATGGATCAAGCCACGAGAGAGAGCTCAAAAATGAAGAGTGCACACAATGAAACATTTGTGTGTGTGCAGAGGAAGAGAAAACAGGGCTGAGCACATCCAAATGCTGCTCTTTAGCCTGACCTGATGTCTGGCGCAGGGTGCAGTGAGTCAGACACCTCCGCTCCAAATGTGGGTGGCAGAGCTGCAAAGTCCACTAATAAGCAATAGAAATCATTAAAAGCTTACAGGAGTGAGCACAGCCATTAGGACGTGGAGAAGAAAGAAGCTAAAAGGGCTCAACATCATCTAACAACCTGTGTAATGAGGGTAAAATAGCTGCTGCTATTCACTAGGTATCAAAAGAGTGACAGCTGCTTAAGGAAATGAAAAGACCCCAAGATTGTCAGGGGGAAAACTGCTCTGAAGGCAACAAAGAATTAGAATCAAAACAGCTTTGATCTGAAGATTTATCAATATAGAGATAAAGGCTGAGATCTTCACTGAGCTGGGGCAGATGGAAGCCTCCACCTCCCAGGCTGTTGCAATCCACAGCTAAGAGGACAATGAAGTCTCCAGAGCCATCCCTGAGCTCTCTGCACAGCTTTGCTCAGGCTCCTTGCAGAGCAAGCTGAGATGAGCACAGGCAGAGCAGAGCACTCTGCAAACCCAGCTTGCTGCATGGCTGTCTCCCCAGCTCCCAGCACTGCCCTGCTCAGAGCAGGGGCTCTCGTCGTTTGGTACACCCGGGCCCAGGCTCTGCCGCGCTGCTTGCTAGCTTCAGACCCTCCTCATCGAGTCACAGGAGGGGTTGGAAGGGAACCTCTAAAGGCTGGTCCAGCCCAACCCCCTGCACTCAGCAGGGAAATCTGCAACCGAAGTAGGTTGCTCAGAGCCACAACAACCTGACCTGGAATGGTTCTGCTTCTCTGGGCAACCTGGGCCATGGTCTCACCACCCTCGTGGTATAAAACTCTTCCTTCTCTCCAGTCTGAATCCCTTTTAGATTAAATCCACCACCCCTTGCCCTGTCTTATCTCTGCACATCACCCTCATTAGCTCAGCTGGGAGCTGTGATAGCCAGAGTGGCTTGGGGGGATGGGACAATACCTGTCCTCAAGGGGACAACTGCCCCTTCCAGCTTCCCCCAAGTGCTTTGGCCAGAGTTGTGTCGTGCCCAGGACAAGAAAATCAGCATCAGCCCCCCTGCCTGGAGCACCCTGCAGCCTGCTTGCTGGCTGCCTGCCAGCCTTTGCTGCTTAATTCCCCAAGCACAGATGGTTAATGACTTTTGTCCTCTCCTTGCTGAGGAGCTGGAGGAGGATTGTAGAAATTTGCTTTTTCGTGTGACCCTCCAGGCTGCCTCACGTAGGAGAAGAGGGGTTCTGAGCGCTCCAGCACAGCAGAAAGCATGAGGGGGTGCACTCAAAGGCATCACTTTGGGGAGCAGTGGAGACACAGTGAGCCTCTGTGGGTCGTTGCCTGGGGTTTGCATCCATCTCCTGCTCATCAGCACATCCCTTAACCCTCCCTGCTCCGGCGCTGACAGCTCCCAGCTCAGCACCTCCTGCAGAGCCATCGGGCTGTGCCCCCGAGGCAACATCACCTGGGCTCATATTTGTGAAAGACTACCAAAAACGAGAAGTGCATCATCACTTCTGCACCATCAGGCAGCTCTTACCTGAGCACCAGGCAGCAGAAAACTTCTCTGGTGAGCCCTCAGTGCAGGATGAGCAAGGGACAAAGAGATTTCTCCATGGAGCAATGGCCTGGTTTAAATCCTCATCAGGTCGTTAACTGCAGGTTTCATTAGGCTGCCTGCAGATAAAACATAATTGCTTAGAGCCTACTGCACAGAGGATACCTATTGCACTTTATTAATGCTCTCTCAGCTCAAAAGCTGTCAGTGAAATTGTTTTGGATATGCCCTGTAAAGTTTGCTCCTGGCTGAGGGAGTTGCTGGGCTGATGGACTGGTGTTTGAAATCGACTGCCTATACAGAAGAAAAAGGAGGTTTAGTGCAGTTTAACAGCACTGGAGAGGGTTCTCTTCCCAGGTCCTGTCCCCCAAAGCCCAGGTGAAACTTTCCCTGATGGAGATCTTTAGAATCTCTGGAAGTTAGGACTTTGGTCTTCCTTTCATGGGAGGGTTTACAGCCCAAGAGTCAAGAGCACGGTCATAAAGGTCTACTCAAGCTCTGAGTTTTCTTGAGCCACAGGAAAACCTGGGTCTGAAGGTCTGCTTGGAGCCTAAGTCCTCTTCAGTAGATCTTTGTTTTAAAGCCTAGCTCCCAGCAAAGACAGAGCCTTAGCTGAATTCAGCTAAATGCTCCCCCTGAGCTGGTGTAGATGATAATTGCTCTACTAAAGCTCATGGCCTGTCCCCTCCTAATCTACTCTTCCTACAAGAGCATCATCGTCACACATACACCAGCCTGAAGGCTCATACTTAACTTCTCACTCTGCAGACATGCTGGATTCACTTTGGCTCCATCCAGTGCCTCCTGAAGCTAATGGAGAAGATATTTCAGTACTCTCAATGTGGAAAACAGAGATCTTGACAGAATCCCAGCAGGGTGTGAGTTGGAAGGGACCTCTGGAGCTCATCCAGTCCAAGCCCCTGCTCCAGCAGGGCACCCACAGCAGCTTGGCCAGGGGGATGGTGGAAGCTCTGCAGAGGAGACTCCACAACCTCTCTGGGCACCATGAAGAGCAGAAATCCACAGAAACGCAAAAGCAGCTGGGGAAAAACACAGACCCGAAGTCACTAAAGAGTGAGAGTGAGATCCAGAGCCAAAGCAAGCCTGGGGAGCTGAGGAGAGAGTTAGAAGTGCTCCAGAGACCAGGAGAAATGAGGTAAGCTCCTCTGCAAAGGGAATAATGTGAAGAAAGGCAAAGAAGTGGAAAATGTCTCTGCACTGCCCTGGGCATCTAACCCATTCCCTGCTGCTGCAGTTTCTTTAACCCATGGAGCCTGCAATCTGGAGTGGAGGTCAGGAGAACTGTCGCTGGCTGAGGGTAGTCCATAGCAGACAAGATCCAACCCTCTGCAGAGCAGGACCAGGTCTGGGTACTGCAACATCTCAGAGGCACCAAAGAGAAAGGAAGGAGGTCTCAGGAAACATAGCAGTCTTCTCCTTCCCCCAGCAGTGAGCTGGGCTGGTGGCTCAGGGGTGTGCTGTGTGCTGGGGAGCTCAAGAGTTGGACAGCAGGGAAAAAGTATTTCCTGATGGGTCAGGCACTGGAACAGGCTGCCCGGGGAGGTGGTGGAGTCACCACCTCTGGACAAGGCACTGTGGGAGAGGGCTTAGTGGCCGTGGTGGGGTAGAGCTGATGGCTGGACTCAGCTCTAGAGGTCTTTCCCAACCAAAACAATCCTCCGGGTCTCAGATTGCTGCCTCCTTTGCACACAGTGAGGCTAATGATGCAAACGATGCCATGCAGCGCTCACAGCTTTAATTGCTTCTTCCCCTCCCCCGGGAAGCCAACTTACCCCTAGGAACTACAAGCAAGATTTTCTTCTTTCTCCTCCCTGCCGCATAACAACCTTCCCCCCACCCCCAGCAAGTGCTCCCAGGGTTACCCAATGCTCGTCACCCCGGCGCTAAGGGGAAAGGAACAGGTTCATTTAGCACTAATTACACTGATTAACTTCCCCAGCCGCTGAGTTCAAGAGCTTCGGAGTGCCTCGGGTTACAAATGATGGCAGAAGGAAACAGATCCATGGGATTAAGCTACAGACCCACCAGCTCCCCTCTCCCGGGCCATCCATGGAGCTGCTCTTCCACTGCCTTGTGAAAATCACCCCTGAAGTGCAAGTGATTAGCTCCGGGAGCACTCCAGGGAGAGCACAGCAGGCTGCTGCTCAGCACCACCTTACCAACCTCCGTGGGGTATTTGTGGCCTCACCTTGCCAAGGCTACATCCCAGGAAAGCAAAATGTTTGTCATGTTCCTCAAATCACAGAACTGCCTGGTCAGAAATGGCCTTCAGATCCAACCAGAGCCTAACAACTGCCCGTAAAACCCTTCCAAACTTCTCCACAGCCTCAGGGATCTATTCCAGTTAAACACTGGGGGTGCTGGTGGGGGAGAAGCTGGGCAGGAGCCAGCCACGGGCACTGGCAGCTCAGAATACCAAGGGCAGCCTGGGCTGCATCCAAAGCAGTGGAGAGAGGGGATCCTGCCCCTCTGCTCTGCTCTGGGGAGACCTCACCCTTGTCTCATTCTCCTCCCCCGTCTGGTGGAACATTTTGTTTCTGTTGTTGTTTGCAGCACTCTTATTTGTTTAGCTGGCTGAGGGTGCTTAAAATAGTGTGACAAGGTTCCAGGGCATTGGGGATGGAAAGCTCTGCTCTTGCACTGCCAGTGCTTCTGTTGTTGGATGCCTTCAATCCCACCTCCCTGGTGAGATGAAATAGATGCTACTAATCCAATCCCTAAAATATCAGGCATCAAACTCACACTATTGTAAGGCTGAGAAAAGCCAAAATAACCAAACCTCTGTTTTCTCTGTTCACCCCTTCATGAGAAGGGAGCAGGGAGCAGGGGATAGTTTGGGCAACAGTGTTTGCAAAACTCTAAAAATAATATTAATCCTGCTCTGGTACAGCCCCAAAGTGCAGCAGCAGGGGGCTGGGCTGCCGGGGCCAAGAGACCAGGAACTGCTGCAGAGGGTCCAGCAGAGGCTAGGAAGATGCTGAGGGGCCTGGAGCAGCTCTGTGAGGAGCAAAGGCTGAGAGCCCTGAGGCTGAGAGCCTGCAGAAGAGCAGCCCCAGAAGGGCAGGAAAGCAGGGGGGAAAGGAGGCAGGAAAGCAGGGGGAAAGGAGGCAGGAAAGCAGGGGGAAAGGAGGCAGGAAAGCAGGGGGGAAAGGAGGCAGGAAAGCAGGGGGGAAAGGAGGCAGGAAAGCAGGGGGAAAGGAGGCAGGAAAGCAGGGGGGGAAAGGAGGAAAAAGAGGCAGGGAAATAATATCTCAGGGTTTAACATTCCTATCTCAGTTTGTGACAGTATTTGCCAGCCTCCAGCTTTGATCACTGCTGTCCATAGGGAGCAGAGAGGAAAACCACCCCCAGGTCCTACATGGGTCAAGCTTCCCTTTAGATACCACCCTGGCCACCAGGTTCTGGTACAAGATGAGTTGATGCTCCTCGTTAAAGGTGTGCTGTTAATGACCATGAATTTGATGCTTGGACTTTGCACCACAGCAAATGTCAGTGTGTGCAATCCCTGCTCTGCAGCCCCTGCTCCAGCACTAAGCCTAAGTACCCTTAGCACAGCTTTAATTAGCACCTACCTGCAGGCAGCTACATGGGGACAGCCTGTCACCAGCAATGGCAGAGACATAAAACACTTGGCAGTGGTAGCCTGAGTCAGAGCTGACACTGAGGAGAGAGCATTTGAGCAGAGAGGGAATTTTTAGTGTTGAACTCATTTTCCAAGAGGAATAAACCTATGGAAAAGTTTTAGGTCTGCTCACCTGAAACAGATTTGGTCAGGCACTGGCACAGGCTGCCCAGGGAGGAGGTGGAGTCCCCATCCCTGGAGGAGTTCAAGAAACCTGTGGCCATGGTGGGGTTGGGGTGAAGGTTGGACTCGATCTCAGAGGTCTCTTCCAGCCCAAACAGTTCTCTGGTTCTATGAATGCCTGTTGCAAAGGTTTGCTCCTGGATCACAACCACTTCTGCAGGCTGTTGCTGGTTAAGCTGCAGAGAGAGTATTTCAGAGCAGGATGAGCCCAGCATGGCTCCTGCAGCACACAGCATGAGTGCTCAGACGCAGACAGCCAGGCTGTGCAAACTGACATTTGCACCCCCGGGGGCAGATGATTGCTAGGACATCACTGATGTGCCCCTCAGAGCCCCTCTGAACCTCTCAGAGCTGTCCCTTCTGCCCAGCCCTCCCAAGCCCCTTGGCAGCTGCCACTCCCCAGGCCACTATTGCCAGCAGTAAGCCTCACATGGCATTGCATCCTGCCTCCCCTTCTCCTGAGCCACCTTCAGACACGCTGTGGGGGCACTGTCTGACAAGCCAACAGCAGCAGCATTAAAGTGTCACCTTGATGACACCTGGCTGCATGTCACAACTTCCTGCCAAGAGCAGCCAACAAACAGTTCACACCAGGTCCCACACAGCCCCAGGGGGACCCACAGCTCCAGCATGAGCTCTGGTTTATGGGTGAAACCCAGCCAGGAGCACCCAAGGGATGAGGTGGGATGGTCCCACCCAAGTGTGATGTTGCTGGGATGAGGCTTCTGCAGGGAATCTTGCAGCATGCAGCTGGAGAAGCTGAGGGTCTGCTGGGAGAGACAATAGCAATGAGAAGCTCTGCTGGAGTTGAGCAGGGCCTGGAACTTGCCTGTTTTTTATGGGTTTTCCTTCTTCTTCACAAGCACTGAACTAGCACAGAAAAACCTTACAGGAATATAAGTGAATAATAATTAGGTCTGAGACACAGAGATGGATGTTGAAAATGACCAGCTGGCCCCTCTGCCCTTCACTGCTTTATGAACCAGGGGGTCTGCCAAGCCCACACTGCAGATGTGGTGATGAAGGCCATGGGTTAGTGGTGGCCATGGGTTAGTCAATGGTTGGACTTGATGAACTTAAAGGTCTCTTCCAACCAAAACCATTCTGTGATCTAAGACCCAAGGAAGCAGCTGAGCTTGACAAGAACAATTGCAGCCCTGAATCTCCCAGAGGCAGCTGACAGCTCAGCTGAACTGAACACCAGCACCAGGCTGCAGCTGTAGACTCAATTACATTCTGAGGGCACCTCTGCCAAGTACCTCCACTGAGGTCCAGTGATCCTCCTTCAGGAGCAGGGTTCCAATGCCAGTCCCTGCTTGGCAGCAGTGCCTTTCCCTGCTTTACTACATCATTTGCCTGGAACAGTGGCCAAGAAGGTGCTAAGTCCTTAAGCGCACCTGGCCACCCCAACAGCGTTGCAGCCTCAGGCCCTGCTGGGAACATCTGCTGCTGGTCACCTTGGGCCATGGGGCAGGAACAAGCTGTGCTTCTCCTCAGGCCCAGCTCCCCCCTGCAGGAGCACATTCACATCCCACTGCCATTTACGTAGGAATTCAGGAGGAGATGACACTGAAGTCATCAACTCACAGAGGAAAGCTTTAATTCACTGTCTGAAACCCCAGGGTGCTGCAAGCTGCACTAACCCCAGCCCTGCACTCACACGTCTGCCTCTGGGATTGTTTTTCCCCACTCCTGTGCCACCATCAGCTCTCCCACAGTCAGGTTTGTGAGGTAATTAAAAGCAGCCTTAGGGGTGGGGATGGTTGGTGTGTGCAAGCCCGAGGCTCGGCAGAACTCCTCCTTTCCAGCCCAGGAGGGAGGGAAAGCCGGTGTGAAAGGGGTGGAGTCAAAGCAGTCATCAAATGTAGGTACAAGAGAAGCTGGAGAGATTTTCCATGTTCAGACCAAGGTGGCCAGCTCCAGGCACAGGAGGAATGCAGCATTTCCCCTGCTTTAACCAGTCTGGGGTGCAGAAAGCATCTCAAATCCTTCTCCCCAGCTCTGAGACCCATTCTAAACATTTCTCTCCCAGCCTCCCTTTCCATGGTGCAGCTGCAGGGTTATCCCAGCACTCAGCAGCAGGGAGAACTCAAGACTGCATCCCTCAGAGAAATGTGACCCAAAATCCAAGCAAGGATCTGGAGAACAAGCTGCTGAGGAGCAGCTGAGGGAGCTGGGGTGCTTCAGCCTGAGGAAAGGCTGAGGGGAGAGACCTCATTCATTGCTCTCCGCAGTTCCCTGAGGGGAGGCTGGGGTGAGGTGTGGGTTGGCCTCTTCCCTCTGGTATCAGGTGATAGGATGAGAAGAAATTGCCTGAAACTGTGCCAGGGGAGGGCTAGGTTGGAGACTAGGAAAATTTTCTTTCCTTTTAAGAGTGGTCAGGGACTGGCACAGGCTGCCCAGGAAGGTGGTGGAGTCACCATGCATGGAGGTGTTCATGGAACTTGGGGCCATGGATTGATGGCCAGGGTGGTGCTGGGCTGACAGCTGGACTCAGTGAGGTCTTTTCCAGCTGCAACAGTTGTGTACATTTAAGAGCATTTCATTGCCTAGGTGCTGCCATTCCTCCACCTTCTTTTCTGCCCTGATCATTGCATGGATTTGGTGCTCACTTAGCGCTCAGAGCCTCCATGCCACCAAGTCACCTTTCCTCCTGGCCTAAGCTTTGGATCAAGCCCTTAAAGAAGAAAACAGAGCAAAGAGAATTCCAAGCAGAGGCCCTAGGAAGGCTAATGAAAAGCCACAGGCCTGTGCTTGCTGCAGGGAAGGATCAGCTTCCCTGCCTGGTGCTGCTTATTAAGTCATTACAGACAATTAAAGCAGCAGAGAGCAGCACAATTTAGCCACCACTTCCAGCTCCCCAGCATGAAGTTCATAAAACACAAATCCCCCAGCAGAAACCCCTCAGCAGTTGGCTCCCTGCTCATGGAATACAGCAGAGAGCCTGGGCTTCATGGCAAAAAATACACAGAAAATAGGAGGACAGGGAGAATTTGCCTTGATTGCTCTGCCAGCTGTGATGTCAATTGTCTCCCTGGCAGGAGGAAGGTTTCCATGGGGTGACAGCCCTCTGTACATGCACAGAGAGCTTTCATGGGGGTCACTTGGGCAGATCCCCATCCAGGCTCCATCTCTGCTCAGGAGCAGGTCCTAGAACTAAATTTGCAGTGACTCCTTTCCCAGAACAGGGAATTATCAACCCATGGTTAGCTGTTCTGCCTTCCACAAAAGCAAGCTGCCTGGGGCTGCTTTGGAGTGGAGAAAATCCAGGCACATGAAGAGTGTGCCCAGGAGGTCAAGGGAGGACCACAGCAGGTGTACTGGGTCCAGTTCTGGGCTGCCCAGGTCAAGAGAGACGGAACTGCTGGAGAGAGTCCAGCAGAGGCTACAGAGATCCTGAGGGGCCTGGAGCATCTCTATGAGGAGCAAAGGCTGAGAGCCCTGGGGCTGAGAGCCTGCAGAAGAGCAGCCCCAGAGGGGAGCTGAGCAATGTTCAGCAAGAGCTGAAGGTGGGGGAAGAGGCTGCGGCCAGACTCTGCTCAGTGGTGCCCAGGGACAGGACAAGAAGCTAATGAAGAATCTGGGGAACAGGGCTGGTGAGAAGCAGCTGAAGGACCTGGGGTTATTCAGTCTGGAGAAGAAGAGGCAGTTCTGGGCTCTTCTCCCAAGGAATAAGAGATAGGGTGAGAAGAACTGACCTTAAGCTGCCCCAGGGAAGGTTTAGGATGGACATGAGGAACAATGTCTTCCACTTGAGGGCTGCCAAGGTCTGTCCCACGCTGCCCAGGACAGTGGTGGAGTCCCCATCCCTGGAAGGGTTTCAAAGCCCTGGAGATGTGGTACTGAGGGCCAGGGGCTGGTGGTGCTCTGGCAGCGTTGGGTTAGGGGTTGGGCTTAACGAGTTTAAAGCTCTTTTCCAAGCACAATGCTTCTGTGACTCTGCTGTTCAAACCCAAGGACCATTGGCAGGTATCTGGGACAAGAACTACAGTGCCCTGATGAAGTAGGTCAGTGAGCTCCAACGAGTGATTCAGCCCAGAGCCTGAGTCAGGTTTCACTAAGCTCCACTCAGGCCTCCTGCTTCCCCCTTTTCCCTCGGGACAACCAGCACAGCTGTAAGCTTTGTACCCCATTATGTCTGACCTGGAAAAGTGTGTGGAGGAAAGTCTGGGCTCTGTGTAACTGGAGGGGAAAACGCCTTGGTGGAAGATGGATTTCATGTGTTGGTTGTTGTTGGGTTTCTGAAGCAACAAACATCACACACAACGCGAGGAGGTTTTTCTACAAGGTGAGGATGACTCATCCCAGTGTCATAACACAAGCAGGGAGGGGAAACTGGAGTGAGCAAAGCAGCAAATTCATTCAGCAGTAATTTGCACTCCATAACCCTCTGATGAGGAGGCTTTTAGGCCAGAGGAGCTCTGCTGCTCAGACAACTTAGAGCTGTTGCTTAGAGATATTTGGATATATTGCACAGAGTCTGCTCCCTGCAAGCTCCCCCAAAGGGCTCCAGGCTGGATGGCCAAGGCTGCACCTTAGCTGCACGGCAATGCCACAGTAGGCAAAGCAGCAGCAGCAAGAGTGACTTAAAAGGAGTGTGGGCAGCAGAGAGAACCAGAGGGGTTCTTCCAGAAACCTCCCTCTCCCCAGGGCTCTGTCCTGGGCAGACTGGACTGGATGACCTTTAAAGGTCCCTTCCTACCCAGACCATTCTGTGATTCTATGACTGGCTCAGGGCATAAAAATAAACCAAAGCACAGACTCGCCTCCAGCCCTGGGGAGAAGCAGGGAAAGATGCTGGGGAATAAAACCACCCTGCAGGGGAACCCTGCTGTAATTTCTCCAGAAGCTGGCAGCCTGAAGGTAGAGTAACAGAGCAGGGAGGAAGTGAAGGTGTTTGACGGAGCTGCATCACGCTCTGCACGCTGGAGTCTCACAGGCACAACTGCAACACACCTGGCACTGCATCCCTGCTCACACAGCCCCAGAGGCACTGCCAGGGCTCTGCTAATTAACACACTGCTACCAGCACAGCAGATGCACTGCCAGCAGCATCAGCTCCTTGCTGGGAACCAGGCAGCCTCTCTCCACAGCTGGATCACACATCTGGGAACATGCTCTGAGGAACGAACTCACTGCTGAGTTTACAAGCAGTTGATTCTAAAATCAAGGCACAGCAGCGCTGGGGGCAGCACAACACCACGAGCTGAACTCTACAGGCTCAGGCAGAGCTTTCATACCTTTCCCCAGCACCTCCCACCCCTCTCCATCAGGGCTGGGACAAAACCTGCACTTGTGACCTGGCCAGGCTTCAGCCATGTCGGCACCTCACCTTTCTCTCCCAATACACAAGAATTGAACCCCACACAGCACTGATCACGACCAACCAATCAGTCCAAAGATCGACCCCCAGGGTCCCCAGCAACTCCCCCATCCAAAGCCAAAGACTGAAAGCAGTTTCTCACAATGCCCAGGCCATGGCTATGCTGGCACCGTGGGGCTGGAGAGGCTCTGTGGAAGAGCCAAGATCTCCAAAAGCTGCTGGGAACCACAGAATACCAGGTTGGAAGGGACCCCAAGGATCCCCTGGTCCAACCATAGTCCAGTTGAATTGGCCACTCTTTGTCCTGCTCCATGGCAACAAGGTCTCCCCGAGCCTCCTCCTCTCAAGGCTGAACAGCCCCATTTCTCTCAGCCTTTCCTTGTAGGGCAGGGCTCCCAGGCCTCTGAGCGTCCTCCTGGACCTGCTCTGGACAATTTCCAGCCTGTCCACTTCGCTATTTTTGTTTGGTTAGTCGTTTTTTTGGTACAGGAATGAGAATGAACCCATTGCAGCCTCCTTGGCTGGCAGGAAGGGAGCAAACGGCTCCAGCCGCAAGCCACCCCCTCCCAGCGCTACAGCTTTTGTTCCCCACCACCTCTGGTCTGAGGAAATAAGTCACACAGCATTTGTCTTGACTGCTCCCCTGCCGAGGTGGAGATGGGGCAGGTATTGATACAGCCCTTGCCTGACAAAACCAGGCCCTTGAGAGGCAAGGCCAATTACTGTGATTTTCTTCAGAGCACCTCCAGTACCACTTTGCCCTCGCAGCAGCTTGCAGCAGGTCGGACTGCCACCAGCTGCTTGATTCACCGCAGTTGTTAACAGCATTCAAAGACGCTTTTGTCACCCACGACTCACCAGTTCATTGCTGGAGACATCTGCTCTATCCCCATCCCCCAGAAAAATCAGCACCTACAGCCCTTGCCTGGTTCCCTGGGGTGCCCACGAGGTGAGCACCATCACCCTAAGGCAGCCTGGGCAGGGTTGGAAGCAGGAGAAGCTGTCCTTGTAGCACAGGGGTGAGGAAAAAGATCACCCCAGCACTCACAAACTGATCCTTTCCCGAGCCAGCATCACACCAAGGAGCAGCAGGTGGTTCCTGGGGATGTGGTGGCCAACCTCTATCCATCCCCCAGGCTGGGACCAGAGCAGCTCAGGGGAGACTGATCCCCAAGGGCAGGTGAGAGCACAGCTAGTGTTATCCTGCAGGAGCTGTCCTGGCCAGGCACTCTGCTTTCTGGCTGGTTTTACTCAGCAGAAGCCATCACTCCCAGACTGACATAATCAGTGCTGGATATCAAGCTGCAGTGCTGTACCTTCCTTGACAAGCTTGGACACCTCACACAAATCATCCTAATGACCAGCAACTGCAAGATAGTCAGCTGAGAACATTTTGTTTTGGTGAGCAAAGAGTATTGATTGTCTATCTGTGTCCTCAAGGCGAACCTGGCAGCAGCCAGAGCCCAGGCAAACAGGATTACTCTCCAGCTCAGCCTTCCAGGGCAGGGTGTGAAGCAAAGCAGTCTTACCAAACTAGACCCAGCCACAGGACTTCTCTGGTGGCTGCAGGAGCTCCAAGGTCATGCCCATGCTGATGAAGGGAAGGGCTGCTGCTGCTCCTTGGCTTTGCTGAGCCTAGCTCTGCACAACCCCTTCCTCCAAAGCTGGGAAGTGAAGCAGAGGGGAGAGAAATCCCTTCAGATGTCCAGGAAAGCTGGAGCCCTAAAGCAGCAGCTCCAGCCCAGATCTCAGCTGCTTAAGTAACTGCACCCTTCTGAGCCCCAGCTCTGGGATCAAACCTCCTCCATCCCTGCAGGGTGCTGTGCATCTTCCCGGGATGACTGTCACCCAGACACGGAGCTGAGGCTCAAAGGCTCCCCTGGGGAAAGGACAAAGACCATCAGCACTACAACCTCAGAGGGTTTGGATGGCAGCACCCTGTGGTGGGGAGAGAGCCACTTCTTCCAGAAAACACTTTGCAGTGCTCTCCAAAAGCAACTCAGGCAAAGAAAGCTTCAGTCCTGCCTGTTGCCAGCTAGCTGCTGCCAGGCACTCCTGATGCCCCCGATGCTGCCAGCAAAGCCTTTCTCCACAGCTCCCAAGTGATGGATGTGCTTTGTCTGGAGCCAGCAGCACAACGACTTTATGAAGGCAATAAAGCTCCACTGAGGTGCCTTGGAAGGGATTTCCCCTCCCTAATTTACTGCCTTTTGTTTGCACAGCTGTGCACCAGGGCTTCCAGAGGCAAAGTCTAGCTCCATGGCATGGATTTACCAGGGATAGAAACTTTGTCCCTCCAGCACCACGCTGGAGGTGGAGCTGCCCACACCAGCATAGATCCAGAGGAAAAAGCCAGCTCACGTCCTTCCCAAAGGCAGCTTGAAGCAGAGCTCAGTGTACAGGGCTCTGTAACATTCATAATGAAGAGGAAGGGACACCCAGGCAGAGAAAACAAGATGAATAAAACATCTTCTCACCCCTCCCTCCAGCATCTCACATCACACTGACACACACCCTGCCTCCTCTGGGCTCAGCCACCGGCCCTGCTAGCATCCAGAGCTGGCACAAGGGAAAGGTTTTCTCTTTGTTGATGGAAGCCCTTCTGCCACAAAGCAATTTCATGCCTGAATTTAGATCTGTTTGCAGTTGGTGTCCCCAGAGCAGGTGAATTCTGCTGCAGGTCTGTGAGGGGAGCTAGGCAAGGAGCACAGCCCACAAAGCAGGCACCACGAATTGATCTGGGGGATAGAACAGAAACAAAACTCCACCAGATGATGAGATTAAACTCTTGGTCTCCAAACTCCTCTCTCTTTGTTTTAATCAAGCACATCCTAACCAAGGCATGCAGGAGATCATGCTAAGTGTAGATGAGAAGTAAGATAGCACAGACAGTGAGGGGGAAAAGTATCACCCTCAGAAGCAGCCCCCCCAGCCCCTGAACTCCCATTCCCTTCAGACTATACCAACACTGAGAGAGAAGAGATTTCATCAATGATGATCAATATCTAAGGGGCATGAGTCAAAAGGGTGGGGTCAGACTCTTCTCACTGATGCCTGGTGGCAAGACAAGGGGCAAGGGGCACAAACTGGAGCCCAGGAGGTTCCATCAGGAGAAACTTCTTTGGTGTGAGGGTGCAGAGCCCTCACTGCCCAGAGAGGCTGTGGAGTCTCCTTCTGTGCAGAGCTTCCAACCCCCCCCCCCCCCCCCCAGGCATTGTGCTCCTGGGCAAGCTGCTGTGGGTGCTGGGCTGCAGCAGGGCCTTGGACTGGGTGAGCTCCAGAGGTCCCTTCCAACATCCACTCTGCTGGGATGTCCCAAAACACACAGCACCTGGCCAAGGCAGAGAGAGCCACTTCCAGCACAGCATCATTTGGGCAGGGACAGGACAGCTTCCCAGGGACCTGAGATGTGCCTCATGCTGAAAAGCAGGAAGCCACCAGCGGAGGATTTCTCAGTGTGGAGCACTTCTACACCCTCCTGCCCTGGAGAACAGTTCTAGATCAGTAAATTGAACATCACCTCCTCCTGGAACTCTCTTCTGCCACATTTCTCTTTGACAAAGACAACAGTTCCTGGAAATCTGCCTCCCCCCTGCAGGCCAATCAAACCTTGCTTTCCCTTACAAGGGCTTCCAAACTGTGCCAGCTTTCCCAGAAGAGGCAAGAGGAGAGCCCAGAGGGGCTCTCAGCTGAAGCAGCAGCCCCCACAGCTTCCCTACGCAGCACCCTGGGCACTCTCACATTTGTTCAATTTTGCTCAGGCTTTGTGGCTGCTCAGATCGTGGCTGAAGCGCAGCAGATGTCTGTGTGCTGTGTACACTGAGCTTGAAACACTTATCAGCTGCTGAAAAGTCAGGCAGACCCCATGGGCTTGAAGAGCTACCTGTGGGCAAGGAAGTGTTTGGTTCCCACCCAGGCAGCAGTGCACAGAAATATTGCCAGGAAAAGGTAAATATCTACAGCAGTGGAGGAAGGCCAGTTTGAACGGGGCAGAGAGGTGGTGCTGAGGGACATGGCTCAGCACCAGACTTGACATAGCTAGAGAATGGTTGGACTTGATCTTGAAGGTCCTTTCCAGCCTGAACTACATGGCTCTGAACTACATGGAACCAGAGAATCATTTTGGCTGGAAAAGCCCTTTAGGATGATGGAGGCAGCTGCCCTGGCTGGTTGCATGGCACGACCAGGCACAGCCCTGGGGGAGCTCTGCCTTTTGCCTGCCCTGGTCCTGCACAAAGGTCAGGCAGCCTGCAGCTGGGGCATGCACCAAAAAGACTGAAGGGGAATCAAGAGAGCCTCTTCGTGCAGGGACACGGATGCGAGGTGACCCCAGCTGCCGCTGCTGTTGCTCTCTGACCTGGGGGCGTTTCTGCCAAGCTTCACAAGACTCCTGCATCTTGTGCTGCACAGCTGAAGGGTTTAGCTGCAGTTCCAAAGCTGGGGAGAAGCCGGCTGAGCTCTCCCCCAGCGCCCAATCCCAGCATGGATCTGCCAAGCTACAGCTGTCTGTTCGTTTTGAGCACTGCAATACTGGTTACCTCCTCCCTCTCCCTTCAGCCCATGTGTGCATCTTCGTTAAAACCACTCGGTGCTCCCTAGGGAAGCAGTTTAACACCCAGCCCACCCCTCCCCTTCCCAACGTTGCACATATCCCTGAGGGTTGCCTGTGCTCCTCAATATCTCCCTTGCTCCTGGAGGGATGCAGCCCTGGAGCATCAGCTGCTCACCAGCATCCTCCTTATTTACTGTTTAAACCACCCTGCAGAGAGCAAAAACTTTTTCCCCACCCTCTCCCCTCCCTGGTGTGAACAAGTGCTAATCACTCAGACGTGCAAGGCACACCCAGAGCCACCATGATGTGACTGCAAAGCTGGGGAACGTCAGCAGCCCAGAGACCCTCCTCCAGCTCGGATTAAAGAGAGGAGGCTGAGCGGAGCTGGAGGAGCAGCAGGTGCTGGAGGTGGCAGCCAGAGCTACTCACCAGGTAAGGAACGGCTCAAGCCTCCATCCCCATCCCTCCCGGTCCTGCTCACTTCGCTGCTGTGTGACAGCAGAAGCCCCACAGAGTGAGGAGCTTCTCCCTGCACAGCCTGGGGACCAGCTGCCGAGTCTCTGCTCCGCACAGCGGGGGTCGGCTCTTTGCTCGCTTCCCAGCGGAGGCATTCTTGGAAGTAAGGGTCAGGAGGCAGGGATGGAGGTGGATGTGGATGGGGTAATTCTTGCTTTGGCTCTGAAGTGGATTTGCTTGCAGGCTCCTTCTGCTCCCTTCTCTTCGAATAATGCTGAAGTTGGGAGATTTATGGTTTTGTGTCCACCTGTGCCAAGTTTTGTGTGCTGCCACAGTTTGCCATGGAGGTGCTCCTGGCAAAGGTCCTGACCTGCCCTTGCTTCAAGGCTTACTTTCATTGTGCATTAAGCTCCTTTAATCCTCAGTTCTGAAAATAATCCTTGAACTCTCTTTCCCCCACCCCTCTTCCTTCTGCCTTTTTGGAGTGGGAAATATCCCTGGTGGCAACTTCTCCCTAATTTGTGAGATCTCAGTCAGTGAAGAGCTTGAACTCAGACAAAGGCACTGATTAACCACTGCGGCGTTCCTGCTCCGGCTTGGAAAACCCAGCTCTGTGCAAGGGAGGCAGCAGCTGCCCCCCAGAGCTTCTCCGGGCTGCGAGCAGCCAGCCAGGCACAGCTGACTCTGCTCTCCCTGATCCTGCCAGCCCCAAAGAGGACTCACTGCAGACAGCTGAACTGGAGCCACTCGACTTGCCCAGCAGAGGAAAGCCAAAGCTCCCTGGGATGCTCTCCGAGGAATTCCCTGGCTGACACAGGGAGTTATAATTCTTTGTTGATGGAGCTTTATGTCTGGGTTGGTTTTTTCTTGCCTCTGATCCCTTGCAAATCAACTTCTCCAGTGGTGGAGGTAAGTCATGTCCATGCTGCCTCGCAACCCATCCCTTGGAACTAACCCATTTCTAAATGAGACACCAGCTGCTTCTCACAGGAGGAAAAAGCTCTCCTCTCCTTCCTGGGCTGGCAGGGCTTCCAGCGACACCTGAGGCGATCTGTGACCAGCAAGCATGGGAAACAGCTCCCTTTGGGATGATCTGAACAGCACCTGCAGCACTGCAGGCAACAGCTGCTACCTGGACAACAGCATGAGGTTCAACTTCAGCTTCCAGGACTCAGCAGCAGAGTTCTATGTGGTCCTGCCCGTGATTTACTCCCTGATCTGTGCCGTGGGGCTCACCGGCAACACTGCCGTCATCTACGTGATCCTCAAGGCCCCCAAGATGAAGACTGTGACCAACATGTTCATCCTGAACCTCGCCATCGCCGACGACTTGTTCACACTGGTGCTGCCCATCAACATCGCCGAGCACCTCCTCCACTACTGGCCCTTTGGAGAGGTCCTCTGCAAGGTCATCTTGTCCATAGACCACTACAACATCTTCTCCAGCATCTACTTCCTGACAGTGATGAGCATAGACAGGTACCTGGTGGTGCTCGCCACCGTCCGCTCCAAGAGGATGCCGCACCGCACCTACCGCGCGGCCAGGATCGTCAGCCTCTGTGTCTGGCTCCTGGTCACCCTCATCGTCCTGCCCTTCGTCCTCTTCGCCAACGTCTACGTGGACGACCTGGAGATCAAGAGTTGTGGTCTCAATTTCCCCAAGCCCGAAAGGTTCTGGTTCAAAGCCAGCAGGATCTACACCCTCATCCTCGGCTTTGCCATTCCAGTGTCCACCATCTGCATCCTTTACACCGTGATGCTCTACAAGCTGAGGCACATGCACTTGAACTCCAACGCCAAGGCCCTGGACAAGGCCAAGAAGAAGGTCACTGTCATGGTCTTCATAGTCCTGGCTGTGTGTCTCTTCTGTTGGACACCCTTCCACCTGGCCACCATTGTGGCTTTGACCACTGACTTGCCCCAGACCTCCATAGTCATTGGCATCTCCTACTTCATCACCAGCCTCAGCTATGCCAACTCCTGCCTGAACCCCTTCCTCTATGCCTTCCTGGACGACAGCTTCCGGAAGAGCTTCCGGAAGATGCTGGAGTGCAGAACTTCCTGAAGGGTGGCTGGGGGGGGGGTCCCTGCTGGGGCAGCTCTGCAGACTGGCTGGGTAGTCAAGGGGTGTGCAAGGGTCTCTCTCTCATTGCAGTGTAACCTTTGTGTGTGTTTATGGCTGTCACTCATCTGTTGTCCTGCTTCCTTGCAGCTCTGGCACTGTCCTCCCTCTCTGCACCTCCCAACTCCTCGAAGTTCAGTCTTCTCGTTTCTAATCTCTCTCTCTCTCCGAGGCACTGATGACAGGAAGCTTCCTCCTTAGAGGTACTTCTGCTACACTGTGGTCCTTTATCGCCATCTGCTGTGCAGCACAGGCAAGCTGGAGAGCAGCTTTCAGACCCGTGCAAGGCTCAGTTCTGGGTAGAGTCAGAGAATTGTTTCAGCTGGAAAAGCCCTCTAGGACCATCAGGTCCAGCTCTTGACCCAACACCACTAAACCATCTCCCAGATTGCCATGGCCACATACATTTCCTGGGGGCTGTCACGGAGCAGAGCTCAAGAGCACCTCCAACTCCTTATCAATAAACCAGAGGATGCAAGATGAATGCTTGGAGGAGAAAAAGAGCCATCTTCCCCTCTACACGTGTCAGGACTTGGGCTTTGCTTTTGAGGGATGTCCATCCGCCACCCCCACTCCAAACCTCTTTCCTAAATGATCAACACAAGCTAAAATAAAACTGAAAGCAAGGTTTGCAGGGGGGAGGGGGTCTCACCAAGAGCATGAAGCATCACACTGTACAAATAGCAGGGCAGCTGGGGGAGTTTGTGTTTGAGATCAGTTTTGAAGCAGTTGTTCCTGTCAAGTGCCAGAGAGAGATTGATTTAAGAGTGATTAATAGAATATGATTAATAGAATAAACCTTGTGTGGATAACCCCCCAGAGCCTGGTCCTTCTTTCACTGCTTGCCCCATGCCCTTCCTGTACAGAGACTGCAGTTTCCCTGCTGTAAAATGATGTGGTGTAGGTTGATAACACAACCAAGGTGGTTTGCAAGCCACAGGCAAGCACTACAGCTCAGGTTCCTGGTAGAAACATAGAACTGTAGAGGCTGGAAGAGGCCTTTGAGATCACCAAGCCCAGCTGCTCACCCAGAGCTCACAAGCCCAGCACTGCTGCTGTCCCACATCCCTCAGCACCTCAGCCACTGGGCTTTCTAATATCTCCAGGGATGGTGACTCCACCACCGCCCTGGGCAGCCTCTGCCAGTGCCTGAGAACCCTTTCTGTGAAGGATATTTTCCTCATTTCCAACCTAAACCTCCCCTGCTACAACCTGAGGCCATTTCCTCTTCTCCTGTCACTTGCGTGTGAGAAGCCACTCAGCCCCACCTGGCTCCAGCCTCCTTTCAGGGACTTCTAGAGAGCAATGAGTTCATTAACAGGTAAAGAGTAAAAGTACCTCATCAGAGCCAGGACTTGAGAGGAGGAGTCTGGAGATCACAAAAGCCATATTTAAACCTTCAGGAACTATCCCAACCATGCTGAAACTCCATCACCCTTCTCCCAGCAAGGGAACCTCTCCCTCTAGGGAGGTGAGCTCACCACATCTCCCAGCTCTCACCCACGGAGAGGTCTCACCCTCCCCCCACAGAGAGGGGCAGCTTGCTGCCACGCTCAGCCTTTAACAGGGAGGCATCACAGCCAGGGCACAGCCATGCTCAGTCCCTCTCAGGGACCCAGCACAGCCAGGAGAGTGCATGTGCCACAGTTCTGCTATTCTGACTCCCCAGGAGCCACCAAGGCACCTTGTTAAACACCATGGGACTTGTTTTGGCCAAAGCAACACCAGAGACTAGCTCCCCTCATGCCCTCTACACAAACTAAACCCCCCAGAGCTTGCCCAGCTGTGGACAGCACTAAGGGCTGCAGCAAAAGGGAGGGCTGTGAAGAGCTCATGCTCACAGCCTGCAGCTCTGTGTGTCTCTGCTTGACTGCTTTAAGGTTTTTCCTCCACCTTTTCCCAGATCCACAAGCACCAAGCTGGGCTCCTACCTGCCCAAACTCCACCAACAAAGTGCAGGAGAGGCAAATAAATGAATTAGGACTAGAAACAAGCCCAGGGACAGCAATATTGCACAAAGCAACTCACCACAGGCATCCAAGGTCTGGCCAGAGAATGGGGCTTGGCATAAGGCTGCATGTAGCAGGAGTCCACAGTCCAGCCAGGAGGCAAGGCTTGGAACAGCCACCCCCAGGAGAGCAGGGGCTGCAAGCTTCAGGGCTCAGCCTGCACAGTCCTCTGGCAGAGCAATGAAGAGCAGCAAGTTTCTCCCAGGTGAAGCCTCTCCAGCAGTGTCTTGATTCACACCAGCTGCAGCAGCAGCTTGCTGTGAGGGTCTTGAGCAGCCAGGCTCATGAGGAACAGACCACAGTGGTGGGGCCTGAACCCCACAGTTTTAAACCCCCAGACTCAGTGCCCAGAGGGTTCCCTGAGCTGGTTATTCTCTACTTCTCATCAGCTGCACCTTGCAACTGTCAGCAAAGACAGGAACTTTTCTGATCCAGTCCTGGCAGTGTGTTGACAGAAGCAGGTCAGGGGAGGTGATGCTTAGCAAGCCCCAGCCACAAAAGAAGGAACTGGGAAGCACCTGGAGAAGAGAGCAGCTCCACCTAGAAGGTGGATACCACTCAAGGGGCATCAAATGGCTCAAAGAGTTTGGAGAAGAGGGGAAGGGCCTGGGAGATGGAGCACCGGGGACCGGTTGGGTGGCTGACTCCGGAAGGAAAGCTGGGTGCTATGGTCCTGAGAGACCTCCATGAGGAAGGAGGCAGGAACCAGCAGCAGATGGGGGAGTGCAGAGGTGTTGCACGACCTCCTGGAGCAGCCTAGGCAAGGCCAGGGAGCAGAGCCAGCCTGACTTGGAGGGCTTCATGGGCACCCACTGCTTTAGCAGGGTTGCCACCTGCTGGCAGTGGACTCCTCAGGTGGAAGAGCCTCTGAGTACAGAAAACAAACTCGAATGATGTTGCCCCACACAGATTTCCTGCCCAGCCCAAACACCACTGCTCCTTGCCACTAGGTCTGTAGGACAGGCAATAAATTGCATTAGGTGGAAAAGCAGAGGGCTGGGAGCACCTCCCCTAAGGGCACAGGCTGGGAGAGCTGGGGCTGTTCAGCCTGGAGAAGAGAAGGCTCCAGGGAGACCTAAGAACAGCCTCCCAATATCTGAAGGGGGCTACAAGGCTGCTGGGAGAGACATTTTACAAGAGCTGGGAGTGACAGGAGGAGGGACAATGGCTGTGAGCTGACAGAGGGAAGATTGAGACCCAGGATTAGGAAGACGTTCTTGACAGTGAGGGTGGAGAGGGTGGCACAGGGAGGTTGTGGATCCCCCTGCCTGGAGGTGTTCAATGCCAGGCTGGATGAGCAGCCTGGGCTCGTTGGAGCTGTCCCTGCCCATGGCAGGGGAGGTGGAAGCAGAGGACCTTTAATGACACCTCCATCCTAAAAGCTTTCTCGGGTTCTCTGTGCTTCAGCCCAGCAGCACTAAGGGGCACTCTCTGCTTTCAGCTCAGCATTGCTGCATCCCCTGCAGCTGCTCAGCCTCACAGCCAGGCTGGGATGGAGCTTCTGCAGGGAAAGCCTGAGAATTCAAGCTGCCCATGCCCAGGCAGAACCTCTGAGGATGGCAGCTGAGGCCAGGCTGCTATGGCTGCTCCTTAGAGATCAGGAGGCACCTTCAAGGAGGCTTTTGCACACCTGTTGCACAAATTTACTCCAGGGGAAAGCTGCTCGTGTGCTCACTGCTTTGCATTGCACCAGGCTGCTGGGGCTGGCTGCACAGGATCATGGAATGGAGCACAGAATTGTTTGAGTGGGAAAAGACCTCAAAGATCATCAAATCAAAACATTAAACCAGCACGCCAGGGCACCACCAAACCATGGCCCTCAGCCACACTGTTCCTGATCCAAGCCAGGGACCTGCACTCTCACTCCCACCCTAAATCCCTTCCCAGCCAGACATGCATCAAGCAGGGAAGGCAGCTCAGAAGCTGGGGAGAGTTCCTTCTGGAATAGTCTGGGATGTCTTAATGAGGGCAAAGGTGCCAGGTAACCTCACAGCTCCCTGGATACCGCATAAGCTGAAGCTTTCTGCTTTCTCCTGCCCACTGCAGTAGCAGGGAAGAAGGAAGCAGGTTGCTGCTTTTCTTGCCTCCAAGGAAGGACATCACCTTACCTGCTCTGGCTGCACCATGAGCTGCACATCAGGGGAAGATCCTCACAGTGAGGGCAGGGAAACACTGGAACAGGTGGCCTAGAGAGGCAGTGGTGGCTCCATCCCTGGAGACATTCAAGACCAGACTCTATGATAGAGTCCTGAGCAACCTGATCTAGCTGAAGATGTCCCTGCTGACAACAAGATGACCTTTTGGGGGTCACTTCCAACCTAATGCTTTCCATGATTCTATGAGGACAGAGACCCCTGAAGGACTCTGCTTCATTATCCCTGAGGAGAGGAAGAAGATGTTATTTTTCACCCTGAACCCAGGAATTAGGGCTCGTACAAGGCTCATATTCCCACCTCAGGCTCCTGAGAGAAGGCAGGGACTGGGAGAGACTGTTGCTTTAAGCCTTCATGCTGCAGCAAGTACCAAAGGCTGCTAGGATCGATTGTCCTCACCCCAGCTGTGCTGTAGCTTGCTCCCCATGAAGCTGTGATCCTCCTGTGCTTGCAGAGCCTGCTACTGCTGGTCACGGTTTGGGGTGAGCAAAGAAACAACACACCCCAGTGTGGCCCAAAAGAGAGAGAATTTGTCCCTTTTCTGCTGGTCAGCTCACCCACAGCACTCCCTGGATCTCTTTGGGGTGCTGGGAGCCCCTGGGTGTCGCTCAGCTGGGGACGATCCCACTGCACAGCCAAGGGAATGGTGACCCTTAGCTTTACTGCTGCTCCTGGGAGAAACAATCCCTGCTGAGTGCCTTCAGAGGGTCTCAGCACCTTAAAGATAGACATCTGCCCTGCTGCTGAAGGGGTGTCCCAGGCTGGGGTCCCTTTCACAGGGGGGAGGTGATCTGAGGACCTGTGGGCCATAGCACTGGCAGCACTGTCCCCTGCCCAGGACAGGCAATGTTGGGTCTCACACCACCACTGCAGCCAAGGCTGTACCTGCAGCCAGATTTGGGGTGCTAAACCCTTGATCCAGAGCAGCTCTGAGGCCTCTAGAGGAGCTCCACACCCTCTCTCATCATGGAGGGGCAGGACAGGAGGCACCTTCCAGCAAACCAAAGTCTTTCCAAAGGAAGCCCTCTTGGAAAGCTTTGTTCTTCCCCCACCTCCCTGTCGCTGGAAGGGAGGAAGAGGAGATAATGTAAAGGCAAACTCCAGGAACAGTGACAGCAAATATTGCCAACAGTTTCTCACTGACACTTGTGTTTGGTAAGTGAAGATGCAGAGGGAAAGATCAAAGCTGCCTGAATAGCTTTTAATTAGGAGCCTCAATTGCTTTATTTTCTCTCCAGAAAGTCTGGCAATTATCTAACAAAGCTCTTCGAGGGGAACCAGACAGCAGCCCCCAGCTCCAAGGGCTGCTCCAGAGGCTATTTCCCTTCTCACAAAAAAATCATATCTGGTATCTAAAGCAAAACCAGGCACTGCCAGCAGGGCCCAGCCAAGCCTGCTGCTCACTGCATCAACTGGGAGAGAGTGGAAAGCTTCGCCCAGGAGGGAGTGGGCAGCTGGAGCTCATGGTGCTCCCACCACGGTGTCCCCTCACTGGGCAGGGGTGGGTCTCCGGGTGCTGCCACTAGCATCCCCCCTGGGAAGGAGAAATTCCTGCAGAGGGGGAAATAGACTATAATTTGAGAGTAAGACCTTCAAGAGTGGGTAACCAGCCCCAGTTTCAGCTTCCCTGAGACCTTCTGGGTGAGCAGCTGGACTTGATCCCAAAGGTCTCTTCCAGCCTCAGCAGTTCTGTGCTTCTAGGAGCCTGTGATTCTAAGAGCCTATTCCTGTGTCCTTCACCAGGACTTCTGGATGCCTCTGTCATAGATCATAGCCTGGTTTGGGTTGGAAGGGACCTTCAAGACCATCCAGTTCCAACCCCCATGCCATAGGCAGAGACCAGGTTGCTGGAGGCCTCATCCAGCCTGGCTTTGAGTACTTGCAGGTTTGGAGGGCTTGTCTTCCACTTCACCTCCGGCCATCTCCTCTTGCTCCACCACTTGCCCTGCACAGCTCGTGCCTGAGGAACGAGCCACACTGGGAGCTCCTGAGGTCCAAGCCCTCCACGGTACAGCACTGGCTAAGGTAGCTGAGGGAGGCAAGCAGAGAAATCAGGACTCAGTTTCATGAACTGAGCCCTCAAATGAGATCAGAGGCTGGTAATTAATAAAGTCAGATTTCAGTGCAATGAGAACCCTCTCCTGAGGCCCAGCCTGCTGCCTGCTGTTGATGGAAACACTGCAGATGTAATTACACTGCTCAGAGCTCTGCACTGAGGACAGCAGGTTCCTCCCCGCTGAGCTCTTTCCCTCCCAGATGACCAGGAGGTGGGGAAGGGAGGCTGACAGGCAGCCCCCTGATGGTGGGGCGGGCAGGTCCGGGGCGGGCAGGTCCGGGGCGGGCAGGTCCTCATGCAGCATCCTGGTAGAGATGGCCTGAGGCAGAGGGATGCAGTGGACTCCTCGGAAGACCACAGGCAGTTTTAGAATGATCCCATCACAAAATGCCCCAGAGTGGCCTCAGAGGTCACCTTGGCCAACACCCCTGCAGTCAGCAGGGACATCTCCAGAGACTATGGCTATTGCCATTGGCCTTCTGGGCTGCAAGTGCCCATTGCTGGCTCCTCTTCAGCTTCTCCCCCACCAGCATCCCTACCGAGCTAAACCCCAGTGCAGATGCCAAAGCAAACTGTGGGGAGCTCAGCCCTGGCTGCTTTCCCATGCCCACCTTCCAGCACCACAGGAAGGCAGGGAGCACCAGAGGCTGGGCTCAGCTCTACTCTTTTACCCTTCATCCCTGGAAGCAAGAGAAGACATGTTCTTTGTGGTTAAGCAAGGCAAGAACAGAGCAAGGCTGAGATGAGGGAAAGTCCAAGATAGGTGAACAAATGCCCTGGGCATGTGGAGAAGTTGCTATTTAATGCCTAGCACTAAGCAAACATCCAACAGCCAACTCACCACATGGGATGTGTTTCACACAGCTGGAGAGCCTTTCATCCTGATTTCACATTGGCTGTGGAGCTCAGGGCTTGGCTCCTCCCCACTGGCTGTACCAGCAGAGCCTGAGCTCCTCGAAGCACCCACTGCACATGGCAGACCCAAAACATCCTGAGGAATCAGTGTTTATGGGATGGACAGAGCCAGTTCAGCTTTGCCTGCTCTCCTCCCTGGGCAGCCTCAGTGCTGTACCCAAACACCAGTGTGGGAAGATTTGGATTCTGGTGGTGCTTTGCCTTGAGGGAAAACCAAAAACCACAGCAAGTTTCCTGCCTGGTTTCTTGCAGCTTCATCCCTCCCTACACTGAGTCTGCTCTGTGGCAGGGCTGGTGCTGCTCAGCTCTTAGCTCCAGCTCATCCCACCTGACTGCAGGCCTAGAGGGGAGGGAAGCAGTGGATGCTCTCCCTGACCACCCCAGGCAGGAGGGCTCCATCTCTGCAGGAGCTACATCCCCTCACAGCAATAACTTCCACTGGAGGAAACACAGATTTGCTGCAGGAGGGGGCTGGCTGCACTGCTTATGAGCCCTTCCAATGAGAGCTGCCTGCATAGGCTCTGCAGAAGGATTTCCCAGACAGCACCTTTACACTGCAAAAGGCACAAGGATTTGGGAGCAAAGCAGGAGCAAGAGGCAAGAGCATGAAGGACACCATTCAGGATGCACCCAGACATGACCTGAGCTGCTCATTACTCAGCAAGACCCCAGGTGGTGCCACAGGCAGGGGGGTTGCTCTTCAAGGTCCTTCCTGGGAGCACCAAATTCCCAAGAATCCAAACACAGAATCATTTTAGTTGTGAGAGACCTTCAAGAGCATCAAGTCCAGCCCTTACCCCAGCACTGCCAGAGCACCAACTCCACGGCCCTCAGCACCACATCTACACAGCTCTGAAACCCCTCCAGGGAAGGGGACTCCACCACTGTCCTGGGCAGTCTGGGTCAGCCCTTCACAACCCTCAAGGGGAAGAATTTTTTTTTCCTCAAGGCTAACCTAAACCTCCCCTGGGGCAACTTGAGGCTGTTCCTTCTTGTCCTGTCATGCTTTCCTTGGGAGAAGAGACAGACCCCCACCTGGCTCCAGCCGCCTCTCAGGGAGCTTTAGAGAGCCACAAGGTCTCCCCTCAGCCTCCTTTTCCCCAGGCTGAACACCCCCAGCTCCCTCAGCTGCTCCTCACCTGCCCTGTTCTCCAGACCTCTGCTACAGACTTCTCCAGGGGGTTGTAGGTGATCCCAGCTGGTGTTGGATATTTATTGTGCACTTTCTGCCCCAGAGAGCATTCAGTGGTGTTTGGGGCAGCTGGAGCAGAACCTTTGCTTGGAGCAGGAGAGGCAGGAGGTGAGAAGAGGACTGCCTGTGTCCTCCATCACTGCAGACAGCTGGGACTGCACTGCATTAAGGGAGGGGGAGAGAGAGAGCAAAGTCAGTTTGCATGGCTGATCAGCATCATGGTTGCCAAGACACATAACCATGTTGCTCTCTTATTGATTATTTCGCTCTGCCATGCAATTTATCCAGGCTTCAGGGTACTCCAAAAAGGAGCAAGGGGAGTTTGTGAGCCATGGGGCTCCTTGACCTAAAGTGCACCCAACCCCAGGAGCAGTTCCCTTGCTTGGAAGGATCCTAAAATGCCAACTTTCCAAAGGAGCAGCGAGCCTCACAGCTGCCAGCACGTGGCCTGAGCAGAGGGCACTGTGCAGCTCCCACCTACAGGGGCAAGAGGGCAGGTGGCCACCCTGGGCCACTCGACTGTGCTTCAGCTCTGCTTGGTAAAAAGGGGATCCTGGGACATCACATCTGCAGCCCACCCACACCTCAGTGCCAAGCACCCCCTGGCACCACACAGCACAGGCTCAGATTGCAGAATTATGGAATGCCTTGGGCTGGAAAGGACCTTAAAGGCCATCCAGCTGCAATCCCCTGCCACGGGGAGGGACACTTTCTACCAGCCCAGGTTGCTCAAGGCCTCATCCAGCCTGGCCTTCAGCACCTTGCTTGAATCATTTTCATACAGTCCAACGCCTCAGTTCCTCATGCAGCATTAGGACTCTTGGGCTAGGGGCTGGTGTTGAAGCCTCAGGTCCACCTCCCACTCTCCTCAGCATCTCAGAAGCCTTTTTCACTATAGAGCTGAGACAATTCTTCCTCCTGCAGCCCTCTATCCTTTCCATCTCAGCCTTGTGGTTCTCCTCAGCATAAGAGAGCAAGAAGTGTCCCTTCAGCTAGTGCAGGTGTGGGGAGATGAAGATTAGGGCTGTGATACCAGCTGATAGTGCAGAGCCCCAGTGATAAAGCTCCAAGATTCACTTGGAAACACAGCCTGAGGCCATGAATACACAACCAGGGCTGCAGCTCAGCGTCTGTTCAAGGGAGCTTCTCTCTGGTGAAGGAAGGAGACATTTCCCTGTGTATAAATCTGGACCAAAACAGCTGGAGGAAAGCACAGGGAAATGAGTGGGAAAGCAAGCTGGGGATTTTCTGGCAGAGCCTGCTGGGCTGCCAGCCTGAGTCCATGGAGCAGATAGCAAAGCTCCTGCAGACTTCTTCCACTTGAACAAAGAGGTTCTAACTATGGAGAGCCTCCACCTTCAGAGAGTCTGAGAATACATCAGGTTGGAAGAGACCCTCAAAGGCCACCTAGTCCAACAGCCCTGCAGTTAGCAAGGACACCTCCAACTAGATCAGGTTGCTCAGGGCCACATCAGCTTTGCCCTTGAATGCCTCCGGGAACAGGGCCTCCACCACCCCTCTGGGCAACCTGATCTGGTATCTAATCACCTTGACTGTGAAGAACTTCCTCCCAATGTCCAACTTAACTTCCAGCATTGGAAGGTGAGCAGCATCCTGCTCCAGACACACTGCCCTACCCTGCAATGACATCCCAGAGTAGCCAGAGAAAGAGCAGAGCCCTGGCACAGCTCCCGAAGGAGTTAATAACTCTTCCTCTGGGAAAGGAGAAGGAGAGGAGAGAGCCTCAGGGCAATGGCACCAGTCAGGCAAATGAAGCTTTTGTCTTTCTTCAGCTGAGGTTTCTTTCACCTGCTGAAATTATCCTCAGCCTTGGGGCCAGGCTAAGGGAGTGAGTGGTGGGGTGAGGATGCAAATGCACTCAGAGCGGGTGAAAAGCTCTTCTAGGAAGGGGGCATGAGGAAGGTCACTTCAACTGGATGCTCTCCCAAGCCAGCCAACCCCATTCTGACCGACAGCTTGCTGAAGGACAACGCAGCACAACCCTGGGAAGTCCTTCCCATGGCATAAACCCATCAAAGCTTCAGTGAAGGTGTAAATTCTGCACCTTCCTTCTGCTTCTAGGAGCCAGGGGTCACGCTGCTAGCCAGGCACCACCAGCAGGGGCAGAGAAAATCACCCTCCCAGGGCTCTGCCCAGCTGTGCAAGGAGCCAAGGAGCTCCTGAGGAGACAGCTCAGACCTGAGCTTGCCCATTCTTTGTCCTTCCCAGCAGCTGCCTCCAGCCAGCAGCAGCAGGGAAAAACCTTCCTGCAGTAATAAATCCACTACTAGCGAATACAGCACGTTGGTTTATGGGTGTGCTATAAGAACTCCCCCTGGGTGCTTCTAATTAACTGTACTAGAAGAGAAATAAAGATTTCAATACATTTCTCACCCATTTCCTTAATGTTTTTAAGAAGAAAATAAAAACCAAAGAGGATGATGATGATCACCACTGTTCATGACAAAGCCTCTCCTGATGTTTACCTGCCTGGGCAGGAATATCGATCTCTGAGCAGGGAAAAGCTTTCCTCCTTCCACATCTCTCTGGCTGATCCTTCCCTCCTGGCTACAGAATATTGGTTTGGCTTTCTTTTCACAGCAGTTCTGCAATTCACAGCATCCCAGCATGGGCTGGTTGGAAGGGACCTCTGGAGACCATCCAGTCCAGCCCCCTGCTCCAGCCCAGCACCCACAGCAGCTTGCCCAGGAGCAGAATGGCCAGGGGGTTTGGAAGCTCTCCACAGAAGGAGATTCCACAACCTGTCTGGGCAGCCTGCTCCAGGGCTCTGCACCCTCACACTAAACAACTTTCTCCTCCTGTTCAGATGGAAACTCCTGGGTTCCACTTTGTGCCCATTGTTCCTTGTCCTGACCCTGGGCACCACTGAGCAGTGCCTGGCCCCAGCCTCTTGCCTCCCACACCTCCTTTAGCTCTTGCTGAGCATTGCTCAGCTCCCCTCTGGGGCTGCTCTTCTCCAGGCTCTCCTCAGAGAGCTGCTCCAGGCCCCTTCGTAGCCCTTGGTTTGACTTCCTTTCACATCTTCTGTTTCCAGATTGCCCATAGACAAAGTTGCCTCCAAAACTAAAGCAACAAACAAACAAAAAAAAACCCAACCAGCCAACAACAACCCAAAGCTGAAACCACCTCCTTGATCCATAGAGCAACACAGTTCAGACTCCCTGCCGGCCCAGGCAGAGGGCTTTGGATTATCCTTTATTGAAGCACACAAGTAGCCATCCAGGAAAGGTTCATTTACACCGCGGCGTGGGGACAAGCAGCGCAGCACTGCCCCTTCAGAGCAGACACTCAGAGCCTGCCCTGCAGCTGGCCAGCTGATCACAAACCTTTGAACCCCACAGGCACAACACAAAAAAAGCTTTATTGAGTTCTTTTTTTTTTTTTTTCCTTTCAAGGATTTTTTTGCTGCTCTTCTACCAGACTCCACAGAGCACTGACCAGAGCTGCCTAAAGACATCGACTGCAAGGGCCACAGAATCACCCAAAAGCTTAGTAAGGACACAGTTAGCACTTGGTTATGTAAGACTGCTGCAGCAGAGCCACTAGAACAAAACCCTTAGGAGAGAAAGGAAGTGCCAAGCACTGGCAGCTGTTCTTCAGGAGGACACAAACCTGTTAAAGAAACCCAGCCCAGAGCTCCAAAGGGAGGGTGGCTGCAAACCCTCTCCTGTTCCCTCGTGGCACTACAAGAAAAGTCATAGCACCGTTCAGGCTGGAAAAGGCCTCTAGGATCAAGCCCAGATAGGATCAAGGCCAACCATCCACCCAGCTTCATCCTGGCCATTAAGCCACGTCCCAAAGACCCATGGCCACACATTCCTGGAACACCTGCAGGGATGGTGACTCCACCACCTCCCTGGGCAGCCTGTTCTAATGTCTGAACAACCTGTGCCAGTGCCTGAAGAATCTGGCACTTGGTGCCCATCCTCATGCCCAGACATGTCCAGCAGGCTGCCAGCCCATACCACAGCTGGTGGGCTGGGAAGACTCAAGGTTGCTCATCACCCAAGGCTGTCATTGTACACAAAGCCAACAACCACCAAACCAAATTTTAACCAGGCACAGATGCAGCTCGCCAGCAGCAGGCTTCTCAAGAGGTTCTTCTTGGCATGCCTGGGGGGCTGTAGGAGATTTCCTGGTGAGTGCTTGGGGATAAACATCCAGCGCAAAGCGCCTGAAGTGCCCAGACATCCTCCTCCCACTCCAGCATTCAGGGGAAGCTCTAATTGCAAAGCTCACTCTGCTGTGCCTCCAGATTCCCAACCAAATGCTCATCAGCACAAAAACCCTCCCAGCTCCAGCAGTTTACAGGGAGCTGGGTCCCACACGCAGGCCCTGGGAATCGAGTCACTATTTTCAGCCCAGTCAAAAGGGGAACACTCTACACAGAGAACATTGGATTCTTTTGTACAGCAGATATCAAAGACCAGGACAGCATTAAAATATTGCCAAGTAGATACATGAAAAATACAACATCCCAGAGACCAGGGCACAGGAAATATTCACACAAAGTCTGTACAGTCTGGGCCATGCTGCCAGCTCTGGGGCTGGAGCTGACCTCTCCTCTCTGAGTGGAGGTGTGCTACCTTTGCTTCCCCATCACCACCACCAGCCACCACTGGCCAGATTCCCCCAGCCTGGTGTGCTATTGGGGGTGGAAGTGGGGGGACACAAACCTGCTGTGCTCCCCAGTGGTCACAGCTCTTCAGGAATGCTTCCATTCCCACCCACAATGGTGGGACATTTTCTTTTCCACAAAGCTCTGCCCTACTGGGAGAGGGAAAAGAACAGCAATCTGTGGTTGGTGCCTCAGCAGCACCTCCCAGGTGCTGTCAGCATCATGGATCTCATTTCATTAAGAAAACAAATCCCCAAACCCCACCTTGGGTGTGCTTTGTGCACCTCTGGTGGGGAGCAGGTGAGGCTGCTCTGGGCTACCCCTGCTGCCAGAAGTGTCCATGTCTTCTGGAGGAGCTGCCATAGGAGCTGCCATTCTGGCTTCACCAAAATGGCTTTCCCCAGCACATTTAATAGATAAGCCACATCATTCCTCCCTCCTGTCACTGAGGAAGGTCTCTGAGGAATGCTTGGCAGGATGGAATCCTACACTCTAGCTGTACCTCTAGCACTAGAGATGGGTATCTACAGACACCTGCAATCCATCAGCACGATGGAAAGACAGAGTTCGAGAAGAAGTGATAGCAGCATGTAAACAAGGAGTCATGTTCCTTCCATCCATCTTCCCTTCCTCCTCTCCTGAGCTACATTCATCAGGTTTTGACAGTTCCTCCTCACCGCCTTGCTCCCATCTCGAGGTGGAGCGGTTCCATCCGATCCCATCTGCAGGAGCTGACGTTGGCCTCCCTGGCTCCCAGCCACAGGGTAGTCTGAAATCCCTGTTCCATCAGCTCCCTCCTCTCTCTCTCTCCTTGCATGCTCCACGATGACTCATCCTGGAGACGATCTCGGGTTTTGTCTGATGGCTGCTGCCTGCTTTGGCTTCAGTGCAGTCTCATTTCAGAGCGGTGCCGCAGGAGTGGAACCTGCGCAGGGTGAACCTCCCGGGCTGCGAGCGTCTCGAGCAGCCGCGGCAGGGACCCAGCGGCACAGCAGTTTGCAGTCAGTCTGCCTCCCAGCAGCGGAAGCGTAGGTTGCAGGAGCAATGCCCGTTTGAAACCCTTGGCTCCCCAGCTCCCGGAGCCGTGGCAAAGCACGAGGGCTCAGCAGGAAGCCGAGGGCCGGTTCCCAGCCCGGGCGCGGCGGTGGCAGGCGCGCCGCCGGGGCTCACACTTTCTGCACGCTCCCGCAGTGTCCGGTTTGCCCAACCCCCAAAAGACTGTCGCCTCAGGTTTTGGCCTCGCAGTGTGGAGGTCCTGCTAAAGAGCTGTTATCTGAGTCAGCTCTGAGGTGGGGGTGGTCGGACTCTGCTGGGTGACAGCCACCATGGGGATTTCCATGCCTAGTCAGGCCGGATTGTTAGTCCCCTCCGAGTTCTTGCAGGCGTAGGCCACGTCCTTGGCGATGCTGCACATCCTGTTGGACATCTGGAGCTCGGTCCTGAAGGCGGTGGGGAAGCAGAACTTCTTGAAGCACGCCTTGAAGTTCTCATCCAAGAAGGCATAGAGCACAGGGTTCAGGCTGCTGTTGGCGTACCCCAGGGCGGTGCAGAAGCAGGAGATGGCCAGCTCCAGCTCGCTCTCCGCCTTGGCGCCCAGGCACTGCACCAGCACAAAGATCTGGATGGGTGTCCAGCAGACGATGAAGACTGCCACCACCACCAGCACCATGCGGGTGATGCGCCGCAGGTTCCGGTCCTTCTCCTTGGAGCCCGAGAGCACGCGGACATTCTTGAGCCGCCGGATCATCAGGCTGTAGCAGACGGTGATGATCAGCACGGGGATCATAAAGGAGAAGAGAAAGACACAGATGCCAAACACTGGATCCCAGTAATCCACAGGTGAAGGGAGTTTGATTAGACAATCGATTTCTGCAAGGGGACAAAGAGAAAGGAGAAGTAGGTAAGCAAAGCCACGCCAAGAAGCAAAGCTCCTGCGCCTTCGGTGCGCTCTGGGCGTGCTTAGAGCTGGCAAAGCAGGAGCAGGCATGCAGGAAGAAAAGGGTTAAGATGGCTCCACAGCAGGGCTCCCCAAGCTGATGACACCAGGGGAGTCATGGGGAGGGCCACAAGCCCATAGGCTCTCCTGGCTACCACCACCTCCCACCCCTCAGATGGGTTTTTACTGACCATTGTTCTCGTTCTCTGCAGACCCCATCACCATTGCTGGGATGCCAAAGACAGAAGCCAGGGCCCAGATGCAGACGTTGACCACCTTGGCCTTGTGCGGCGTGCGGATGTCCAGGGCCTTGATGGGGTGGCAGATGGCGATGTAGCGATCCACGCTCATCATGGTCAGGGTGAAGGTGCTGGTGAACATGTTGTAGTAGTCTATGGAGATGGCAATCTTGCAGAGCACGTTGCCAAAGGGCCAAAAGCCCAGGAAGGTGTCTGTCCCCTGGAAGGGTAAGGTCATCAGGCACAAGGTGTCGGCCAGGGCGAGGTTAAATATGTAAATGTTGGTTGCTGTCTTCATCTTGGTGAACCTGCAGTGGAGGAAAGGAGCAGTGGTGAGAGCCCCACCTGACCACCATGGGTATGACATGGGAGACTACTGAAGGAGGCATGCTGCTGCTCTGGGAAGGAGGTGGTGCAGTTTTCTCCTGGAGCAAGGTTCCCAGCCTGATGTGAGCTGGGCTATCACAGGCTCTGATCTGACCTAAGAAAAGCTCTTTTTTGTCAAACTAGAACAGCAAACTCTCAACTCCACTCCACAGCACTGGGCCCACCCCAACAATCTGAGCTTCAGCCCTCCGGATGCCACATTCCTGGAACCCTTCCTGTGCCTGGGGCTCTGAGCAACCTGCTCTGGCTGCAGGTGTCCCTGCTGACTGCAGGGGGCAGGAGGAGGTGACCTTTATTGGTCCCTTCCCACCCAAGCCACTCCAGAACGTTAGCACCACCCTGAGGTGAGAGCAGAGTCACCTCCCCTCCTCCCCTTACTCCCCCAGCACAAGGACCTGTAGAGCAGACAGACACACACACACACACACCCCACCACCACCTGCAAGGAGACTTTGTTTTTTGAGGCTGATTTTGTTCTATTGAAGTGTGGAGGCTATTAATTTGCTCCTAACTAATTCCTTGTAGCTGCACTTGCTCTGCACACCGAGGGCCAGCAGCCATTATCCCACCCAAGCAATGTTCCAAACCACTTCCAGAATGTTCAGTACAAACAAACAAAAAAAAATAATCAATGAATCACTTCTCAGTGGATTAACTTCTTTCCCCCTTTCCTCTGGGAACCAAGAGTGTTCTCTTTCTTAATCTATACCCCCAAAAAAGAGGAAGAATCAAACTCTCAGGCTTTAGGAGGCAGCTAAGGTCCCCTCCATGGCACAGCTCTGATGGATAAGCCTCTGGCCTCCATGAAGAACATTAGCTCCCTGCTGAGCCACTTTCTTGCACTCAATCACAGAGGCAATTTCCTAATGGAGCATCTCCCACAGGGCAGTTCTCAGCTCTCTGTCCTGCTCTACCTTCATCACAAAAGTAATCTCCTCTCCTCCCAGCTGCTGAAGCCTGCGAGGAAAAACGTCTGGATATCAGCTCAGCACTCAGCTTCTCCCTCCTTTTGCTGTGCTAAGTGGACCTCAAGCAGCACTGCCTGGAACAAATATGTGTTCCAGCAAGGGGTACCTGCTATTTGGGAGAGAAGGAGATGGGTTGGAAGCAGCTCTTCCACATGCAGGGCTTTGAGGTCCTGCTTTTCACCCTGGCAAAATGCAAACCTGTTGCTTGGTCATGCCTCCCCCTCTTCCACCCAGCCATGGCAGGGTGCAGGCAGCAAGCAGCTCCAGATGCCCCAGGGCTAAGGTCCAGCTGACTGTAGCAAACCTGCAACCCAAAGTGTGACTGCAGACACCAGGGCAGAAGGAGCACAGCAAGGACTTCAGCCCTGGGGAGCCATGAGCATAGAATCCTAGAATGGATTGGGCTGGAAGGGACCTTTCAAGGTCATCCAGTCCAAACCCCTGCAGTCAGCAGGGACATCTGCAACTGGAGCAGGTTGCTCAGAGCCCCAGCCAACCTGAACAACTCCAGGATCTCCTGATTCCAGGAGCTCTTTATTTCTCAGAGCCTCTCAAATTGATAGTCACAGCTCCAGCTAATTGGGATGCAGACAGTGCTGTTCACCTTGAGCAGCTCCCTCCAGTCCCACCCCACGCCCTGGCACCAGTGTCAGCCTCTGCCACCCTCCCCAGACACAGGCAGGGAAGCAGAAAAGGCTCAGGGAGGATCTTTCTGATGAGCTGCTCCCACCCTTTGGCAGTGACATGTCAGCACCAGCTCAGTGGCATCTCTGCTCCCAGCCAGCTGCCAAGCTGGATGAGGCTGATACTTGGCCTGGCACCTACCAACCTGTGTCCTGCTAGCCATACACCCACACCATGCTCTGTGTCCCTGCTGCTCTCATCACCTTCCCAAAGCCCCTTCAGCCTGAAGTTACCCAGTTCAAGCCAGTTGATCCTCAATGGTTCAACAGGTGACAAAAAACCCCAGAGAAGCCAGGAAGGACAAATTCCCATCCCTTTGGCCTAGGTGGCCAGATGCTCCCCAAAGCAGCTGCTGAGAGCCACGCAGAGCCCAGTAATTACCTGGCAGTGATTAGCAGAGGGAACTGCAGGCAGGCTGGGGAGGGACTGTTCAGAAAGGTCTGTGGGGATAAGATGAGAGGCAACGGTTTGAAACTAGGGCAGGGTAGATTTAGGCTGGACAGCAGGAGGAAATTCTTCACAATGAGGCTGGTGGGACACTGGAACAGGTTGCCCAGGGAGGTGGTGGTGGCCCCATCCCTGGAGACATTCAACTTGATGTGGCCCTGAACAACCTGCACTAGTTGGAGATGTCCTGCTGCCTGCAGGGGGATTGTTCAGTCAAGAAGACCTTTGAGGGTCCCTTCCAGGCCTTTGCATTCTATGATTCTTTGATCTCTGCCATGCTGAGGACAGAGGCTGGGTGGCTGCTGCTGCAAAATCCTCTGCACCTCACACAGATGCCCAGACAGCCCTGAGCACGTGCACAGCCACCGGCAGCGGTGCTTTGGTCTAAGGTCTAGGAAGATGCTCTCATCCTTGTTCACGTGCTGGAGTTCTTCCCACACCTCTGCTGAACTACTCATGTCCTAAGTGCTGCTGGGAGCTGCCCAGCCCTTGAAAGGCACTGGGAGCCGAGTCCCACACTCCACAGCTCAGAATTACTGCTGCACGTGGCTAATTCCTTCCCACTCATCCCACCGAAGCCAGGAGAAACCACCAGCCCTCCAACACACGCTGGAGTCACCAGATCTGCATTAGCAGGGGCCAGAGATGACTGCTGTGACCAATCTGCCTGAGCCCAGCTCCTCTGTGCTGCTGGGGCATGGAACCTGGGCAGCTGCAGACCTGCCCTTTGCATCCACTGCCACACCAAGTCCCCCTTCTGCTCACCTCACTGCCCTCCCCAGCTCTGGCCACTCTGCACAGCACAGAGCCCTTGGGGTGGGTTTCCCTTCCCTGAACAATTGTCCTTTTTGTTTTCCAAGAACGACTGAAAGAAGCAGAGCTGGAGAGAGCTGAGGTCTCAGGTGGCTCCACCAGCATCCCCTGGGGCCAGGCTGTGTTAGAGACTGCATTTCAGCTCTGAGACACACAGCTGGTCCAGGCTCTTCCCTTCAAAAGCCTTCTATTAAGAAATCTGCATCTCTGCAGTGTCATAATTAACTTCATTTTCCCTGTCTCACCACAGCCAGCTGCCCTCACCCCTATTCCCAGGGACTGATGCCATCTCCAAGCACAATAACAGCTGGTACAACCATCCCCAAGGCAGCTTGCCCAGTCCAGGCACCTTCCCATCATTTCCCTCCTCCTAAAGCATCACCTGGAAGCAGTAAATGGAATTGGAGGAGGCTGACGGCCCTAATCTGCCTAAACAGCTGCTTAAAATGCTCCAAAACAGCCTTCCTCAGCTGGGAGAGCTGAGCTGGGCATCCCAGCTGCTGATGGGAGCTGCTGCAGAAAGCAGTGCCCAAGAAAGGAGGCATCACTCCCATGGGGACCTGACCCTGGTGAGCAGAGACAAGGTTGAGGACTGGAGTCCTCCAGATCAGCACTGGTGAGCTTCACAGCAGCATGACAGAGCTGGGGACAGCAGAGGACTTCTTGGATCTGAGGCTGCCCAGGGAGGTGGCGGAGTCACCATCTCTGGAGGGGTTCAGGAACCCTGTGGCCATGGCCCTGGGGAGCAGGGTTTGGTGGCCATGGTGCTGTTGGGTCAATGGTTGGCCTCAATGGTCTTGGAGGTCTTTGCCAACCCAAGGAGTTCTATGATCCTTTGAATCAGTGGAGGGTTGAGGGTCTGCCACACCCTGTGCAGCCACATCTGGGTCTACATCACTTCCATGCCCATGAGCCATGGCTCAGTCACCCCCAGGACCACTGCAAGAACAAATCATCCCTCCCCTTCTGTGCTTTTAGGATGAGAAGTGAAGCTCTTGAGCAGCCTTGCAGGACTCAGGTGGTAAGGGCAGAGGAACCTCAGCAGCTTTGTTTTGCCCACTCTGCTCCCAAGCCCTCCCTGCCTCACGCTGTTCCCCTCCCCAGCTCAGTCGTGAAGAGCAGCACAGGGAAGGTGTGCAGAGGAGAGGAATCTGCAGGAGGAGCAGGAGGGAGGGGAGGCTTTATCTGCCCTGACAAGGAGCTCCACAAGAGCAGGCAGAACAAAGCCACAGCTGAGGCAGGTTTCCACAACAGACCCTTTACTGTCCAGGAAACCTTGCTCCTGACAAGAGCCCTTCTTAGCCTCATCCAATGCTGCTCAGCACCAGAGGGGGATTGACAGCCAGACCAAAATCACAGCAAGCATCAGTGGGGTGGAGGCTGGGCCCTGCAGCAGAGGACAGCCCAGAGGAGGCTTCAGATTTGGATCTGTTTGGTGAAGTCCAGGAGATTTTAAACTTTTCCCTTGGCACTGAGAAGCAAAACAAAAGAAAAACCCCAAACCAAACAACTCATTGGAGAGGACCAAAGCAGCCTTCCTGAGCCTTCAGTTTCCTTGAGTGCTGACATTAGAATCTTGATGTTTCCCAACTCTCTCCAGACCAGGACTCAATCACTGCCTGCCTCACTGTGCCACTCTGTGGAAGATCACAGGCCAGGTTCTGCTGTGCTGGCTGCCTCTGCTGAAGCCAGCATGGCAGGGCCCAGCTTCTGGAGGGTGCACCACAGCTACAGGTGGTAGAAGGGCAGCAAAAAGGGTTTGGCTTTTTTCCCCCCATACTATGACCTACAACACTAAGAGTCCCCAAACCACCAGCAACCAACTTGCAACCCACTGCTAAAAGCTGCTGCTGGTGGCATTGAAGCCCCGAAGCATCCAGCCTAAGGAGAAAAAAAAAAAACCTCAGTCCTGTGCTGGAGAAGTCATCAACATCCTCCTTGCATGCTGGCAGCTCTGCAGGGCGCTGCATGCGTGACCAGGGTCAAGAGTTCGGGACACTGAGTCTAATTTATCACCATATTTGCTCCTGGCCTCTGGCTGGACAATGAAAGTAGGCTGGAGAATAAGATACTGAAATAAGATACTGAGAGAACCAAGAGTTGCAGATACCTACCAAACCATGGAGAACCACAGGACTGCTCCATCTGGAAGAGACCTTCAAGATCATTGAGTCCAACCTTCAAACCAAGCCCACCATGGCCCCATTTCCCTGGCTAGAACTCAGCTTTGGTCTCAACCATCAGTGAGCTCCCAGAAGACACTGATGGGGACAAGCAGCAACTTCTACACATGACCTAGCTCACTTATCACTTCCCCAGCAGGCACAGGTCAAGCGCCCCCTCCACAGCTCATGAGACCTCTCCAGGCAGGATCCTGCTGCCCCCATCCCAACGAGACCTTTGCAGACAAGAAGGTTTCTGCCAAGGTTCCCCCTCCAGACACAGGTCCAAGGTTCACATGTGGGATGTGGACTCCCAGACCATCTCAGCCATACCCAGGGAGCTGCATCACCACGGGACAGACACTGCTCAGACTCACAGGCACCCACAAGCTCCATGCCTACTCCAATCATTGCTACTGCACTGAGGAGAAACCTCTCCAAAGGTGGCTCTGCTGCATCACAAACCTCTTCTGCCCATCCCAGCTCCCCAGAGCTAATGTGAGCTCCTCAGTGGGGAGAACACAGACAGGTGGCCTGATGACAGTTGTGCCACTTCACCCCTGTAGCAGAGGTTGTGTCACTCTTCACCAGCCTGTGATACCCAAGAGTTCATTTTGCAGCATCCCTCCCAGCCTGGGGGTGTGTGTTGAAGGGAAAGATGCTTTGGAAGCTGCAGAGTTCCTGGCAGGAGCAAGATTTAATCTCATCAGCTCCCGAGTACCTGCCTGCTAAATATTTTCATCCTCTGTTGGAGGAGAAAGCAAATGCCCCCCTTCTGTTCTCTGCTGGCAGCCTCCACCTGCACCAGGAACCTTCTCCAGGATGTGTCTAAAATGGAAGCTCTCTCCTCAGCGTGCAGGTACAGAGATCAGAAGGGGGTTGGCACAGTCACAGCCCTGAAGGTGGCATAAAGCTGGTTTTGTACTTGCAGAGGGAAGGAGGTTTCTGATTCCAGGAAATGGGGAGGTTGGAACCACAGCAGAACCAGACAGGAACACTTAACATGCCCACAACGTGCAGGGAGGCTGGGCAGTGCTGCTGGAGTGCTGCATGCTGTGTGCTCCAGCCCTCTGCAAAGCTCCCCCCTGCCCTCCCACCTTCAGCAGCAGGAGCCAGAGGGGTTGCCCTCACCTCTGCAGCCTCCTGTCACATCTGATTCATGCCTAGAGCTTCCAAAGAGTTGGAAGAGCCACATTTGGGGTTTGTTTTCCCCCTAAACGTGAGAGCAAGCCTGCCAGCAGCTCCTTTCCCTTGTGATCACATGCAGCTTTGGAAAGCACCAGCTCCCAGATGGAGCAGCACCTGCAGCCACAGCTGGGGTGCTGGACACAGAGGAGAGGTCCTGTTACAGCTCCAGCAGGCCCTGGCAGCAGGATGCAGCCCACGCTTCGCCCTCCCCAGGGACACCCAGCTCCCTGCCCGGCACTTTGCCACAGCCCAGCGTGTCTGGGGAGCAGATCTGACCCCCCTTCCATTCTCAGGGTTAAACTTTAGGAGGCACCAGAGGGCAGCGGAAGACTGGTGGGGAAGCTTCATCGCAGCCTGGGAAGGGAGAAAAACAAATAGAACCCAAGCAGTAAAGCCAATGTCACATCGTCCCCCTCCAGCACTCCACGCTGACAGGGGCGTGCTGCCCCCTTCACCTGCCCCCGGGGCGAGCCGGGAAAGGGCTGGCCCCGCTCCCAGCCCTCCCCACAGCTCCCCTGCGTGTCCTACCTGATGATCACATACATGACGGAGCAGTTGCCCACCAGCCCCACAATGCACACAATGGAGTAGACAACCACAATGGTGATCTTGATGCTGAGCGGCAGGAAGCTGTCCCCAGTGCCGTTGTTGAACCAGTTGCTGGGGAGGAAGCTCAGGTTGAGCATGGAGGAGTCGTTCAGCAGCTTCCGCAGGTCAGGGTCCTCCAGGATGTGGGCAGGGAAGAGTGGATCCATCCTGCAGCACCCGCCTGTGCCAGGCACCTGGGGTACCAAAGAGGCGTTTAAGATCTGCTGATCAATGCGGGATCAATGCAGGGTCGCAGCAAAGCAGCACCGGAGAAGGTTTTGTTGCTGGGGACAGCATGGCTCCCCCCCCGCCCAGGAAAACCTCTCCAAGAGCAATTTAGCAGGAAGCAGCCCCCAGAGCTTGGTGCATTCTGAGCTCACATCTCCACACCACCAGCACTGGGGACACGCAGGCTGCACCCCCACCCCGGCGCTCCCAAGCCTTGGATGCTCCTACCTGCAGGTTGGTGACTCCTCACATGCAGCTCCGTGCCCCCCAACACCTCCCAGCGCCCTCCGAGCGCCACCGCATCCTTCCGCTGGGGCTGGAGGCTCGTCCTGCTGCTGGGGCACGGCCACCCCTTCCCCAGCCCTGAGGAAATCAGGAGGAAAAGCCCCAAGCCGACAATAAGCTGCTTACCTGCCGGGGTGTGGGGGGGTCCGTTCTAACGCAGCTCCGGACCGGGCTGCACACCCCTTGGCCGCATCCAGACACCCCCGGGCTAGGAGAAGCGGGGGCAGAGGGGACAGAAATGGGCTGCGGGCACAGTCAGGGAGTCGATGCGGTGGATAGAGGGGGAGCGAAATGCTGCTCCTGGCAGGCAGAGATGCAGGCAGGGACGCTGCCAGCGCAGGGGCTGCACTCCGGAGCCCACGTTTTTAAGGAAAAGGGAGGGATGTGGGGAGAGGGAGGAGGAAGGAGGAGGGAGGAAGGACGGTGGCTGGGCAGAGCCAGCCCCGGCTGCTTGTCTTCTCCCACTGCGTAAGAGAAGAGCGGGAGGGGAGAGGGTGAGAGGAGGAAAAGAAGAGACTAAAACAATAAATAACGAAACACGAAAGGGAAAGCGAGCCCCAAGCTGCGACCCCCCTGCCGCCCCACCCCTGCAGCAAGGAGAAGGGGACGGGGGTCCAGCATCACCACCCCGTTCCTAGAGCGGGGGTGGGGGATCCATCATCACCATCCCCCTCCCATCCCACCCCCGGAGCAGGTTTTGAGGGGGTGTCCAGCATCACAGTTTCCCCCCACCCCAAAATGGAAAGGAGGGGTCCAGCATCACCATGTCCCCCCAGAATGGGAAGAGGGGTCCAGCACCTCCATCCCACCCCTGGATCAAGGAGAAGAGGTCCAGCGGAATTCCTCCACCCCCAAACCCTGCCGCAGGCCCCCAGCGAGGAGTGGTCCTGCAGCCTACCCGGGGTGGGCTCCCAGCCAGAGGCGCTGGGAACACCGGCAGGGAAGGCTGGGGGCAGCGAGGAGCTGGCAAGTGAATTCCTCCCCTGCAGCACTGTGCTGGTGCAGGGGAGAGAACTGGGGAGTCTGACCTAGAAACTGGCGTGAGATGCAAGGAGGAGCAGGAGCTGGGGGGAGACAGAAGTGCAAATGTTTAGTGTTCTTCCAGTGGCGTTTGCTAAAGGGCAGTTTGGTGACCCAAAGCGTCCTAGAATCACAGAGCTGGTGGGCTTGGAAGAGAGCTCTAAGGTCACCAAGTCCAACCTTCGACCTAAGACCACCATGGCCATTAAACCACATCCCAGACTGCCATGGCCACAGGTTCCTTGAACCCCTCCAGAGATGGTGACTCCACCACCTTGCTGTGCAGCCTGTGCCAGTGCCTGGCCACTGTCTTAGGACAGAAATTTTTCCTCATGTTCAACCTAAACCTTTCCTGACACAATTTCAGGCATTTCCTCTCATTCTATCACCTGATAGTAGGGGAAAAGATATACAGAGCTGCTGAGGGGCCTGGAGCAGCTCTGTGAGGAGCAAAGGCTGAGAGCCCTGGGGCTGAGAGCCTGCAGAAGAACAGCCCCAGAGGGGAGCTCAGCAATGCTCAGCAAGAGATAAAGGAGCTGTGGGGGGAGGGGGAAAAAATCAAGAGAATGGGATCAGACTTCTCAGAGGTGTCCAGGGGCAGGACAAGGGGCAAAGGGCACAAACTGGAACCCAGGAGGTTCCATCTGACCAGGAGGAGAAAATTCTCTGGTGTGAGGGAGCAGAGCCCTGGAGCAGGCTGCCCAGAGAGGTTGTGGAGTCTCCTTCTGTGCAGAGCTTCCAACCCCCCTGGGCACTGTGCTCCTGGGCAAGCTGCTGTGGGTGCTGGGCTGGAGCAGGGGCTTGGACTGGGTGAGCTCCAGAGGTGCCTTCCAACCCTCACCAGGCTGGGGTTCAGTGATGCAGCCCTCTCACAAAACACAGCCTCAGAGCTAGAAGGAGACTTTTGTTAGTCCATTACTGAGTGTGAAATAAACACTGGAGTAGACATCACTTTAATTGTTAAGGGATTGATTTTCAAAGGCTGCAGGAAGGACAGCAGTAAATCAGCATGAAACAGCCCAGCTGGACAGCCCAGGAGTCCACAGGAAAAGTGGCTGCAGGATTCAGCTCTGCTGGCTGCCACCCCAAGAACTGCACCTAGCTCTTCACATTCTCCTTTGGCGTCAGTGGAGTGCAGCAGATACACCATGGTCACCTATTTGTCTTCTGGTGGAGCTTGTCTTGCCTCCACACAGCCTGGGGCTTGGGAATGGCTGCTGTGAAAGGACATCATGATTGCATCCTTCAGCCACTGACAGCCAGGACTTTGTGTCCAGGATTACAAAACCTCTCCCCAAGCTTCTCCCTTCAGCTCACATCTTACAGAAGCACAGAACTGTGTCACTTGGAAGAGAGCTTTCAGATCATTGAAGCCAGCCTTCAACTCAAGGCCACCATGACCATGGAACCATGTCCTGAAGTGCAGTGGCCACAGGATTCTTGCAGGTCTCAAGGGATGTCCTGCACAGAAGTCCAGGAGGGTCATGACCTTCCGCCTCAGGACTGCTGCTCCACACCAATCCTAACTCAACCACAACATCTGCCCTTCCAGAACACTTCTTGCTGTCTGACTTCCTGCTCTTAGGATCACTGGGATGAAGAGAGGGCAGGAAGGCATCTCAGGAGCAGGAGACTCACACTCGCAGCCCAGCCTCTGGGGTGGGTGAAACTTATTCCTAGCAGTTCGTTTGGAGTGAAGATTCCCTCAGGCTGCGGCAGGGCAGAGGGAGCACACAGTGCCCCCACTCCCCTGGTATTTTCTTGTTTCCCATCTTTCTTTACAATTTCCCAGTGACTGCTCCTTGCAGGTGGCTGTGCAGGAGGTCATCTGCAATCCTCCCTGCCACACTCTCCTCTCCTCTTGCATCTGAGCCCATCAAGCTTCAGGTGAGCAAGTCCCTCCCCCTGCATGACAGACGCCCTCCTGCCCTCTGCTGCCACCCCACCCACCACACTGATTATTTGTTTTCCCTCCACCACTTTAGGAGCAGACGCCCAGGGCTCAGCAACTGGGGGACATAAAATGGTTTAGGTTGGAAGGGATCTTAAAGACCATCTATTGCCAACCCCCCTGCGTGGGCAGGGACACCTCCAGGTGGCTCAAAGCCCCCACAGCCCAGATGCTGAGAGGAAGGGTGTCTGATGGAGGGAAAGAAATTGCCTCGCTTAGGTGCTTGGTAAGGAACAGCAGCAGAGGCTGAATTCACATCCTCCAAGCTCCATCACAGCACTTTAACCTCTTATCCCCTGGGGAGGCAAAACATCTCAGTGCACAGATAGTGATTTCCACAGCAGCTTTTCAAAGCAAGGACCTGCTCATCACCTCTGTGCTGCAGCCCAGCAGCTCCAAGAGCAACACACTCACCACAAAGTGTCTGGCACCAAGCTTGCCAGAGGCCCTCTGCTGCTGCTCCCCCACAGCTGGTTTTCCCCAGAGGTGTCATGCAAGATCTCACTGCTGCTTGGATCAATAGCAGCTAATGCCTGGTACCTTGCTCTGGGGCAGGTGGTTTTCACAGCTTTAACCCACCCAGACCTGCTCTCAGAAGCTTTTCCTTTGCTAGCAAGAGGAAGCCATCAATGTTTACTGACAGCTTCAGGAGGAGGGAAGCATCTTCCCATGAAGGGCTTGAACAGCTGCCCTAGAAAGGCTCCAGCCCAACAAATCCCCAACTAAGAGGAACCATCAGCTAGGTGGAGGAGATATATGGAAATCACAGGCAGCAAGCAGTGGATCATGGAATCATGGAATGAGTTGGAAGGGACCTTCAAGCTCATCCAGCTCCAACCCCCTGCCATGAGCAGGGACACCTCCCACCAGCCCAGGCTGCTCAAAGGCCTCATCCAGCCTGGCCTTGAACCCCTACAGGGAGGGGACAGCCACAGACTCCCTGGGCAGCCTGTGCCAGTGTCTCCCCACCCTCATGGAAAGAATTTCTTCCTGATTTCCGCTCTCAGTCTGCCCTCCTCAAGCTTCAACCCATTCCCTCTTGTCTCATTACAGCAAGCCATGGAAGCCCTCCTCACAGATGTTCCTCATGCAGCTGCCACACTCATTCTGAAGATGTCATACAAAGGACCATGCCAGAAGAGCTCCACACACACCCCTGCTCCCCACAACCACACATGGGAGTGAGAGCCAACAGCCCTGCTGGGACAAGCTGGCTCCAGCAAAGCTGTGCTGATTCACAGGAGCCAAAAACCAGGACCTGAAGGTTTGGCAGAGCTGGAGAACACCTCAAAACGTGTGTCACAGGGCTGCCAGTGGCTGCTCCCAGCCATGCCTGCCCACAGCACCACCAGCATGCACTGAGTGTGTAGGAGAGCACTGTTGACCATGGACTATCCACCACCCTGGGCTGCTCAGCTCTTGCTCCCAGGGAGGGAAATTGCATCATTCCCCTACAAACATTGTATTCAACCCCCCGAAGAGCCTCCCCCCTTGCCCCAAGCCAAAGCCTTACCCAGAAGCTGCTTGGTCCCACCAGGGCTGATCTGCTTCCACACACCACCAAACCTCCTCCTCTAGCCCCACACAGCCCTTTTATCCCTCATCCACCCAACCCACATCACCTGCAGCACCGTGGGTGTCACCTGGGGATGTCTCTCTCCATTGGTCTTCCGGCCTCAGCCGTCCTCGGTGCACCAATGGTGCAAGAGTGGCTTGGGACCTGCGGGAGGTTTTCAGACCTGGTTCAGCAGCAGCACCAATGCTGGGAGTGAGAGTGTGTGATGAGCCAAGCTTCTGAAGGTGAAAAACGGTGTGAGAGGTCCCTGAGAAACACAGAGCCTACCACAAGTTCCTCTTCTGAATGTGAAAAGGTGTGGGGAAGGTCCTTGAGAGGTAGCTGCCCAAGCACAGCTGTCACTGCTGGACCCTCAGAAATCAAAAGGAGCGCATCTGGGGCTGTTATTTCAGTGCCTGCCAGCCAGGGGGTAGAAAGCTTCATGGGGGTTCTCTTGTGAGCCCTCCCCCAGCGCTGCCCTGTGTCCAGTTCCTGCTGTGGTTGACTGTGGTGGTTTGGGCTGGGTGCCCTCTGCTGCATGGCACACTTCCTGTGTCCAGGAGTCCAGCCCAGTGGGTGGACACAGGAAAACCGTGTATCTCCTACCACAATCCCCTGCACCGCTATAAGACCTTGCGTGGGGTCCGCCTCTTTCTCTTTCTTCCCTCACCGCCGCCCGGTAACTGGGGAGACGTCTCCCGGCCTTGGGCCTGGCTAGGCCCAGGGCCAGGGGGATGGGCGGTCTCAGGCCTGGCCAGCTGAGACTAGCCTAGCAGTGGGGGGGGAAGAACGAGCCCTGGGGGTCTTGGGCCCACCCTCAGGTGGGGATGGGGTTCATCCGGGTGTGTGTTGGGGTTATTTCTGTCACTGTTTCTGGTTTCTTTTGTGCACCTTCACTTCTTCTATTTAAACTTTTCCATCACTTTTGCAATCCGTTTGTCGGAGTCGTCATTTTGCCCGTGGTGGGGAGGGTGGCTATCTCAACCCACCACATTTTTGGCGCGCCGACGTGGGGCTGGTTGGTGTGGCGACCTGCAGATCGGATTGCAAATGATGGATAGTTTAAATTTAGTTCTGGGCGTCGGTTTTCGGTTTGGGAAGGTCGGGGGGCTCAAGCTTTGCTGCCGGGGCGATCGTGTGGGTTCTTGTGGATTGCAGGGGGACACCTGGTGTGTCGGGGGTTACCGCTTAAGAACGCGGGACCTGCCCCTCCCCACCCGTTCCTCTCCGCGGGCGGTGGAAGCGGCGGGGGTGAGGCGGGGGAGGGGCAGCGGCGAGCAGGTCAGATGAGGTCCGTCTCGCTGCAAGGATGGAGCCAGCCGCAGCGGGCGGGCGGGCGAGATAGCCCCCGAGACCCAGGAGGGGCGAACGGGGACCCCAGCTGGAAAGCCGTTTTCAAAGGCTCTGAGCACGCGCTTGTGGCTTTCGCTGGGGAAGCTGTTGGAGTGCCCGAGGGGTGGAGGTGATTTTGATCCTGTACCGCGGCGGTAGAGGCGGCCGGGCTCTGCTGTGTGCTGAGTGGCCACGGTAGCGGACGCCGGCCGGCGCTCGGGCTGCAGTGGGCTTGGCTCTAATCTCCCCCATGTTTTTCGGACAGTACCGAAAAATGGCGCCGAGCACCTGGCTCCGCCTCCCTGCCTCTCAGTTGGGCTGTGGCGCAGCCCCTCCCTCTTCCGGGGGGCGTGCAGCCGGACATTGCTACGCCTCGGTACGTGAACGCCCGGTGTGGGGGGCGAAGTACCCTGATAGGCGTTTGGGTAGCCTGGACCGCGGTCGGAGGCGGTCGGTTTGCGGCACCCTGGGGATCGGAAAAGCAGTCGTGGAGCCGGATTGTTCCGACTGGCTTGCCCCAGGGGTGGAGATATGCCGCTGAGCAAAACGTGAGCAAGAAGAAGAGCTTGGCTGAGAGGTTGTGAGGCTTTTCCAGGTGGCCAGGATGTCCAACGGATCCATGGAGAACCTGCACTGCAGAAGAGTGAAATCTGCATCGCTGGGAGGTTCCACTGGATGAGAGAGGAAGAACTGGACTGGACTGATGCTTGAGCCTGAGAGAGACTGTTTGGACGCCCAGAAGAAGATATGGACCCTGCCGGACGCGTCATCAGGGATTTCTAATATGATGATGTGTTTGGGTGCAGGGGTTGTGGTATGAGATAAGGGGTGGCGTGTGGTGGTTTGGGCTGGGTGCCCTCTGCTGCATGGCACACTTCCTGTGTCCAGGAGTCCAGCCCAGTGGGTGGACACAGGAAAACCGTGTATCTCCTACCACAATCCCCTGCACCGCTATAAGACCTTGCGTGGGGTCCGCCTCTTTCTCTTTCTTCCCTCGCCGCCGCCCGGTAACTGGGGGAGACGTCTCCCGGCCTTGGGCCTGGCTAGGCCCAGGGCCAGGGGGATGGGCGGTCTCAGGCCTGGCCAGCTGAGACTAGCCTAGCAGTGGGGGGGGAAGAACGAGCCCTGGGGTCTTGGGCCCACCCTCAGGTGGGGATGGGGTTCATCCGGGTGTGTGTTGGGGTTATTTCTGTCACTGTTTCTGGTTTCTTTTGTGCACCTTCACTTCTTCTATTTAAACTTTTCCATCACTTTTGCAATCCGTTTGTCGGAGTCGTCATTTTGCCCGTGGTGGGGAGGGTGGCTATCTCAACCCACCACATTGACTTAAGGGTTGGGATGAGGTGAAGATGAGAGCTGGACAGAGAATTAGAGCTGGGAAATTGTGGGAGGCATGGGAACACCTTGCTGCTGGGCACTGAGGAGAGCAGCAGGCATCCAACACCAGGCTCCTGGGCATGCTTGCAAAGAGACCTGGGCACTTCAGGATCCATGTAGGGACCTAAGTCAAAGGGATTTGGGAAGCACAGTTGAAAGCCATCCCTGTGTGTGTATTACCCCAGGTCAGGACTCATCAGCCTGGCTCTGGTCCCTGCTGTGGCTCCCTCCATGCTCTCCTGGGCAGAACAAGCATCTTCAGGACCAAGGGGACACCAGTGCTGAGCAGGAACAAGCTGTGATGGCAAAGCCACTGAGCTATGGGTTTGAGAGGAGTGGTTGCGCAGAAGGGAGAGGAAGAGCTGCAAGCTCCCTGCCTGTGCTCTCAGGTGGCTTCTAGGACAGAGCAGCTGATCTGATGGACAGCTCTGTCCTCATCAGATGTGTGCACAGTGTGAGGAGCTGCAGGTCAGTGCTGGAGGAGGAACTGGAGATGAGAACAGAGCTCTGGAAACTCTCCTGGTTATGGGAAGGGATGGAGTTGCACCCAGCTCTTGGACACCATCCATTTCACAGCCTGTGCTGCTCCCCTGTGCTCTCCCCTGCTCCCCCCTTGACTCAGCCCAAGCAGCAGCAGGGGGAAGATGCTGAAGGTGCCAAGGATATGCCTAAGGAGAGCATGGAAACCATGGAGAGGAGTAACACCAGAGTTCTCACAGATGAAGAGACTGAGACCTTCCCAAAGGGTCACCCTAGGCATAATGGTTGGATTATTCCCTGACCCCTCAGATGGTCAGCAGGGTACAGCTACACTGCAGCACCTCATCCTCTCCTGCAGACACAGTGCGATGCTCCTGCCAGGCCTGGCCCCATTTCAGTCCCGGTTTCTGACCTTCTCATTACTTCCTCCAACTTGCCTTCAAGATCATTTTGTGTCACATCTTCTGCTGTTTCCAGACTTGCACCTTCCATCACCTTCACTGAGGCAGCGTCAGGCAGAGTCCATCTCCCAGAGCAACAGGAGCTGAGCGCCGGAGGCAGGCTCTGCCAGCTGCGCTGCTCACGGAAATCAGGACTGACTTGGCACACCAAGCCTCTCCTGCAGGAGTCCAGGCAGAGCTGCAAGCCCTGCAGACTCATTAATGAGCTGGATGGAAGTGGGGGAGGTGCCAGGAGTTTGGGGCTGCAGGAGGGGAGAGCACAGGAGCATCCCCAGGAGGTAAAAATGTCTCAGCTTGGCAACAGCCTCTGGACCATAACTTCTGCATCAGCCTCTGTGTGCTGCCTGCGCTTCCACTGCATAGAATCAGAGAACAGGAAGGTTGGAAAACACCTCCAAGATGATCAAGCCCAACCATCAACCTAGCAGAGAACTGCACATTCATACAGCAGGATCTCCCCAGGACTGGCAGCTCCATACAGATGCTCCTACCAAGTTCTTCCCTGAGCTTTAGTGCAGTTGGGTTAGGGCCCCTTGGATCATAGAATGGTTTGGACTGGAAGGAGCCTCAAAGATCATCTAGTTCCAAAGCCCCACCATGGGCAGGGACACCTTCCACTAGCCCAGGTTGCTTAAGGCCTCACCCAGCCTGGCCCTGAAGGTCAATCCAGACAGAATCAAGAGCAAAAAAAACCTCTCCTAGACTATTCAAGAATTATGTTCTTGAGATCAAAGCCCCCAAAAGATCCCCAAATTATAAAGCTCAGCTGAAATCTTTGCATGAGCTCAGCCCAGAAGGCAGAGCACCACCCTCTGCTGCCAGTGGGCTTCATGACAATCTGAAGGAGGGCTGAGGACAGGGAAAGGGAGAAAGCAGGGAAATAACAGTTAAAATATTGTTCCAGGGGCAGTTTGTACCTTGGGAGGCTGGACTGGGTGCTTTAGGGGCTCTCATCTCCCAGGCAGGGTGGGATAGATTTTACAGGAGAATCATAGAACCACAGATGGGTCTGGGTTGGGAGGGACCTCCAAAGCTCATCCAGTCCAAAGCCCTCAGCAGTAGGCAGGGGCATCCTCAACTGGATCAGGTTGCCCAGAGCAACCAAGCAGGGAGCAGCGTCTGGTAACCGCACAGGAGTTAGTAAAGCAGTTCGGTGCTGCAGCCGCCGAGGGTGGCTGTTCAGGGCTGCCGAAGGATGCTTTTCATCATCTCCTCCTCCTGAATCTCAGAGTAAGGCAGTAAAATATCAATGATTTAACAAACCTCTCCCCTGGCCCTCCCGGTCTTCCCTTAAGCCTTCCAGCAGAGCAGCTCCCACCCGTCCCATTGAAATGCAAACCAGGATACTCGGCACCCCCTGAGCTCTTCCCCGGCTTTGCAAATCCCATTGGAACCAGCAGATGATGCTGAAGCTGAAAACAAGGAGCTCATCCCAGCCGCCCTCTCTCAGGCTTTTGTTTTCCTTCCGCAAAACTCTGAAGTGAGAAAGAAAAGGAAAAACCAGTAGGGAGGGGGCTCTAGGAAGAGTGGGCTACAAATGATGACACACAGCATATGGCTTTGCTCTCCCTGTCTGCTCAGCTCTTCCATCCCAATCAATACACAAGAGCTTCCTCAGCCTAGGGTGGAGCAAGGGCACCTGGAAGGCAACAGGAACACTGCTCTCCTTGAGCTGACCTCCTCCCTTGCAAAGCCCCAGAGCTGCACTTCCCTGACCTCACTTTGCCATTGCTGGTGTGTGACAGACCCCACGTGGCAGGGTCTGCAGGTGTGGCGTGTGGGAAGCAGCTGTGCTGGGAGGGGAGAGTCATGCTCAGCACCCTGCTAACTTTGAGTGTGTGTAAATGACCCTGTCCAAAGCAAGAAGGGAAGGCTGCTTCTTGACCAAGGCAGCCACCATGGCACCACCCTCACCTGACCCGCAAGTCTCTCTGAAAACCATCTTGATGGTCTTCCCTTGCAGCTTGAACATCAGCAGGGCGAGCAGTGCTGCAGATGCAGCTCTCTGGGTTGTGCTTTTCTTTCAGTGCCTGACTTAATTCTGCATCTCAGTGTTTCAGCTGAGCTCTCTGCCTGGGAGAGATGGTATTTATTAGATGAAAAGAAGAAGGAGATGTCATCACTAAACACCAGCAGAGTCCCTTGCTATTGCCAGCATTCCCTGAGACACAAATGCTGCCCCATCCCTCTCCACCACCCCCTCCCACCTCCAGCCAGCCACAGCACACAGCTGCTCAGCCCCTGCCCTGTCCAGGTCTCCAGCACCCCCTCATGCTCCCCATTTCCACACCAGCTGCAGCCAGGGGCAGGCACAGCCTGGCTGATGTGCTGGCACCTGCAGCCTGCAAACATCCCCTCCTAAAAGTGGGGCAGAACCCATCCCGGTGCTCTACTTCCCACCCTCCTCCCGGCATTGCCATCCCCTCTGATGTGCAAAACACTGTCCCATGGCTTTCGCCTTCTAGGCTTGGTCTGCTGACGCAGCCCCGGGAGGGAGAACTCCTTTTGTTCCCTTGATCACTCCTCGCTTCTGCCTTGGCTCAGCCGTGTGAGATGTGCTGATTCTGTTCAGGCTCAATCTGAAAATCAAATCAGAAACATTAAAGTCTGGAGAAGAGACACTTGATAGGCAGCCTCCCCCCAGGGGATGGGAATGCAAAAGAGCTTCCTGACAGGCAGTGACGTTTCCAAGTGTTGCCAAACTTCAGCAGCGGCAGAAGAAAGAAATCTTTGGCCTTTCAAGGGAAGAATTTGACACCTTCAGTCCTGTCCTACTTACCACAGGCACCAAGCCTCGCAGGAGAGACACAGAAGAGGACATTAGAAACTGGGCAGTGGCTCCACAACTCCCACTGCTTTGTATTGATTTTGCAACATTGGCTGGGAACAGGAGGCTGCAACACATGGATCAGAGCATGCAGGGATGAGCCAACATCTGCCAGGTGGCCACCAGCATCCTGGCTTGGGTCAGCAATAGGACAGCCAGCAGGAGCAGGGCAGGGATTGTCTTCCTGCACTCAGCACTGGGGAGGCCACACCTCGAATCCTGGGTTCAGTTTTGGGCCACTAACTCCAAGAAGGACATTGAGGACTGGAGAAGGTCTGGAGAAGGGCAGGGAAGCTGGGGAAGGGTCTGGAGAACAGGGCTGGGGAGGAGCAGCTGAGGGAGCTGGGGGTGTTCAGCCTGGAGAAGAGGAGGCTGAGGGGAGACCTTCTGGCTCCCTACAGCTCCCTTCAAGGAAGCTGGATCCAGGTCAGGCTTGGTCTCTTCTCCCCAGCAACAAGTGATAGGACAAGAGGAAACAGCCTCAAGTTGTGCCAGCGGAGGTTTAGGGTGGCCATGAGGAACAATTTCTTCCCCTTGAGGGCTCTCAAGGCCTGGCCCAGGCTGCCCAGTGCAGTGGTGAACTCCTTATCCCCAGAGCAGGTTCAAAGCCATGGAGATGTGGTGCTGAGGGCCGTGGTTTGGTGATGACCTGGCAGTGCTGAGGTAAGGCTTGGACTGGATCATCCTAAAGGTCTCTTGCACCCAACCCAATTCCATGACTCCATGACTCTACAGGAGACTTATTTCCACCAGTGCTGCTAGATCTAATGGATCTGCAGAGATCCATCATAGAATCTGTAGAAATCATAGAATCAATAAGGTTGGAAAAGACCTGAAAGATCAGCAAGTCCAACCTGTCACCCAAGGGCTCATGACTACTAAACCATGGCACCAAGTGCCACATCCAGTCCTGCTTTGAACACCTCCAGGGACGGTGACTCCACCACCTCCCTGGGATGTTTCAGTGTCTGCATCCTTCTCTGCTTCTCCTGCACAGATCCCATCCATTGTCTGCCAAGGAAGTTCCCCACTGTCCTCAGGTGCCCTCCTCACAAAACAGCAACTCCTGGTAGATCAAAAGGCTGTAGGATGTCTTTCTTTCCAGCACGGAGATGTTCTAGCCTTAGAACTTCTACCTGATGTGTATTTTTGTCAAGGTTTTGGTTCCTTTTGTCTTCCTTCCCCTGAGGTTTGTTGGTGTGCCCTGATCTCCCTGAAAGCATCACATGGACCCAGCCAGAACACTGACCTCGTGTTCAAAGCCAACTTTCTGATCCCCCTCAATCCTAGAGAAATTCCACTCCAATTCTCAGCCAGCCTGGCCTGGCATTTTCCCAGAAAGGAGAGAGGCCTTCTGGAAAGCCCCAGCTGAAGTGAGAGCAAAGCCTGGGCAGGAGGCACGGTGACCCAGGTGGTAGACAGACAAAAGAAACAGGAGAGAGAAACCATTCAAGTCCTCTCCAGCATCCCCCCTGGCACTGGGGAGCTCAGCTGTGGAATGTCACCTCTGGCAGGCAGCTGGCACCACTGGGAATGCATCTCTAGGAAAAAAAGGAAGGAGGGGAAGGGAAAAGGAGGGGAAAGAAGGAGAAAACCAAAAAGAGTGAAGAGGAGGAAAGGAAAGGAGAAGGGGAAAGAAGCAAGCTCCTTGCATTCTCTCTCAGCAGCTGCAGCTGCCCTCCTCAAGGAGAGTGTTGATAAACCAGTTCCTAACTAGCTGAGGTTGTTGGGCTTTGTGTTTTTGTCTGCTTCTGACCAACAAACCCCAGCAAAACCTAGGCAGGGAATTGTCTGAGGCACGAGAAGCTCTCAGAGCTGGAAGGGAGCTCTGTGCTCCCAGCCCTTGAGAAGCTGAGCTGGCAGCTGCCTGCTCTTGGAGCGCCTCTGTGCCTGTGTGACACAGCCAAGGGCTCTGGAGAGCCAGCAGTGAGCTGGGAAGTGCTGGGGCTGGTCATGACAGCTGCAGGAGCCAGACACTTGTGCTGCTGGAGACATGAGTGCTGTCAGCACGGCCACAAACATACCCAGCAGGGCACCCAGCTTCTGCCCTCTGCCCTCAGCCATCCCAGAATCAGGGAATCCCACATTGGTTTGGGTTGGGACCGTTCAAGCTCATCCAGTCCAACCCCCTGCAGTCCCCAGGGACATGCCCAGCCAGAGCAGGTTGCTCACAGCCCCAGGCAACCTGAGCTGCACTGGTGCCAGGCTTGGGGCAGCTCCCAGCTCTCTGGGCAGCCTGGGCCAGGCTCTCCCCACCCTCAGTGTCAAACATTTCTCCCTTCCCTCCAGTCTGAATCTCCCTCTTGCCGCTCGTGGGTGTGTCTGCTGTGTGTGAAGTGAATCTGGCCCAGCTCTGAGGGGCAGCCTCCTGTTCTCTTCTCCAAACCCTCCCAGCAAGGCCACTGCTCGTCTCTCCAGGTTGTTCTTCAGACCATCTCTAGGGCTGAATATTTAGCTGGGTTGTTGGGAGGATTTCATCCTCAGAGGTGAAGATGCAGCTGCACAAACACAGCTCCTCACTGTCCCTTTGTTCCCATGTCTGAGGCCAGCTGCTGTCCCTGGGACTGACCCACTTGGAGAGCACAGCTGTACGCTTCTGGCCCACCTTCCTTTTGCCTCCTCATGCAGTATCTGTTCCCTGAGACAAAACAACAGAGCAATTTGGCTTCATTATGCTCACTGCACATTGTTAGAGCTTTCTTAGCAGAGATTCACTGCACTGGTTCCACCCTGTTTATCTGAGAGGTTGCAGGAAGATGAAGATCATTAGATCCTTGACAGGAAATTATTTCCCTTTTTTTGCCTACAATTCACCCTCCCTGCTTGGAGAAAAGCCTCAAATCAAAGGCAGAGGAGCTGCCTCGGAGCTTGTTATCTGAGCGAGGCTGTGCCCTCTGCACAGAGCACATCAACAGCTCACCAAGAGCTTCCAAACCCTCCGGGTGGCTGGTGAAAGAAACAGGACAGGCACAGAAGCACAGAATGGTCAGGGCTGGAAGGGACCTCCAAAGCTCACCCAGTCCAACCCCCTCTGCAGCCAGCAGGGACACCCTCCACTAGATCAGGTTGCCCAGAGCCCTGTGCAGCCTCACCTTGGCTATCTCCAGGGATGGGACTGCAGCTGCCTCCCTGAGCAACCTGTTCCAGAGCTCCACTGCCCTCATGAAGAACATCATGGTTCCTCCTTTTTTCAGCCTGGCCAGAGAAAGGCATTGAACCAAGCTGCCCTTTATTTAGCAGCATGTTCTTCAGGGAGAGCACTCAGGCATTACAATCAGTGGCTACTAAAACCTCTCCTGTTTGTCCTCTTGGAAGAAGTGACCTTAAAAGGCTTGCTCATTGACACACACACACACCCCCCACCCCCATATCACTGGAGCCCTGCCAAAGCAGCATTTAGGCTGAGTCACGTCCCACCTGTGAAACCAGGGAGGGAAGCCAGACAGCTCCTCCATGCCACACTGTACCTGTCCTTAACCTGAGATATTCCTCAGAAACCCTGGAAGTCCACAAAGCTGTCACAAGCTTTTCCCAGGTCCTGGTTGGGACTGACAGAGGTCATTTTGCCATCCCCCCGAGCTTGCTCTCCTCAGCTGGGATATCAAAGGCTTCTCTGGGCTCTGGGACAAGCCCAAAACAGTTCAGAGAAGGTTATTGATGGTCAGCCAGAGAGTGCTGGCCAACAGCCTCATCCTTCCGTGGCTCTTGCTGTGCTTGTGTTCCAAGAGCAGCTCGCCAGCACGGGACCATGAGGTGCCAGGTGATTGGGATGCTTCCTGAGGCCAGGCCCAGCCCAGCAGGAGGGGTTTGCATCTCCAGGGTGACAGGAGCCTGACCACCCACACAGCCCATTGCTCCCAGTGGAAATGACTCAAGGAGCAGGACCTAAGTGACAGGTTTTGTATCCAAGGGATGCAAACGAGATGCATTACTCATCCTGGGAGCAGGTGGGACTGGGGATCCTGTCCTGAGGGCAGCAGTCACCTAGCAGCTCCCAGGGGCTCTGCCTGTGCTCTCCTCTGCATCCCTCGCAGGGCAGGGATGTCCCTTCAGGTGCATTTTGGAAATGGAGTAGAGACAGGAGAAGGATTCAGAGCTTTGGTCCTGTTCTGGGGTGAATTTGCCTCTCTCCTTGGGCTTCATGGCTTGCTTGTGGGTTATTGCTAACAGCCAGGGTGATGCTGGAGGAAGAGTGAGGTTTGGGCAAGCACTGCCTTCCTCTGAACCTGCAGTGGTCTCCCAGCCCTGACTCAAGCCCAGGGATGGACTAGAGGTGGTAGAAGCTCCATCCCGGGAACCATTCCAGGTCAGGTTGTTCAGGGCTCTGAGCAGTCTGCTTTGGTTGCAGAAGTCCCTGCTGGGGCATGAGCTTCAGAGGTCCCTTCTGACCCAAAGCATTCTGTGACTCTGGGATCTCCTGACCCAGGGCAGCTTCAGCAGAGCCTTTGGCTACATGAAGCCTTCAGCATCTTTGGGAAGCCTGAATGGTGACGTTTCTGTCCCTTGGGTCTGGAAGGGGCTGCCTGCAGTGCTCCCCAGGGCACCCCAAGGGAGGTACCTCTGGACACAGAGCCTACAATACCCATGTGCGTGCCCTGAACAGGCCACTGATGACCTGAGGGAAGCTTGTGCCACACCACCACTCCCAGCACCCCAGCAAAGCTCTGCCATGGAGCACTGACCCCCCCAGCCCTCCCTGCTACCTGCTCCCACCACCCTTTGTGTGGCCCCCAACACTGTGGCAGGTCCTCTGCAAAACATTCTGTGTCTGAGCTCCCTGAAGCCCACGACTAAGCTGATGAGTCCAGGGGCTTCTCAAGCTCATGACTTGCATTCCCAGTCTTTAATTCCCTTTCACCTCCACCCTCATTTTGTCATAGACTCACAGAATGTTTGGGTTGGAAGGGACCTTAAAGCTCATCCAGTTCCAGCCCCCTGCCACGGGCAGGGACACCTCCCACCAGCCCAGGCCGCTTGACCGCCTGCAGGGAGCAAGCACCCCCAGGCTCCCTGGGCAACCTGTGCCACTGGAAAGAATCTCTTCCTACTCTCCAGGATCTTCCTCACCTTGTCAGGGTTCCCAGCCTGTGGCTCTCTGGGACACCACCACAGCCTCTTGGCAAGCCAAACCAGCGCTCCCCCAGCTCTTCTGGTGCTGACCAAAACCGAACATCTGCAGACCTCAATCTTCCGTGCCAAGACTCTCAAACACGAGCTGTAAGGACACTGATTTCCAAGTGGACCCCCTGACAACACAGCTATCAGTTATGATCTTGCTGATTAGAGATGGGAGAAGGAGAGAGATTTGATCTCCCATTAGGAAGACAGAGCACAGCAGTTTGTCTTTCCAAATGCCACACAGAAACACTGACCCAACAACTCCTGTGCTGATTGAGCCACCCCAGCCAGCAAGGAGCCAAGCACCTGGCACCAGGGGAGTTTATGGGCTATAATTCAAAGGGTTTTGCCCTTACTCTTGATAGCTCTTTTAATAAATGGCCCTCATCAGCTGGCTAAGCTTCATCATTCCTGATGCCTATCATTTGCTGCCTGGTTCCTTCTCCAGATTCCTGGCTCTGCCTTCTCTTTTAATATCTGCTCTGACTCCTGAACCTGGAAGATCCTCAAAGCAAAGCCAACATCCCTCCTAGTGATGCAATCCAGAGGTCAACATCCTTCTAGGGATGGAATCCAGAGGTCTGTCCACATGATGACCTCTGCCCAAAAACTCCCAACCTTCCTTCTCCCATATTTTAGCTTTTCTGCACACAACTTAGTTTCCAGATGACTCCAAGCAGAGTTTTCCCCCTTGGAAGCTGCTGTAGGCCACAAACAATGATGAGAATGATGAAAATGCCCTTTCTCAGCCCATACTGGATGTAATCAGGCTGGTTCCTAAGCAACCATGAAATTCCTGTCCAGCAACCAGGTCCAGAAGAGGCTTGAGGTTTGTTTTGGTCAAAATACCTTTTGTGTTAGCAAATTGTTAGCTGTCAGGATGAGAAACCTTGATGGGGTTTTAATTACTGCCTGCAGAGGTCTTCCAGCAGAAGTCAACCCCAGTGCCTCCTGCAGTGACAGTGGTTTGATCTCTGCAGATGGAAGAGCAGAGTCCAGCCTGCTCCCTAGAGCAGCATCTCTTAGGGCAAAGGATCCCTCTCTCACCTCCCAGGAGGAGCCCCTCCTCCAGGCTCATTTTGACTCCTCCAGCATCAAGCAAAACCCTCTCACAGAACCACAGGTAAAAGACAGAATCTCCCTTCCCAGGCAGCTGATTCCCTGATTTTCAGCTTCCCATCCCCTGGAACAGGTTGCCCAGAGAGGTGCTGCAGTCCCCATCCCTCAAAACATCCCAGGTCAAACTTGATGGGAACCAGAGCAACCTGCACTAGCTGGAGGGGCCCCTGCTGCCTGCAGGGGTTGGACAAGATGACCTCTGAGGCTCCCTTCCAACCTGATGCATTTTGGGACTCTATGACTCCAAGATTTTCCTGAAACATCTCAAGCACTTCCCTGCTGCCAGAGCCACAACTCCCCAGAGCCTCATGTCTGGGAGGTAAAGCCCAGTGAGCAGTGCCCTGGATCCAGCACTGCGTTATTTATCTAAGCAGAGAGCAATAACACCACAACAGAGATTTCATTTCCTTTCAGCACTGAAGCTCTCCACTGAGCAAAGGAGAGATTAAATAACACAACAGGCAGAAAGAAAGCAAAGCAAAGGAGGTTTCCAAGACCTTTTCCTATGGCAGAAGGTAAGAAAACCTTACAGGAGCCTTCACATCTAAACCTCCTTGGATATTCTCAGCCTCTGAAGGAGCAGAGGCTGAGGGGAGACTGCCTCACTCTCTACACCCCCCTGGAAAAAGGTTGGAGCCAGGGGCTTGGTCTCTTCTCCCCAGTGTCAAGCGATGGGGGAGGAGGAAATGGCTGAAACTATGCCAGGGGAGGGTTAGGGAAAATTTCTTTCCTGAAAGAGTGGTCAGGGACTGGCACAGGCTGCCCAGGGAGATGGTGGAGTCCCCATCCCTGGAGGGGTTCAAGAAACCTCTGTCCATGGCTCTTGGGGCCAGGGTGGTGCTGGGTTGATGTTTGGACTCAACGATCTTGGAGGGTTTTTTCCACCTAAAAGCCTCTGAGCCCTGCAGCAGGGAAGAGCTTTGCTGTGAGATCCCTTCCACAAGCAGCACTTCAGGTGCAGGTCCCTGAGGTCCGAAGCTGGGCACTTAACAACCAGTGAACTGCAGAGTACCTGAGCTGCTCTGAAAGTGCTGGTTCCAACATCAGTTTAAAAGCAAAGCTAATGGCTGGCAGAGAAACAACCCCCAGAGGTGCAGTCCCCCCACTCCTGCCCAGCTCCAGCACATGCTTGGGTGAAGCTTGCTCCTGCCTGCAGGAGGTTGTATCTGCCCATGTGAGGAACCAAAGTGAGTTTTGCTTTGTGCTTAGCAATCTGAAGTTTTCCTTTGCCTCCTGTGCAGAGCAGCAAACATTTATCCATTCCTGGGCTTTGACCTAATTCCTGGCCATAAATACGCTGTCTGCCAGAGGGGAGGGAAGAGATGCTGGAGCAGAAGCCCCAGTCAAGCGACACAGATGTGAGCCAACTTCTAATTGACCTGCTTTTGTCAGGTATAGTGAAGTCCTGCATTGCACTGCAGACCTTTGGCTCCTGTTCAGATCCCAAGCCCTGGGTGGGAAGGGGCATTTGGGCTTGGAGTGAGACTGTTGGCTCCTTGCACAGGAGGCATCTCCTGCTGTATCGGCTCGAGAGGAAAGCCACGAGGCACAGCCACAGCCTGGGTTGCTGATGGCACTGGAGTGCCAAGATGTCCCTCCTGCCCCTGTGCATCTTGCTGCTCTACTCCTGCCAGCAGCTGCTGCTTCTCAGCTTGGCAGCTTTGGCTTGGCTGCCCACCCTACATGTCCAAGCTCCAATGGACTTACTCAAGGCCATGCTGAAATCCCACCTGTGTCTGCTTTTCTCCTGGTTGAGGGTGGACTTCAGCACACCCCCAAGTGCTTCATGGAACTGAGGTCCAGCCTGCTCCAGGGCTCTGCACCTCACACCAAACGAATCTCCTCCTGTTCAGGAACCTCCTGACTTCCAGATTGTGCCCACTGCCCCTTGCCCCTGGGCACCACTGTCAAGAGTCTGACCCCAGTCTCTTCCCCCCACCCTGTGGCTCTTGCTGAGCATTGATCAGTTCCCCTCCCAGGCTGCTCCTCTCCAGGCTACACAGCCCCAGGGCCCTTTGCCTCTCCTCATCCAAGAGAAGCTGGTGGCCTTTTGAAGCTGTGTCCTTGTTGAGGTTATTCTTTCACATCAGAACCTAAATGCAAGCAGATCTGCCCTTATAATGAACCCCAGATGAGATGAGCACTTGGCCCTCCTTTGTGGAGCCCCCCAGAAAGGCAGGAGAAGAATCCACTGCTCCCACGGCCTCAGCTCCAGCTCCTCTGTGACCGATCAATCACAAATGTTCTCTGCATCACACACCAGGCAGAGGTAACAGCTTTGTTGCCTGGCATTTCTTCTGCCTTCCTTTCCAAAGAGCAAACCCAAAGCCAAACAGAAACCTTTCCCTCAGCCCCAGCCCGCACCACAGCTGTGTCCTCAGGAGGCGGCCAGCCCGCAGCGGCTGGGGTCCGTGCTGCAGGCACGCAGAGCTGCTCTCCCCTTCCCCACTGCCTGCTTTGGAGCACAGCCACTCTGCTGTGTTGTTGATCATCACAGTGCTCTCCCCAGCAAATAGCTCAGCTGGCTGCAGAAGAAAGAAAGAGACAAAGTGCTGGAGGGTCAGAGATGTGCCTTTGGATGCTGCCATGCTGGAGCCACTGGGGTGAAGCAGAGCACCTCACCAGGCTGCTAGATGCTGCCCAGCAGCCTGATGCTTCTTTACTTTAGATTGCCTGATACTGTAAGAGCTTTCCCTTCCCATCCAGCCTTTCATTTCTGTGGCTCCTGGAGGAGAATCTGTTCCAGGCCTTGACAGCCCTCAAGGGGAAGAAATTGTTCCTCATGTCCAACCTAAGCCTCCCCTGGCACAACTTGAGGCCATTTCCTCTTGTTCTGTCTCTTGTTCCTTGGAAGAAGAGCCCAACCCCCAGCTGGCTCCTGCCTCCTTTCAGGGAGCTGTAGACAGCCACAGGGTCCTATCACTTGTTGCTGGGGAGAAGAGACCAAGCCTGGCTCCAGCTTCTTTGAAGAGAGCTGTAGGGAGCCAGAAGGTCTCTCCTCAGCCTCCTTTGCTCCAGGCTGAACACCCCCAGCTCCCTCAGCTGCTGCTCCCCAGCCCTGCTCTCCAGACCCTTCCCCAGCTTTGTTGCCCTTCTCTGGACCTGCTCCAGCCCCTCCATGACCTTCTTGGAATGAGGAGCCCAAAACTGAACCCAGGATTTGAGGTGCAAGCATTTCTTGCCCTGGGGACAGAGGCAGCTTTCTGCCCTCAGCTGACATCCTGCAGCTTCCAGTGCCCTCTCTGGCTGCACCATGGACATCACAGGGGAGTGTCTGCACAGGTTAGGGTTTGGCAGCTGGGAGCCTGCTCTGTGCACTCAGTAGCTCCATCACACATGGTGCAATACCAGTCCCAGTCCACAGGAGTTCCACAGCCTCCGGGGAATTGGTACTCTGTGATTCTGTGAACCTCCTCCAGTGGATTGAGTCCCTTAACAGTTCCCCAGGACAGGTGTTTGGCCAGGGGTGAGGCTGCACTCACTCTCCCTGCACTGTAAGCTCAAACACTGTTATTAGACACAAGGGAGAGAGAAGTGATGCAAACACCAAGCAGAGCTGAGGCTCCCTGGCAGGTCCCAGCTCCACAGCTAACCACATCCCCTCTGCTCTGCTACTTCCTTTTCCCAGCCCCACTGCCCACTCAACTTGTTCCTCCTGGAAGCCTTCTGGGAATGAGCTGTGGGCAGAGCAGCAGTGGCTGAGTGCTGAGCTCATGGTGCAGAGCAGCCTGTGCTGGCAGCAGGAATGAACTGGAAAGGAGAAAATGAAGGCCAAGGGTGGGGGTGAGGTTTGGGGGGGCTGTTGTTGGGTTTTGGTCTCCTTTCTCAAATGTACATCAGCACTGAGAATGCTGAAGTTCTTTGTGCCACCTGTGAAACACAAAGAAGGAGGTTGGACCTTTCTGAGCTCAGCTCCAGGTCTCTCCCAGCACTGGAAATCGTTCAAGGAAAGAAAATTATTTGGATTTTATTTGGATTTTTTCCCCTCTTCCCTTCCCACTGTCTTCACCTCTCTATTGTGACATTTCCCACTCCCTGTAATTTACAGCTCTCTCCATCCCAGCAGGGTTGGAAATGAGCTCTGCCACCTTGGCCATGCAGAAGCACTGTGCAGCTGGCAGCAACACCAACTGCCCAATTTGCTCCTGCAGTCACCTCCTGTGCCAAGAGGAGCAGCAGGATCCTCAGCCACGCTGCCTACCCTTCGCCTCAGCTGGCTTCCTGCCCTTGTCTCGGGCTGGCCCAAACAAACAGGAGCTGGTTTCTAACTGCTGCTGCCATAGGACTGAATCAGAGAATTGTTCAGGCTGGAAAAGCTCTCGGAGATCACTGAATCCAACTATCTGGCCAGCACCGCTGCGGCCAGGGGCGAGGACTCCACCACCTTCCTGGGCAGCCTGTGCCAGTGCCATCTCCTGCAAGAATTGGTCCACAGCCCTGGGATGACACTGGGGGAACAGCATGGTGTGCAAAAGGCTAAGCTGTGAGAAGCAAACATACCCTTTGGAGAGCGGATTCCTTCCTCCAGGGCCAGGTGGGATAACCCAGACGCGCACAAACTGGACCACAGGAAGCTCCATCTGAACGTCAGGAGGAACTTCTTTGAGTGTGGCAGAGCTCTGGAGCAGGCTGCCCAGAGAGCTGTGGGAGTCTCCATCGCTGGAGTCATTCCAAACCCACCTGGGGGCTGTCCTGGGCAACATTTCTGGGTGAGCCTGCTCTGGAGGGAGGCTGGGCTGGATGAGTGTAGAATGGGTCGGAAGGGACCTTGAAGATTACCCAGTTCCAAGCCCCTGCCACGGGCAGGGACACCTCCCACCAGCCCAGGCTGCTCAAGGCCACATCCAACATGGCCTTGAACACCTCCAGGGAGGGGACATCCAGAGCCTCCCAGGGCAACAAGGACTCAGATATCCACTGCAACCAGCATGCTTCTATTGTGGCCTCTTTCCTGCTCCCAAGGCCACCAGACACCCCTCCAAAGCCAGAAGCATTGCACCCAGAAGGCTGTCAGCAGCTCCCATGCAGTGAAGCCATTGCAGCTAATGAATGCCCTCTGGAATCTGAATTAGCATCTCCCAGTAGCAACAAATCATTCACTGATCTCTGATTGCTCATAAATAACCTACCAACGACCTCAGGAGCCTGGAGACAAGACCCAGGAGTGGTACAGCCCCACCGAGCTGCTGACTTCCCCTTCGTCCCATGGGATTCACCAGTCCTGGACACAACCCAGCTGGGCTGAAGCTTCAGCCTTCGGAAACTCTCCTCAGCCTCTTGGCACTGGTAAGAGAGAAAACAAAACCAATTTCAACCCCCAGAGGCCCAGCAGAAATATTTCTGGCACTACCCAACAGTTATTAAAGTGTTTGTGATTTGTCCCAGCTTCCTCCTCCATACCTTTGACAGAGCTTCACAGACTGAGGAGCTGATGAGCCCTGGATCCATTCCACCAGCACCTTTGCCTCGTGGGCAGCAAAGAGCACCCAGCACTGTACAGATCCAAGCTCACAGCTGCTGCTTCACAGGCAGAAATGCTGCTTCTTGCCTAAATCTCTGATTTTCTCTATCCTGCTGCCCTAATCCAGTTCCCTCACTCTTGTTTCACTCCAAAGCTCTCTCTTGGAAGTCATTTGAGGTAGAAAGTGAAGTTAGATCCTCTTCTACTCCATGAGCTGTGTCCCCATGCAAAACCAACTCATCTCTCACACGAGCTTCAGGAGAAACTTCTTTGGTGTGAGGGAGCAGAGCCCTGGAGCAGGCTGCCCAGAGAGGCTGTGAAGTCTCCTTCTCTGCAGAGCTTCCAACCCCCCTTGGCCATTGTGCTCCTGGGCAAGCTGCTGCGGGTGCTGGGCTGGAGCAGGGGCTGGGCGAGCTCCAGAGCTCCCTTCCAACTCTCATCAGTCTGTTGCTCTGCAAAGCCCTGAGAGGTGACTCTTTGCTCAGGATGGGTTGATGCTGTGTTTGGTGTCAGCAAAAGCATCTTCTAATGCTTTTATTTCCACTTGCAGGCACCAAATCATCTCCTCAACGTGCATTAGTGAAGCTCCAGAGCCTGCTGGGGGCCCACATTTCTACATCATGCTGCAGGGCTGGGCTTCGCTCAGGGCAGCTGAGGAGCCAGCAGCACCACCTTTGCTTTCCCCTGTGCCACCAGTGAGGCTTTTGCAAGGGAACCAATCCCTGCAACTGGATTTCTGCTGCTGTAGAAAAGGCAGCAAACAGTATCTCAGCCCCTGCATCTGTAATTATGGAAACACTTGATTGTTAATCAAGGCTTAATTGGTTTGTACCTTTGTTAAGCCCTGCCGGGCTCAGGCAGTGATAATTCCTGTCATCAGCAGAGGAACCTTGGGGCAACATTATTCTAACATCTTTGCACTCTCCCCGTTGGAGAAAGGCATCAAATATGCAGAAGAGAAGCCAGGCTGGAAATGAACGGCCTCGTTGGAATCACAAATGTTCTAATCAGAGCTAACGACCACCCCCTCCCCCTCCCCCTGCAGAGGAGGACAGCTTCAGAGCTGGCACCGGCACCGCTCTGCACCCGAGGGCTTCTCCAGGCAGCATCTCTGCATCTGCTCCCCAGAGCATGGTATGGAGTCATGGAGGCACAGAGGGGCTTGGGTGGGAAGAGACTCTGTCTGTGCACAGTCAGGAGATCCGTGTTAGAGGCTGGCAGGTATGGGGCAAGCTCATCTTTGGCCACCAATGTCCAGCACCTCCTGCCAGGGCAGTGGTTTGGGCTGTGCACAGTCAGCAGGGCCATGTTACAGAGGCCGGGAGCAATGGTGCGAGCTTGGCTCTTGCTCTCAGTGGTTCTGCACCTCCTTCCAGGGCAGGACAGCACCCAGTTGGAAACCAAGAGACCCAAGAGCCAGCAAGGAGGTGGGAAGGGAACAGCACTGCAGAGCTCTTGCTCCCAGGTCACCATGTCACAGAACGCACCAGGGTGGAAGGGAGCCTCAAAGCTCATCTTGGCCAACCCCCTGCAGTGAGCAGGGACATCAACTAGATTAGGCTGCTCAGAGTCACACTTTGGTGTCCAGATGAGGCTTAGCTGCTGCTTCACCCCTAATCCAGCTGCAGCCACCTCCATCCCCAACACCTTGTTGGCGTCTGCCTCAGCCCCGTGCTCTGGGGCACAGCTCCTGGTGTCCCCTCTCTAGGACAAACACAACCACAGGCTCCCCACAAACCCTTCTGCTGCACTGCCCAGGTGTCAGGTCCTTCAGAGAGCTTTGAGGCCACCGTGGTCTCATCCACTTCTACTTGCTGCAGACAAGAGCTAGCTTGGAAGCCCCAGCACAGGCACCTGGTGTCCCTGAAGACCTTGAAGTGATGATGTCAGCAACAAAGGGCATCAGTGATAGACTTTCCTTTAGCAGCTGCAGCCACTCTTGGCCCACATTTAATCTTCTTTTCTCTACAGCAGTGGCTTTCATCAGAAAAACAGCCTGCAGGGCACGTGCAGGCAATGGCTCTTAGTAACAGCTTTGAGCACCAGGCTCCCAAAAGCTGATGGGAAAAGGAAAGAATGAAACAAACTGAAAGGAGGGAAAAGCCAAACAAGCAGAGCAGGGCTGCTGCCACCTCAGCTCAGCAAGAGGAAGGCACTCTGCAGCCTGGGACAGCAAGGCCCAAAGTGTTTGCTGTCATTTTAAAGATCCTGGAGGGGACATTGAGGTTTTCATTGCTCCTTTGATTCACAGCAGAGCTTCCATGGGAGGGACAATGCTGCAATGCACCAAGCAGCTTGATTGCAGCTGACTTCTCCCTTGGTTACCATAAATCCCCTCAGACACACACCAATGTCCACACCTCCTGTCCTGGGACCACTTCTGTGACTGCTTCTCCCAGGCTGGAATGCCTCCAATATTTCAAGTTCAGCATCCCTTGGCCTGGGACCTGTGATAAGAGCCTGAAGGAGAAGCAACAACAGGACAAAAAAGTCAGCTTGCTGGCAAACAGCTCCCAGCTTGCCCTGGCAAGGAGTTATCTGTGGCTGATCCTGCACCCAGCCAGGCAGCCTTTGTGCTAACACGGACCTTTCAGGAACATTAGAATGTTCTTGCAGCTCCAGCTCTGCTCTGCTGGAAGCTGACACCACTGCTCACTAAGCAGCTTAAGGGATTGCAGCATCTCACTGCAATTCCCTCAGTAGCTGGATGCTTCCCCCCAGCTCCTGGGCTCAGCTACAAGCCAGAGAGGCTTCATGCAATTGAGAATGGCAAAATTAATTTGCAGACTGAATGAAAGCCCAGAATTTATGTCAGGAATCACTTCCCTGGTGAGCAGCCATGGGGCTCACCAGCCTGCCCACTGCTTCAGCAGCTGCCCATCACTGCTCTCCCATGCACACAGGGGTGTGCCATGACCAACAAAAGGGTACCTGCAGGACAGAGCAGGGATCTGCTCTAATTAGCTAATGCTGTTAATTCAAAACATCTCAGCAAGGCAGCTGCTAACCTGCAATTGGACCTGCCCTAGCTTCAGTGAGTCACTGATGTGCTCTTCTGGGTGATACTCAAGAAGAGCTATTGGAGGCAAAGAGGAGCTGTGTTCTCCTTGCAGGGGGAATTGCCCCGGGAGAAGCAGCCTGAGTTGAGAAGAGGTTTGGGTCACCCCAGGACCTTCTCAGGGGGTGAGGCAATGGAACAGGTTGCCCAGAGAAGTTGTGGAGGCTCCAAGCCAAGAAGTGTTCAAAGCCAGGTTGGAGCAGCCTGACCTAGTAGGAGGTGGCCCTGCCTGTGGCAGGGGAATGGAGCAAGATGATCTCGAAGGTCCATTCCAACCCAAACAGTTCCACGGTTCTGTGCCTGCCATGAGCCTGCTGGTTCCAGCCAAATGCACTCAGCTGCTGCCTTAAACACTTGTGGGGTCTGAGCCATGAGAAGGTTGAGGGGCACCCTCATTCTGATGTCTCTATTATGTGGGTTTGGACATCATTTATAGCTCAGGCATACATTCCTGCACTGCTTTAAGCACTAATTAGTTCCTGCAACACAGAGGGATCTCAGCAGGAGCTGCCTCAAGCCCAAACCTCTGTCAGGTACCATCAGGAGGTCTGGGCGAGCCTGGTCAGCTGCATTTCAAGACAGAACTTCCACACACCACCCGCAAGAGGCCTTTTCACCTCTTCCCCACCTCTTCCAGCTCCACTTTTCCTGCACCCCATGGGGGTAAGCCCTCACTACAGACTCAGTGAAAGCAGCAACCAATAAATCTATTTAGCAGCAACAGCAGCTGAGACACTGCCGGCTCCCAGAAGCACATCTGGTCCTGCCAGGAGCTAAAGCCCTCTTGCAGCAGCTGGAGGAGGAAGGTTGGGCAGCACACCCCCAGACCGAGCAGGAGAGCTGGTGTGCACAGCTGGAGCCTGGGCAAACAACCAGAGGTGGGTTTTGAGCTCTTAAAGAGGGGCAGGGTGAAATAAGCAGGACCCAGCAAACAGAGGCTGAGGAGCAGCATGTCTGAGCGGAGCTGCAAACCTCACTTCCATCACAAACGGGATGAGCACTGCCCACGGAGGCAGTTCTCCACCAAACATCCTCCACTTCGGCTTCTCCTTTCAGCTTCTGAGCAGAACGAAGCAAGCTCACAGCCGGGCTGGGCTGGACGAACCTCAAAGGACTCTTCCAATCCAAACCATTCTGTGATCCAGAATCCCAGAACTACCTGGACTGGAAAAGATCTTTAAGATCCTGCAGTCCAATCCTCAGCCCAACACTGACAAGTCCCTGACTAAACCACGTCCCTCAGCACCACATCTGCACAACTCTGGAACACCTCCAGGCATGGGCACTCCACCACCTCCCCAGGCAGCCTGGTCCAATGCCTGAGAACCCTTCCAGTGAAGAAATTCTTCCTAGTATCCAACCTGGGCTTCCCTTGGGCCAACCTGAGGCCATTTCCTCTTGTCCTATCACTTGCTACTTGGCTGGCCAGACCAACACCCCACCCCCCCCAACACCTCCCCCAACTCAGGGAGCTGTAGAGAGCCAGAAGGTCTCCCCTCAGCCTCCTTTTCTCCAGGCTGAACACCCCCAGCTCCCTCAGCCACTTGTTCTCTGGGTCCTTCAGCAGCCTCAGTGCCCTGGTCTAGCTCTCTGGCAGGATTGGCACTTGCCCGGCAGCAGAAGAGCAGCAGCCCTGTCACCAGCCCTGTCACCAGCCCAGCTGTCCCTCAGCCTCAGCACTTGATGCTTTGCAACTGCAGTTGAGTAGCAGAAAGACTACAGAAAGGACACAACCCTCCCACCTCCCCCAGAAGGGAGCTGGGGCTGGGAGCCTGGGGCTGGGAGCCTGGGGCGATCTCGGCCAGCCAAGGAGAACATCTGAGATCCTGCAGTGATAGCAGAGACAAAACCTGGGAGCCGGCAGCAGCCGACTGCTTTCATCTGCCTAGCAGCGAGCTTGGAATGTCAATCAGGTAGCCCAGCCCTCTGCTGCTCTGCAGCTCTAATTGCATCCAAGAGCAGCAAGCCCCAAGCAGGACGAATCGCCCGAGGAAAATGAAGGCAGATGGAGAGTTATGAGCCGAGGGACACAAAAACAGCTCAGCCAAAGGTGGCCTCTCCATGCTCACCTCTCTCACACCAGAGCCAAGCCCTACCTGTGTGGTGAGAAAAGTCTCCAGGGACAGAAGATTTCCTCAGGTGAGCTCAGCCAGCCCAGCCTCTCACTTTCCTGATCACTGCTCCCAGGTCCATCAGCTCAGAAGAGCAGCAGGCAGCTTGGTGCAGGTGGGGCTGCCTGAGCCTCCCTCCCTCCTGATTTGCCACAGCTGGACCTTTGTTCGCAGACTCCCAGCATCCCACCACGGGGGGTTGGAAAGGACCTCTGGAGACCACCCAGTCCAAGCCCCTGCTCCAGCAGGGCACCCACAGCAGCTTGCCCAGAAGCACAATGCCTGAGGTGGGGGGTGGGGTGGAAGCTCTCCAGAGAAGGAGACTCCACCACCTCTCTGCACCCTCACACCAAAGAATGTTCAGATGGAGGCTCCTGGCTTCCACTTTGTGCCCACTGCCCCTTGTCCTGTCCCTGGGCACCACTGACATGAGCCTGGCCCCAGCCTCTTGCCCCCCACCCAGGAACCTCTGCAACTACAGAAGGTTGCTCAAAGCCCTGAACACCCTGGCCTGGAGCTGCTCCAGGGATGGGACCTCTGCCACCCCTTTGGGTTTCACCACCTTCAAAGCCAGCCACACTGTGTCCTCAGGGGCCCACATCAGGAACAGGATCTGCTTGATCCCACTGGAATCTGCCTGCCTGGGAGCACCAGGAGCTAGAGGCAGCATTTCCACACAGCAGTCATGGAGAAGGAAAAACCCAACAACAGTCAACAGATTCCATCATTTTGAAGAGGTTTCCCTTCCCAACTGCTGCTGCTGGCAGAGGGGAGCCTTGGGGGATGTTCCCAACTCATAGTAAACAAATCCCTGAGCTCTCCATCTGCCATGCTAGAGGCAGAGCAGTGGGTCCCCCCCCGCCTCTGGAGAGCTGCAACCCCACACCTAAGGCAAGGCCATGGTGCAGGCTGCCCAGGGGTTAGAAATGTTCCCAGCCAAGAACCAGATGCCTGGGGAAGGTACAGCCAGAGCCCTCTTGGTGCCAGCAGAAACCTGCCCTTCCTCCCTCTCTGGAGCCAGAAGCAACATCGGGCAGGCCCTGGCACAGGCTGCCCTGGGAGGTGGTGGAGTCCCCATCCCTGGAGGGGTTCCAGAAGCCTGTGGCCATGGCAGTGTTGGGTTGAAGGTCAGACTGGATGATCTCAGAGGGCTTTTCCAACCCCAAATATTCCAAGGTTCTATCTTCAGGGTCAAAAGATGTTACTCCACCTTACTCTGGTGTGGCAGGGAGAAGCCTCCTGGAGGCAGGGATGGAAATCCCCCTGCTGGGGGTGACAAATCTCACAGCACTGAAGGGTGGAGCTGTGCCAGGGGCAGAAATGCCTTTGACACTGCCAATCCCACCGGCTCCAGCCACCCTCCCCTCCAGGCAGGCTGAGGGCTGCAGGTTCAGCTGGGGAAGCATTTCCACAGGGTCCTTCTCCTCCACTCCCCACTGCTGGGCTTCACAGGGCCCTTGGTGTTTGATTCAAGCAGCTGTGGGTTTGGGCAGTTAATTGTCCTGATGTGAGGACAGCTCTCATTGCTAATTGCTCTTGGAGAAGAAGAATTTCAGAGCAGATGTAGCTCCAAGAAGGTTTAAAGCAGAACATCTTTGAAGTACAAGGCAGGAGACCTTTCTCCAGCAGGGTGCAAGGTGTTTGCGTGGCCTCCCTGGGAGCTGTGGGCTGCTGCCTGGAAACTAAAGGTCATTCTCCTTTTCTTATCATGAGATATTGAGGACAGAGGAGTGATTAAAAACAGCAAACAGAGAGCTGCAAGCTTCAAGCCCACTGCTCCTTGCTGCTCTTCATGCAATAGAAACAATAACTAAAATAAAGGGGAGCAAGGGTGCTGCTGAACACCAGGAGCTTCACCTCAGCAGCCTGGAGCACCACAAGGTCTTCCTGGTGGAGGAGGAGGAAGAGGAGGAGGAGGTAGATTTCCCTCCCCAGACCTCCTGTTAGGGGTAGCAGGAGGGCAGGACCACAAACCCCATGGCAGGCAGCTCGAGGCAGCAGGGCCAAGCAGCAGGCAGCCATGTGGCAGGCAGTCCCGGCTGAGCTTTGCCAAGGCTTTGTCCATCCCAGGCTGCTTAAACCAAGAGTTTGCCTTTCCTGCAAGCACTTTCTGGGCCATCTGCCTCCTCCTCACCCCACTCCTCCAACCTCCCCTGCAGAAAAGCAGCAGGGAGGCAGGGGAAGGCTTCTCCAGGCCATGGGATGGAGAGTCACAGTGCAGTAGGGGTTGGAAGGGACCTCTGGAGATCACTGAGTCCAAACCATTGCCAAGGCAGGTCACTTAGAGAAGGTCACACAGGAACACAGCCAGGTGGGTTTGGAATCTCCAGAGATGGAGACTCCACCACTTCTCTGGGCAGCCAGCTCCAGGGCTCCAGCAGCCTTAAAGAAGTTCCTCCTCACGTACAGATGGAACTTCTGATGCTCAGGTTTGTGCCCATTGCCCCTGGTCACCACTGCCTGGTCTCATCCCCCTGCCACCCACCCTCGGTCAGCATTGGTGGGATCCCCCTCAGGCTGCTCTTTTCAGACTACAAAGCTCCAATCCTCTCAGCCTCTCCCCCTCACACAGAGGTTCCAGTCCCCTCAGCACCTTTACAACCTTTTGCTGTACCCTCTCCAGCAAGTCCCTGTCCTTCTTGAGCCAGGGAGCCCAGAACTGGACCCAATACTCCAGATGTGGCCCCACCAGGACAGAGCAGAGGTGGAGGAGAAGCTTCCTCCCTCTGCTTGCCACACTCTTCCTGATGCAGCCCAGGATGCCATCGGGCAGCAGAAGGGCTGTGCCACCCCCAGGCTGGGGGCCACAGTCCATCTCTCCAGCAGCTCCTGTTCACACCCCGTGCCTGGCTCCTCTCCTTCCCTCCTCTCCAGGCTCCAAACCTGCGGCGTGTTTGCAGGGCTCTATTTTCTGCCTCCCGTCTGCCACCCGGCAGCCCTCAGCATCCTCCCACCTCGGGCTGCCGCTAATGAGGTATTTAAGGAAAGCGATTCCACAGGCAAAGCATTTCCCGGGACGCTACCGCCCGGCAGCTCCCAGCAGCGGCACTGACTCAGCCCCCGCAGCGCCCCCGGCCGCCTGCTCCCCCGCCCGGAGCGCGCTGCCGGGCTGCTGCCGCCCCCCCAGCCTCACACCGAGCCCAGCAGCCGCCGAGAGCGCAACACCTTCGGTCCTGGGGGCGGCTTTGGGCTCCTCACTGCAAGGAGGACATTGAGAGGCTGGAGCAGGTCCAGAGAAGGGCAACGAAGCTGGGGAGGGGTCTGGAGAACAGGGCTGGGGAGGAGCAGCTGAGGGAGCTGGGGGTGTTCAGCCTGGGGAAAAGGAGGCTGAGGGGAGACCTCATTGCTCTCTGCAGCTCCCTGAAAGGAGCTTGGAGAAGACTGGGGTTGGGCTCTTCTCCCAAGGACCAAGCAACGGGACAAGAGGAAATAGCCTCAGGTTCCCCCAGGGGAGGTTTGGAGATTAGTTAAAATCTGCTGCCAGAGTGGTCAGGGACTGGCACAGGCTGTCCTGGGTGCAGTCCCCATCCCTGGAGGTGCTCAAGAAACCTGTGGCCACAGCACAGCAGCTCTGGTGGGGGTGGGTTGGTGGCTGGACTGGGTGATCTTAGAGGCTTTTTCCAGTCAAAACAATTCTATGATCCAAAACAAATTAATCCCCTGAGCTGAGGGTCCTGCCCCGAGGGGCTGCCTCAGGTGCAGCCAGCCTGGATCCTTGGGGGATGCTGCCAGCAGCTGCAGGCCAGGAGGGCTGGAGCCCTGTGCAGCAGTGCCTGCTGAGGGGCTTCTCTTCAGCCACCACTGCTGCGTTTGCTACTTGGATTGATTTTCTCCCTCCCTTTCTGGCTGAGCTATGGCAAGAGCACAGCAAAGCTCAGGGACTGTGCAGCACTCCTAACCCACCCAGCCCTGGAGCTGCAGGGTGAACAGAGGCTGCTTGAAGTCTGAACACCTACAGGAAAGAAAAAAAAAAGAGAGAAAGCTGCTCCCCCTGGCAGCTCCCCAAGCACAAGGACATCCCAAAGACACCATGAAGATCACCTGGGAGCTCATTTATTGCCGTTAAGGTGAGGAGCAGCTGTATAAAAGCCAGAGGCTGGCAGCTGTGCTGGGCACATCCCTCAAGACTGGGGTTTGCCAGTGGCAGCTGCCCCCAAGGGACCTGCCAGCGGTGCCAGATTTATCCTGCACGCCTCAAGCCCACAGGAGGAGAGAGATGCTAAATCTCCTTTGAAGAGCAGTGCCTGAGCCCTCCAGGGCAGACAGGTCCACAGGGAAAGCTCAGCACCTCCCCTCTTGCCACCGTGCAGTGCTCACGCTTGGTTCATCACCGCCAGTACCTGCACCAAGGTCCTTTCTCCTGCAGGTCTCTCCTGGTGCAGCCACTGCTGAAGTCAATACCTTGGCACATCCAGAGGAGCTTTTCACTGTGCTGCATGGAGCACAACTGTGACCTCCCAGCTCCCTTGGGTGGCCTCAGGCAGCCAAACTCTGGAGCACCGAGTCAGAAAGCGATCACAGAGTCCAAGGGTGAAGGTCCTGTGAAATGAAGAAGTGAAAGGAAAGAAATTGGTGAGACACTGGCACAGGCTGCCCAGGGAGGCTGGGGAGGTCCCCTCCCTGCAGGTGTTCAAGGCCAGGCTGGATGAGGCCTTGAGCAATCTGGGCTGGTGGGAGGGTTGGGGCTGGATGATCTTGGAGGTCCCTTCCAACCCAATCCCCTCTATGAGTCTGTGAGACTCGAAGAGGGTGGAGTCTCCTCCCCGCCTGTTTTCAGTCACCTCAGGAGGTTCAGGCAGCACCAACAAGGTGGCACTGCCCTCAGGCAGCTTGCTCAGCACCAAGTCATTCTGTTGCTGATCAAAACTCCAGGTGACAGGCACACATTTGGGTGAAAAAGCCTCAATTTTGATTAGAAAGGAGGAGAAACATTTCCATTTCCTGCTGGCATTTCTCCCTGAAAGGTTCATTTTAGCTGCCATGCTCCAGAGCAGCAGCTTGAAAAGGTGACAAAACATGTCAGGAGCAAACCTGGCAGCACCCAGCCTCCATCAAAGCCTTGGTGGGGTGTGGGAGCTGCCTCCTGGGCTCAGAGAGCTGCGGCTGCTGATACCCCCACCTGCAATGCTCCAAGTGGGCTGCAATCCCTGTCCTGGGGTGAATCAACCTCTAGAGAGACAAAAAGAAATGGCAGTGGTTAAAACTCAGTTCAGGAAACTGCAGCAATGAACCCAAGACACACAGGGTCAGGCCACAGCTGGAGCACTAGGTCCAGATCTGAGCAGCTCTGTGAGGAGCAAAGGCTGAGAGCCCTGGGGCTGAGAGCCTGCAGAAGAACAGCCCCAGAGGGGAGCTCAGCAATGCTCAGCAAGAGCTGAAGGAGCTGTGGGGGGCAAGAGGCTGGGGCCAGGCTCTGCTCAGTGGTGCCCAGGGACAGCACAAGGAGCAAGGGGCACAAAGTGGCAGCCAGGAGGTTCCCTGAGGAGAGAGTTGTTTGGTGTGAGGGAGCAGAGCCCTGGAGCAGGCTGCCCAGAGAGGTTGTGGAGTCTCCTGGTGTGGAGAGCTTCCAACCCCCCTGGGCATTGTGCTCCTGGGCAAGCTGCTGTGGGTGCTGGGCTAGAGCAGGGGTTGGACTGGATGAGCTCCAGGGGTCCCTTCCAACCTCTCCATGCTGGGTTCTGATTTTTTTGTGCCTGCCTCCCAGCACAGCTCCAACAAACCTTCCTCATGATTAATCTTCCCTTCTGTTGCATTGGCAAGTTCAGGGAGACACACTGCTGGCAAAATCTGGGAAGAGACCCCCAGGCTCCCATCCAGCACAGATGGAGGAGGGCTCTCTGCCTCCTCCACCCCCACTGCCAGCCCCATGCGTGCTCACTCCCCATCCACACTCCAAAAATCACCCCATCCTGATGATCAAAAGTGCTTTTCCTCCACTCACGCTCCCCTGGGAGCCCGGAACCATCAGGGAGGGGAACACATGGCTGAAGGCTTCCCTGTGCTCCCCCTTGCCATCGCCCAGCAGAGCTCCTCGCTCCTGGAGCGGGGCAGTGAGCTCCCAGGCTGTCGGCATGCTGAGTGTTTGCCCTTTCATTTCTAGTGCAGAGGTAATTGAGGAGCATCCAGAGGCTGGGGGGTGATGTGGAGCAGTGTGTCACCACATAACGAGCTTGTCACCGGGAGATCTTCAATCAGAGCAGAGCAATTTAACTTGCAAAACACAGGTTGCAGCTCGTAGAGGAATGGAAATGTCTCCTTTTGTCTGAGGGAGTCTCGGATCCCTCACCCAGCGAGCTGCTGTCAGTCACTGCCACCACAGGAGCCATCACTGCTCCCAGCCGCTGCCTTCTGCTCTCCGGGGCAGGAAAAGCAGGGGCTGGGGAGCCGCAGGGCAGCTCTGCAGGGCTTTGTTCGTGGCTAGCAGCGCAGCTGGGCTGGACAGGTTGGCACCGGGCAGGTTGCAAGGGGGAGGTGCTGCTCAGGGGCTCCAGGAGATAGAATCACACAATCAATAAGGTTGGAAGAGACCTCAAAGATCATCCAGTCCAGCCTGTCACCCAAGAGCTCAGATGCTGGGCCCCGGGGACCTGGAAGGGAAAGAGGTTAGAAGAGAGCTGCAGAGGTGCCCTAAGTGGGGATCCAGATGCACAGATCCCACTTGGAGAGTAGAGTTTGGGAGGTTATTTTCCTCCTCCTTTTTCCAGGGGCAGCTATTTCCTTCCTCCTCTCTCTCGGGTTACTTTCCTGCTCCTTTTCCTTCGGGGATTAGTCCCAGCAACAGAACGCCATGAGAACACAACACAGAAACCAAGCAGGGAGCAGCAGAGCACTGAGCAGGCTCAGCTCTCCCCTCCCAAGAAGCTGCATCTCAGGGCATCGCCAGAGACACAGGCAGAGCCCTTCTCGAGCAGCAAGCACAGAACCACAGAATCCTTTGGCTTGGAAGAGAGCTTCAGGATCAGAACTTTCAGCCCCACAGGCAGCAGCACTGGTTTCACACCGGCTCTGATTCTATACAAAGTAAAACCTTGGCCAGAACCTAAGAGATTCACCCCAAAACAAGCCATGGAGCCTCATCCCCATCAGGGCCCTGCATGCCCCAGGGGAGATGCTGCTCCTGCGGAGCGCAGCACCGGCAGGTTTGGAGGCTTGCTCTCGAGGCGGGATGCAGCTGATTTGCGTTTCTATAGCCTCCTTTGGATGCCTCTAAATGTTGTGCTCAGGCCCTAAGGCTGTGCCTGCAGCACCTGGGACTCCATCCTGGCCCCTCTCCCTTCTAGCAAGGGACAAAGCCAAGCTCCAAGTGCTCCTCACCATCTCCAGAGGCAGCACTGAGATGACTTCATCATCATCAGGGCAGTTGAGGCCCCGTCCCTGGAGACATCCAAGGTCAATCCTGATGTGGCTCTGAGCAACCTGCTCCAGCTGCAGGTGTCCCTGCTGCCTGCAGGGAGGTTGGACAAAGATGACCTTCAAGGGTCCCTTCCAAGCCAATTCCACAATTCTCCACGACTGTGTTAGAGGCTAAGGAAGCCATTTGGGCTCTGCCTCAGGGACCTCGTGGGTCACCAGAAGCTGCTCTTTGCTTGAAGAGCTGCTGCTGCATCAGGTCCCGGTAGCTCAGTCTCAGCACAGCTCCCCATCACCATCCTGCCCAGCCCCACACCAGGACCAGCTTCCCACAACCATATTTTTCTGCTGTACTGTTTCCTACAGCATCTCACAGCAACCTCCCTCAGGAAAGGCTGTAACCATCTAGGGTTGAGAGGCTCCTAAGGTATCAGGATTGTGTTGATACGGACAAAACCACCAGGACCCTTCTGGTCACTTCCCACCTTTAGCCTCGGGGAGGAGGGCAGGGCTGGTGCAGGAGCAAGGCTGACATCCAGGTCAGCATCAGTTGTGAAACTATAGAATCATTTGGGTTGGAAAAGACCTTTAAGCTCCCTGAGTTCAAACACTGAATACCAAAAGAGACTTCTTGAGTCTGGATTAGTGCAAGTCATGGCAAAGCAAAAGTCTGACCTGGGAGCTCAGCTCTGGAACTCAGGATTGAAAGTGCACAGCTGGAGTAGAACCAAGAGAAGTTTTCCCCACCCAGGCACTCAACACAAGCGTGTGGTGAGGCCAGAGCTTCATCTCAGCCTCTTTCATGCCACAGGAGCATCTCAAGTCAGCCACCCTGGGATGATGATGATGAGGGCTGTCCCAGCTCTGTTCCTTTCCCAGAAGGAGAGGAATTTCACAAGTCACAGGAACCAAGCTGTCCCAAGCTGCCTGCAGCAGAGCCACCCACAGTGTGCTGGCACTGAGCACCTCCTGGAAATACCTGATGGCTTTGACAGCCTTCCCCTCCTCTTGATGTGGACCTCAGCAAAACACAGGTCTGGAGGATTCCAGCCAGGGAACTGGGATTGATTCCTGCATGCCTCAAGCTGCTCCTGCCACCCTGTAGCTGGCAGCAATGCAGCCTGGTAACTCAGGAGACCATCAAGGGCAGAATGACAAAGCCTGCTGCTCCTCCTCCCCAGCTGCCCCCCATCCCTGCCCACCAGCCTGACCTGCTGGCACCAAAGCCAAAATGCCCCAAAATGCACTGAGCAAAAGGTGCCTGAATGGTCTGCAGCATCAGCAGGAGTGTGGCCATCAGGACAGAGCAGGAACTGTCCCATACTCAACACAGGTGAGGGACCTCAAAGCTCATCCAGTGCCAACCCCCTGCCATGGGCAGGGACACCTCCCACCAGCCCAGGTTGCTCAGGGCCTCATCCAGCCTGGCCTGGAACACCTCCAGGGAGGAGGCAGCCACAGCCTCCCTGAGCACCCTGTGCCAGTCTCTCCCCACCCTCACTGCCAAGAACTTCTTCCCCATCTCCAGTCTCTATCTCCCCTCCTCCAGCTCAAACTCACTGCCCCTTGTCCTGGCTCTACAAGCCCTTGCCAGAAGTCCCTCCCCAGCTTTCTTGCAGGTCCCCTGCAAGTCCTGGAAGGAGAAGGGTTTGGGCAGATGGCTCATCAGGAGCATGCAGAATCCAAGCAGCTTTTGCGAGTGACAGGCAGCAGCAGGAGCAGCAAAGGCATCTGGGCTGCATGCTGCAGGCTCCTGGCCTCGCTGGAGCTCAGCAGCTCTGCCATGAATAATTCAGGACAGAGCCACCAGCTCTGCCTCCATGCTGGATGTCATCCAGCAGCACTCGCTGCTGGAGGTGGCAGCAGGGCCATCCTTGCCCACCCGAGCCCCCTCCCCAGGCAGGGATGCAGATTCCTGCTCAAACACTCATCTGGAGGGGTCTAGCTGCTGGGAGGGTGAGGAACACCTCACACCCCGAGCCCAAAGCCCCATTCCCCCATCACCACTGCCTCAGGCCACCAGCAGTGACTTTGGGCCACCAGTGCCCACCAGCCACAATATTTCCATCCCCCAGTGCCCACCAGCAGTGACCTCTTGGCCCAGCAGCCGTTGGGTCAGATGCTGCTCAATGGCAGGCGGCTACTGAAGCACTTCCAGCAGGGACAGGAGCTCCTGGCAGCTGTAGGCTGGGTGTCTCAGCTGCCCCACAGCACACCCCCTGACCACTCTCAAGCCTCTGCTTCAGCATCTCTCCTTTCTGTCTCCAGGACAAGTTTCTGGCTGGCAGAGTCCAGCAAGCACTTTCCCCACCTGGTAAAGCCAAACCCCTTCTTTATCTGCAGGAGCTCCTCCCAGAGCTCAGCTCCCTCCCGCCCTCAACCCAACTGGGAAGACTTTACTGCCACTTCATTCCCAGCCCTGATTCTGCTGTCGGCACAGGGCTTAGCCTGCTTTGGATAATCACCTGGCAAGTGACATCTCCTGTTCTCATCTTTGTTTGTGAGGCTGACTACAGAAGGCAAACCCTGCCAGTGCCATGCTGCTGCAGATGGCTTCTGTGCAGGAGCTTCCCTCTAATCCCTCACATCCTCCCTGGGGATCTGGAGCAGCTCTTGGAGCTGACACAGCCAGCAGGGCAGGTTTAAATGCCTGCCTCCAGGAGACCTTTACCTACCAGAATGAGGTGGGATAACATCTTTTGACCTTGAAGATAGACTCACAGAATCATAGAATTGGTTTGGTTGGAAAATGCCTCTGAGATCCTCCAGTCCAGCCAGCAGCTCAGCAACCCCAGGTGCCATGGCCACAGGGTTCTTGAACACCTCCAGGGGAGGATTCAACCACCTCCCTGGACAGCCTGTGCCAGGGCTTGAGAACCCTTCCAGTGAAGAAGTTTCTTCTAATACCCAACCTAAACCTCCTCTGGTGCAACTTGAGGCCATTTCCTCTTGTCCTGTCTCTTGTCTCAGCAGAAATGTGTGAGCAGAGGCTGCAATGAGCTGCAGGCACTGAGCCACCCAGGGCTCTGGCAGAGATCTTCAGAGCAGGCATTTCTCACACCCTCATCTTAGCAGAGGCCTCTGAGGCCATCCAGTGCAACCACCAGCTCCCCCCCAGCACGCCCTCCCAACCAGGGCCCAGAGGCTGCATGGCTCTGGAATCCCTCCAGGGATGGGGACTCCACCACCTCCCTGGGCAGCCTCTGCCAATGCCTGACTGCTCCTGCAGGGAAGAAATTGTTCCTCAGGTCCAACCTAAACCTCCCCTGGGGCACCTTGGGGCTGTTTCTTCTTGTCCTATCACCTATTCCTTGGGAGCAGAGCCCAACCCCCAGCTGGCTCCTGCCTCCTTTCAGGGAGCTGTAGAGAGCCACAAGGTCTCCCCTCAGCCTCTGCTCCAGGCTGAACACCCCCAGCTCCCTCAGCTGCTGCTCACAAGACTTTTTCTCCACATCCAGAGACACTTTTCTCCTTTCCACGGCAGCCACCCTGCTTCCCACAGCCCTCACTCCCTTTGAAGCTCAGTGTCAGAAGTGTCAGAGGTCTTCGGCGGGTGCTGGGGAAGCAAAGCTGTGGTTTGCAGGCTAATGGGGCCCTTGCCATTCCCCTTCTGCACTCTGCTGTGCAAACAGCAGCTGTGCTCTCACTCCTGGCTCTGAAGCAGGCTGTTGCCATGCTGAAACATTACCTCAGGGCAGGAGCTGCACTCCCATGGCCCCAGGAGGCTCCTGCTCATTCTGCTCTTGCTAGGTACACAAAGCCCACAGAGGGAAGAGCGAGCCAGGAAGACTCTGAGCCAGCAGCAGCTCTTGCTCGATGTTTGTGGGGTTTTCTTGAGCCAAGCACTTGTTCCTCTCCTCTTTGGGGGACCCTGGCCTCACCATATTGAGCACCAGGACAAGTTTGTTGCCTTGATGGGACAGCTCTGTCCTTACCATGGGTGGCACCAGGCTGCCCCCAGACTGGAGGAAAGGTTGGAAGAACCTTCCAGAGAGACAGATACCCACAAACAGCCTCCACCCCTGGGAGACACCCAAGTCATCTGCACTGGGAGAACAAAACCTCCAGAAGCTGTTGCCGAGGCAGAGCTGTGATCTAAGCCCATGAGTCACAGCAGCAGTGCCTGGAAAGCAGCACAGGCTCCACCTTGGCAGATCTTCCCTTCCACCACTTGTCCCACAGCTTCCCACTCAGTCACAGAATGTTAGAGGTTGGAAGGGACCTCAAAAGATCATTGAGTCCAAGCCCCCTGCCAGGGCAGGTCACACAGGAACACATCCAGGTGGGTTTTGAGTGCCTCCAGAGGAGACTCCGCAGCCTCTCTGGGCAGCCTGCTCCAGGGCTGTCACCCTCACAGTGACAAAGCCTTTCCCTCTGATCCCAGCAAGGCGATTCTGTGATCCCCACACCCCCTGGTACCCAGCAAGCCACTGCTCCTTCCTCCAGCACCATGACAGGATGCTGCAGGAGAGAGGCTCCACCAGCAGCCAGCACCTGCCCCTTCCTTGGGTACAGCAAAGCTTCCAGCTGGGAGATGCCTGAGCAATGAACCCCCACAATTAGTGACAACATTTATCTTCCACACCTGGGTCACCCTCTCCTGCACAGGACCTGGAGCACAGCTGTCAGGAGAAGCAGCTGAGGGAGCTGGGGTTGTGGAGACTGGAGGAAAGGAGGCTGAGGGAGACCTCAGTGCTCTCTGCAGCTCCCTGAAGGGAGGCTGGAGCCAGGTGGGGGTTGGGCTCTTCTGCCAAGGGAAAAGGGACAGGACAAGAAGGAACAGCCTCAGGCTGCCCCAGGGGAGGTTTAGGTTGGAGATTAAGAAACCTCTTCACTGCAAGGGTTCTCAAGCACTGGCACAGGCTGCCCAGGGAGGTGGATGAATCCTTATCCCTGGAGGTGTTTAAAAGAGGCAGAGATGTGGTGGAGTGGTGGAGTCCCCATCCCTGGAGATGTGGTGCTGAGGGCCACGGTGTGGTGGTGGCCTGGTGGTGCTGGGTCAAGGGTTGAAGGATCTTGAAGGTCCAACCAAAACAGTTAAGGCTCAGGACAGGGCCCTGCAGGGCTGCCCCAAGGCATCACCCTGCACCACCCTGCCTGGTGCATGGATGAGCTCAGCAGCAGATGACGCCTTGGTGCCACTCCAGCCCTGCTCCTCGCAGCAACTGGCCTCACTAACGCTGGGACACTTGCAGGAGACCAAGCTGACTGCAGCAGGATGAAGTCACCTCCTGGGGTGGGACATCAGCCAGGGAAAGGCCACCTCACCCCCCAGCCCCAGGGAGAAACTGAGAGGAGTTCTCATCGGGGATCGTTATGGGATGTGCAATATGCAGCAGCCCTTGGGTGGCATCCACGAGCAGGGCACAGAACTGCCCCTGAGGGAGAAGGAGCTGGGTGAGAGAGCACAGCCTGGGGAGGTGAGCCCTGGCAGCCTCCTGCAGCCCAACAAGGCAAAGGACAAGGCCCTGCCCCTGGGCCAGGGCAAGCCCCAGCACCAGTCCAAGCTGGGTAAGGACTGGGCTGAGAGCAACCCTGCAGAGAACAACTCCTCCAGGCAGCAACCATCAGACTTTGGTGCCAACCCTGCACCCTCACATCCTTCTGCCCCTTGCAAAGCCATTTGTCTAGTCACAGAATCAGAGAGTGCTGGGGCCTGAAAAGGGTCCCCTAGGGACCATCCAAAGCAGGGTCACCCAGGGCAGGCCACACCACTCAGGAGCACAATGGTCAGGGAGGGTTGGAAGCTCTCCACAGAAGGAGACTCCACAACCTCTCTGGGCAGCCTGCTCCAGGGCTTTGCTCCCTCACACCAAACAACTTTCTCCTCCTGCTCAGATGGAGCCTCCTGGGTTCTAGCCTGTGCCCATTGTCCATCATCCCATGGCTGGGCACCAGTGAGAAGAGTCTGAGCCCATCACAGCGCCTTCAGCTCTTGCTGAGCATTGATCAGATCCCCTCTGGGCACAAGCAGAAGGATGCCACTGGCCATGACCCCATGGGCTCAGTCCTGTTTGGGCAAATGTCCACATGGAGCCGGCCCAGAGGAAGAAAGGCACAGACCAGCACCCAGGAATCTCACCTGGCTTCCCAAGCCCTGACCATCAGTTCTGACACCCTTCTGCACAGGCAGAGCATCACCTCTTAACTCCCTCCCCCCTCCCGGAATGTACAGGTACAAGACTCAGAGGCTTTGTCCATACTGCAGCCAGTTCAGCTGGAGGCAGAACTCACCCTGGGTGTCTGGAAGAGCAGCAGCTGGGAGCTGGAACTGTTGAGCCAAGTGCTGGGGCTCCCATTTTGCCAGTTCTTGAAGGACATCTCCACAGCTTCAGCACATTCCCCACCTCAGCAGCTGCCCCTCAAAAGCCTTCTCCAGCCTTGGTTAAGGCATCTCAGAAACTCCTCCAGCACCCCCCCCCCCCAGGCTCAGCCCCATACTGCCCTGAAAAGTCTCTGGTGCCCAGAGCTCCAGAGCTGCCTTTACCCTCCCAGATATGCCCTAGGTGAGCCAGTGACAGCCCTGGCAGCCAGAAGAGACCCACACGCCCCAAACCACCTCCTGTGCTCCATCTGGCTCTTATCAAGGGGTGGTTGGTGCCTGATTGGGCTCCTGGGGCTCCACCTTGCCAGTTCAGCCCCAGAGCTGCACCTGCCTGGCACCTGGGGTTAATCAAGCCTTAGAAGACCTTCTCCTTCCATGATCCCACCACACCCCCAGAGGCTTTCCCTGTCCCAGAGTGATGCTGGGCCATGCTGCAGCACATCTGCCCTGGCCTCTTCCCCTTGCCTTCATCACACACCTCATCCCACAGCTCCAAACACTCCCCACTGCTCCCAGCAGTGCCTCCTCCAAGCATCCAGGACATCAGGTGGTCCTGTGGGGAGGCAAGGGGAAGCAAACCACCCAAGCTACACCTCAAGAAGCCAAATTGGCCAGAAATGGTGGTTTCTGTGGGAAATAAAGAGCTGCAAAGAGCAGTGAGGTGATGGGGAGAGCAAAGCTCTTCTTGACTGCTTCTGCCTCTAGAGAGCATTGTTGCATTTTCTTCCCAGCAAGAGCCTGGAACAGAGGCATCTCCCTGCGCTGCTCCAGCTGCCACAGAGGCTCCCAGCACTCTGTGCCAAAGCCCTGAACATCTCTGCAGGCTCTGAGGACCAGCAAAGAGTCACAGAGGAGGTCGCTGGGACCCAGCACCCTTCCCACAGAGCCCCCTCTGGCTCACAGCAGAACACTTCTGGGGAAAGGGCAATTGCTCCATCTGCAAGATGGCAAAAGAGCTTCACATCACAGCAGGGTACTGAGAGGAAGCTCCAAGGGGCTGGTAGAGGGAGGAGGAGGAGGGAAGTCCATCCACTGAAGGACCTGCGTGGGTACAGCCCTTGCTCAGGCCCCAGGACAGAGAAGCAGCCCCTGGTGAGGCCGGCAGTGAGTGCAGGCTGCTGCTGCTTCTCTCCTGCTCCTGTCCCAGCTGGATTGGATGATCTCAGAGGTCTCTTACACCCAGAGCAATTCCTTCATTCTAACCTTGGCATCCTCTGGATAGGGATGGGCTGCCAGGGCTGGGGAGAGCTCTGCTCATGCCCTGCCTTCAGGATCAGACCTTCTGCCCCCTCTCCATGGGACACGAGAGCCACCCACCCCCACACTCTCCTCCATCCACTTGCTCCTCAGCCCTGCAGCAGCCTCTGCCTGAGCAGCCCAGCTGACCTCCACCAGCAGGGAAGAGATCTTCCTCAGGGAGCTTTGCTGCTGGTGCAGACAGAAAGGTGACTCCTGGGCCAGTTTCCCTTGGCTGAAATAATGCCTTTTTCCTCCTGCACAGTGTGACTCAGGCTGCAGCTCCCTGAGCCTCCAGCTGCTGAGCTATGAGATGATGTCTGGTGGCAGCTGCAGGGTGATCTGCTTGGGCTGATGGTCTGAGAAGAGGGCAGCAGAAATGTGTGAGCAGAGGCTGCAATGAGCTGCAGGCACTGAGCCACCCAGGGCTCTGGCAGAGATCTTCAGAGCAGGCATTTCTCACACCCTCATCTTAGCAGAGACTTCTGAGGCCATCCAGTGCAACCACCAGCTCCCCCCCCAGCACGCCCTCCCAACCAGGGCCCAGAGGCTGCATGGCTCTGGAATCCCTCCGGGGATGGGGACTCCACCACCTCCCTGGGCAGCCTCTGCCAATGCCTGACTGCTCCTGCAGGGAAGAAATTGTTCCTCAGGTCCAACCTAAACCTCCCCTGGGGCACCTTGGGGCTGTTTCTTCTTGTCCTATCACCTATTCCTTGGGAGCAGAGCCCAACCCCCAGCTGGCTCCTGCCTCCTCTCAGGGAGCTGTAGAGAGCCACAAGGTCTCCCCTCAGCCTCCTTTTCCCCAGGCTGCACACCCCAGCTCCCTCAGCTGCTCCTCCCCAGCCCTGCTCTGCAGACCCTTCCCCAGCTTCCTTGCCCTTCTCTGGACCTGCTCCAGCAAATCTTCACATCTTGGCCAGGCCTACAGCCTGCCAGGGCAGGAGAAGGGGAGGGATGGAGCAGGAGCAGTGGAGAGCAGGATGGAACTGGAGTGCCAAGGGCAAGGGAGGCAGGCAAAGGGCAAACCAAACCCAATTTGCACGAGCTCAGGTACTGCAAAAGCATTCAGGGAATCCACATCTGCACATCCAGCATGCCTCAGGGGAGGGCAAGAGCTGGACTGCAGCTTCTCCAGGTCACAGCCACCTGGACCTGGAGGGCAGCTGGGCTGAGCAGCACCTTGCATTCAGCAGCTGGGTCTCTGTGCAGCCAAGAGCTGTTTGACCCTGCACTGATCTGCAGAGGAAAGGAAAATGACAGCAGCTCTGCAGAGCAGTAAATGTCTGAGCTGGGCTTCAGAGCTGCTCCTCACACTGTGCCCTGCATGCTGTGCCCCAGCTGCTCTCCTCATGTGTTTCACCCGGGGGAGCCAGGGGCTGGCTCAGTGCTTGTACAAATCAGGGCAGAGCATGAGGTCAGCTCTCAGCCACCTCTCCACCTGCCACTCTGCAGCACAAAGGAGCTGGGGTCCTCTGGGGACAGGCACCCAGCTCAGGATCCCAGCAGGGTGGGCTCTGGAAGGGACCTCTGGAGACATCTAGTCCAGGCCAGCAGCTCATCACAGAGCCCCAGCATGGTAGGGGGTGGAAGGGACCTCAGGAGATCATCCAGCCCAAGCCCCCTGCCAGAGCAGCATCACCCAGGGCAGGTCACGCAGGAATGCATCCAGAGAGGTCTTGAAAGGCTCCAGAGGAGATTCCACAACCTCTCTGGGCAGCCTGCTCAGGGCTCTGCACCCTCACAGCAGAGAGGGTTCTCCTCATCTCTGCCCTCTGACTTGTTTTGATGCTGGACCTAGCAGCAGCGGCTTCCTTGGTGGTGCTGGTGGGGGCTGGTGGGGGCTGGTGGGGGCTGGTGAGCTCTGTTTCCGACCCACTCAAGCCCAAGTATACTTTCTAGCAAAGGAAACTGTGTCAGGCCACTGACTCCCGGGGCAGCTGCAGTGCAGAGCAGAGCTGAGCTCAGCGGTGCAGCAGGTTGTTGGCTGCAAACCAAATACCTCGTCAAAAATGCTGTAAAAGCCTTTTCCTGTTGTTTCCCTGATGCATGTGGAGAATAAGCTGCCTGCTTCTAGGCTTCCTGCTCGTGGCTACCCCTTGCCAGACAGGGGAGGGCAGTGCCACTTGGGCTCCCTCAACATCACTTCCTGGGGGATGCTTGCACTGAAAATTAGGCAAATTGGAGGGGAAAAAAGGCAAAATTCTGAAATCTTTTGAGAATTGGCAGGAGCAGCCTGTGGGGTGTGAGAAACTAACCCCAGGGGCGCAGCCTGGGCGCTCCTGCTGCCCACCAGGCAGTGCTGCTGCAAGGCACCAGCACCCAGCATGGCTGTAAGCTTGAGCCGGGCAGATTGAAGCTGGAGATGAGGAAGAAATCCTTGCCAGTGAGGCTGGGGAGACTCTGGCACAGGCTGCCCAGGGACAGGCTGTGGCTGTCCCCTCCCTGGAGGTGTTCAGGGCCAGGCTAGATGAGGCCCTGAGCAGCCTGGGCTGGGGGAGGTGTTCCTGCCCATGGCAGGGGGCTGGGGCTGGATGGTCTTGAAGGTCCCTTTCAATCCAACCCATTGCATGAGTTTATGAATCCCATCTGTGGGGAGCTGGAGTGAAGCTTGAGCTGCAAGCAGAGCAAGATGATGCACTGGGATGTGTCCTCTCACCAGGTACTGTCACCCCAGCCTGGGGTCAAACCAGGACCACCAGAGAATGAGAGACTCATAGAATTGTTTGGGTTGGAAAAGTCCTCTGAGGCCATCCAGTCCAACCAGCAACCCACCCCCACCATGGCCACTAAACCATGGCCCCAAGTGCCACAGCCACAGGTTTCCTGGACACTTCCAGGGCACACCAGCTCCTCCCTGGGCAGCCTGTGCCACTGCCTGACCTCTCCTGCAAGGAAGACAGAGACAGTTTCCCTCATGTCCAACCTAACCCTCCCCTGGCACAATCTCAGGCCATCCACAAGCTGGGGAGCAGAAGGAGCTCATGCCAAGGAGCTCAGCAGAGGAGCCTGGCAGCCAAAAGGGCTGCAGAAGGCAGCAGACAGCTGCTGACACCTTTGGCCTGAAGGACTTCCTCTCAGCAGCTCGGCTGTGAGGTACGGTCAGGGCTGGCCACGGGGAGGGAAGCAGCAGAGGGTGGACGGAGCAGCAGCACTCTCAATCATCTATCCCAGTAACTGCCTCTGACAGGGGAGTGCTGTGGCAAGAGCAGCCCCAAACACCAGTAGCTGCTCCATGCCACCAAGCAGTGAGCCAGCTCCCACCTCAGAGAGCAGCAGGGTCCTGCTGGCACCCTGCTGGCTGCAGCCCACCCCTCTGTAGGGCTGCACAGCACCCTGTGCTTCATCTTGCACAGCATTTGAGCAGGAGGTGTTCACCAGGGAGCTTGGCAGAGCCTTGCTGATGGAGGATGAAGCTTGGCTGCTCCTGACAGCAGCATCAGGCACTGCAAACCATCCCCCAGCTTCCCCTCCTTGTGCTCCCTGTAGCTCACCAGCCCCTGGGATCCTGGGTGCTATAGGAACAGTGAGTTTTCCCTTCTGATGCTTGGCATCACTTCTGTACCCATCCCACTCTGGGCTGCAAATGCTGAGCAACAAGAAGCTGCCTGGCAAGACTTGGCCACCATGGGCTCCATGGGTGAGCAGCAGCACCTCAGATGCACTCACAGCCTCCAGAAGCAGGCAGGAGACCTTCTGGTGGCCTTGCAGTGCTCAAGGGGTTGATTAGGAAGCTGGGGACAGACTTTTGAGCAGGGCCTGTTGGGACAGGACAAGGGGAGATGGTTTGAACTGAAAGAGGGAGATTGAGGCTGGAGAGAAGGAAGGAGGGAAGGAAGGAAGGATGGATGGATGGATGGATGGATGGATGGATGGATGGATGGATGGATGGACAGGAGGGAAAACTGCTTGACTGGAAGGACAAGAGGAACAATCTCTAGCACCAACAGGCAACACAGGCAGAGATGTTTTAAACCAGGCACAGTTTCTTTAGAGAACACTTCCAGGGAAGCCTGGATGAATTATTCACACAGAGTGAGAGAGGAACCCATCTGGAGCAGAGAAGAAAAGGCCCCTGGGCCGAGGCCAGCAGCTCTCTGCCGTGCTGCTGCTGCCGGCTCCAGCGCCGCCGCCCGCTCTGCGCAGGAAGAGAGCAATCGCTGAGACGAGCTTAACGGGAAGGTGCTTCCTAACCTGAAATACATCACCAGCAGATGGTGAAGGGGAGAATAATGTTGTCCTCCTGGACAGGCAGGGCGGGAGGAAGGGGAGAAACCACCTCAGCCCTTCAGCAGCACAGGAAAAAGCTCCCCTCAGGAGCAGTGTCTGCCGTGCTCCCAGCCCTCCCCACTCCTGCTGCCACGTCCCTGCGGTGTGCTGGAGAGACCATTAGGAAAACAGCTCACCCCACAATGCTTCATTGCAGGCAGTTACCTCCACCCTGCCACTCACTCCCAAACATCCAAACTGCAAAAGGGAAGGGGCTGGGCTGGGCTGGGACTGATTGCTGTGGTCTCTCTTGCAGGACTGATCAGGAGAAATCTCTCTCTCTTCTTTCTTCTCCCCAGCATTTTGCTTAAAGAGCTTCTGGGGCTCTTGGTGAAGCTGAGGAAATGCTTCTCCCAAACAGCAGAGCTGGCTGCAGAGACAGGACCCCAGCACCCCTCCTGTGAAGACAAGAACATCAGAAAGCAAACCATGAGGATGAGCCCCTGGAGCCCTGCTCAGAAGCCTTTTCTCTGGTGTGAATGGGGAGAGGTCTCCTGCCCCTCCACTCTGCCCTGATGAGGCCAATTGAGTCTGGCTCTAGGCTTCCCAGCTCAAGAGGGACAGAGTACTGCTGGAGAGAGTCCAGGGGAGGCTGCAAAGCTGCTGAGGGGCCTGGAGCAGCTCTGGGAGCAGCAAAGGCTGAGAGCCCTGGGGCTGAGAGCCTGCAGAAGAGCAGCCCCAGAGGGGAGCTCAGCAATGCTCAGCAAGAGCTGAAGGAGCTGGAGGGGGCAAGAGGCTGGGGCCAGGCTCTGCTCAGTGGTGCCCAGGGACAGCACAAGGAGCAAGGGGCACAGAGTGGCAGCCAGGAGGTTCCCTGAGGAGAAAGTTGTTTGGTGTGTGGGAGCAGAGCCCTGGAGCAGGCTGCCCAGAGAGGTTGTGGAGTCTCCTGGTGTGGAGAGCTTCCAACCCCCCTGGGCATTGTGCTCCTGGGCAAGCTGCTGTGGGTGCCCTGCTGGAGCAGGGGTTGGGCTGGGTGAGCTCCAGGGGTCCCTTCCAAGCCCCTCCCTGCTGGGGTTCTGTGAAACCCTTAAACACTGACCCTGGCAGAAGGCAGTTGAGAAGTTCATCTCCGAGCAGCATTAGGTAAGGAGCACTTGGGATTTCTCCCTGTTGAAGCAACACACAGTGCAGGCTCAGCTGGGTGTATTAAGAGCAGCAGGCAAAAGGAATCTGGGAAAGAGCAGGACAATAATTGCAGCTTAGCTGACAGCTCCATGCTCCCCTCCACAGCCCAGACTCCAGCTCTAATGCTTCTCCATTAGGCAGGATTGATTCCCCAGGACAAAGCAAGGCTCTGAGCAAGGTGACAGCAGCTGATGGATGAGGCTCCTGTGGCACCAGAGCCCAGCAGATCACTTTGTCCAGGTACTGCAAATGGAGAAGGGAAGAGTCTTGCAGCAGCTTTTGGCTGTTCACAGGAGGGCAGACCTCACCTGCCTGATCTCACAACACTCTCCTGAGCAGGGGTGCTTCACATGCTGAAGGAGCAGCAGTGCTTTCCTGTCTTTGGGTGTTCGGGGGGGAATGTGGGCTCCATCCTTCTGGGAAGCTCCCACATACACAATCCGTACACAAACAAGAGGTCCCAGACTGGAAATCTCTCTCAACCATGTCCCAGGAAGAAAAAGAAGAGCCAAAAATGACAGATTCTGATGGGTCCAGCCCCACAGAGGTCAGGAGGCAGCAGCTCTGCCTTGCCTAGGCTGAGGGCAAGTGGGAAAGTCCACCCAGCTCAGCCCAGCATGAGACTACTGCCCCAGGGTCTGCTGGAGGACACCCCAGGGCTTTGAGCTTCCAGCTTCACATCTTGATTTTAAACTAAAGAAGGGCAGTATGGACACTAGGAAGAGATTCTTTACCATGAGGGTGGTGGAGCACTGGAACAGGTTGCCCTGGGAGGTGGTGGAGACATTCTGGGTCAGGCTTGGTGGGGGTCTGAGCAGCCTGCTCTAGTTGGGGATGTCCCTGCTGAGTGCATGGGAGTTGGACTAAATGACCTTCAAATGTCTCTTCCAACCCTGACCATTTCCTGGTTCTGTGGCTGACTCAGAGCTCTCCTTGTTGAGGGTCCAGGGATCAGCATCTCTGCAGCTCATGTCTTTCAGGGGCTCCATCAAACCAGGGGAGGTCTGCCCAGAGCCCAGCTCCTTGTGCTGAGGCAGCCCAGGTTGCCTGTCCTGCCCCAGCTCTCACCCAGCAGTGTCCAAAGGCCCTTGCCAAACCTTCCTTCGAGACCCACCTGGATGTGCTCCTGTGTGACCTGCCCCAGCCCAGCCCACTCTGCATTGGGTGATCTCCAGAGGTCTCTTCCAAGCTCTGCCATGCTGGGATGCTGGGATCTGTGCTCCTGCAAAGCAACAGCCAGATCTGGGGTGGCCTCAACTGGTTGTGTAACTGGAAGGGGAGGACTTGGGAGGAGATGCTTTGTCCAAGGCAGAGCCCAGGCAGATAGCATCATCCTGGACCACAGAAAGCAGCTCCCTGTTGTTCTGTGTAACCACAGCATCTGCAGAGCCTGCTGAGCAGTCATCAATCACAGGCAGGCTCAGTGGCAGGGCTCTGGCAGGGAGTGAGTGTGTCAGAGTTCCTGAGCCTCCCCACGTCCATGGAGGGCAGGGCTGGAAGAGGAGAAAAGCACAAACTGAAATAACCAAGAGCTGACCCAGCAAATTCTCGTGGTGAAAGGAAGGCCTGGAGAGAGATGGCTGCTGGAGACCCCCGGGGGGAGCAGGGAACCAGTCAGGTGGGAAACCACCCCTGGGATCATCAAGCCCAACCACCAACCCTACTCTACAAAGGTCACCCCAAAGCCATCTCCCCAGGCACCACATCCAGACCACCTCCATACACACCCAGGGCTGTGACTCAACCTTCCCTGTGAGGCTGCTGCCCAGAGAGGCTGTGGAGTCTCCTTCTGTGGAGAGCTTCCAAACCGCCCCCCCCGGCCATTGTGCCCCTGGGCAAGCTGCTGATGGCCCTGCTGGAGCAGGGCTTGGGCTGGTCCCTTCCAACCCCTCCCTGCTGGGGCTCTGGAGTTCTGTGAGTTGCCCATGGGTTCTTCCAGCCTGTTGCTGACAGGAAGGAGATGAAAATGCAGGAGTGGAATCACTTTGCTCCTCTGGGCTTTGGGCTGGGCTCGGCAGTTGGTCTCTCCCCACAGAGAGCCACACCAGGGACACAAAGGGCTAATTCTCCTTGCTGTGCTCCTTGCATTGCAGAGCTGCTATGAGCACACTCGGCAGTGGCTGCCAACAAACGTGAGCTACCTAAGCCCAGGAGAGACCTGAGCAGCCTCCCAGAGTGATTTCCTCTGCAGCTGCTGCCAAGAGCTCAGAGAGAAACCCTCCCAGCCGTGCCCTGGGCCAGCTCTGGGGACAGCATCCTCCTCGCTGCCCCCTGCCCTCCTCCCTTCCCCTGCCGAGGCACAGTCACCCCCTGGCCCCGGGCAGGGCAGCCAGGCCGCCGCTGCTGCTCCGCTCCGGCGTTCCGCTCCCCCCAGACCCTGCATCGGCCAAGAGAGCTCCTGTGCTCCCAGCCAGCCTCTTCCCCTAGAGCTGCAGGGGGCAGCGCTGGGAGGGGGCAGAGCCCGCTGGGACCCAGACTCATGGGATGATGGAGCCATGGAAGTGTCGAGGGTGGAAGAGAGCTTTGTCCAACGACTCCCCGGAGCTCCCAGTCCCACCCCTGCTGCCAGGCCACTAACCCACGGCCCTCAGCACCACACCCGGGCAGCTTTTAACCCCCCCAGGGATGGTGACTGCACCACCTCCCCGGGCAGCCTGGGGCAGTGCCTGAGAGCCCTCCCTGGGAAGGACTTTTCCCCAACCTCCCTGAGCCAGAACCTCTCTGGCTCAACCTGAGGCTATTTTCTCTTGCTGCATGTGAGAAGAGACCAAGCCCCACCTGGCTCCAACCTGCTCTGAGGTAGCTGTAGAGGGCAATGAGGTCTCCCCTAGTGCTTATGGCTTGCAGAAGAGCAAGGCTCAGCTTTGCACAGCTCTGCAGGCAATCTCCTTTCCCAGCCAGTTTCCTGAAGCCCTGCACCCAGCCCTGCTCCCCCAGCCCAGCTCCCTCTGCTCTCCAGCGGGGCTTCTGGAGAGAAGAGGAGAAGCCCAGGCTCCCAGGCTGTGATTTCCAAGCCAGAGTGATTTTCATTCCATCTGTCCCAAAGATAGGGAGCAGGACAGGGCCACACAGGCGCTGAGCAGCCTGGGGGAGCTGGAGGCAGAGGGGAGGGAGACAGAACATCGCTCACGAAGGTAACTCCGAGCGAGCGGCGCCTGGCAGAGCAGGCAGGAGAGGCTGCCCCACACCAGCACTTCCCAGGCACACCACAGAGCTGGGCAGCTAGCAGGGAGGGGACAGCAAAGGGCTATAGCAAAATGTTTGGGCACCATTATGCCAGGAGTGCTGCAGGCAGGAAGAGATGAGCCCTGGCACAGGTGCCAGGGCTGTGCCCTCCTCCGCCCCTGCAGCTCCACCATGGAATCATCTTGGCTGCAGGAGACCTTGAAGGTCATCAAGTCCAAGCATTAATCCAGCACTGCCAGGGCACGTGGCCCTCAGCACCAGGCAGAGGCATGGGGAGAGCTGGAGAACATCAGGAGAGCACCAGGGGTGGTTGGTAGAAAGCTGAGCCTTGACCCCCTCGTGCGGGCAGAGGCAGTGGCAGGGAGGCTGGCACCCTTCAGCTGGTCAACCAATGTCCTCTTTCCAGCCTCCACTGCTCTCAGTTTGAGCCTCAGCTATGGAGTTTATTATTCTGCCCACTGCAACAGCTGCAAGCAAGCAGCAGTCACTGGGATGGGATTTGCACAGGGGGAAAAACTGTCTCACAGCATCCCAGCAGGGAGAGGCTGGAAGGGACCTCTGGAGCTCCCCCAGTCCAGCCCCTGCTCCAGCAGGGCACCCACAGCAGCCTGCCCAGGAGCACAATGCCCTGGGGGGTTGGAAGCTCTCCACACCAGGAGACTCCACAACCTCTCTGGGCAGCCTGCTCCAGGGCTCTGCTCCCTCACACCAAACAACTTTCTCCTCCTGTTCAGATGGAACCTTCCTGCCCACTGCCCCTTGTCCTGTCCCTGGGCACCACTGACAAGAGTCTACCCCCATCCTCTTGTTCCCTACAGGACTTTTAGATCCCCTCTGGGGCTGCTCTTCTGCAGGCTCTCAGCCCCAGGGCTCTCAGCCTTTGCTCCTCACAGAGCTGCTCCAGGCCCCTCAGCAGCTCTGCAGCCTGCCTTGGGCTCTCTCCAGCAGTTCCCTGCCTCCTGCACTGAGGAGCTCAGACCTGGTCACAGGACTCCAGCTGTGGCCTCACTAGAGCAGGGTAGAGGAGCAGCAGAGGCTCCCACAAGCTGCTGGTCTCACTCTTTGAATGCAGCCAGGACACCACTGGCTGCCGGGGCATGAGGGCAGCTTGCTGGCTCATGGTGACTTTGTCCACCCCACTTCCAGGTCCTGCCCTAAAGAACCACTTCCACAGAATCAGAAAGGTTGCACTGGGTGGGAAGGGACCCTCCAGGAGCATCTTGTCCAATCCCCCTGCAGTCAGCAGGGACATCTCCAACTAGAGCAGGCTGCTCAGGGCCACATCAAGATTAACCTTGAATGTCCCCAGGGATGGAGCTTCACCACCTCTCTGGACATCCTGTTCCAGAGTCTCCCCAGCCTCACTGTGCAGAACCTCCTCCTGAGGTCCAACCTAAACTTCCCCTGCTCCAGTTTCCAGCCTCTCCTGGTGCCTCCCAGCCTCTCCCCCTGGCACACACAGCAAGCAGGGAACCCCCCAGGCTGCTGCTGTTGGCTCCAAGCCCCCAGCCCAGGCAGCTGGGTTGAATTTCCCTGGTGTTTGTGAAAGAAAAAAGAAACCCGAATATATTAAATGGCCTTTTAAGTCTTTTTCAGCATCCCTCTGAAGGCTTTTTTAGCTGAACTAAAGCATCCTAACCACTGCCTGGCCAGGCTGCAGCAACAGCCCAAAGGGGACCTCAAGCTGGCTCAGCTCCTGCCTCAAATGCCCCAAGAGAGGCTCAGTGAGGGAGGACAGGAACTGTGCCTGTGCCAGCAGCTCCATGGCCCAGCAGCTCCAACAGCCCTTTCCTGCTTTATTCCCAGCTTGCTGACACTGCAGGCAGCTCCCGAGGCTGTGCTGGGGCCAGGAGCTGTGCTGCTGGTGGAGCAGGACTCTCAGCTCCAGCTCAGAAAGGTCTGCAAGCTGGGGAAGGGTCTGCAGGACAGATCTGGTAAGGAACAGCTGAGGGAGCTGGGGTTGTTCAGCCTGGAGAGAAGGAGGCTGAGGGGAGACCTTGTGGGTCTCTACAGCTCCCTGAAGGGAGCCTGGACCCAGGTGAGGTTTGGCCTGGGGAGCAAGAGGAAGTGGCAGGTCAGTGGTGATCTCCAGATCAGCTTGTTCAGCATCTCTCTGCCAGCTGGCCTCAGCCTCTCCTCTTCTCCTCTCAGCCTTTGTCAGGTTTAATTACAATTCCTCCTCAGGTCTCCTTCCACCTCCTCTCTGCAGTGCACTCTCCTGCCCACCTCCTCGAGCTCATTTCGTTAGGAATCCATCTCCTGCTGAATGGGCCAGAGTGAGGAGGTAAGACCTGGCCTGTGCTCGTGTCTGAATGGCTCTATTCATGCCTCTCCATGTCAAGATAGATGTCCCAAGGACTCTCTCTGAGTGCTTCCAAAGATAAATCAAGGGCTCAGGTTGGAGAGGAGCCTGCTGCTGTGTATTGCAATCAAAGCAATACTTTGCTTCCCTGCAGGGATTTGGCTGGGAGGAGGAGGAGATGGAGGTGAAGCTGCCCTGCCCCTGCAGTTGCAGGTCACATCACCCAGCACAGCACCAGGACCCAGATGTGTCCACCCTGAGCACACCAAGTGCCTGGATCTGTTGTTTTAACCCTCCTGAAGCCAAGAGGCACCTGCAGAGCCTCTCCCTTCCTCCCTCCCCAGGAAATCAGATCTCGCCTGGAGATGGCATTGGATGCTGCCTGCTCTGGTCCCACAGCCCCAAGCCTCTGGGGGTTCTTCAGGGTGCCTCTGCTTTGGGAGGCTCAAAGTAGGACCAGGAAGGTCTGCAGGGGATGAAAGAGGAATCCTCCAGAAGTGAGTGAGACAAAGAGCCCCAAAGCTTTCAGAGGAAGAAGCCTCAGAAGCAGCAGCAGCAGAGAGGCTGAGCCAGCTCCCCGGCCAGGGGCAGCCCCTCCAGAGCAGAGCAGTGCTTCCACACCAGCTGCCATGGGGCTGCAGACAGCCATGAGGCCACCCAGCAGCCACCAGCTCCTGGAGGTGTTCACCTGGCTCCTGTGTCTTCTTCAGCACACCCCAAGGAGCCTTTCCACTTCCTGCTCATCACGCTTCCACCATTCCAGAGGAGGGCCAGAGCTGGGACAGTTGCTGACTCCACGCTGGTGCCACAGGGAGGTTGCCTCCTGTAGACTCCCAGAAGCAGTGCAGAGAGTCTGGGCTGACATCCCCACCAGCAGGGACCTCTCCAGAGCTTCCCTTCAACCTCTCCTCGTCCAGGAGGCCACACACCAGGCAGAGGAACTGGAGGAGACACTGGCTCAGCACCAGCTAGCTCTGTCATCCAGCCCAGTGCCACTGATTTCCAGAGGCTGGGACTGTCCCAGGCTTCCCAAGGGGTGGCCCCAGCTCAGCATGCAGAAGCCAGGGAGCAGCAGGCATTAGCAGTGTGGGATAATGCTGTCCCTTGAATGCTGTCTGAGCCACACAGCTTCCCCCAGCTCTCTGAGCAGAAGACTCTTTGCTGGAGCCTTAAAGCAAACCATTTGTCTCTAGCTCCACAGAAATGGCAAAGGGATGACCAAGGTGGGAAGAAAAGGCAAACTGGAAAGGTGAAAAGAACACAGGGAAAGCAACTTGGGGTGCTGGGAGGTGTCCCTGCCCAGGGCAGGGGGTTGGGACTGGATGATCTTTCAGGTCCCTTCCAGCCCAACCCGTTCCCTGATTCTCCAGCCCTGCTCTCCCTCCACCCACTCTCTCCTTACAGCAGCGCTGCCTTCTCCTGCTGCCCTTCTGCTGCTGGTTCCCATCCCCTGCATCCCCTCCCATCTAGAGCTATGGTCTGCTGTTTGCTCTTTCTACTGCACCCCCAAGCCAAATCAGAGGCAGCACTGTTTAGTCTTTGCCTCCTCTCCCCCAGCTGGAGCAGGGCAGCTGAGGCAGCACTGGGTGCTCCCCACGGTGGCACATTCCCCATGGCCAACTCTTAACTCTTTCAGCAGCTCCAAGACACTTTTGGTGCCTATTGCTTCTACTCCTCTGTTTATTTTTTCAAGCTGAAATCAGCAGTGATTGGAAGTGGGAAATCTCCTGCAGAGCACTCTTGCATCAGAGACCAGAGTCCCAGAAGGATTCATTTCAGAGGAAGCAGCAAGGAATCTGGCTTTGGGCAGGGCTGAGCCATGCAGGCCCCAACACAGCACAGTTGGTTTTCCACGCTGGAGACACTCTCTTGGTCTGTCCTCTCTGCTGGCACCTTCCTGATCTCTCTGACCCCCCTCCTAGGTCTGGTTCCACAGAATCCCAGCATGGTGAGAGTGGGAAGGGACCTTCAGCTACTGGCAGGCAGCTCTGAGGTCCCCTGGAGCCTTCTCTCCAGGCTGAGCACCCCCAGCTCCCTCAGCCTGTGCTCACAGCAGAGCTGCTCCAGCCCTTGGGGCATCTCTGTGGCCTCCTCAGGACTCTCTCCAGCAGCTCTGTGTCCTTCTCCTGCTGGGGACAGCAGAGCTGGAGGCAGTTATGAAGCTTTGGGGAGTGCATGGGGGTTGGGGAGTGGCAGGAGGGTTTGGGCAGGTATGGGGATTTCCCATCCAGCATTTTCCCTGACTTCTGGGGTGGCTCCAGAGTCAAGCTCTCCAAACCCAGGGCTGCATCACCCATTTGTGTCTCCCAGCAACTGTGCTGTGCTCTCTGCTGTGCCTTCTGCTGTGCCCTCTGCTGTGCCCTCTGCTGTGCCCTGTGCTGCAAAGCAAACTGCCCAGGAGCCAGCAGCTATTTTTAACCCCAGGCAGAGCATGGCCATAAGACAAATTCCCAGGAGAAACAAACACCTGAAGCTGCTTTCTGCAGTGCCGTAGCTGAAAACCACTGAAGAATGAGCAAAAAGGGGAGAAACGGCAGCTGGGAGGGTCTGGGAGTGAGGCAAGGGCACAGGGAGGCAGTGGTAAGGTTGTGCTCTGGTCTCCACCCCGAAAGCTCAGAGATATCAATAAGAACTTCCTGATCTGAGCCCTTCCCCAGAAGAAACCAGGAAGGAACACAGCAAGATCTGTGATCCAAGATCCCTGTCCAGCAGAGGGCCACAAAGCTGCTGAGGGCCTGGAGCAGCTCTGTGAGAAGCAGAGGCTGAGAGCCCTGGGGCTGAGAGCCTGCAGAAGAGCAGCCCCAGAGGGCAGCTGAGCAATGCTCAGCAAGAGCTGAAGGAGCTGTGGGGGGCAAGAGGCTGGGGGCAGTGTATGCAAATACCTAAGGGGGGCTGTAAGGAGGATGGGGCCAGGCTCTTTCCACTGGTGCCCAGAAACAGGACAAGGGGCAATGGGCAATAACTGGACCCCAGGAGGTTCCATCTGAACAGGAGGAGAAAGTTGTTTGATGTGAGGGTGCAGAGCCCTGGGGCAGGCTGCACAGCCAGCAGGCACTGGTGGGAAGTGAAGGGAGGCAGTGGGTGGCTACAGGAGTGAGGAGCAGGCAAAGTGGGAAAGCAGCAGGCAGGGGGATGCAGGCTGGCCCAAAGTGACTCTGCTGGGGCCAAGGAAGGGCTGCTGCAGCAAGGGGAGGAGGATGTGATGAAAGAGCAGGTGGGAGCTGTAGCTTCAGAAAAGGCTTAGCAAGGCTGCAGAAGCCCTTGAGGTGGCCAGGATGGGAAGGCACAGGAGGTAGGAAGTGAAGGCAAACCTCAGATTCTGGCAGAGGAGCAGCATCCTGGTGCCACTGAGCTGGGGAGAGGTTCAAAGCTCTGTGTCTGCCCTGCTGTGCTCGAGCAGGTGGCGAGACATGGACAAGATGCCAGAGAACTCCTCTGAGATATGAGTTTGGACAGGGAGAGGAGAGCCCAGGCTGGGGATGGATGCCTCTGAGTCATCACCATAGAGATGGTATTTGAGTGAGGCTGCAATGAGATTACCCAGAGCCACAGTGCAGGAGGAAGGACATGGCCCTGTGAACTCCAGCACAACAGAGCCTCTGACAGCAGCCCAGATGTTGGCCACCAAAGGGGACAACAGGTGGCCAAAACTGGGACATGCTCCAGGCAAGGCTCAGAGCCAGACCACAGCCTCCATGATCTGGGTCCTCTCCAGATTTCTGTCTCTCCTCCATCAGCTACGTCTGAAATCTAGGCTCCCAAACAATTAATCACCAAACTGAGGCCCTGCAAAGGCAGCTGAGGGAGATGAACAACAGTCCTCCCCCTGCAAAAGGAGGGGAGCCCCACGGTGACACCCTGCAGAGGAGCCACAGAAAAGACTCCAGGGCAGTAAAGTGAGCACTGGGGTCACCAGGGGCAAGAGGGACGTCCTAGCAGCGTGAAGCAGGTCGTGAAGTGACACAGCAGCTCCAGCACCACTTGGCCTGGAATAGAAACCCCACATGGAGCAGAGCTGCTGGAGAGGCTGAGCCCTCTTGGCCTCCTCCTCCAGCTTGTCCTCCCCGCTCCCCAGGCCCCGGGCGAGCCAAGTCCTCTGCCCCTCCTGTGCGTGGGCAGCACCGCCGAGCCGCAGGCTGCGGTTGGTGAGGGGCAGTGTCACCAGTAGGGGGCAGGCTCCGCCCGGCCGCGGCCGCCGGCTGCCCGCAGCACGGAGCTCCGGGGCCGGCAGCTCGGAGCCGTCGCCTCAGAGGGAAGCCAGAGCATCGACGTGCTGGAGCAAGGGGAAACAAAAACCAGGATCTCCTGAGCTTCTCCGAGCACCCGCAGCCTGGGGAGAGCCATTCCTGCGGCCGAGCCCGGAGCCTGCTGGCGACACAGCCACGCTGGGCACCGCGGCTGGCACGGGCAGAACAGCCGAGCTGCAGGGCAGGAGAGGGCTTCTCTCTGCTCCCGTTTCAGCCCCCAGAGTGAATCAATGGAGAGCAGGCACACAGCTGCCTTGCCATCCATCCCTTCCCTCCCCACCCCTGGGCACTCTGGTCCCTGGGAGAGCGATTGACAAATGGCCCTGGCTATAATTAGCAGCAACAACTCACTTTCCAAGAGGAAACTGTGCAAAAGGTTGACTTCCTCTCTAATGCCATTTCAACTCCTTAACAGCTTCCATATCTGCAGCCCCAGCAGCCAGGGGATTTGCTGAGCAGCAGTCTGGGTCCCTAATGAGAAAGGAGAGTTTCCTCCCACTTCCATAGGGATTACTCATTCCAGGCACAAGACAGCAGGTACTAAGCTGCAGAGCAGACTGTGACACTCTGTCCTCTCCCTCTGCAAGTGCTCAGTTACTCATTATCTCATCACAATTATGCATTTGCTCCCCCCACCTCCCAGGGCTAATTAACACTGCTACGCAGAGCAGTGGCTTGGGAATGCCAAAGGCATGGAGAGCTTCATGGCCAGAGCCCCAAGGCCCCAGCAAGCTCCTCGTGATTCCATACAAGGAAATATTCACAACATACAACAAAAATAGCCTCCATCACTCCACACTGCCATCATAGCCGGGAGCTCCCAATCTCTGCCCTCCCTGCTCACCAAAGCATTGCCCCAGCAAACACCAATTAACTCCCCCCAGCAACGCCTAAGGACAGGTTGTGGTGCCCCTGGCACAGATCACAAAGCACAGCATGCAGCTGGTAGCAAAGCCTGGACAGGAACAACCATTTCCTCTTTGATCATCTCAGTGCCACAAGGCAAGGTTGCAGTGATCCTGCCCCTTCCAACCTTGCTGAGACCTTAGGGCCTCAAACTGTTGCATTTCCCCTTCTTGAGTTCTCTCTGGGCTGAGCCCAGCAACTTGTGATGAATAAAAGCTCCTGCAGGGTGGTGGTGAGCCTGAACTCTGAGCCATCAAGAGGCAGAGAACCTCTTCACTCCCCCTGGCAGAGTGCTCCAGTGGCTGAGTCACAGATCACAGAACTGGTTGGGTTGGAAGAGACCTCTAAGAGCATGGGGTCCAAACTCCAAGCTAAGACCACCCTGGCCACCAAACCATGTCCCAGAGTGCTGCATGCCACAGAGTGCCATGGCCACACGGCTCTGTACACCCCCAGGGACAATTCTCTCCCTACTCAACCTTTTCCTTATTTCTCATTGATCTCATCTGCATTTTGCATCCAGAGGCTGGCCCTGGCTGAGCTCTTCCCTGTCATGTTTCAGAACTACCAGCACTGGAACCCTGCAGCTCTGTGGCTTCACCTCAGCATCATTCAAGCCCTGCAATCAGATGATTTGGATGAGCTAAAGGCAAAGGGCACTTTGATCTCTGCTTGCAGCAAGAGGCAGAGCAGTTACTGAAAATGAGCCTCCAGCTGTGGCAGTTCATGACCATAGAAAGCCAGCTGAGAAGGGACCCCAAGGATCCCCAGGTCCAACCTTTCTAGGTCATAGTCCAGTTGAACTGGGCTGGCCCAGCAGCCTGCTGAGCTGAGTCCTGAAACTGTCCAGGGTAGGACTCCACTGCTTCCTTCCCCTGGGAGGATTCCAATGTCTGCTGCTCTCACAGGGAAACATTTTCTTCTGCAGTCCCAGCAGAACCTCCCCAGCAGTCACCTGTCCCCATCAGCCCTCGTCCTTCCCATGGGCTCCTTGGGAAGAGGGAGTCTCCAGCCTCCTGGAGGCCACTCTTTATGTCCTGCTCCATGGCAATAAGGTCTCCCCCTGAGCCTTCTCTTCTCAAGCCTGAACAGACCACACAGCTCTGGGAATCTCTGCCATGAACTTTCTTGCTCAGAGCCTGCAGCCTCCCACTAAACTCACCAAATAAACTCAGGTTCTCCTTCAAGCCACCGCTGACACCAAGGGGATTTCAGCAGTCAGCCTCAAGGTGGTTTTCTTAAGACAGAAATAGTTCCTTCAGCTCAAAAAAATCCCTTTAAAATAACTTTCCCAAACTTTTCCAGACAAGTTACAGGACCACATTCTTTTCACCCATTTAAAGCCTGCCTCTGAAGTCAGATGTGGCATCCCCATGTCGTTCATTGCCTTTGACCTCCTCTGTGATGCCAAAATTAGATGTCTGTGTGTCAGCCCAAGCTGCTGATTCCTCCTGCCTCCCCCTGAAACATCTGCAAGGCAGGGAGCTGGTTTCTATGGAAGCTGTGGCTCCCATACAAGGCAACTTCTCCCTGGCCAGCTAGAAAGGCTTGACCAAGTAAGAGGTTTACTTGGCTGAACATCACTTCATTCTCTATAATGCAGAGGGGGAGGCAAAATAGGAAGAAATTTTTCCCCCTGAGGGTGGTGAGGCACTGGAACAGGTTGCCCTGAGAAGTTGTGGAGTTTCCAAGCCTGGAGGTGTTCAAAGCCAGGTTGGATGAGGCCTTGAGCAAGCTGGGCTGGTGGGAGGTGTCCCTGCCCATGGCAGGAGGTTGGAGCTGGCTGATCTGTGAGGTCCCTTCCAACCCAAAGCAGTCTGTGATTCCATGCAAATACAACTGAGCCACTAAAACAAGTGAAATATCATCCTCTGATGCTTGTTTCCAAAGGGTGCCTGAGTGTCATGTCATGCTCACACCCCAGACAAGTAGGGAAGAAGCTGCCTCTGGTGGGATTGACAGCAATCCCCTGCACCCCCAGGTGTGGGCAGGAACAGCAGAGCCAGGCTGTGGCTGGCAGCATGCAGGACCCCAAAGCTCAGGCAACTCACAGAACCACAGAACACATCAGGTTGGAAGGGACCCCCAAAGGGCATCTTGTCCAAGCCCTGTGCTGCCAGCAGGGACACCTCCAGCTGGAGCAGGCTGCCCAGGGACACATTCAGTCTCACCTCAAATGTCTTCATGGCCTCAAGCACATCTCTGGACAACCTGCTCCAGTATTTCACCACCCTCATTGCAAAAGAACTTCCTTCTGATGTCTGCCTAACAGACTTCTCACCTGCTTAACCTAAGGTCCATCTGTAGGACCTGATTTGTGTCTAACCTCTGCAGACCTGACCTTGGAGTCTTTGGGAGGAGAAAGGCAACTGCCTGTGTCAGGCAGATTAGAAGGGGACAGACAGAGGGACAGGCAGGCTGGCTGCCTTTTAAGCAGTCTTCCTGTTTGCCTGGTGACCTCTCTGCAGGAGTGCAAACTGGGATTCTTCCTTCCAGCTCTGAAAGGATTTAAAGTGCTTAAATCCCTGCTAAGAACTAAACTGCCACAGGCTTGGCTGATGCTGCATTGTTTAACCCACAATGAAAGCTGTGTGCTGCACTTCATGGAAATCCCCTGGGAGCTCCTCCTAAGGATCAGCCTGCTGGAGAGGAGGTCTGGTGCCAGAGTCAGATCCTGCTGCAACACAGTGAGGCCATCAAAGCTCCTCCTTCCTGCTGGGGGAAAGAGCAGAGCCTGGATGTGCAGGTTCCCCTGCTTTCAGGCAGGACATGCAGTAATTTTGATGTAGAGGGCAAGGAGCTGGTAGAGGTGTGGGAGAGAGCAGTTTACGGTGAGCCAGCAACATGCCCCAGAAGGCAGATGGTCTCCTGAGGTGCACTGAGTGTGACCAGCAGGTCAAGGCAGGCTCTCCTTCTTCTCTCTTTATCCTAGTGTGGCCACAGCTGGCGTTCTGCATGTCAGTTTTGGGCTCCCCAGTTCCAGAGAGACAAGGAACTACTGGGGAGAGTCCAGCAGAGGCTCCAAAGATGCTGAGGGGCTTGGAGCAGCTCTGGGAGGAGGACAGGCTGAGAGCTCTGGGGCTGTCGAGCCCAGGCTCAGCAGGAGAGCAGTCCCAGAGGGGACTGGCCCCCTGCCCTTGTTGCTCTCGTGCTGTAGCACAGGAGAGGAAGCCCCACGCTGCTTTGTCTTCTCCTGTTGTGCTCTGATGGAGAATTACAGAAGTGGATCTACCAAGAAGGGTGACAAAAGGGTCAGGGGTCCCTCCCCATGGGGACATCCTCTCCATGGGGACTTCCCCACCAGAGGAACATGATGACCTGTTCCCCATCCAGCCTGCAGCTGGATCCTGTTGCTGGGGAAAAGCCTCAGGCTGTTGTGTTTCTTCATTCTGCTCACTGCCTGAATGGGGTGGGGAGGTTTTTTCAGCATCTCCTGGGTTTGAGAGGCCATGTGCTGCCCTCCCTCTGCTGGCAGGTCCACATGGGAGGGAGGAGAGGCTGCTGGGGAAGAGGAAAACCAAATCCCTGCTCCCTCTGCCTGCAAACCTTCCCAAACCTTTCCCAGGTGCTACATGTCAGTGTAAGACCTGAGATGGCATTCTCCTGCCAGCTTTATTCCCCTCAGCCTGGTTCTGCTGAGCCTTGTGGCTACAAACAAATGAGTGGCTTGGTAAAACTCAGGGAATTCATGCTTTAGATGGAGAGACTCTCACAGAAGTCTGTCCACAGCTAGGAGACAGGCTGGGGCTGCTGGTGGGGGGAGGATGAACTGTGGTGTTTCAAGAAAGAGCCTCACCATGAGGGAGAAGAGGCCAACACCAGCCTCACCACAACCTCCTTCCAGGTAGCTGTAGAGGTCTCCTCTCAGTTTCCTCTTCTTCAGGCTAGACAATGCCAGCTCCTTCAGCCTCTCCTCATAAGACATGTTCTCCAACCCCCTCACCAGCATCCTGTTTTCCCATGGGGTCCTGATTTTCATGGATAGCTTCAGCAAACCCCAATGCAAGAATCCCAGAATGGGTTGGGCTGGAAGGGACCTTCAAAGGTTACCCAGTCCAACCCCCTGCACTCAGCAGGGACATCCTCCCCTGGAGCAGCTTGCTCACAGCCTTCCCCAGCCTCCCCTTCAACAGCTCCAGGCATGGGGCCTCAGCTCCCTCCCTGGGCAACCTGCTGCAGTGTTCCAGCAGCCTCCTGCTGCACAACTTGCTCCTCACATCCAATCTAAGCCTACCCATGGAACCACTACTGGGAGCATCAGAGCCACCTTCCCTTTCCAGAAGGGCAGTGGACAGAAAGCAGTCCAGGGCCTTGCAGCATTGACAGAGCTACTTTCACCACCAGAGGAGCAGAGAGCTCTTTTGAGGGACATTAGCATAGGCTAGTGGCCAAGACATTGAACAAAGAGCAGGGGGAAGTTCTTCCTCACCCCTGGGCAGCAGCAAAGCTGGGGAAGGGCAGAGACAGCTAAAATCAGCCAGAGCAAAGGCAAGACACCCCCACACATAGCTACTCCCTTGCTGCAACGATTAATAAGCCTTGCACATTGTGTCAATCTCGGAAGGTCAAAGCAATCTTTGTGGCTGGTGGAAGCTCTCAGGGAGTGTTTCTGAGCTGCATTTTCATGCCTACATGTGTTCCTTTAATGAGTGCAATTTTACATCTGCTCAGGTGGAAATGCTGTACCTTTCACTTGCCTCCTTGGCTTTTATTGCACCTATTTGGCTGAGGATGCCCAGCCAAAAGGAGCTGGGAAATGAAAATGGAGTTCCTGGAAGTGTTTGTCTTCATAACACAGAAAAAAACCAACACACAACACAAAGCCAAGCAACCAAACCCAGGCAGGTGAAGCAGCACAGCTTCAGAACCTGTTTACTGAGATTTCACAGCACAACTTTTCCCAATAGAACCCAAGCAATTAACAAACCCCCACCTGAATTCTCCTGCTAGACAAGCCATTTGCTCCCAGCTATGGCATGCAAAGGGAAAACAACATTGCCCAGAGAGGTGGAAGATGCCACATCCCCGGAACAACTCCCTGTCAGGTGGTCTGGGGCTCTGAGCAGCCTGCTCTGGTTGCAGATGTCCCTGCTGAGTGCAGAGGGGATGGACTGGATGACCTTTAAAGGTCCCTTCCAACCCAAACCAGTCTGGGATCGTCTGATTCTGTGGCTGTGAGCTGCCTAAAGGGACACAAAAGCTGCCTGACAGACACCAGGCTCCGCAGCCCACAGCTGGGTCATGGAGCAGGGAGTCAGGGACACGAAACACAGCCCAGGGCTGCTAACAGGAGGGGCTGGGGGAAACCTCTCCAAAAAACTCCACCACAGAGCAAATTAAATGACACAAAGTGGCTCTTATCTCTGCTGGCAATGAGAGGGCAGTGGAGAATTCAGATGAGCTTGCCCATGAAATGAATGAATTGAAATGAAATATGATGGCTGCTAAGTGACAAAAGAGGCCCAAGAAGAGCTGGTGAAGGGTCTGGAGAAAGAGGTCTGGTAAGGAGCAGCTGAGAGAGCTGGGGGTGTTCAGCCTGGAGGAGGCTGAGGGGAGACCTTCTGGCTCTCTACAGCTCCCTGAAGGGAGGCTGGAGCCAGGTGGGGCTTGGTCTCCCAAGAAACAAGAGACAGGATGAGAGGAAGCAGCCTGAAGTTGCCCCAGGGAAGTTGCCCCCAGGGTGGCCATGATGAACAATTTCTTCCCCTTGGGGGTTGCCAAGGCCTGGCCCAGGCTGCCCAGGGCAGCGCTGGAGCCCCCATGCCTGGAGGGGTTTCAAAGCCCTGGGGCCGTGGTGCTGAGGCCATGGGCTGGTGGTGCCCAGGGCAGCGCTGGGTGCAGGGTTGGCCTGGACGATCTCAGAGCTCTTTTCTTACTCAAACGAGTCAGTGATTCTCCAGGCCACCACCGCGGGCCCTGCCCAGCCACTGAATGCTCCAGGGGCGCTGAGGGGCCCGGCTCGGCACTTCAGAGCAGCACCCTGGCTGACAAACCACCAGAGCCGAGCCGAGCCGGGCCGGGCCGCACCGCACCACGCCGGGCACAGCAGCGCCACGCCCACGCCTCTAGCCCCGCCCCCGCCTGCGCCGCCTGCGCCGCCTGCGCCGCCTGCGCCGCCTGCCCCGCCTGCCCCGCCTGCGCCGCCTGCCCGCCTGCCCCGCCTGCGCCGCCTGCCCCGCCTGCCCCGCCTGCCCCGCCTGCCCCGCCTGCCCCGCCTGCGCCGCCTGCCCCGCCTGCCCCGCCTGCCCCGCCTGCCCCGCCTGCCCCGCCTGCCCCGCCTGCCCATTGGCCCGCCCCTGTCACGTGGCCCCGCTGCCCGGCAGCGCCGTCGCCATGGCCACCGCCGTGCACAGGCGGCCGGAGCGCCGCGGACGGTAAGAGCGGCCGGGGGGGACGCGGCGGCGACAGCGACACTCCGCGGGGGAACACCGACACCTCATGGGGCACACCGGCACCTCATGGGGGGACACCGACACCCCAGATGGCCTTGGGGGACCGGCGGTGGGTCAGAGGGCTCTCACTGTGATGCGTCCAGCCTTGGGTCCCCCAGCCTGGGAGGGACATCGACCTCCCGGAGCGCGTCCAGAGGAGGCCATGAGGATGATCAAAGGGCTGGAGCACCCCTCCTACAAAACCAACTGAAAGAATGGGGGCTACATAGCCTGGAGAAGGCTCTGGGGAGACCTTATAGCAGCATCTCAGTACCTGATAAGAGCCTGCAGGAAGGCTGGGGAGAGACTGCTTAGAAGGGCTTGGAGTGATCGTGATCCTCTGCATCCATAGGACTCTCCATGATGCGAGTGCTGAAACACAAACAGGTTGCCCAGGGGTGTGGTTAAGGCCCCTTCCCTGGAGACATCCAGGATCAAACTTGAAGTGGCCCTGAGCAGCCTGATCTGGCTGGAGATGTGCCTGCTGACTGCACCGGGGTTGGACAAGATGCCCTTGGAGGGTCCCTTTCAACCCAATGCAATCTGTGAGGGGAAACCCTGGCAGACAATGAGCCCTTTGGGGCTGTGTCAGGCTGGGCAGGAAGGTGTTAATGCTGTTACCATGTCCAGGACTCAGATGAGACCCCAAAGCTGGGTGTGGGGAGCCATGAGAGGCCCACAGCCAGAGCTGCCACCCTGGACTGGGTGATGAGGAGGGATTCATGCATGGTGTTTCTGTGTCCCCTGACAGGTCCTCTTCCAAACCAAAGAGTTTCCTTCTTGTGTTTGGTTTTTTTAACAGCAATGTATTCAGAATGGTGGGCAGCAGCCTCTGCAGCCACACAGCTGGCAGCAGGTAGAGATCCCTGCAATACCTTTTCCCAGAGCTGCAGGATATCAGGATTCACAAGGGAATTCCCCAGTGGTTGTGACCCAGGCTGTGTTCCTCCATCTGTGACTTCTCCCTGGGGGGAATAGCCAGAACAATAAATGTTTCATCAGTATCCATGAGGAGTTGAGCTCGTGGTGTTGGAACCCAAACCCTTGCTTGTGGGGTGCTTCTCAGGCAGGTTTGGCACTGTCTGAGCCAACAGACAAACCTGTGAGGCTGCCTGTGGTGGGCTGCAGCGGTGTGTTAGTCACTGAGGCTTTCTAGAGAGCTTGGTGGGTGTTTTTCAGTCTTATGATGTTTTATTTAAGAGATGTACTTACTACAAAGGATTGTTGAGAAAGGGCTTCTGGCTGTCAAGAGCATCTTCACAAAGCTGGGTTTCTGCAGCTCTCATACCCAATTCTCTTTGAATTATTGGTAATTATGTAATCTTAAAAGGACCTGAAGCAGGAGATGTAGGCAGACACAACCTCTGCTCCCCTAACCTACTGCTCTGAGTTACAGAAACAACAGTGAGTGACAGGTGGCAAGTGACAGGCTGGGGAGAAGGCTAAGAGAGATCTCTAATTCTATCAGTTTAATGAGTTCTTTCTTTATCAGCTCCAGGCCTTGTCCGGATCTGTTAAGTGGCTTTTCTTAGAGATAGAATGGCTCTGAATCAACGTGTGGCAGCTCCTTTTGTTACACAGCTGAGCACCTTTTGACAGTTCCGTCTCTGAAGAGCTAAACTGTTCTCAAAGCTTGGCCACTTCATGCCAGCGTGCAGACAGGAGCTGAGCTCTGCCGAAAATCAAACCTCCTGCGGGGCCAGGCTGTGAGGTCCCACGGCCTCCACCCTCCCCAGGCTAAACGCGGGGCTTTGAAGGGTGCCTCCAGGAAGTCATCAGCCTGAGCTTCTCCGGGGTGGAAAGGCAGCTGTGGGTGCTGGGACAGCCACAATGCTCACACTTTGAGTTCAGATCAAGCTTGTGTGGCCGCACCACACTGAAGCAGCAGCAATCCAGGTTGTCCTGGGAGTTGTTTTGCACTGTCCTAGGAGCTGCGATGCAGTTATGAGGCAAAGCCATCCTCACTTCATTTGCAAAAGTATTTGCCACCCGGGGGTGCTGAAGCATTCCTCCCTCTGCACTCCTCTGCCCAGGGAATGGGTCTAGCTCAGTAAACGCATTGGTGGTGATAACCTCAGCCCCAAGCCTTCCTGCCCCAGGGCTCCTGAGTAACTTTTAGAGTGGTAGAGAACGAGGATCTCTCTTGTCTCATTTCTAACACCATGAAAACCAAAGTTGTTTTACCTTGGACCACACAAATACCAGGGGCTGACCTCTTCAGAGACTGCAAAAGAGCTAAACCTCACTGTGCAGCCACATCTAGAACATGAACCCACACCAAGGCCACTTCCTTCACCTAGAAGAGACCTGCTGAGTGGGGGTCTTCCTCTCTGAGACTCCTCCAGTTCTGTAGTAGGAGTTGACAGAACTGATGCCCTGCTCTGTTTGGAGATTTAAGACACAAACCTGGGCAGCTGGAGCTGCCCTGGCTCCGATGCAGCGGAGTGCTGGGGAGTCAGTTGCTGTGTGCACAAATGCTGTGGGGGCATCCCTGTGCACGATTTGTGGGCACAGTTATTTTAAAGGCTATTCAAAACAGTAGTAATTGAGAAAGTAGAACTGAAACTCTCCTTCTGTGCAGTTGGCAGGAGCACACTCTCCTGGTGAGCACACAAGGCCCTGCAGGTGAAGCCTGCTTGGAAACCACCACATGCAACCTCTGCTGAGGCACTGAGCTGTTGTGCTGCTGCCTTTGAGCCTCTGCACCACATCAAGGGTGAAAGGAAAATGACAACAAGGAGCTCAATGAACATGGATTATCTTGTTCGGAGCTCCTCAGTGCAGGAGAGACAGGGAGCTGCTGGAGAGCGTCCAGCAGAGGCTGCAAAGCTGCTGAGGAGCCTGGAGCAGCTCTGTGAGGAAGAAAGGCTGGGAGTGCCTAGGGCTCAGAGCCTGGAGAAGAGCAGCCCCAGAGGGGATCTAAAGGTCCTGTAGAGATCAAGAGGATGGGGGATACCCTTGTCAGTGGTGCCCAGGGACAGGACAAGGGGCAATGGGCACAAACTGGAAGCCAGGAGGTTCCACCTGAACAGGAGAAAATTCTTTGGCATGAGGGAGCAGAGCCCTGGAACAGGCTGCCCAGAGAGGCTTCTCTGCAGAGCTTCCAACCCCCCCCTGGCCATTGTGCTCCTGGGGAGGCTGCTGGAGCAGGGGCTTGGACTGGGTGATCTGCAGAGGTCCCTTCCAAGCCCACCCTGCTGGGATTGTGTTTCCTGTGGCCACTTAAAAATGGCAGAGGCAGGCTGGGGCTCTGCAGAAGTCAGGAACTTTGCCCTGTTTCTATAAACAGGCTTCTCAGGCACGGCCTGCTTCCCACATCATGTGTGCTGAGGCAGGCAGGCCCCCGAGGAGGAGGAGCCTTCACCAGGCAGCTCGGGAAGGCTTCAGAAGTTTCAGTTCCCGAACAGGTTTTGTAACAGCAGTGCCCTGGAGCAGGAGGACAGGAGACGGTGTGGCCCTGTTGAGTCATGAGCCACAGAGGCTGCAGGTGGAGCTGCTGCTGGCTGCTGCTGCTCTGGCAGCAGGGGCAGAGAGGGCGGCAGCACTGCCTGGGGCGTGGAGCGGTCCCGAGGGCACACTTCAGTGTGGCTGGCACCCCCCTTGCAGGGTCCAGTCCTTGAAACCACTTCCTCCTCCTGGGCAGCAGCCTCCTGCCTGATTTCCTGCCTGGCTGTGCAAGAGCAGCACAGACGAAAGGGTTCCTCACCTCGGGAAAGTCATTTGCTGGTGGCCCTGGCAGCTGGGCCCTGGCAGCTGGGCCCTGGCAGCTACTCACAAGCCCCTCTTGAGAGCATCCTGCTGCTGCCTTGCTTTTCCCTTTGGTGGATTTGGGGTGTTCTTTACTTTTTTCCTTTTCCTTTACTTTTTCTTCTTTTCATTTTTTTTCTTTCTATTTTTTCCTTTTTCTATTTTTATCTTTATTCTTTCTATTTTTCTCTATTTTTATTCTTTCTATTTTTCTTTATTTTTATTCTTTCTATTTTTCCCTTTTTTATTATCTTTATTTTTATTCTTTCTATTTTTCTTTCCACTTTTTCTATTTTTAACCTTCTTTCTTTTTTCCTACTTTTTCTTCCGCTTTTTTTAATTCTACTTTTTCTTTCCATTTTCCTTTTTCTTTTTTATTCCTATTTTTTTCATTCTATTCTTCCTTTTTATCCTTTCCTTTTTTCTTTCTATTTTTCTTTCATTTCTTCTTTTTTCTTTTTCTATTCTTTCTTTTTTTCCCTTTTTATTTCTATTTTTTCTCCTGTTTAATTTTTTTTCCTATTTCCCCCTCTTTTTCTTCTCTCCCTCCCCCCTTTCTTTATTGTCCTCCAATCCAGACTGGTTTTCTCTACAGTCAAAATCCTCTTCCTGGCTTTTCTTTGGTTGTTTTTGTTTTCAGCTGTAGCTGCTGTTAACACAAAAAGCCCCAAATCCACTGCTTCTGTTACCAAACCTCTCTGCTGAGTTGCAGCAGAGCAAAGCTTTTCCTGCATGCACTAGGGCTGATTTGCCACTGAAATCTCCTAACTGATCTTAATGACCACAAACCTCTTGGGCTCGACTTCAACAGGCAATGGATCTCCTGTCCATCCTCATCCTCCCCTGCAAGCAGCAGATGCCCTCAGAGTTATTTGCATGCCCCACGTCCTGCTGCTGCTATCACCTGGAGCTGCTTCCTTAGTGCTTAAGGCCAAACTCTGATACTGCTCTGATGGTTCCTGACTTAAGTTGGCATCTTCTGGCAGCTCCTGAGACTTGAGTTTTGGTACAAATGTGGCCTCCTTTGCACTCAGGTTCTTTTAGTCTCCCCCACTGCCACCCACCTCCCCTTGTGTGTTTTCAACCCTCCAAACACCTTCAGCTTTCTCCTTTTCTGTGAATATGTAAACGACATCACTTTACCTGTCTGCTAGTCATGCTCCTTGGGGTACCAATCAACCTAAGCAGAACCCAGCTGAGGCAAAGGCAGGCTGTTTATGCTCCTCTGAACATGTTATTCTCTGTGTCTTGTTGGCTTGTCTGCTCAAGAGATCTCTTTTGTTATTGAGAACATTGTCAATGAAGTCACCCTGAGGATCTGCGCAGGATAGACCAAGTCGAAGACTGGTGAAGACCAAAGGCTTTTGTTCCTCCTGACCAACAGCATTTCCTGTGACAAGAATAGGTTCTGGTTACCACAGGCTGTCACATTATTTATGCACAAATCCCAGCTTCTGAGAACTGAGGGAGGATGCCTCAGCCAGCCCCGTGTGAAACTCCACAGCTTTGGTTCGCACGGCTCGGCCAAAACCAATCCCAGCTCCCACAGCTCCTGGCTTTGTGCTCACCCTCCCCAGGTCTTTCAGCTCTGGTAGGCAACTCACCCACTGCAGCCACAGCCTCTGTGCTTGATCTGCCTTTAGGAGCAATTTCACCTGCAGCCATTGCCCACTTTAGTCAGCTCTATGCTGCTGAAAGCGGGAGGTGTGCTGGAGCAGCGCTGGGACCCCGAGCACCCTGCTGCAGTGCAACAAGCTGCAGGCTCCACTAGTTTCTGTTTTGCACAGCCTTTGCAGGAGCTGTTGAGCCAGCCCTGCCTGCCTGGGCTTCTCTGTGGTGACAACATCCTCAGTGTGGGCCCCCAGAGTTTGTGGGGCAGCCCTTGATTTGAGAGCTGTGGTTTCTCAATGCTGGGTTTCTGGCCAGTGCTCCCCAGCTGCCCTGTATGCTGCAGGTACAAGTCAGCAAGGGAGGAGCTAAGAATACTCTCTCCAGTCCCAGTTTTAATGTGGCTGCTGATGTTTGCAATCTTTAGTCAGCTAATTACCTTTTGTGGCCTCAGTAAAATGAGGACTCTGCTGCTTGGGATCTTCCCAGGCCTCTCAGAAGGAGCAGCTGACTAACATGTGTGGAAGGTTAGAATATACCTGGTGCTTTCTGAACAACAGATGTATTGGGACCAGCAGATGTATTGGGACCAGCAGATGTATTGGGACCTCTTGATCACCAAAGTGTTGGATGTCCTGTGGCTTGCACCTCCTCCACCACTCCCAGACAGAAGTGGTCACCATGCACAAGGCAGCAGCTACCACCCTTGTGCTTTTATTCTTGGTGAGGTTGTGGCAGCCTGTTGTGGCTTGGACCCACACCCTCAGCTGGTGCTGCAGCTGGGATGGCTGCTGGTGACCTTGGTGCATGGACTGCGACTGAAGCACAGTTCCAGGAATGCTGCCTGGTGCAGTTTTCCCACTGATGGGGACCACAGAGTTGCCCTAACTTGCTCTGGCCACTGCCTGGCTGCCTAGTTCCTGCCTTAGACTTCAGTTTTGGTTTAGAATCACAGAAGGGTCTGGGTTGGAAGGAAACTCCAAAGCTCATCCAGTCCAAATCCCTCTGCAATCAGCAGGGACATCCCCAACTGGATCAGGTTGCCCAGAGCCCTGTCAAACCTCACCTTGAGCAGCGCCAGGCATGGGGCCTCAGCTCCCTCCCTGGGCAGCCTGTGGCAGTGCTCCAGCAGCCTCCTGGGGCACAACTTGCTCCTCACATCCAATCTCAATCTGCTCTGCTCTCATTTCAGACCACTGCCCCTGGTCCTGTCCCTGCAGGCCTTTGGGAGCAGTCCCTCTGCAGCCTTCTTGTAGCCCCCTGCAGGTCCTGGCAGGCTGCTCTGAGGTCTGCCTGGAGCCTTCTCTTCCCCAGGCTGAACACCCCCAGCTGCCTCAGCCTGTCCTTGTGGCAGAGCTGCTCCAGCCCCTGAGCATTTTCATGGCCTCCTCTGGACCCTCTCCATCAGGTCCAGGTCCTTCCTGTGCTGAGGGCTCCAGAGCTGGACGCAGTACGTCACTGCCTTGGAGCTGAGAAGCCTCATGAATCTCTGAAGATGCTCTTGACAAGCTGATGTGACCTGAGCTACTGAAGCAAAGCCCAGGCCCTGGCAGACCTTTCCCCAAGGTCCCTGACTGTTGGCAATCTTCCTGTTTAACTGTGCAGGTGACAGGACTCCACTGTGCTGTGCTCCTGCTGGAGAGGTTCTGCTTCCACCCAGGGAGGAACTGGAAAACATCCTTCTTTAGTTGACTGGAGTGGACTTTGGATCCCATGAGGCAGCAGGGGCTGAGCACAGCACTGTGTTTGTGATGCCCCACCTGGCTTCTGTGAAGCTCTGCAGAGCACAGAGGGCCTTTGGGCTGATCTAAAAATGTTGCCCTTGGATAAAACCTGAAATAAAAATAGCAATTGCTGGAAAACAAAAGGGATGACCTGAGCCCACTGCTGGCAGCCTCAGCACACAGCAGCACTGAGATGTCACTGGCTGCAGATTTCCAAGCTACACTTGAGGACAGCTGCCAGCAGCCTCCAGCACACATAGCTCTGGCAGATGGCTTCTCCCTGCAGAAATGAGGAGTCCTTGGAACATCCAGGCCCCATCCAGGCTGTGTGGCACATTGCAGCTCCACTACCTGCAAAGCTCTCTCGTGAAGCAGGCCTGACTCATTTCCCTGACAGCAGAGGAGGCCAGGGGAAACCTCCTTGGCTCTCTGCAGCTCCCCAAAGGGAGGTTGGAGCCAGGTGGGAGTTAGTCTCTTGTCCCCAGAATCAGTTGATAGGATGAGAGGAAATGGCCTGAAACTGTGCCAGGGGAGGCTTAGGTTGGAGATTAGGAACAATTTCTGTGCTGCAGGAGTGGTCAGGGACTGGCACAGGCTGCCCAGGGAGGTGGTGGAGTCCCCATCCCTGGAGGGGTTCAAGAAACCTGTGGCCATGGCACTTGGGGACAGGGTTTGTGTGGTGGTCCTGGGTTGAGGGTTGGACTCAAGGATCTCAGAGGTCTTTTCCAACCAAAACAATTCTGTGATTGTGAACAACATAATGAAGCTCTGAATCACCCTGATAAAAGCAGAGCAGGCCATGCAAGAGAGATCCCTGTGGGTGGTAGGAGCTTCAGACTAGATCAGGGTCCTGTGTTTCCATGAAGTGAGTAATGAGCTGCAGGCAGAGAATGTGAATGGCAGAGATTTGAGCTGGCCAGGGTGAGAGGACAGGTCAGCAGCAGGGCCAGCAGCCAGCTATAAAATCAGAAAGGTTTGGGTTGGAAGGGACCTCAAAGCTCGTCCAGCTCCAGCCCCCTGCCCTGGCAGGCACACCTCCCACCAGCACAGGTAGCTCAGGGCCTCATCCAGCCTGGCCTTGAGCACCTCCAGGCAGGAGGCAGCCACAGCCTCCCTGGGCAGGAGGAGCTGTTTTCTGAGCGAGCCAACAGCCTGCCAGCCTGGCACTCGCTGAGGCACTTGAGTGAGTCTGCCCTCGGAGCTGTTTTACCTGCTGACACTCCTCATCCCGTCAGTTTAACCACAGTAATCCCTCTGCTTTGCAGCAAACAGGCTGGAGTCCCTCTCTGGAGCCTTTGGGAGAAAACCCAGGCTGGAAAAGTTGCCTATTTTAGGAGCCCCAGCCCCAGGGAAGGTATTTTTCCCTAATCCTAAACTAAATGATCTCATCCTTGGCTGGTGCTGTAACCATGGCACTGAAGTTATTTATGACTCTGAAATTAATGCTATAGTTAGCAACACTGGAACAGGGTTTCTCCTATGCTGCTGCCCAAGTGCCTCCCTCCCCAGCCTGAGGCTGCACTGGAAAGCAAGGCAGAGTCTCCAGAGGGTCCTTAATCCCAAGCAAACAATGGCAGTCCTTGCTGGCTGCAGAACTTGGCAAGGCACGAGTGGATGTGCACAGAGCTGCATCTCCTAAGCAAAACAAAGCACTTTGGCTGTGAGTTTATTGATCTGATTTGGGCAGGAGATTTATTTGTCCGTGTTGATTTTAGGCCTTCAAGTAACTGTTCATTTCCATGAAAAGGAGCTGGGACTGCAGCCTGCAGAGCCAGGGCTGGCAGGAGGAGGGGGAGCTCCCGGGCTCCAACAGCAGGGTGTCACCGCGGGGCAGAGCGGGGAGGGCAGCTGTAATGCCCGGGACGCTGCGAAAGGGGGCTGGCGGGACCGGAGAGCTTGTGTACACGAGGTGTCAGGGGACCAAACCACCAGCAGCCCTCTGCAAAGATCCCAGAGAAGCTTGGGAGGGGTCCAGCAAAGCAGAGAGGAGAAGAAACGCAGCAAAGCACACCGTGCTGAGCGCCTCCTGGTCAAAGATCAGGCAGCTCCCTGCTTCCACAGCCGAGAGGAAAGCTCAGGGCTGCATTCTGAGGCTCAGACAGCAGCCCAGTGACCCAACCGCCTCCCTGCTCTTCCAGGGGACTCCTGCCAGCAGCAGTAGCTTCCGCACGTCTTACACAGCAGACCCCCTCCAAAGGCAGAGCAGAGAGCTGTGAAACAAGGCTGCAGGTGGAACTGAAAGACAAAAAGGGGTGGGGAGGAAATAAAAGAAGAAAACAGAGGAAAGGAATGGGCAGAGAGAGGCAGGAAGTGATGGGATGCAAGGTACAAGGACACCCCCTGCCCTGCTCCAGGACAAAGGGCAGCCTGAGGGAGCTCATGGCACTGCCTCCACACCCCAGGAGCAGCTGGCAGCTCCAGCCCAGCAGCTCTGCTCACTCAAGCCACTGCCACACTTGATGGGACACTGCCCCCACCTCACTTCTGCTGCCTGAATTAACCTCTCTGTGCCGCCTTTGGACACCAAGGTGACACCACACACAGATTCTGCTCCCCCCAGAATGATGAGGAGCCAAAGCAGCTGGTTCAGAGCCTCTGACCCTGTGCTCAGCCTGATTTACAGCTCAGGTTGATGGAAGAAGATCTCAGGGCAGACCCTGAGCCAAGGCATTCTGAGAGAGTGCACTGGGGGAGAGGCCAGCATTTCTCTGGGGTTTCAGCTTTGTTTTGCTTTACAAGCTAAACTTCTAATTCCCAGAGCCACAATCCCCCCCTGCCTCTTCCTGGGATTTCTGCTGGAGTCACTTGGCTGGCTCTTGCTGTGTCTGACATGATTGCTGCTCTTAGGCTTGTTGGGGTTTTTGCCTTTCTAAATGTTTTCTCCTTTTTGACCACAGGCTAAGGAAATAAATCATCTGCTGTCCTGCCAGCAGGCTGCCATGGGCACTCTGACTCTGGAGGCTTTCTCCTGCCCTGAAAGAGCAGGGGGAAAATAATAAAGCAAACCTCCCTGGCTGATAACTTGGAGAGGGTTCAGGTATGTTTGTGCACATACCAGCAGTTAAACTGATTTCTTCTACTATCTTATCTGTCCATTTCTGGCTTGAGAGGGGGAGGAAGCTTGGCAGGCAAGTTGCTCTTGGAATGCACTCAGTAAACCATGGGCGAGAGAAGGGGAGAGCAGAAACAGAACTAATCATAGGTACAGCAGCTGGGAGCCTGCCTGCTGCCTTCTATTCCTGGAGTTACCCATGACTCATTTGCTGACCTCAGAAAGCCACTTCACCTCCCCTTGCTCCAGTGTTCTCACAGGCAGCCATCCCCCAGCCCACAGGTTGCCCCTGGCAGAGGGACCCCATGGCTCCCAGCTGGGTGCCTCGGGAGGAAAAGCCTCATCCCGCTCCCTGTGCCAGCCCTGGGCTGAGCCAGCCTGGGCTGTGCCACCCTGCAGGGTCAGACACAGCAACCCTCACCTTGAGAAGAAACTCTGAGTGCATTTTGTGAATCCTTTTGGGGTGCTGCAAGGAAAGGAAAAGCACAAGAACAACAACATGCAGTCCAGTGGGAGAGCACACCACACATCCCTGCCCTGGATCTGGACAGAGCTCTGCTAGCAGCCAGCTGAATTACGCCTCACCTTTGCCCAGTTCCCTCCTGTGGCCAAAGCCAATTTGCTGCTTGCTTTCCACCTCTCCTCAGCCAAGATCAATTCCTTGGCAGGGACAGCCAGACCGTGAGGCTGCCACACTGGGCTGTGTCTGCTCCCCTGCCTGTGCTCCCCTCCTGCCTCCCTCAGCAGCTGGAAGTGCCTCTACACCTCACTGCTGCCTGCCTGCAGCAGATTCCTGGCACGTTAAGGCCAGATGCAGCCCTGACCTTGGAAGGGCAGCCCCATAGCTGGAGCAGGATGGAGCTGTGCTACTGCACCAGCAGCCTGCAAACACCCTGGAAGGGGCCACAGGAACCACCAAACCATGGCCCTCAGCACCACATCTCCACAGCTCTGAAACCCCTCCAGGGATGGGGACTGCACCACTGCCCCAAGCAGCCTGGGCCAGGCCTTAACATTTGAGAGGAAGAAATTGTTCCTCATGTCCAACCTAAACCTCCCCTGGGGCACCTTGAGGCCATTTCCTCTTGTCCTGTCACTTGTGACTAGGGAGAAGAGCCCAAGCCCCACCTGGCTCCAGCCTCCTTGCAGGGAGCTGTACAGAGCCAGAAGGTCTCCCCTCAGCCTCCTCTCCTCCAGGCTGAACACCCCCAGCTCCCTCAGCTGCTCCTCCCCAGACTTCTGCTCTAGACCCTTCACCAGTTTCATTGTCCTCTTGACACTCGGCCCCTCAGTGTCGTTGCTGGAGTGAGAGGTGAGAGGGGTGGCCCCGGTGCACATCTCGGCCCCAGGCTGCAGCAGGAGCGGTGCAGGGAGGAGCAGAGGCTGAGTGCCTGCAGCCAGCACAAAGGCTGCAGCAGAAGCCGCAGAGCCCACGCAGGCTGCGAGTCCCTCTGCACGCAGCAGGAGCAGCAGCACCAAGGCGTCCTGGATCGTCTCTCTGTGCAAAAACAGGAAACTGCCCCTCCCTGTGCCGGAGCAGAGGAAGAGCTGCATGGCCTCTGTCTGTCACCAAGAACAGGGGCAGGGGAAGGAGCAAACAGCTCCCTTCACCTGAGCCAGGAGCATGTCAGAGGTCACCTCAGCCACTTCATTCTAGGGATACTGTGAAGTCTATCTGCAGTACAGGTCTTGGAGAAGAGCTCACTTCAGGCTCAGAGGTCACTTCAGGCTCAGAGGTCACTTCAGGCTCAGAGCTCTCCTAACACCCTATTCCAGCAGGAGAAGCAGTTGGGAGGTTGCAGCTAGCAGCAGGACAGAGGTGCTGCAGGTATTTCACATGGGACCTCCAAGCCAGATGCCATTTGGGCTCATGGCAGCTGAACCTTGGTGCTGCCTGATGGCTGTTTGGGGACCCGGAGGAAGAGAGTCCTCAGCCACCAGCCCTCCCCTCCTCCTCCAGTAGGCACAGCAGGGGAAGCCAAGACTGATTCAATACTGGGGGAAAATGAAGCCTTTCCCTTCAGAAATGAGGCCTCACACTGGAGCAAGCATTTCAAGGCTGGGGCAGGCTCTTATTTGGGACATTTTTACTTCTCTAGTGAAAAAAAACATCTCAAGAGTCCAGGGATGTCAAAAGATCCTTCCCTCTGTCCCACATCCATTGCAGAAAGAAGAAGGGAAAGTGAGAACACATCAATATTCCTACTTCCTTACTGCCCTGGCCTGAAGTGAATCTACCACCAACAGAACTTGGGACATAGCACAGGAGCATCACCTCACACCACTCTGGTTATACAGGGGGGCACTTAGAGGCAACAGTGGAAGATGAAGGAGATGGAATATTTATTAGAAGACCCTGAAACTTCAAGGAACCCTTTAGAAATCAAGCCAGCAGAAGGGTTGGGATGAAGGGCCAGGAACAGCAAACAGCTCAGCTACTGAGTTAAACAAATTGCTGAATAAATGGTTTCTCAGCCCCTGCAACAGCTTCAGCTACAGCAGATGACCCTTCAGTGCCTGCAGCGTGGCAGAGCTGGAGGAACAGGCAGGTTGGCCATGTGAGTTAGCCCAAGGTCTTACTCGTGTCAGATGGAAATGGAAATGGAGAAAGGAAAAGAGAATGGATATAGAAACACTGGAAATGGAAATGGAAATCCTTTGACTTGGTTGTGTTTGCTCTGCAGCTGCACACACACCTGGGCTGATGGGAGGTGTCCCTGCCCATGGCAGGGGAGATGGAACTACCTGATCTTCAAGGTCCCTCCCAACCCAAAGCATTCTGTGAGTCTAAGAATAAATCAGGCTGGCACAAAGCTTTATCCATTTCAGGGTCACCTGATCAATTAGAAACAGAGATTTTTATGATTCAAACCCCAAAACCACCAAAAAACTTGTTCTGAGCATAAGTGAGAAAACCCTCAAAGGTCTGAGCAGTTCTTCCCAAGCAGCCCTGGCCCTGGTTGTGTTCAGCCAGGAGTATCTGGGTGCCCCTTGGTGAGACTCCCCAGGCCCCATTCTGGTTGGCTGCTGCTGTGTGGGTGGCAGCCATGCACACTCCTGTCCACAGAGGAGACCAACCTGCCAACCAAGAGCTGCAGCAGACAGTTTTGGGTTTGTTATTGCTGCTCAAGGCTGAGATTGTGTGAGAAAAACACTTCCCAGCTCAGATGGAGGAAATGGAGAGCACAAAGCTTCATCACTCTGCTATTCAACAGAGCAGATTTCTAATGAACTGTGTCTCCCAAACAATGCAGAGCTGAGGAAGTGATGGAGAGATGCTTTTCATGCAAGTGGAATCAAAAGCAGAGTATCTGGTTCTCAGGCTATATTATGCAACAAAGGACATCTTCACCTTCCCCTCTTTGCAGTCTTTTCCTCAGAGATATCTGACCTTGACTTCCCAAACCTTCCCCTCAGATACACTCTTCCCATCTCTGATCAACCACATCACCTTTCTCCTGCAGCCAAAGACTTCCCACTGCTTCTTCAGCATCCCTGCAGGAGCTCTTCCACCTCCCTGTGGGCTTTGGTGCAGAGACCAGATCAAACCCTGCTGACCTGTACAGCTGCAAGGTCTCCAAAGTGTCCTTCAGCTTCTGCATTTGAGCAAGCCAGAGACGCTTTACCTGGCATAGGTTTGAACAGGGTGGATTTGGTCTCTGCTGTTCCACTGCCCATCTTGTGGCTGGGGAAAGGGCACAGCTACAGGCCTCTGCCTGCCTTGATTTCAGCCATCAGTAACCAGGAGACTCCATCCACCTCAGCTTTGTCCTTTTTGTCACTGCTCTCAGCCCCATCCCCAAACCCCAGCAGCAGCCCTTCTGGCTAAGCCTTCTGCTGTGCTCCTTCTCCCTGCCCACCCCCTCCCAGCTTGGCACTAGAAAGCCAGGAAGCAGCTCAGGGAGCTGCAGGATTTACTGAGTCTGGCTTTCATCAGGCTGGCATCTCAGGGGCCTGACCTGGGTGCTGGAGAGGGCACAAGCCCTGACTGGAGCTTTTCCCACGCCTTGGGCATCAATCAAACGTCAGCTCCGTGCGGCTTCTCCAGCATCTGCTGCAGCCTGACAGCATCGAGGTGTTTCTCACAGCTCCAGCCCCAGCAGGGTCGTTCTCTTACCCAAGAGTTTGTGAGTGCAGGAGCTGAGCTCTCAAGCTCTGTCAGTTTGGATAAAAGTGGCCCAAGGGGTTCGAAGCTCTTGAGGAGCAGATGAGTGTGCTGCTCTGCAGGGGCATTGCCTCAGCTCTGCTACAGGAGGAAATCAAAACCATCGACCCGCTTGCCCCCCAGGTGCCATACAATTTGCTCCTGGTGGTGCAAAGGACTCTTTGCAGCTCTGCTCTACAACCTGTGGAGACACACACTCCAGAACATCAAGTTCTTGCTTTATCTTCAAGCTTCAGTGCAGGAGATACAACCTTGGCACTCCAGGTCTCAGGAGAGAAAACGTCACCCCGAGCAGGATGCCACTGGTGGCAGCGTGAGTGGCATGGGGAGCCGTGCAGGTGAGCTGCTCTGGAGCACTGAGGTGCAGAGCATAGAGTCACAGAATGGTTTGGGTGGGAAGGGACCTTTAAAGCTCAACCAGTCCAACCCCCTGCAGTCAGAGGGACATCCCCAACCAGAGCAGGTTGCTCAGAGACAGAAACAACCTGACCTGCAGTGGCGCCAGGCAGGGGGCAGCTCCCAGCTCTCTGGGCTGCCTGGGACAGGCTCTCCCCACCCTCAGTGTCAAACATTTCTCTTTCCTCTCCACTCTGAATCTCCCTCTTCAGGTTCAGACCATCACCCCTTGGCGTGGCAGAGCAGCTCCTGGTGAAGTCTGTGTTCACCTTTCTTACAGACCCACTGAGAGGCCACCAGAAGGTCTCCTTGGATCGTTCTTTTCTGCAGGCAGAACAACCCCAACTCTCTCATCCTGGCCTTACAGAAGTGCTCCAGATCAGTCTGGGAAATGTGTTTCTGACATCCCTGCTTCTGAGGCCTTAAAGGAGCAAAAAGCCTCTAAAGGGAGCCAAGGTATCTCTCAAAAGGGAATGCACAGCCCACACCAGCCAGCTCTGTGACCAGGGCATGTGGGGTAGGTTTGCACCCTGGAGCAGGGCTACTCTCCAGGGCAGCTCTGCCTCCTGCACCCCAACACGTGCCAGCTCTTTGCACACACAGCAACGTGAGGTGAGCATCTCCCATGTCCTCAGGCTGCCCCTGGATGTCCACATTCAGGGACAGAACAAACACAACCGTCACAAGCTCAGCTCTGACAAGTGCTTCCTGCAGGGTAGCAGCTGAGTTGCTTCTCCTGTAACTGCCACTCGGGCTGCAGAGGCTCAAGTGCTGCTGCTTCCTCTGAGCCCCAGGCCCAGCTGTGCCTTTTCTGTTCCCTCCAGTCTGTGCTCAGCCCCAGACTATGCTCTGCTGCTGGGAAAGCTTTTAAAGGTCCAGAGAGATGTTGGGTCAAAGAGGTTTTTCTAAAGGAAGGCACCTCAGCAGCCTCCACACATCCCATGCCTTTACTTGCCAGCCTCTCCAGGAGCACATGAGCTGGAGCCACGCTGGGAAGGCTCAGTCCAGGCTGCTGCAGAGTGGTTTGGAGGTGAGTATTGAGTAAGCATTGACAGGACAGCTCCATCACATGGTGCATTGCTTCCCGTGGGGAGCCTTCCTCTATCTCAGTCCTGACACAAGCTGACTCCTCTCAGATATTTAACAGGCACAACTGGAACCCAGGAGGTTCCACCTAAACACAAGGAGAAAGTTGTTTGGTGTGAGGGTGCAGAGCCCTGGAGCAGGCTGCCCAGAGAGGCTGTGGAGTCTCCTGTGCAGAGCTTCCAACCCCCTGGGCACTGTGCTCCTGGGCAAGCTGCTGTGAGTGCCCTGCTGGAGCAGGGCCTTGGACTGGGTGAGCTCCAGAGGTCCCTTCCAACCCCACCACACTGGGATTCATCAGAAAAGGCTTCCTGCTCCATAGCATCCTGCCTGCAGTTGCTGGAGTGAGGAGGAAAACAAATCTGCAGGTGCTTGCTTCGTGCTGTTCACAGCCCTGCTGCCCATGCTCCCCTGGCAGAGGTCATCTCTGCTCACCCAGCACGGGGATGGCACCGTCAGAGCACTCAGTGCCCAACCAGCCCCGCTCCGTGCTCTCCCTTCAGAAATGCCGGCCGGGTACCGAGCAGAGGCAGCACCAGCACCTCACAGGATGGTGCCCGGCTCCAGCACCGCGGGAAGGTCTCCTCCGCCCCTGCCCAGCCTCCCGCAACCCACCGGCGCCGCTCCCGGCGGAGTCGGGCGCCACCTGCGGGCGAATCTCGCAACTGCAGCGCCACGACCGCGGACTGGAGCCCTGCTGGAGATGGAAAAGGTGAGGAAGGGTTTGGGATGTGTTCACGGCTGGGGAGCAGGTGGAGAGGCTGCCCTGGGATGTCCCCAGGCACCACCTGTGCCACCTACTGTCACCATTTAGCAGAGACACGGCTCAGGCCAGGCTGTCCTGTCCTTCCTTGGCGCTTCTGAACCTGGGCAGGATGCTGCCAGCTCTCCCCTGCAGCTCCTGCTTCACAGCCCAGGCTGAAACTCAGCACTGGTGAGGTCATAGCTCGAATCCTAGGTTCAATTTGGGCTTCTCACTCCAAGAATGGCATTAAGGGGCTGAGGAGAGAGACTGTCTAGAGACAGGCAAAGAAGCTGGGGAAGGGTCTGGAGAAAGAGGACTGGCGAGGAGCAGCTGAGAGAGCTGGGGGTGTTCAGCCTGGAGAAGAGGAGGCTGAGGGGATACCTTCTGGCTCTGTACAGCTCCCTGAGAGGAGGCTGGAGCCAGGAGGGGGTTTTGCAAGGAACAAGCAACAGGACAAGAGGAAACAGCCTCAAGTTGTGCCATGGGAGTTTGACCATGAGGAACAATTTCTTCCCCTTGAGGCTGTCAGGGCCTGGCCCAGGCTGCCCAGGGCGGTGGTGGAGCCCTCGTTCCTGGAGGGGTTTCAGCGCTGTGTAGCTGTGGTGCTGAGGGCCACGGCTCGGTGGCAGCCTGGCAGTGCTGGGTTAACAGCTGGACTTGATGAGCTCACAGATCTCCTCCAACTCTTCTAGGAGTCTGTGTGAGCAGCTTTCCAAACCCAAGGAGCAGTGTTCCTGGCTGGTTATCAGAGCATCTCCCTCCCTGCCATGTGTGTATTGGGAGAGGAGGTGTCTGGGCCCAGCTGCAGTGCCAGGGGCTGTGAGTTTGGCTGCTCATTCACACTGCTGCTTTGTAGGCGATTTGGAAGCTCCAAATATTTTCCCCCAATCCACAAAGGTGACTTAAACCAAACCCTCCTGGTGCTTTCACCACCTGAAGAGACAGGCTGGCTCCAAACTCAGCAGGAGCCACACACCCAGGCATCCCTGGGGATTTCCAGAAGACACCACAAGCACCTCCTGAAGATGTGGGAGCTCCAGGAGCGCTGCAGAGCTCCCAGTGCAGGGAAGAACCAAAGCAAGCCAAGGGCTGGTGGCCATGTCCATGGTGGGAGGGAGAAGCCTGGCAGCCACCACTCCACACTGGAGCTGCTCTGAAGACCTGGAGAAGCTGCAACGGGAGGAAGGATCCTGCCTCATCCTCAGAGGTGCTTGGGAAGATCCTTCCTCTGTAGCTGGAGTGAGCTGGGTGGATAAAAGGAGGAACATCAGGAGTGGGCTGGAGGGGGTTGCAGCAGCAGGAGGTGCAGTGGGTGCTGTGGGATTAGGGGTGGAGGGCTCAGCATGCCGTGCTGGCATGGGTGGGGGTCAGGGGAGGTGGTTTTGGCTGAGCAGGCACACAGAGAGCACGTCCCGAGGGCTGGGCCAGACGCTGGCTCGGTCGTTTGTCTCTCCCAAGGAAATGGCTTTTAACGAGGGTTTAAATAATGGAGTGGGCTCATTTCCCCAGCTGGCAACACCAGCACACTTTTATGCCTCTTTTCTCTCCCAAAACTTTATCAGCCTTTATTCTTAGCCATACATAATCCCCCTCCCCCTTCTGAAACACCTCGACAAGCAGAGAAACTTCTGAGTCAGGCAAAGCTGCTCCCTGGGGCAGCTCCATGGACACCCCTGCCCCATCCCCCAGACCTGGGCAGGACACCACAAGGGCAGACTGACCTCCACTGCTGGAGCAGGGTGCCAGCTGGGCGCTGTGTGCTGATGGAGGGTGCCAGTAGTGGGTGCAGGTACAATGTGCAATGTGCTGATGCATAGTGCCAGCATTGGGTGCATGGCAGTGGTGCTGAGTGCATGTAATAGGTGTGGCTGCAGGGTGCTGGATGCCCAGACTGGGTGCTGGTGCAGGGGGCTGGGTGTTCATCCTGGGCACTGAGTGCTGATGCAGGATGCCAGTATTGGGTGCACGGTACTGGTCCTGGTTCAGCATGCCAGTACTGTGTGCATGGTGTTGCTGCTGGGTGCCCATACTCAGTGCCAGCAGGATGGTGCTGGTGCAGGGTGCCAGTATTGGATGCATGGTGCCGGTGCAGAGTGCCAATGCTGGGTACATGCTGCTGTGCTAGGTGCACATAGTAGCTGCCAGTGCTGGATGCCCATACTGGGCACTAGTGCAGTTCCAGTCATGGGTGCACGGTGCTGGTACTGGGTGCATGTAGTAGGTGCCAGTGCTGGGTGCCCATGCCACGACCAGGGTTCCCATTCCAGGTGCTGTTGCTGGGTGCTCATGCTGAGTGCTGTTGTATGGTGCCAGTGCTGGATGCCCACACTGGGTGCTGCTGTATGGTGCCAGTGCTGGGTCCAACACTGGGTGCCGTTGTATAGTGCCAGTGCTGGGTGCCCACACTGGGTGCTGTTGTACGGTGCCAGTGCCAGGTGCCCACACCAGGAGCGGGGTTCCCACGGCGGGTGCGGGTGCCGGGTGCCCAGCCCGGTGCCCAGCCCGGCGCTGGGTGTGTGTTTGGCCGTGAGGAAGTGCCAAAGCTGCAATAGCTTTAGGAAGTCAATCGCAGGGGCCGGGGGACGCCTGCGCAGTGCAGCCGCTCGGCTCCGCTCCTCTCCCGCTGCCTCTCCCTCCTCTCCCTCCGGTGCCGAGCCCGGAGGCAGCGCAGAGGCGGCGGCCGGGGGGCGGCGGGGCGGTGGCGGAGGCAGCAGCGCGGATGCCCGGCCCGTGAGTACCCCGGGATGCGGCGGGAGAGGACACACATACACCCCACACCCCCCAGAGACTCGCCCATCGCCCCCTCCCTCCTTTCCCTTCCTCCTCACGGGCGGACCCCGTTTTCCCCACCCCTGGCATCCTCCTTTTTGCACGGTGTCCCGCTTGTCCCCGTCCGTGTCCCCTGTGCCCGTTCCCCACCCCCCGCCCCGAGCGCTAGGGTTGATGAAGAGGTCGGGCTGTGTCTGTCTGTGCGTGCGTCCGTGTGTCCGGCCGCTGCCTGTCACCGGCCCCATGTGCGAGGCTGGGGGTGGGAGGCAGTGGGATGCGCCATGGGGACCCCGAGCAAGCGAGCAGGGAGGGTGTCCCCCTCCCCGCCGCATCACCCCGGGGAGGGCAGGGCTCCTGCGAGGAGGAGGAGGATGGAGGAGGAAGGAGGGGGCAGCACCCTCCAGCCGCAGAGCTGGTTGCACTGGGGCTTGCCCAGTCAGGGGGTGGGGAGCTGCAGGGAGGATTCCCCCACCTCAGAGGCCTCCCCGGCGCTCCCAGCACCCACAGGTGGGAGCCAGGGAGGTGCTGGAGCATCCGAGCACCAGCTCGGCTGGGCAGGCTCCCTGCCAGGTGGCTCCCAGTGCAGAGGGGTGCCAGGGCTCCTCATGGAGAGCCACAGCAGTGGGCAGCCCTGGCCTGGCTGGCTGGGGCTCGGGGAGGTTGGGTGAGGTGAGGGTGATGGTGGGGCTCTGGTCCTCACCGCATCCTCCATCAGCAGCATGGCCAAAGAGTTGGATGGAGACACCTGGCTCGGCGGTGTCCAGGACTCAGGTGTCCCCCCGTGGGGCTGTGACATCCAAGTGCCACCCAGTGTGAGGCCACCAGCCGGGCAGCGGGGTGGGAGGTGGCGACTCGGTGCCCGTGGAGGGGGCGGTGGAGCCGCTCCACGTGTGGATCGCGTCGCGGCTCTGGGCACAGAGAGGTTCCTGCGGGGAGCTCCCTCTCTCCCCACCACTTCCACGAGGCTGCTCTGGCAGGGCTCCATGGCCTTATTTAAGAAACTAAACAAAAAGCGTTAAGTGAGTGGGAGGGATTCCCCTGCTGCCAGGGGAGCTGGTTCCCCTCTGGATGCGTCTCCAGCACCGCCGCGGATGGAGCCGCTCCTCCCGTGGCGCTGCTGGGCGCGCAGAGCCCGTGGGGCTGGCTGGCCTGGTGGATAGCATTTCCTTTGGGAAAACAGGTCACCCCCGTGGGCACATATTTCGGAGCATCTCCCAAGGGAAAGCTCCACATCAGATTTCCCTACAAGGATTTTCGCTCCTCCGCATCAGCCCTTCCCCACCAGTGACTCAAGCGGCTGATCAAAACACAGTCATGCTCTCCAGCAGTGAAACTACCCCACCTCGAGTGGGGCCAGTGGGGAAGCAGGGAGCTGGTGACACCAATCCAACCCAGCCTGGGTGCTGGTGCCCCTTTGGAGATGGCTACTAAGGAAAAAAAGCAAAAGAAGAAAGAAGGAACTGGAGGCAGAGCATCAGATAAAGCAACTCCAACCCTGAGAGGGCAAGGGAGACAAATACCTCCACAGAGTAATTAGTGCTGAGGCTGCCCAAGGTGTGGGTGCAGCACAGCTCTGTCCCCTCCCAAAGTGGATCCTCTCCCATCTTGGCTTCTCGTTGGTTGTAGTCTCAGTTTTAGGCTGGACTTGGACAGCAGCATCTTGAGTTTCCACCAGGCTCATGCAAGGGGCAGGGAGAGCTCCAGGCTCAGCAGCGGGTCCAGGGTGGCAAGGCAGTGCCAGTGCTGCTCCTCAGCCTGAGCTCACGCTGCAGGGGGCTCCCTCTCTGCTTCCACATTTTCATCCCTGCGATAAAATCGTTTTGCAAAGTCAGCCCAGGAGGGGTGAGAGCCACGCTCAGCGCCAGCACCGCTCCCGAGTCATCCCGCAGGGTGTTTTAGAGCCTTTCCCTTGCAGCTCCTCTTGCCCCTCAGGCTGGTTTCTGGGGTGCCTGAGCACCTCAAAAGCAGCACAGCCGCAGTGGGTATCATCACCTCCCTGCCACAGGCTCGTGGGGTTGGGTGCTTCGGGCTCTTGCCTGGGACAAGGGCAGCTGCCAGGGGAGCCCTGGTGCCCGTGGCCTTCACCCAGGCTCACTGCTGCTCAGTTCCTTCTTTGGCCCTGCACATCTCTGGGTGAATTTCACTGCAAAGGCCCTTCAGAGGAGGCTGGAGCTAAAGCCAGTTGGTGAGAAACATCATTCCAGAGCTGCCTTAGTCTGAGGGGAAGAAAAGATTCTGAGCCCCAGCACTGCTTGTTTCTGCCCCCCAGCCTGTCACAGGTGGGGTCTGCCTGTGAGCAGCACAGGATGGGGGACAAGTGTCTGACATTTCTGTGGTGTGAGAGGGGAAGAAACCAAACTCACCAGCTCACAGGGACTTCACCAGCCCTGTTGCAGACCGGGAAGCTCTGTGGTAGCCATCCCCACCTCTGCTCTGGGCAGCTCAGGGATCAGACGTCCAGCACCACAAGCATCTCCCTTTCCATACCACCCTGCACCCACACAGCCTCCTCCCGCTCCTGTCCCCCACTCCTGGCCTCAGCCAGCCCATTTCTTTCCCCAGCTGCTTCTCCATGAGCTACCCCATGCAGCACTGGGAGTGTGACCTGCAGGAGGTCCCCAGTCCTTGCTGTGACCAGCACTGAGCCAGTGTTGTTTGCAGCAGACAGCTCCAGCAGCAGCCTCTCCTCGCTGTCCCCAGGAGTTTCAGCACACCCATAAGGTGCAGGGACCAGATGCTTTCAATGCAGCTGTGAAGGTGCTGCAGGAGCCACCAGCGTCTGGGGTGATCTGGAGCTGTGCTGGTCCATGAGCCATGGGTCCAGTCCCCTTCACAGCACCCTGGTGCTGCGTGGGACCTGAGGACACAGGTCGTGGCTGGCTTTGGGGTAAAATTGCAGCCAAGGCAAGGTCCTGGCTCCTGCTGGGTCCAGAGCACATGGAGAGCACAGCAGCAGCTCCTGGGTTTCGACTGACCCTTGGCCCTTCTGCCAAAGCTCTCTCTGGGACCACAAAGAATAATTTCTATTTCTGTTATTTTTGGCTCAAATCCACAGGGACCTCCTGCCTGTGAGCTCTCGCCTCCCCAGCCCCTGGGGTGGACGTGGAGGGTGATGGCTCCTCTGGGTCTGTGGGATGGGTTTCCTGGGAGAGGCAGGGAGCACTCTGCTGCTGCCCTGTCCTGCAGCACCTCCTGCCTTTGGCTGTGTCGTGGAAGCAGAGATTTAAGCAAGGGAAGGGTGGAGCAGCAGCAAACCCAACAACAAAGTCCTGTGGGGTTCAGCTCTGACATTCATCTCAGCCATGGAAACAAGGGGTTTCCTGACAGCAGGGTAAGGCATGGCTGGGGTGCAGAGCAAGCTGCCCTTCCAGTTCTCTAACCACCTGGAAACAGCCTCAGTTGACCTGCTGAGGGCTCTCTGCTCAGGCTGTAGAGATCCACTGGGTTTGGGGGCCCAGCTTTGCCACACCACACTTGCTTGTCAGCACTTGCCTGCTCCAGAGGCAGAGATATCCTGGAGGCTCCAGAGCAGCAATGGGATGGGCATGGGAGGAGCAGAGTCCTCGATGTCCCCATGCCTGGCTGTGGCTCTGGGTGCAGGGGACAGGCTGTGGGTGCGCTGGCAGCCCCCTTCCAGAGCCGGATTTGCTGCTGGGTTGGTCTAGGGGAGATCAGGGAGCAAAGGGGTTGGGATTAAGGGTTTGAGTTTGCCCATCCTGCAGGCATGAGCCCAGTGGTTTGCTCTGACAGAAGGCAAATGCCCAAGCAGTGCAGTGCAAAGGGCAGGAGAAGAGCAAACAGGTACAGATTGGCATTAGCAGGCAGGAACCACTGAGAAGGAAGGGAAAGCTTTGAGCCAGCCCTGGAAAACAAGAGAAAAGAAAACAAGGAAGGATGCTGCCTGTGAGTCTGGGGTGGGCTTCACCCCGAGGAGGGATCTCACAGAGGGCATTTGGAGCTGGGCAGATGTGCTGCTGTGGCAGTGCTGCCAGAGAAGCTTCCGTGTGCTCCAGGGCTTCAGTCGAGCCCTGCAGCATCCCAGGGGCTTGGTGAAGGGCATCACTGTGAGCTGTCTCATCAGGGAGCTCACCAAGATCCCCAGCAAGGGCCACTGCAGCCACCTGAGCCCAGAGTTACTGCCATGGGCATCCAGCCAGGCTGCTGCTGTCCCATCCATCTGCTGGAGCTGGGGCTGCCTGGCACTGCTCAGGGCCAGGGGCCACCTCTGTGGCACAGGGCCCACGCAGGGTGACGATGCTTCCTTCCTCCCTGTGCTGCCAGCTCCTCCCCAGGGATGGCCAAGCTGAACCCTGCTGCCTTTCTTCCCCTTTGGTTGGGTTTTACATAACTGCTGTGGCTGGTCTTGGAGGACAGGAGCTGTCCACAGAGCTTCCCATTGCTTGGCACAGCTGGGGCAGGGCATTGCTGCTGCCTTGGTGCTGGTGAGGCTGCTGTGACCACAGCACCAGGGCCACCTATGTCCCTTGGGATGCTCTGGGGCTGGGGCAGGGCATCAGGTCACCTCATCAGCCTTTCCCTAGGTCTTGCCTGCAGGACAGACTCCCGCAGGGCTCTTTCCTCAGTTCCTCACTATTTTAACACAGGCCCAAGGTCTGATGTGGGAGGAAGTGTAAGCAAAAGCTTGGCTCTGCAGACTGTGGTCCCAGGCCCTGTGCTGGCACTGGGTCTGGGGGACATCCCAGCTTGGGGTGCTCACAGTGATGCATTCTGCCTGAAGTCAGACCCCAAAAGGCATCCATCAGGACTGGCAGCATGCAGGCAGCAGGACCTGGTGCTGCCCAAGCCAATAAACTGGTGGGCAAACACCTCCAGGGTGCAGCATTTGGGGGCTGTCCCCAGCCCTCATGCTGGAGTGGCCCCAGCCTGGCCAGTCCCACTGCTGGTTGAGCTGGCTGCCAGGCTCAGCCCTACCCTGCCCACATCAATGCCACTCAGGGCCATGCTCTGGGCAGGGAGTGTGGCTGGAGAGCAGGGCCAGACCTGTCCCTGGCACAGCCAGAGCCAGCTCCCGGCCAGGCAGGCTCCCAAAGCTCCTCCCTGTGGCCAGGCAGCTGCAGGGGTTTGGTCTCATGCTGGGGCTGGGCAGCAGATCACCTGCCAGGAACACGGGGGAGCAGCCAGCGCTGCAGGAGGGGACCCCCTGAGACAGTGATTCCCAGGGAGGCAGGGTCCCTCCTCTTCATCCTCACTCCAGGCTGATTCTCTGTCTGGTTTCTTGTTTCCTTGGGAGGGGAATTCCTCATCTTCTCCTCAGTGCTGCCAGCATCCCCACTCTTCAGAATTCACAGATTCCTGGAGTCAGGTTGGGCTGGGTTGGGAGGGACCTTAGAGCTCAGCCAGTGCCAGCCCTCTGCCATGTGCAGGAGACACCTCCCACCAGCCCAGGTTGCTCAAGGCCTCATCCAGCCTGGCCTTGACCACCTCCACAACCCATTCCTGTGTCTCACCACCCTTACCGTGGTGATTAAAAACGACCACTGATTAATTGACCTCCTCTGTGATGTGGTATCCACGGTGCGCACCAGGATGGGGATGAGCAGGTCAGGACCACGGGGATGAGGGGCACACCCCCCCAGCTCAGCTCTCACTCGCATGCCCTATTCCTCCCTTTCCTCTTCCCTCCCGTCAGCTGCTGGGCTCCTTCCATGTGGCTCAGCCCCTGCTGGGTATTGATTTCTGTGATCTTTCTTCTCCCTTCACATGGATCATTAGCAGATGCTTCACAGGAGTCTGCCTTAACGACGCTGTGATACCTCCACTAATAGAAACCTAATTGTCAGGGCTTGCCTTATTAAATCCCCCAGCTGATTGTGGGGTGCTATTTCTGTGCTGTCAAATAATTAACTCCCAGCTCAGTGCAAAAGGCAGGGCTGGAGGGGCAGGTGCTGGCAGTGATGTGCCCATGGTGCCAGCCAGCAGCTCATGGTGACCACCATTTGGACCAGGACAGAGCTGTGCGTCTGCTTCCCCTCTTTCTTGCAGGTTCTGGAGAGGTTCATGTGGTCCTTTCTGCAGGGTTCGTGGTGGGAGCTGGCTGGGAGGAGGCTTGGTGCAGAAAGACACCGAGGAGAGGGACAGGGAGTGCAGATGGATGATCCAGAGAAGAATCATAGGATGGTAGAGGTGGGAAGGGACCTCTGGTGACCACTGAGTCCAAGCCCCCTGCCAGAGCAGGGTCAGCTGGAGGAGGTCACACAGGAATGCCTCCAGATGGGGCCTGGAAGTCTCCAGAGAAAGGCTCCACAGCCTCTCTGGGCAGCCTGCTCAGGGCTCTGGCAGCTTCACGGAAAGAAGTTCCTCCTCATCTCGAGGTGGAGCTCCCTGAGTTCCAGTTGGTGCCCATGGCCTTGTGCCCTCTGATAGGGCACCGCTGAACATAGCCTGGCCCCTTCTCCCCCACACACTTCAGATGTTTATAGGCAATTGTGAGAGCCTCTCTCGGGCTGCTCTCATCCTCCTCAGCATCTTCCTCATCCCAGCAGGAGAGCTGGAGGACCTGAGGAGGTATGGGGACACACTGCAGCATCTCCCAGTTCCCATGCCCAGGACCAGGCTTCCCAGGTGACAGGAAAATCACTGCTGGGCAGAGAATCTCCCCAGAGGCGTCTGCTTGGCACCACCACGTGCAGGGGCACAGCTGTGCCATTATCAGCTCCGTTCCCTTGGCCTGGTGGCAAGGACACGGGTGGGTACAGCCACGTGGGCATCGCCACCCCCTCGTCCTGGTGGGACCCTTGGAACCCAACCTGCCCGGTGCCCAGGACCGCTGGCACCTCCGTGCTGGGCATGCCGGGGCGAGCCCAGCCCCATCCCCGCGGCGTCGTGGGGGGCTGGGGGGTTCAGCTCTCACCTCTTTGGTCTTTTTCTAGCAGATTGCTGAAAGGAGGTGGAAAAGCCAGGGCTAAAAATAGCTCCTAAAACTTCCTGCGCAGCGGCAGGTGGCTGGGGCAGGCTGCGGGGGCGGCCGGCAGCTGCGGGGCTCGGCGGCGCTGCCTGCCCGCGGGGTAACCCCAGCAGCCGGGGTGCCAGGGGGTGCCAGCTCCCCATCACCCCCACCCACCCCGGCTGCCTGCGGGGCTGGCCCGTGGCTGCTTGCGTCCAGGGGCTGGTTTCAGCCAAATTTGGCCGAGGTCGGAGGTGCTGGCCGCTGCCGGGAGAAGGGCAGGGAGGAGGCTGGGAGCTGGAGGCTGGGAGCTGGAGGCTGGGAGCTGGAGGCTGGGAGCTGGAGGCTGGGCTGAGCCCTTGCGAGGCACTGGAGAGTCCGGCAGCGAGAAGCAGGGTGCCCAGCGCTGCCCGTGCCGGTCCAGCGGGGCTGGGCTCGCAGCTGCTGGACTTCGGCGCTCCTCTGAGGCATGGAGAGAGGTCAAATCCTGTGCAGCTCCCCAAGCTGTGCTGGGGAGGGTCCCTCCGGGGGTGCCCGTAGGGGGGCTTTGCTGCCCGCCCCCGTCCTGAGCCATAAACCACGGGGGAAGGTCCCTCCTGGAGTGCAGAGCTTGCCCCTTGGCTGGGGAGTAGAAATATCCTGGTGCTGGAGGGTGCCCCGAGGCCAGCGAGCTGGGGGTGCTGGGTGCTGCCCATGGGAGCCAGGAAAAACACCTCAGTGAAGGAGGTTCAGGTGAGTGGAACCAGGGCGGTGCTGGGAGCCTGCGAGGAGAGCGCAGCTGGAGGGCTGGGTGCCAGCAGGAAGGAGGTGCCAGAGCAGAGGGCGACTTTGGGGTTCTGGGGGGGGGGGGGGGGGAGGGTTCCATCCAGACGGAGTGGAGTTGAGGACAGCAGCAGCTTGGCCGTGGGGGGGTTGGGTGTCAGGAAGAGAGGAGATAAGAGCTCAGTGTCCCCCGGGAAGGAGAGGGAAGCAGTGGTGCCAAGCGGGGTGCTGGGACAGGCTGATAAGGGACACGTGCCATGGCCAGGCACCAGCCCAGTCTGGCAGCCCCAGGGGAGCATGCAGGGGTGCTGCCATCCCCCCCCTCCCCCTTTTCTCCCTGCCCAAGCCAGGGGGCAGCTGCCAGCAAAGACCACAAACCAGTTAGGGTCTCTGGTGCTGGTACCCCCTGCCCAGCACAGTGCCAGGGACAGAGGGAATGGAGGTGCCAGAGGCTGGGCCTGGCCCTGCTCCTCTCTGCTGCTTTGTTTGGGTTTTTTCACTTTTCCTGAAGAGAAAAAAAGAACCAAACCACTTTGTTGGTGACTCAGCCCTGGCCGGGGGAGCCAGGCCTGGCACATCGCAGCCACCCTGCTGCTGGCAGGCTCTGACTCAGCCCACCCCGGGCACCGGCCCCGGCCCTTGCTGCTCACCTCGCTGCCGCTGTCCTCACCACGGGCAGCGCTGGCGCCCCGGGCATGCCTGGGCACAGCGTGCTCACATCAGAGCGGCCTCGGGCGGGTGCCAGGGACCGCTCTGGGGGCCGATCCTGCCTGCCATCCCTCAGGGGTGCTACGCTGGCCAATTCCTTGGCCGCGGGAGGGGTCTGGTGCTGGTGTGCCCAGGTTATCTCCGAGGTGCCTGGCATCCAGCTGGTGCCCGCCCTTGCAGGAAGCTCTGCTGGGCTGCTCTTGCGGCGTCGGGAGCCAGCAGGTCCAAGCGAGGGGGGGAAGCAGGAGGGCGCCTGGGCTTGTCTGCCCGTGGGGCTGGCTGCGCCCCACTGCGTGCCCATGGGGGTGCCAGCCCCGGGCAGAGTGGTGAGGACACAGCTGGGGCTTTCCCAAAAAAGGTCTGAACTCTTGGGGTGAGTTTGCCACTTCCCTTGCCACTCCCTTTCCTGTCAGAGGATGTGCAGCCACTTTGCTTTTCTCTCTCTGCTCGGCTCTCCCTTCTCCCTGCCCTCAGAGCCGGCAGCCCTGGCAATGCCAAGCACCCCCTGAGCCGGCCGGGGTCCCCCTGGCTGGCACCTGGCGCCGCCGCCACACCATGGCCTGGCCGCAGGTAGGGACACGCCACCAGCGCCCCTCCCCCCGGGCCCCCCCCCAGCTAGGCAGGAGGGGGCACTGGAGGCTGTGCCAGGGATGCTCCCCCACGGGGGCTGTGCCCCACTTTGCAGAGGTGGCTGGAGAGGGATGCCATGCTGCTGGGGGCGTCGTGCCCAGCCCAGGGCACTGGGGAGCAGGGAGGGGTGTCAGACCTGTGCCCAGTATTTGCCATCACCTTGGCTGTGGCTGTGTGGGCACCCCGGTGCCACAGCTCCCACTGCAGCTGGCACAGGGTGATTTTGATGACTGCTTTGCCTGGGGTGAGCTGGGCACAGGGTGGTACACGTGAGGCAGCTGGGACCCAGTGCCCCAGCAAGGAGCAGCCTGGTGGGAGGGGAAGATTCCCTTCAAAGCCATTTTGGGGAGTCCCCATCTGGTCCAGTTGTGGGGTGAGGGAGTCCCCCTCCATCCAGGGAGAGGACAGGGCAGTGCCAGGCTCAGTGGGGATGTCCTGGGCATGTGAGCTGGCATGACCTGGGGACACCCAGCACACAGGGACTCCCAGGCTGGGTGCTGCAGCTCACAGAGGGGTTGGGGAGCTGATGGGGTTTGGGCGATGGCAGCTTTTGGGGTGTCTCTGCTGGGCGAATGTCTCCTTTCTGTCATCCTTCCTCTTTGCACAGCCTCACGCGTGTGCCCTCTTCCCTCCACTGCTCACAGCCTCTGCTGCCCCTGGGCACTTCCTTATCCACTGGCACCAGTGCCCAGCTGGAAAGAGCCCCATGGCACATGGCCCCACTGGTGTGGTGGTCTGGGGGGGGCTATGTGGGCATTAAGGGGTGCAGGGGGTGAAATGGGCCCTGCAAATCCATAGCCTGCTGGCAGTGCCCTTAAGTGCCAGTCTGGATTGGGCTGGCATGGCCTCTCAGTGTCAGCCTGGAGCCTGCTGGGCTTTGCTCTCTGCTGCCAGTCTGGGCTGTGCTGGCATTGTCTGTGGTGGCAGTCTGGAGCACAGCAGCATTGCCTCTGAGCGCCATGGGGCCCTCTGCAGCCCCACATCTCCCCCCTGTGCACCTGGTGCCACCGAGGTGAGCCTGGGGTGGCTTCCAGAGAGAGCCGATCCTGGTTGGTGCTGAGTGCATCCCTTGGGGATGGGATGCCCCTTGCTGGGTGCCACTCCTTCCGCAGCCTCTCCAGGGTACCTTGGCTCAGCCACTTTCAGATCTGCTCTGGCCAAGCTCGAGCTCCAGCAGCAGAAGTGATGCCACCCCAGGCTGGCCCCACATCCCCGTCCCTTGGCCACCCCACCCCCCCTGCCCGCACCCCACTGGCTGCTTCGCTTTGGGGTGCCTGGGAGGGAGCAGGGCATTCCCACACTGCACCTTCTCCTCCTGCTCATCCCATTCCCAAAGCCTCAGCGCTGCCTGCTGCCCCTGCTGCCAGGAGCCGGGCTCTGGGCACGGCAGGGTGTGGTTGTGGCACCGTGGGACGAGCTGGCTTGGCAGCAGGATGTCACCAGGGGTGGGCAGGGGGAAGTGTGGACACAGGGAGCAGGAGATGGTTGGACCCAGGGAAGGAGGGGGAAGGGGGGAAAGCAGGGGGTTAAGTGGACCTGAGGGCAGCGTGGCGCAGGAGGGAGCAGAGCCTGCTGCCCAGCTGGGTGGCAAGGTCACAGCCACCCTGCCAGGGCTATAAATAGGAACAATTGGGAGCCAGAGGCAGACTCTCTCCTTTTTCGTTCCTGCAGGGGCCATGGCAGCCAGCAGGAGGGTTTGCCAGGGCCTGGGCGAGGAGCTCCTGGGGGGTGCTGCCAGGCTATGGCAGTGCTGGGGATGGGGGCACCTCACCCATGGGGACAGCCCGGTGCCCAGCTGGGACTGGCAGCCCAGCTCCATCCCACTTGCTGAGTCTGTGTGGGGACTCAGCCCTGAGGTGATGAGAGCTGGAGCAACTCTAGACCTCGAGTTGTGCCAGGGGAGGTTCAGGTTGGGTACTAGGTAGAATTTCTTCTCAGAAGGGGTTCTCAAGGCCTGGCACAGGCTGCCCAGGGAGTCACCGTCTCTGGAAGTGGCTGTGGGGCTGAGGGCCATGGGTGAGTGGCAGTGGCTTAGCAGTGGTGGGGGTGTGAGCTCCAGGGGAGCAGTTGGGCTTGGTGATCTCAAAGGTCTCTCCCAACCTCACCAGTTCTATGGGTCTATGATTCTAAGGCAGGGGTGCTGGGACTTGGGGGGCTGTGGGGGCGGGGGGCTGTTCCTGCCTGTTGTCCCCACTCCTATCCCTCCCTTCTGGCAGAGGAAGGGTCATGATTGCTGCCACCCACCCTCAGCAGGGCACAGGGAGACAGAGCTGGCTGTGACCACATCCTGACCACCATCCTGGCACCACTCCTGCCCAGGAGCATCCCAGCTCGAGGCTGGGGCAGACATGCAGCAGGGACAGGACTGGGCCTGGGGGAAGCTCTGGTTTGAGTGCTGGGAGCTGTGACTGCTTCCCCCTCCTGCCCTGTTCCCTTCCACTCACATGATGGTGTGAGCAGCTCTGACTTCCCCATCCTGGCCCAAAGCCACCACCGGGGTCTGGCTGAGCTTCCTCATGGCTCAGGGTGCACAGGGCTGGTGCTGACACTCCCACCCTGCCTGGTCCTGACACCCCCACCCTGTCTGGTCCCACTGCTGCCAAAGTGTAGGAGGGGGTCCTGGGTCCCTTCTGAGGAGCTGCTGAAGGACCTGGGGTTGTTCACTCTGGAGAAGAGGAGGCTGAGGGGAGAGCTTCTGGCTCTCTACAGCTCCCTGAGAGGAGGCTGGAGCCAGGTGGGGTTTGGGCTCTTCTCCCATAGCACAAGAGGAAATGGCCTCAAGGTTGGACGTGAAGAACAATTTCTGCCCCTTGAGGGCTGTCAAGGCCTGGCCCAGGCTGCCCAGGGCAGTGGTGGAGTCCCCATCCCTGGAGGGGTTTGAGAGCTGTGGAGCTGTGGTGCTGCTGCCAGGGAGGGTGGTGGGGTCAGTGTCCCTGGAGGTGTTTAAGAGGAGCCTGGGTGAGGCACTCAGTGCCATGATCTGGTTGGTTAGGGCTGGGTGATCAGTTGGATTTGATGATCTTGGAGGTCTCTTCCAACCTGGTCGATTCTGTCAGGGCCATGGGTTGGTGGTGCCCTGGCAGTGCTGGGTTGGATTTGATGATCTCAAGGTCACTCCCACCTCAAACCATTCTGTGATGCTAATCTTGGGGCTGGCAGTGTCCACCACCCTGCTTCCCCTTTCCTTCTCACTCCCTCTTCTCGCCCCTCCCGTCTCCCTGCCCTGCCCCAGCTCGCCCCTTGCAGGAGGCTCTCCCAGGCGTGGAGCCTCTCAGAGCTGCGGTCTGGCTGTGGGGCTGACAGGGCTCTGCTGCTCTCCCTCCCCACAGGCTCCGTCCAGGAGGTGGCAGGGACCTTAGCCGGGGGTCTGGGCACGGCTCAGCCGCGGGCTGGCAGCAGTGGAGAGCAGCAGAGGAACCCCCAGGGCACCTCCCAACCCCTCCCGCCGTGTATGAGGCTGGGACGCAGGTGAGCTGGGCACCCTCTGGGGCTGGCTGGGGGCCAGGCTGGCAAAGGGGAGCCGAGAGCAAGTCACAGAAGTCTCTGCCCAAGGGGTCCCTGGTTCAGCTGCGGGTGGGGGCTGCTCCTCAGCGTCCTGCTCACCTGCTCCCTGCTCCTCCTGCCCTCAGCACGCAGGACCCGCGGCCGCAGAGACCTCCCTTCCGATGTCCCGGCATGAGACTTCTCCGACCACAGTGCCACCTGCCAGCAACCAGCGCCCCAACGCCTGCTGCTTCTGCTGGTGCTGCTGCTGCAGCTGCTCCTGGTACGTCCCAGCCCCCCAGCCCAGGGCTCCCCCGTGGCTGCTGAGCGTCCCCCACCTTCCCACCCTCCCAACTGTCCAGGAGGCACAGGTCCCAGAAGCAAGGGAGGTGCCCACATTTGTCCTCCTCGCCTTGTGCAGCACCAAGTTGCTCATGGTGCATCCCACCACCTCCCCAGCCAAGCTGAGCCACCCCGGGGCTGCTGAGCGGCACACAGCCCCAGCTGCCCCGGAGTCAAGGCTCCCATGAGCGAGAGAGATGCCCACATGGTGCTGCTCCTCCCTGCTGCATGCAGCACCTGGTTCTCGGACAGGGCTGCTGCTGGTTTAAGGGAGCTGGGGTCCCACAGCAGTCCCCACCCCTGGGTGCTCCACAGCCCTTCATCCCATCAGCTCATGATGCCCAAGGGCAGGGGGTGGGTGCTGGAGGGTGGCTGGGATGGAGCTGGCCCTAGGCCAAGCCTCTGGGCCACTTGTGTGCTTGTGTTGGGTGCTGAGAGCAGAAGAGCTGCTTTGCTGTGGTCAGGAAGGGGCAAATGATGGAGCAGAGGGACACCTGCAGTGCCAGGATGTGATCTCCCTGATGGGGAGCCCAAGCTGGGCCCTGGTGCACCACAGCTCTTGCCCACCAGCCAAACCTTCTGAAATGCACAGAGCAGAAAGTGGGAGGTGGTTGGGAGTCCATGGGAGTCCTCCTGGGCAGCCCTGCCCTGGAGCACTGGCTGCAGAGTCCAGCCCTGGCCTCCCAGTGCTGCCCAAAGCCAAGGATGGAAGCAGCTGCTTGCCTGGGGCTGTGTCTCCCTTCCTGTCTGGGGATCCCCAGCTCCTTACCCTCTGGACAGCCCAGGGCCTGCCTGCTCTCCTCCATCCTCACCCTTGGCCCACTCTGAGACTGCTGATGGCTTCTGCAGCAGCTTTGGGCTTCACAGCCACTGAGTGCTGAGCTTGAGGAGCAGCAAAAGATGGAGCAGATCCTCAGCACAGCTTCAGCCCTGTGCAAGCCCCCACTGTGTCCCTGGGGCCCCATTCTGCCTGTCCCCATCTCATCTCACATCTGCAAGGCACTGGGGGTGGCATTTCACAGCCTGCCTCAAACATCTTCCTCCTGGATGCTGCCCAGGGCTTGGTGGCACTTGGCCATGGCCAGGGTCACCCTTCCCCGTGTCCCTCCTCCGTCTCCGCACGAGCCAGGAGAGAAATGCCTCCTGCAGCCCACTCCTGGGGCAAGCAGTGCCCAGTGCCAACCGCTCCAGGTCTGGCAGGCAGTGAGCCCTGGGGCTGGTGTGGGCAGGGAGGTGCCCACAGGCTCGCCCACACTGCCAGGGGGAGAAGTTGGCACCGTTGGCTGGGGTGGTGTCACAAGCAGGAAGCTGCGGTCATGGCCGGGCACTGAAATTCTAGGGCCTGAGGGAAGTTGGCTGGAGGCTGCTCTCCCCTTGCACTCAGCACCCCTGGGGATGGGGGGACAAGGGACACCAGCACCCCTCAGCCTGGCATTGCCACCCTGTGCTTGGCCTCCAGGCTGCACCAGTGCCAGCTGCAGGGTCCAGCCCTTCCCACTTCCCCGTCTGCCCTGGCCGGCAGCTGCCTGGGGCTGCCCCCAGCTGCAGATGGTGACCTCTCTGGACGTGTTCCTGTGGGACCTGCCTTAGGGGGCTCTACTTTGGCAGGGGCGTTGGACCCCCGACCTCCAGAGGTTCCTTCCAGCCCCCACCATCCTCTGATTCTGTGGCACAGGGGCCAAGTCCTCCATGGTGCTGAGCTCCAATGGTTGCAGCCCTGGGCCTGCATCCTCCCTGTTTATTTATTTACTTGTTGGTGTTGGTTTGTGGTGGTTCACTATGGGTTTGCCACCATGGGTCACACCAGCACTGACCTCTGCCAGCTGTGGCCACGCTGGCTTAGGCCTGGCACACACCCTGGGTGGTGGAGCAGGGCCGCAGCAGTGCCCAAGGGCAGGAAACCCTTGCATGGTGACAGCAAAGTTGCACAAGGAGCCAGGGTGCTGCTGGGGAGGACCTGGTTGTGTGGGGGTGCTGGTGCCCACTGAGGAGATTCAGTAGCCAGGGCTGGTCAGGGGGTCAAGGTGGGGGTCTGGGTGCACCCCCAACGCCCCTGACTACCTTTCTGTGTCCCTGTCAGGAACGAGGACCGGGAGCGAGCGTGGAGGGCGTCCCGGGAGACCAAACTGGAGACCATCCCAAACTGTGAAGCGTGGTGAGTGCCAGAGCAGCACCTCAGGGGGGCACAGCATGGCATGGCACCCACTGCCACCTCCCATGGCACTCAGCCCCACAGCCTGCCTGCTGCTGCACACAGAGTGAGGAGGATTGGGGTGCCAGGACTCGGGGAGGGTGGTCCTGGAGCTGCTTCCAGTGGTTTCTGCTCAGTTCCCAGCAAGAAATGGGAAGCCTGGAGCCATGGGCTGCAGCCCTCTGTGCCCCCCTGGGCTCCCTGCAAAGGGACACTGAGGCACACAAGGACCTCAGCAGCTTTCAGGCCACGTCCCAAGGGCAGAACCTCATCCTGCAGGCACCCTGCTCCCAGCACCCACTCCCTGGGGACAGGCATGACCCAGCCGTGGGTGCTCGGTGCAGTGCCTGGCACAGCAGGGCTAGGGGGCAGAGGTGGCACCCGCCCTGGGCAACCTGCTGCAGTGCCGCAGCAGCCTCCTGGCGCAGAGCTGGCCGACAGCCAGCCTAACCCTCGCTCTCCCCGCCGGGCCCCGGGCAGCAGCAAGCCCACGCCGGAGGAGGCGCGCGGCTGGGCGCAGTCCTTCGAGAAGCTGATGAAGAGCCCGGCCGGGCGCAACGTCTTCCGCGAGTTCTTGAGGACTGAGTACAGCGAGGAGAACATGCTCTTCTGGCTGGCCTGCGAGGAGCTGAAGGCAGAGTGCAACAAGCACACCATTGATGAGAAGGCCAGGATCATCTACGAGGACTACATCTCCATCCTCTCGCCCAAGGAGGTAGGCGGCACAGCCCCCGCGGCCGCACAGCTGCCCGGCCCGGAAGAGAGCTCCGAGGTCATCGACCTAACAGCACCACCCTGCCCGCGGGGGCCAGCTCCTGGGGCTCCCAGCAGGTGGCTTGGGCTAAAAATGGGGCTGGGGGGATGTGTTTTTAGAGAGAGATGCAGTGGCTTGTCAGAGGTGGGGTGGGTGAGGAGGAGTTTGGCAGGGCAATGGCTGTGCCTCGTGGGAGAAGTGGTGGGGAGGGCATCCCGGAGGCCCTGGGACGCAGCAGGGCTGTGGCTTGTCCTGGAGGACCTTGGGCTGTGCTGCAGGACCACGAGTTGTGCTGGAGGGCCACAGGTTGTGCTGCAGGGCCACGGGTTGTGCATGGGTCATGCAGCAGGGCCGTGGGTTTCACTGCAGGACCAAAGCCTCAGGAGGGCACCAGTGGGCTGGAGATGCTGCATCTCAGCTTGCATGCTGGAAGTACCCAAACCTATCACTGTGTGCCCAGCAAAGGGGCACAGGGAGGCCTCGTGGGGCAGCCAGTCACGAGTGGTGTTCTCCAGGGCTCAGCACCGGGGGCAGTTCTGTTCAGTGTCTTTATCAATGGTCTGGATTGATTCAGGCTGGACACATGCAGTACGTTTGCAGGAACACCAAGTTGGGTGGAAGTGATATGCTGGAGGGTAGGAAAGCTCTGGAGAGGGATCTGACCAGGCTGGGTCCATGGGCTGAGGGCAATGTGGGGAAGCTCCACTAGGCTAAGGGAGCCCTCTACAGCTCCCTGAAAGGAGGCTGGAGCCAGGGGGAGGTTGGGATCTTCTCCTAAGGAACAGGAGACAGGACAAGAGGAAACGGCATCAAGTTGCCCCAGTGGTGGAGTCCCCATCCCTGGAGGGGCCTCAAAGCTGTGGAGATGTGGTGCTGAGGGCCGTGGGGTGATGATGCCCTGGCAGTGCTGGGGTACGGGTTGGCCTCCATGACCTTGAAGATCTCTGCCAACCACAACCATTCCACCCCGAGGGGCTGGCAGCGGGTGCTGGGCTGGGGCCGTGGCGGGAGGTGCTGAGCAGCGCTCTCAGCACCAAGCCTGTCCCTGCCCGCAGGTGAGCCTGGACTCGCGAGTGCGGGAGGTGATCAACCGCCGGATGCAGGAGCCCTCCTCGCACACCTTCGACGACGCGCAGCTGCAGATCTACACGCTGATGCACAGAGACTCCTACCCCCGCTTCCTGAACTCTGCCATCTACAAGTCCCTGCTCCACAGCCTCTCCCGCTCCTCCTCCGAGTCCTAAGGGCAGGGGGCGGCGGGCGGGGGCTGGCTGCGGGGCGGCGCCAGGAGCCTGCTCCCCTCCCCGCCGGCCCCGCTCGGGTTTTTAGCTTTGTACCTAGGAACCAGCAGGGCAGCGGCCGGGCCACCCCCGGGACCGTCCCCGGGGCTGGTGCCGCCCGCGGCAGCGCTCCAGGCTGGCTCTTAACTACTGAACCCCGTGCGGGGGAGCGCCCGGAGCCCGCCTCCCCCTGCACCCCCTTCTTGAAGAGGTCACTTTAGCCCTTCTCCACCGCACCTGGGGACGTGGCATTGTCCCCCTGTCCCCCCTCAGCCCCGGCTGCTGGGGGCTGGGCTGGGGCTGGGGGGTGGGGGAGGTCGATTGTTGTTGGGTTTTTTAACTTTTTATTTTAAATGCCCCTTTTTTTTGTTGTTGGTGTGGGTTGGCTTTGATGGGGGTGGAGGTGGGGGTCGGGGGGTGAGGAGCGTCTCTGTACATAAAGAACTGGTCAGGTTTACACTGCTCTGTCTGCTTGAGGCAGCCCCTGGGGCAGGGAGCAGCACTGCAGCCCTCACTGCAATTCCTGCTGGCTCCAGAGGTCAGCCTGGATGGAGCACAGGGGCCTCAGCTTCCTCATAAGGGGAGACCTTAGAGCAGCCTTCCAGTACCTGAAGGGGCTACAGGACAGCTGGGGAGGGGCTTTTGACAAGGGCTGGGAGTGATAGGACAAGGGACAATGGCTTTAAGTCTCCCCTCTTCCAGCTCAGACTCAAGAGTGGGAGGAAGCTCTTTCCAGTGAGGCTGGGGAGACACTGGCACAGGCTGCCCAGGGAGGCTGTGGCTGCTCCCTCCCTGGAAGTGTTCAAGGCCAGGCTGGATGAGGCCTCGAGCAGCCTGGGCTGGTGGGAAGTGTCCCTGCCCATGGCAGGGGGTTGGAGCTGGATGAGCTTTAAGGTCCTCTCTGTAACTCTATCTCCAAAACTGCCCTAGGGGCTCCAAAGGGGCTAGAAGGGACTGTGGGGCTGTGCTCAGAGGGTGGCCAAGGGGGATCCTATGCCCTCTACCAGTGCCCATTGTACACATCTGCACTGGTCCAGTTTTGGGACACCACATGCTTGTCACCCTAAGCCCAGAGCATCCTCAGCTCGTGGAGCTCAGGGAAGGGGCAGCCCCTGTGCAAGAATGATTCCTCTCCTGCAGAAACCCACAGGCACCAGGAGGTGGAGGCTCCCAGCTGGATGCTGAAGCCCAAGGGTCTGCCCTCATCCCCTGGAATCAGCCTGGCACAAAGCAGCAGGCTGGTGTGGGAGGGGAAATGTCACAGGGAAGACACAGAACACCTGTGGGGTTTCTGTGGCACAAGGAATGGTTTAAGGAGCCCTGGTGCCCAGAAGGAAAATGTTTCTGCCCTCCATGGCAGCCAAGGTCCAAATGAAGCCAACACCAAGGTCCTGCCACCCGGTTCAGCCCTGCTGCGGCAGCCCAAGGCTAATCCTTGCCTCTCCTGACCCCAAACTGCCTGTGGTTTCCTATTTATCTGCCCCTTCCCCTCTCCTCTCTCTCCCTCTCCAAGGCAAAAGAAGGAGCCTGAACTCTTTTTACTGAAGATTTGTTAACCAAACAAAACCTCTCTCAGCTTTTTCTTGTTTCCTTCCTTCCCACTGAAGCTCATGTCAGCAACTGCCCCTGCCTGTGCCAAGCTGGAGATACAAGTCAAGGAGATGGATTTTTGAGGGAGAGCAGAGGAGTTTGGCTGCTCAGGAATGTTGGTATTGTTGGTAGCTGGTTGTTGTTGGCAGATTTTGCCCCCATGAGTGCCAAGCCCACATGGCTGCACCCTGCAGCACCCCTGGCCTGTGCCAGGGAGGCTCTGCTTGGATTGCTCTGGGAGTGAAGGAAATTCCTCACGTGGCTCTAGCTTGAGCAGCCCTGAAGCTGTTCAAGAGCAGGGCCTGCTGTGCCAGGACAAGGGGTGATGTTGTAAACTGAAAGAGGGAGATTGAGACTAGAGAGAAGGAAGAGATTTTTATGAGGGTGGGGAGAGCCTGGCCCAGGCTGCCCAGAGTGCTGGGAGCTGCCCCATGCCTGGCACCAGTGCAGGTCAGGTTGTTTGGGGCTCTAAGCAATCCCCTCTAGCTGCAGCTGTCCCTGCTGACTGCAGGGGGTTGGACTGGATGACCTTGAAAGGTCCCTTCCAGCCCAAACCCTTCTGTGAGTGAGTGCTAGTGGCACAGCAGCAGGGTCAGAACCGCTCTCTACACCACAGAGCTCTCAGCCCAGGGAAGTCCCCACTGCTACCATTAACCTCACCTGCCTCCCCCTCCCAGCACTTTCTAAGCACATCTTTACCTCTGAGACACCTCTTTAGCCAGTGGCCTTCCTGTCAAGTGTCCTCAGACACAGGACTTGTGCTCAGGCCCCTCCATAGCCAGCTCAGGATGGGCAGCAAGCTGCCCCCACTGCAGCAGTACAAGAAGAAAAGCAACAGCAAGTGGTGGCTGCCTGGCTCCCAGTCACAGCTCACAAACCAGGGGGCCTGGGCCAGCTCTGGTTTCAGATCCTGAAGCTCTTTCTGAAGCCTCACTGAGGACACTGCTCCCTCCCCAGCCTGGCCTGAATAACCTCATTCGCCTCCAGACTCAGGAGGCTTAAAGGAGTTGTCAGCATCTCTGAATCTGCTCCTCCCTGGGAGACTTAGCTGCACCCTGCCAAGTGAAACCCTGAGAGAAAGATGCTGTTGGGATCCCTGCCTGGGGAGGAGCAGAGCCCTCCAAGGGGCTGCAAGCACGTTTCCAGCTGCTTTCATGTGGCTGTTTGCTCCTCTCTGAACATCTCTGAGGTCTCTGGTGAATGTCTGCTGCCTGGTGTGCTGAAAAGCCATTGGAAATACTCGAGTTTCACTCTGGAATGGTGAGGCTGTAGGAGATGTGGCTGCAAATGCTTCTGCTCTGCTTGTCAGCACAAGGGCTGCAGCACACAGACTACTGCAGGGCAGCATCCAACTCAGAGGACCTCCAAATGCTGCATCGCTCCAGGTAAAGGCAAAGGAAAGGTAAAGGAAAAGGTAAAGGTAAAGGTAAAGGTAAAGGTAAAGGTAAAGGTAAAGGAAAAGGAAGAGGGATTTTAAGTCTCAAAAGGCCAAAAGCTGCCATGAGGATGGACAATTCCCCCAGCAGGTTGTTCCTCCCAGAAAGAGCCCAATCCTTCAGGCCTCCCTCCCAGGGGCATGTCTGAGGCTTGGGTTGCTGCCAGCCCCTTTCATCTCACCTCTTCCAAGCACCAGCTCCAAGCTCGCTCCAAACCTCATCCCTGCAAAGTCCATACCTGCAATGCCATCTCCTCCAGCTCCATGCCTCTGGAAGGTTCCATGGATTTGCAGCCTTTCCCATCCTCCTGAGCCTCTCCAATCCTCTGAAAATCCAGGCTGCCTTTCAGCTAAGGGCAGAGGACACACAAGCAGCAAAGTGCCTGGGACTCCACTGGTGGGACTCCACTGGAACACTCCCACCGACCAGTGGGTTCCCTCCACCTTCATTGAAGGCTTCTCCCTGGATTAGCTGTTCCCAGTTGCCTGTGTGCTGGACATGGGGAACAGAAGACCTTGAGGAGCAGCCATGGGAATAGCAGCAAACATTCAGATCCTCCCTATGACTGACCTGAGCCTCCCTGATCCCAGCTCAGAGCAAGAAAGGAGCAGCAGGACAAGAGGAAGCAGCCTCAAGCTGCCCCAGGGGAGGTTTAGATTGGCCATGAGGAACAATTTCTTCCCCTTGAGGGTTGTCCAGGCCTGGCCCAGGCTGCCCAGGGCAGTGGTGGAGGCCCCATGCCTGGAGGGGTTTCAAAGCCCTGGGGATGTGATGCTGAGGTCCGTGGTTTGGTGGTGCCCTGGCAGTGCTGGGGTCAGGCTTGGACTCCATGATCTTTAAAAGTCCAGAAGGATTCTGCGATTCCAAGATGAAAAGCAGCATCTGACCTGTGCCCAAAAGCTGTGTGCCACCCCTAGATCTCCTCAGCCAGGTGAGGACCACCAGGCCAGCCCACCCAGCCACTCCAGGATGTGGCCAAAGCATCTTACAACTCCTGAGCTGGAAAAGGAGCAAGCACCTTCCTACAGCACGAGTGGCTTCTGTCTGCCAGTCCCAGCACCGCTCAGTCCTCATCCAGCCGGCCACTGACCACCTGCTGAGCTCCCCACCCCCAAAATGCTGCACACAGAGAGGTCAAATAAAAGTCAGAAACTGACAAAAATGTTTAATATTAGTCTGGAAGAAAAGAAGTGACCATAGTGGTGTTGATGAGAAGAGGACTGTGCTCCGTGAGCTCTCCTGCCAACTGCCCTCAGCTGGGGCTTCTCCCCTTGAGGCCTCCCCACAGCCCCTTGGCTCAGCACGTGTGACAATGGCAAAACTCACTTGGGACACAAAAGACAACTGCAGTAGGAGCTGGCAGCTGGAGGTGATGTTCTGCTCTGCCCTTGGTGGCTGCTCTCAGGCCATGGCACACATCAGCAGAACTGCAAGAGAAGGGAGTTCAGACCCTGTTAGAGAAGCCTCAGTGCCAAGGGGAGCGGTGGGCAGGCACCTGCTGCCTACAGGGAGTCAGGATCCAAGTGGTGCTTTGCATTCTGAAGCTGGCAAGGGCTTGGAGTCAGCCACCTGGGCACACACTTGCCAAGAGGGCCACCAGCATCCTGGCCTGGATCAGCAATGCTGTGGCCAGCAGGAGCAGGGCAGGGATTGTCAACCCTGTACTGGGCACTGGGGAGGCCACACCTTGAATCCCAAGTTCAGTTTTGGGCTCCTCACTCCAGGAAGGACACTGAGAGGCTGCAGCAGGTCCAGAGAAGGGCAACAAAGCTGGGGAAGGGTCTGGAGAACAGGGCTGGGGAGGAGCAGCTGAGGGAGCTGGGGGTGTTCAGCCTGGAGTAAAGGAGGCTGAGAAGTGACCTTCTGGCTCTCTACAGCTCCCTTCACGGAGGCTGGAGCCAGGTGGGGCTTGGGCTCTTCTCCCAAGGAACAAGGGACAGGACAAGAGGAAATGCTCTCGAGTTGCTTCAAGGGAGGTTTAGGCTGGAGAGGAGCAACAATTCCTTGGCCTGCAGCACGGTTGGGGCAGCTCCCAGGGAGAGCCCCCAGTGGCAGTAACACAGAGCCGTGGGGAGCTACCTTCCAGCGGTTGCCGCACTCGTTGCACACGACGAAGGTGGTCATGGGCTCGTCGGAGCTGCGGGTCTGCACCTGGGGAGCACAGGGAAGTGAGCACAGCCTGGCACACAGAGGCACAGCAGCTCCCTGTGCCTGGGCTCACACTGCCAGACATCAGGAAAGAGAACTAGAACTGCAGGGTGCTGGAGCACTGGAGCAGGCTGCCCACAGAGGTGGCGGAGTCTCCCTCGCCTGGCTGTGTTCCTGTGTGACCCTGCCTTGGCAGGGGGGTTGGGCTCTGCCTCCAGAGCTCCTTTCCAACCCCTTACCATTCTGTGATACTGTGAGAGACTGAGGCTAGAGAGGGCAAAAGGAGCTTCCCTGCAAGATGAGTCCCTCTCCTCAACATTTCCCACTCCTTTGCCTGAATTCCCAGCACCTTCTTTCGTTCAACATGCAGCATTCCCAGGCCACACAGCAAGCAGCACTGCTGGGATTTGAGCCCTTCCCTGGTGCTGCACAACCCCTGCCCCTGTACCAAAGAGCCAAGAAAAGTCACACAAGGCCCAAGGAAACATCTGGAAAATCCTGGTGGCAGAGCAGCACCTTTTAGAAAGCCTCAAGTGTAGAGCAAAGGTTCCAAACCTGTGCTGCGCTGCAGGGGCTGCCAGAGCAGCAGGAGGCTGTGGCCATGGCAGACCCTGTCCTGTGCAGGTGGCAGCAGTGCAGGAGCAGGACTAACCTGGGTGTAGGTGCAGTTCTTCTTCTTGCATTTCCCACAGGTGAAGAGGTCAGTCTGAGTCCCTCCTGTCTTGGCCATCTGATGCTCTCTGATGGCTTCCTTGGTCATGGCTTTCCTGATCTCTTTCAGCTCATTACTGGCCATTTCCTTGCAAAGAAAGGCAGAGCAGGAAGATGCCATCTGCCTGCCCGGCACCACCACACCACTGCAGAGAGCCAGCAGGACAGGGTGGTCTGACAGATGGGAATGAAGACAGAAAACCTTCCATGGATGGCTGTCTGGCTTCTGCTGAGGCCACCACGATGATCTACCAGCCCAAAGCCTACTCTCCACATTGCAAACCCCACTGCTAGCTCACTCCCCACACAGCTCTGGCAGCAGCCGCTGAGCAATCCACAAGCCCAGCAGCAGGGCAGCTCCCTGCTCCGAGCAGAGCCCCCAGAGGACATGGTGCTCTGCAAGAGGCAAAGCCAGCTCCTCAGGCTTGCTCACCTCTGAGGTCATCACTGCAATCTGCTCAGGGGTGATGGCCCCACACAGGACATTCTTCTTCAGCTCAGGGTTCTTGGAATCCTTCAGGTTGGAGATGCGACTCCTCACGCGGTTCTTGTACTTCATGTCGGTGTTCTTCACGTCCTGGTAGATGCGTTCAGGGCAGTCAAGGAGCCTGCAGCCACCACTGGGCCCTGCAAGAGCTTTCTACAGCCCCCACAGAATTGTTTGGGTTGGAAAAGGCCTCCAAGATCATCAAGAGCAACCTTCAACTCAAGACCACCACGGCCATTAAACCACATCCCCAAGTGCCATGGCCACAGGTTCCTTGGACACCTCCAGGGTGCAGCTCTCAGCACTGCATCTGACATGAAACCTCTGGGCAGCCCAGGGAGGTCATGGATGCCCCCTGCCTGGAGGTGTTCAGGGCCAGCTAGGATGAGGCCTTGAGCAACCTGGGCTGGTAGGAAGTATACCTTGTCAGGGGGTTGGAACTGGATGATCTTCAAGGTCCCTTCCAACCCAAACCATTCTATGAGTCTATGCCCTGAGCTCCACCTGTGGTGGTGCCTTAGTGAGCCAGAGCTCAGCCAAGCAGAGCTAGAGCTGGACCCAAGAGCCCTGACAAGCAAAGCTGCAGCAGAACATTAATGCAGCAAAAGACTGTCCTGTGTCCCAAGCACAGGAATCCCCTGGCCCTGGAGGAAGGCCTCAGCAAGGATATATTCTTCAATCTGGGCTGCTATGTGCTCACAGTCGGCACCGATGGCCACGTAGTCATCTGCAAGAGAAACAGAGGCAATGGCTGAGGAAATGCCCCACCACAGCTGTGCCCTCAGGTCCTCTCCAGGCTCAGCAGCCCCAGGCCTCTCAGCCTTCCCTCCTCACATTGCTGCTCCAGGCTCCTCAGCACCCAGAACTGGGCACAGTGCTCCAGATGTGACCTCAGAAGGGCAGAGCAGAGGTGGAAGAGAACCTCCCTTACCCTGCTGGCCACACTCCTCTTCATGCAGCCCATGAGGGCCATGAGGGCACATTGCTGGCTCATGGGCAAGTTGTTCCCCAGCACTTCCAGCTCCTTCTCCACAGAGGTGCTTCCCAGCAGGTCCCCCCTCACCTGTACAGGTACAGCACCCTACACTTGCCCTGTTAGAACTTCATGAGGCTCCTTAGGTCCACTAGTGCCCCCCATGAGGCTCCTTAGGTCCACATGCAAGTGTCTGCAACTCCAGCCAGCTTGTCAGAGGGGTGAATAGCAGTGGGACTGAGCTGATGGCAATAATCCTTTGACAAAGCTGCTCTAGAGGAGCATCTCTGAGGAGCTGGTGCTGACCCCCGTGCAGAGGTCCATCAGAAGGCTGTGAAGCACTTCAAGGCTTCCCCCAGCACTCACCATCAGCCTGCAGAGCTGCTGTCAGCATCTCCCTGCATTTGTTGCGCACAGCATCGCAGGTGACAGGGGCAGGAGGGAAGGTGGTGATCTTGGGGGTGGTTGGAGTCTTCGGAGGCTCCTGCCTCTTGTTGGAGCTAAAAGAGAAACTTCACCTGTCAGAATGTGTCAGTTCAGGTCAGGGAGAGCAGAGAAATGATCAGCAGGTATGGGGCCAAGCATCCTGCTCATCATAACACAAAACCAAAGAGGTGAAAACAGCACTGAACCGCAGCAGGGTGGGGGCTGGAAGGGACCTCTGCAGATTGAGTCTAACTCCCTGCCAGAGCAGGATCACCTAGGGCAGGGCACACAGGAACACATCCAGATGGGTCTTGAAAGTCTCCAGAAAAGGAGACTCCACAACTTCTCTGTGCAGCCTGCTCCAGGGCTCCTCACCTCCACAGGAACGAGTTGGAGCCTCCTGGGCTCCGGTTTGTGCCCCTTGCCCCGTGTCCCACCACAGGACAGGATGGGAAGAGCCTGGCCCCTGCCTGCCTTCCACTCTTCAGATATTTGCAAACATTAAGGAAATCTCCAGGCTGCTCTTTCTCCAGGCTAAACAGCCCCCAGTCTCTTAGCCTTTTCTCCTCAGAGATGTTCCAGTCCCTTCATCATCCTCACAGCCTCTGTTGGACACTCTCCAGCACATCCCTGTTCTTCTTGGCCTGGGGAGCCCAGAACTGGACACAATGCTTCTGTCCCAGCATCACCTTGGATTAAAGAGAAGCATTACCTTTGGTCTCTGGAGTTACTGGTCTCCTTTGAGGAAGATGTTGGCAAGGACAGGCTTTTCTTTTTCTCCTCACTCTTTTCCTCAGAAGCATCTATATTTAAAAGGAGAAAAACAGACACTGAAAGGTTCAGAGGTGGCCTTTAAGCTACAACCCTGCACACATTAAGCAGTAGCCTTTTGCTTGCCTCTAAGCAGAAACTGATTGAAACAAAAGCTTTCCTCACCAAACCAGAGCAGCCACCTGCCCTGCCTAGGAAATAAGCTTCCTCACAAGACATGCTTCACCACAACAGCTCCTTTTAGAGACACCCTGACTGCTGAGGACAGATTAGATCAGGTTCTCTAAAGCACCACTAAAACCAGCATTCAACACCACCAATCCAGGCCAGCCCTTCTGGGACACACTAGAAGCTGTATTCCCAAGTGCTGCTGAGAACACAGCCCTGGAAAGGACTTTCAAGGCACTCCAGAAGTCTGACCCAGCTGTCTCAGCCTAGCCAAGACACTGCAAGCCTGACATGGCAATGCCAGCCCCAGTCAGGGGGACTGGGGACTGATCTGGGGAGCCCTGGCCTGCAGACAGAATCCTAGAATGGTTTGGGCTGGAAGAGACCTCCAAAGGTCACCCAGTGCAACCCCCTACAGTCAGCAGGGACATCCTCCCCTGGAGCATCTTGCTCACAGCCTTCTCCAGCCTCACCTTGGATAGCTCCAGGCATGGGGCCTCAGCTCCCTCCCTGGGCAACCTGTGGCAGTGTTCCAGCAGCCTCCCTGAAAAGAATGTCTTCCTCATCTCCAGTCTCAATCTGCCCTCCTCAAGCTTCAATCCATTCCCTCTCAACCTATCACTCCCAGCCCTTGTCAAAGGTCTCTCCCCAGCTCTCCTGCAGCCCCTGCGGGTACTGCAAGGCTGCTCTAAGTTCCTCTTGGAGCCTTCTCTCCTCCCGGCTGAACAGCCTCTCTCAGCCTGTCCCCCCAGCCCTCTGATCATCTTTGTGGCCTCCTCTGGACCTGCTGCACTCTTTCAAGGGTGACCCAACTAAAGAGGAGCCAGAGCTGGAGGAGTGCATGGGAGGAGACTAAATGTGGCAGACCCAGGGCAATTGTGAATGCTGATTGGCTAGACCATCCCATGAGATCAAAACCAGCTCTCCTGAGGAAGGAGACAGGAACATCTTGGGCTTTCTTACCTAGAAGCTTCTTCCAGGATTTGATGAGGGATTTGGCCAGAGCTATCACCTCTTCATCTGTGCTCTGCTTCCTCAGGGCGTTCACAGACATGCCGATGCGGGTGGACTGCAAGGGAAGAGGCACAGGAGACCCCTCAGAACGGATCCAGCCTCTCTTCCTCACTGACACCAGAAAGAAGCAGGATGGACTTAAAGCTATGAGGTGAAGTAGCCATGGTCCTGCTGGACTCAAATCAATGACCAAGGTGTGAAGTAGCCATGGCCCTGCAGGCTGTTTGTTTCCTTCTAACTTCAGTGGAATGAGATACTGCTTCCATCACAGAATTGTTCTGGTTGGAAAAGACCCTTAAGATCAAGCCCAACCATTCTCTAACTACCAAGCCTGGTGCTAAACTGTGTCACTCAGCAGCACATCTCTGAGGCTTTCAAACCCCCTCCAGGGATGGGGACTCCACCACCACCAGAAGGTCTCCCCTGGGCCTCCTCTTCTGCAGCCTGAATACTCCTAGGTCCCTCAGCTGCTCCTCACAATCCCTGCTCTCTAGACCCTTCCCCTGCTTCGTTGCTCTTCTCTGGACACACTCCAGCCTCCCAATGTCCTTCTTGGAGTGTGGGACCCAAAACTGAACCCAGAATTCAAGGTGTGGCCTCCCAGCGCCCAGTACAGGGGCACAATCCCTGCCTTGCTCCTGCTGGCCACAGCATTGCTGATCCAGGCCAGGATGCTAGTGGCCTTCTTGGCCACCTTGGCACACACCAATTTATTCTCAGCCAAGTCTTTCTCTGCTGGGCAGCTTCCTCAAACTGATCAGAACCAAGACATCCACCTCCCACCAATGCTTTCCCTCCACACCTGAAGTGACAGTGAAGCTCAGAGTGCAGAGTTCAAGTTTCTTCTCTTGATCTCTGCATGCTAACCCTGTTCACACCTCCCCAGTGTCCTGAACCCTTACAAAGACCTGAAGATCTTTTCCAGGGCTGCCCTCTGTCTTTGCTACTTTAATCTGCTCTTTGCTCTTCTTAGGTTTCAAGAAAGGATGTGAGCAGTCTCCCACATTTGCCCCAGCAGCTCTGCACAAGCTGCAGGCAGCACCTGGTGGCCCAGTGCTATTTAGCTGCCACTTCCAAAGCCTTTGATGGATTTAATGCTTATTTTGATGCTTTGAACAAGGGAAGAAGTGAAAGGAGATCTATCAGACAACATTTTGGACTCATCCAGATGTAGAAGTCAGCTTTGCACCCAAACTTTGCAACTCACCTGCAGCAAGTCCAGAGTCATAGGCATGCTTTTCAGCTCTTTCAGTAAATCCATTGCACCTTCCTGCAGAGGGAAAGAGAAACAGAGGCAGAGTCTCAGCTTTCAGTCAAGAATAAACTCAGAAAGCTGAATTCAAGAGGAAAAACACCAACAAGGCTCTCCTTAAATCCAGCAGGATTGCTGCTGGGACTGCTGCTCTGGACAGTCTGGAAGCACCTGAGGTACTGGAAGAGGCAAACCAGAAGAGCATTGGAGCACTACAGATCCTTGCTGGTGGATGGTACAGCTGCAGCATTGGCTTATCCTCCTTACCTGGCACTTTCAACACCTGAAAACCACACTTGGAATCACTACTGTCCCCTCAGCACAGCACTTGGCCTCCAGAAGTACTTCTTCTTTCCAATTCACTATTTTGAGGGCTCTGATTACTGATCCCAGCTCACAAAAACAGTTTAGTTGAGTTGCAAGAGTTTCAGTCATCCACCTAGAGCTCAGCAGCACTGTCCAGAGCTAAGTTTCCTTCTTCCACAGCTTGAAACTTAATGTAGCTGTTCCTTAGTTTTCCTATTAACACCCAGCTCTGCTCAGCACAAGAGCTGGTAGCAGGAGCAAAGCCATCAAGCAGTGATGCTGAAGAGCTGGCCATGAGCTGAAGGTCACAAGATGAAGTTTCCTTGCATCAGTTCTGCATCCCAGAACCCAGAACAAAGGACATTAAATCTGACTGGGCAATCTGTAGGCACCTGAAATTAGTAATCACCCAGAGCAATGGCAGGGACAGAGGCACCAGCCAAGCCTCCCCTCAGAAGCACTCAGCAGATGACAGCCTGGAGTGCCTCTTCCATTCAGCTGACTCTCTGCTCCCATCCCCCTCGGACCGAACAAGGCCTTCCAGTGTTCACATTTAACAGCTCATTCAGAACACCAACCACTCCACAGCCTGTTTGCAGCACTAAACCTACAAAGCCTAAGGCTGTAGGGAAGCAAAGCAGTGTGCTCTGACCTGTCCTCCTCCTCCTCTTCCCTACACAGAAGGGCCACTTCTGACTCACAGCAGGAAGCCATCCAGCTGCCACCCTACAGAACAGATGCAGCGAAAGCCAAATCAAAGCAGAGTCAAAGCTTTCAGCGTGCACACGAGCAACTCACACCAGTGTAAACCACACATTACTGTACCCAGAACGAGCAGCTTCCCACTCAGGCAGTTTCACACCTTTCTGTTCCTCCAACAGCCAAATGGACTTCACCAAGTCCAGCCCTTAACACACAGACCAGCCAGGTGGATCCTGTCCCCGCTATCAGACATGGAGCCGCTTGGCCTAGTGGCAGCAACCAGGGGGAGAGATCCAGGTTAAAAATAAAAAAGGGCCAGAACAAAACAGGTACTCCAGGCAACCATCCTGCAGGAAGAGTTTGCAGATTAGCCAGCACACAACACACTCTATGGTTCAGCCCCGGGTGAAATGCCAACCGAGAGGGAAGGTTCCATACCGCTCGTGTAAGAGGCTGCCTCTTTCCCAGGGAAGCTTGGAAGCAAATTCTGCAAAGTTGCTCCTTTCCTATTTTCAACAGTGGTGTTGAAAACCTGCCATCAACGGGAACAGACATCACAGGCTGTGGTTTAGCCCCCTCCACCACCACTTCCCTGGGGTGTTAGGACAGCTACACCAGTGCCGGCGCTAGCCCCTGTCTGCGGCTGGCAGAGCCAGCCCCGCATCCAAGCCTTCAGCACCCGGAGCCCACACTCCCCTGACCCCTTCCCCTCTTCACCCATCACCTCCCACTCCCCACAGCCTTCCCCGGCCCCAAAGCCCCCTCCCTCACCCCAAGCACTGGTGCACAGCCTATCTCCCTCACACACCCCTGGCACCCAGTTTGCCGTGTGAGGATGTTTGGATTTGCACAGGCACCAAGCGCCACGGAGGTGCAGCGAGCACCTGCTCCCGGGCCCCAGTCACACCCTGCACGACCTCCAGGCTGCGGAGAGCAGCGAGCCCAGCCCTCCACGCTCCAAAGGCCACACGAGAACGCGCAAAAGTGGTGTTTGCATGGGACGGGGGATGCAGGAAACAGATAATGAAGCGCTGGGAGTGTACCTGAGGGCACAACAGAGCCACAGGCTGGGAGGGTGCTTGAGGATCTCCCCTCCCAAGGGGACGGGGGAGAAGGGCTGAGCATGCTCCCTGGGAGGGGGACAATGCAGCAGGGAAGGGGACACCCCAACAGGCAGCACTGGGTGAGCCCCAGGGTGCTGAGGATGCTCTCTGGGAGGGGGACTTCCTAGCAGGGAGCACAAGGGTGCCCCAGGGTGCTGAGCTGTGGGTCCATGAGGTCTGGGGTGGGGGGCATAGTCTGGGTTGGAGGGGGGACCCCAGCATCGTACGTGGGAAATATGGAGCCGCCCCCTCAGTAACGGCCAGTGGGATGGAACGGGATGGATCCCTCAACGGATAGGGAACGGAGAGGAGGATCACCCCGGTGCAAGCAGGTCAGGGGTGGGAAGCCCACCGCGATGTGAGAGAGGCTTCTGCTCCACCATGATAAGGGCTGCAGAGGAGAACCCCAAAATGGGAGCTGGGGAGGGCCTCTCACAACCGGCACTGGGCGAGAAGCGGAGGGCTCAACAGCAAGGCAGCGAGGACGGGGGAGCCGCCGAGCGGGAGGCGCCGTCCGCCGGGCCAGAGATGGGAGAAGGGGAGTCCCCTGCTGACCCCAAAGCGGGGCGCGGGGGCCGGCTGCCCGCACTCACCGCGCTCTTCTTGGCCACCATCTTGTCCAGGCGCCGGGCGATACGCACGATCTCCTCCTCGCTGCCCATCACGACGTCCCCCGCGGCAGCCGGTGCCGGGAGGCCGGACGGAGCCGGGGGAGCTGGGGCGGTTAAGCGGTGCCCACCGCAGCCCCGGTGCCGCAGTCCGGGCGGGCGGCGCGCAGAGCACGATGGGATTTGCAGTCCTCGCGGCGCCCGCCCTGCCCTGCCCGCCGCGGCGTGCGGCGGGGACTGCAACTCCCGGCGTGCCCCGCGCAGCCCGCCCCGCCCCGCGCAGCTCGCCCCGCCCACACTGTGTGGGCTGTAGGCACAGGCTCGGCGGCGGCCATGCCCCTGCCTCGCCCCTGCCTCGCTCCTGCCCCTGCCTCGCCTCTGCCCCTGCCCTGCCCCTGCCCTGCCCCTGCCCTGCCGCCCCACGGCTAGGAACGCCCTCCGGGGATGCGCACTGCCCCGAGCAGCCTGTGCCAGGCCTCGGCAATCCTCAAGGGGAAGAAATTGTTCCTCATGGCCAACCTCAACCTCCCCTGGGGCATCTTGCGGCCATCTCCTCTTGTCATTTGCTCCTTGGGAGAAGATCCCAACCTCCACGTGGCTCCAGCCTCCTTGCAGGGAGCTGTAGAGAGCAATGAGATCTCCCCTCAGCCTCCTCTTCCCCAGGCTGAACACCCCCAGCTTCCTCAGCTGCTCCTCCCCAGCTCTGTTCTCCAGACCCTTCCACAGCTTCCCTGCTCTTCCCTGGGCTTGCTCCAGCCTCTCAATGTCCTTCTTGGAGTCAGGGGCCCAGAACCGAACCAAAGATCTGATCTGTGGAGCCTTCCTACCCTCCATCCACTCAGCTCTCCCTCCCAGCGTTGTGTTACCTGCAGCAGTTACCTGCAGGTAGCTTACCGGCTACCCGGGCATGCCTCAGTCACCTTATCCTGATCACCGATAAGGATACCAAAGGAAGCTCCAGATTGTCGATGAAGATGTTAAAGATAGAATGATAGTTTTAAAAGCCTCACCATGACAGGCCAGTTCCAGAGCACAGAGGAATCCTCCTCCCACCGCTCCCATGGTCTCCTACCATCAGTGCTGCCTCAAGGCAGAGACACTCATGTCCCAAAGTGATGTCCCAAGGCACCAGTAGCTGAGCCTCCTCCTCAGCCTGCTGAAGCCTTGCCCATTCCTCAGGGAACTCCCTGCAGGAGCTCACCAAGCTGCATTTTGGGGGCTCTCCATCACACAAACTCGAGTGCTGCTGCCCCCAGACACTGAGAGTAGGGAAGAAGGAGCTCTGCCCCTATAACCTATCCCACAATGCAGGTGGGTCCCACTTCACCCCTTCGACCAGCCACAGGTGAGCTGCTCCCCACTGAAGTCATCAACTCTGTGGTGCTTGGGAAGAGGCTCAGCAACCATCAAAGACCACAGGATCACAGGATGTCAGGGGTTGGAAGGGACCCAGAGAGTTCATCGAGTCCAACCCCACTGCCAGAGCAGAACCATACAAGCTAGCTCACAGAGGAACACATCCAGACAGGGCTGGAAAGGCTCAGAGGAGACTCCACAACCTCTCTGGGCAGCCTGTTCCAGTGCTGTGACCCTTACATTAAAGAAGTTCCTCCTTGTGTTGAGGTGGAACCTCCTGTGCTGCAGCTTACATCCTTGCTCCTTGTCCTATCCCAGGGGGCAAGGGAGCAGAGCCTGTCCCCTCCCTCCTGGCCCCCAGCCCTCAGATATTGATAAAGATTTATGAAATCCCCTCAAAGTCTTCTCTTCTCCCAGCCCCAGGTCCCTCAGCCTCTCCTCACCAGGCAGTGCTCCAGTCCCCTGACCATCCATGGCTGCAACCCTGGGGCTCAGCCTCAGTCCCGCACTTAGCTGTGTCTCAGCGGAGACGTGGGGCTGCGCAGCACAGCCTCCGGGACCTGAGACCATTAAGAGAAGGATGGAGAGCGGATGGATGATTTGGGGGCGGCCAGGCCAGCACAGAGCCCCCTGTAGATGGCACTAGCAGACTGCATGAGGGCTGCGCACCCCCTGGGACTGGATGCTGACTGCGGTTGCTTTCTCCAGCTGGTTCCTGTCAGGGAGAGAGCTTCCACGGCTCCTCCTGCGCAGCACTTGCCAAGCGCGGATGTCTGGGCGCGGGCCCTGCCTGCGCTGGTAGAGAGCGGCCGTGTCCTGCCCCGGCGGGGCTGGGAGCCAGCGGAAGCAGGGAGGGTAAGCGGCATGTGGCCGCAGGCTGCACGGTTAGGTGCTGGGAAGCAGGGCTGCAAGAATCAGCTCCAGCCCTGCGCGGTCCTGCGGCGGCTGAGTCACCGCGGGCAGCGTTTAGCTTTAGACTGGGTATTAGTTAGGTATTCGTTAGACGTTAGACTGGGTATCAGGCGGAAAATCTCTGCAGGGAGGATGGGGAGACACTGGCACAGGTTGCCCAGTGAGGTTGTGGATGCCTCTTCCCTGGAGGTCTTCCAGGCCAGGCTGGATGAGGTTGAGCAACCTGGGCTGGTGGGAGGTGTCCCTGCCCATGGCAGGGGTTTGGGTCTGCATAAGCTTCAAGGTCCCTTCCAAGCCAACCCATTCTGTGATTTACCATCACACAACGTTGGGGAGTGCTGAACCCCTCCTGTGTGGTTGTCCCCCAAACTGCCTGTTAGGTACCTAAGGCTGCCAGCCTGCAGCTGTCATGTGGTTGGACACGAGGGATCCCCTCAAGCTAAAGCTGCTCCCCAGACACATCTCCATTCATCCCCACACCAGCGGAGGTGGCCCCAGACCAAACCTGAGCTCAGAATTCTCTCTCTGAGATGGCAGTCAGAGCTACCTAGAAACGTTTTGGCTTGGCCCTGTGTGTGTGACTCCAGCCCAACACCTGGAGCCTCTGCAGCATCTGGAAAGCCTCCATCCCCTGGCAGAGTCTGGCTGTGAAGCAAGGGGATGCCATTTTGGAGAGGCCAGCCTCTGCCAGGGAGGAGGAAACAAGTCCCAACAAGGGGACCTTCTGGAGGCCCTCGGACGCGGGCAGCTGCCTGCCCTGTGTGTGGGGTCTGGGTCATGCTGCTCCTTGGCGTCAGCGCCACGCTCGAGCGACACTGCTGCCACTGGCACTGTGGTTTGTGTCACTGCAAGGAGGAGATGGCTCCCGACCACAAGTATGGCCAGGGACGTGTCTCAGATTCCAGAGCTCGCAGTCACCCCAGCCGAGCGCCATCACCCCCTCGCTCCCTGCCTCAGTGCGAGAAACCATCGCCCACCGCCCCCAGCCCCCGCCGCCCCCACCCTCCTCACGAGCCCCACCACTGCCTGCTTGGCAAGGGGTTCCCTGCCACCACCACCCTCCTCACGAGCCCCACCACTGCCTGCTTGGCAAGGGGTTCCCTGCCACCACCACCCTCCTCATGAGCCCCGCCACTGCCTGCTTGGCAAGGGGTTCCCTGAGGAACCATTACCACCATCAGCTGCCTGCTGGGCAGGAGAAGAAAATGCCCCCCACCCCTGCATGCCCACAGGCACAGACCAGCTCTGCAGCCCAACCCTGGCAAGCCTGCAGCTTTTCCCGAGGGCTGGCAGGACAGAAGGGTGTTTGTGGGGCAGGGAGGGCTTCTGGCTGGCCTTGGCTGGGAAGCAGTAGCGGCGTCGCTCAGCCCAGCCCCCAAAGCCAGCGTGGAGCCGGTGGCCAGAGCGCTCCCCAAGCTTGGGTGGAGGTAGATCCAGAGGAAACTCCACCTCCACGGGAGCCAACCTGCTATTGCAGGAATTCCCAGAGAAATTCCCGCTTGGGCTGATCTGTCAACGGATCCGTGACCTTTCCTTTACCTCTTGTGAAAGCAGCTACTTGAATGTGCTAAAAACAGAGCAGGGACGAGGCTGTGGCTGGAGCTGGGCTCAGGAGGGGGCTTTGGCTGACCCCTGAACCCCGAGAGAGTCTGTGCATGGGGTGTCTTGCTGGTGAGGCCAGCAGAAGGGTCTGCAGCAAAATAAAAACCCCCAAACCCTCCCCTGGTTTTCCTCCCCTGGGCTGCAGCTTTTCCCAAGTGACTCCCAGCTGGTTTGGACCAAGCCAGACGAGCTTTCCTTGCTCACCCTGTCCCCAGCAGACTCAGGTCACCTTTGGAGATCAGCCACCAAAGCTTTCTTCTGCTTCCAGCTACCAGGAGCTCAGTCTTGTCTCCTTTTGGAGAAGGCAGAGACAAGCAGCGCTCCTGGGCCCAGCCTGACCACCTGCACACCATGAGCCCTCCAAGGAAGCTCTTTCCTGAGACAAGCCCAGACTTCAGGTGTGCCAATGACTCCAGGGTCTTGAAGTCCTGGGTCTTGGGAACCCTGGGGACACAGCTTGTAGGGACAGGAAGGTTGGCTGTCCCTGGGTGACACACTGGACTCCAAGCTGGTGGCAAGAGACATCACACAGGGGGCAATGGACAGCAAGTCGGTGGTAGACCCCAAGCCCTCAGCCAGCACCATGAACCCCAGCCAGGAGGTGAGCAGCTGCCACAGGCTTTGCCAGAGCAGCAGCGATCTGGGGGAGGAGTTTTGATGTATCTCCCTTGTTTTCACCCTCCTGAACCTGTCTTGGCAGAAGTGGAGGGCTCCTGGCTCTGCTGAGTGCTCCACTTCTGGCTCTTGGCCATCTCCACTTGGCACAGCTTCTGCTGCAGTAGGGCTTCTGCTGCCCACACACATTGCTGGTGAGGATGCCCACAGCCAGCCACCCTCCTGCACCGATGATCAGCCCATTCCTAGCCATGACCACCCTGGGGACAGTTGTTCTGCTGTTCCTCCCAGGGCCCAGGGCAGCCCAGATTTGGGGGGAGAAGGAAGGAGACAGGGGAAGTGATCCCCTAGAAATGAGCTTGTGCCAGCCCAGGACAGAGGCAGGGATCTGCCTCTTGTCCCTCCCCTTGCTGCAGCTGTCTCATGTCCTTGGGCTTCTCACCCTTGCACCAGGGACCTTTGACCCTGAAGGCCTAAAATCCTCCATCCAGATGCTGAAGAAACCTGGAGAACTTGATCCAAATGGTGACTTGCATTCCTGTCTTGCAGACTATCCTATTTTCCCCTCTGAGGAGCCAAAGGACCTCTCCACAACTCCTGTGCCACAGGTCCTCCTAAACCAGCAGAAACCAGCATGGCTCCCAGAAGGTCTCATAGGCTCCATCCATGCTGCTGCAGCAGCACAGCCCATGGAGCCCCCACATCCTCTGCTCACCATCACCTCCCACTGCCTCTGTCCTGGAGCTGCTGGTCAGCAGCCCGTGTCTGGGGACTCTGCGATCTGCAGCCTGCTGCACCAGGAAAGGCTGCAGGGTTTGGCCGCAGCAGGCAATAGCCATCGAGGGGAAGGTGGCCAGGACCACCATGTGTGGTAGCCCAGCCTCTGCCACCCTGGGAAACAGGGAGCTTGGAAGGGAGGACATGGAGGAGGTGATGGTTCCCCTGGGCCTTGATCATTGTGAGTGCCAGCACGGGGTTGGAGCTCCAGCTCGGCAGATGCCCTTCTGAGACACTGGATGTTCCTCAGCCCTCCTCCTAATGCTGTTCATCCTACTGCCTGCTGGTCAAAGCACTACTGACAGGGGAGGAATAAGTGCTAAGCAGCACCTCCTGGGGTGATCTCAGGGGACACCGAGCCAGACAAGCAGCTGGCCCAGAGCCATGCCAGCCAAAGTGGGTGCAGGCTGCCATGCCACACGGTGCCCACCAAGGGGCTGCGGGCCAGCTGGTGTGTGCGTGAGAGCGTGTGTGAGCCCTCAGGTCTCCTTTCTCTCCCCCTCTCTGTCTCCTTTTATTCACCTCCATGAAACATAGGAAGTTCAAGCCATTCATTTTGCTATTTGTGTCTCCCTCCCCACGCCCCGGTCCCCTCCCTTGCCCCCTGCAGCCTCTCAGCTCACTGCTTGCCCAGCATCCTTGACCCCGAGGAGTCTGGTGTGTGTGCACTTCCCTTTTGGCCCACTCTGAACTGGTGCCTTGATAAGTGTGCTGTGGGAAGGCAGGGGCTCCTGGGCTCTCACACCAGCCTTTCCCATCCAGCGTTTCCTATGCTCCCCCTGCTCCCTGCTTGCCAGCACAATCACCCAGAGCAGGGCACTGCAGGAGCTCTCCGGATGCTGGTGGCCCTCCATGGCAGCAGCTCTGCCCTCCTCAGGCGCTCCTGGCTTGCTTAGTGGCAAAAGCCACAGAGTGTGCAGGCAGACATTGTCCCAGGGAAGAGGATGAGGAGGATGGTTACCTTCCCATGGGCTAGCAGGGCACCTCTCAGCTCACCCACAGCAAAGGATTGAGAAGAGCTTTGACCCCCAGCCCTTTCCTCTCGGCAGCTTTGCAGAGAGAGCTCTGATATTGTCTCTCCACAGTTTGGGATCCACAAGACCTGTGTCCTGCCTGCAAAGGAGCAAGAAGGGCTGGGATAGAGAGCTCAGGGAGGTTGGAGGCAGGGATCAGCTGGCAGAAAGGGAGGAAGGAGAGGCTGAGCTCAGGGCAGGAGCCTTTTATCAGGAATAGCCTGTCCTGAGCTGCCTTATCAAAGGACAAGGCTCTTGATGTTTTGGCTATGGCCTGTGGCAGTCCCTCCATCACCACCACCACAGAGACACAAGGACAGTGACCTGGCTGCAAGAACACATACCCCCCACAGCCCACCAGTGAGGCAGAGGCTGGGCTGCAGGCAGTGAGCAGGCAGCGTTCAGCCTCCTCCATCCATGGATGGAGCAAAAGCTGCTTCAGCAGGGAGCTGAGTGGGGCAGGCTCCCCCCATAGCAAGAGCACTCATGACCTAAAAGATTCCAGAGCTCCTAGGGCTAAGTCTGGATTCATGCCACTGAGCTGAACTGGGAGGACTGGGAGGAAGAGCCTGCATGGCCCAAGTCAGCAGGGTGGGTGGCAGCATGCTTCCTGCCACACTGCCTCCACCACTCCCTTTCAACCAAGGAACAAGTGATGGAACAAGAGGAAGCAGCCTCGAGTTGGCAGGTTTAGGTGGAGTATTAGGAAGAATTTCTTCACTGGAAGGGTTCTCAGGCATAGGACCAGGCAGCCCAGGGAGGTGGTGGAGTCTCTGTCCCTGGAGGTGTTTAGGAGTTGTGCAGATGTGGTGCTGAGGGACGTGGTTTGGTCAGGTCAGTGTTGGGCTAATGATTGGACTCCACCTTAAAGGTCTGTCCTAATCCAGGCATTTCTGTGGTACTTTGGACACCCCTTTGCCTCCTTCTGACCACAGAGCAAGGCCAAGCAGCGCCAGGTCAGCAGGGCTCTGCCATGCCCTTTGTTCCCCAGCTCTCCCTGCAGCGATGGGGCCAGAGATAAGAACCTTCTCCCCTTATCTCCCCATCAGCCGCACTGCAGACAGCTCTGCTGCCCCACCGCCGAGCACCACAGCCCTGATCTCATCAGCAGGCTGCACACTTGCAGCTCAAACAATAACCTCCTTCCCTGCCCGACACAATTCCCAGAAATGCACAGCCTCCTGCTCCAGCCTCCCCGGGGGAGCCCTGCCGAGATGCCAGCCGGCCCGCCGGCTCCGCACGGGCAGCGCTGCCAGCCCCTGCCGCTGCCAGCCCCTGCCACGGCCAGCCTGGCCCCCGCGGGAGGCACCGCTGTGAACACGAGCCTGGGCTGGGTGGGGTGGAGGGAGAGGCTCGGCTGGAGTCCTTGGGGCCATCCTTTAGCTGGATGTGCTCAGGAAGTCCCTCTCCCTCTGGGCTTTCACACCCAGGCACCTTGCCCTGTCCCAGCCACCCAGTCAGGAGCGGGTGCTGGGCAGCCTTTCGCTCAGCTGCCCTCGCCCTGCCTGCCCCTAAGGGCTTCCCAAGGGCTTGTAGTGATAGGGTGAGAGGCAATGGGTTGAAGCTTGAGGAGGGCAGATCGAGACTAGAGATGAGGAAGAAATTCGTTCCAGTGAGGGTGGGGAGACCCTGGCACAGGCTGCCCAGGGACAGGCTGTGGCTGCCTCCTGCCTGGAGGTGTTCAAGGCCAGGCTTGAGCAGCCTGTGCTGGTGGGAGGTGTCCCTGCCCATGGCAGGGGGTTGGAACTGGATGAGCTTTGAGGTCCCTTCCAATGCAAAGCATTCTGTGAATCTATGAATCTCCTGGGTGCTTTGGGGCTGCTCATGGGGCTGGGAGGCAAAATCAAGCCCTATCTGCCCAGGCTGGAGGGCAGAGATGGGACTCATGGCTCTCTTCATCCCAGCAGATCCTCAACCTAGAAAAGTCCTTCTGGATCTCACAGCATCACTGAGCTCCTCGGTCTGCCAGAGCTTTGCCTCAGCATATTTGGGTGATCATTGCTGCTGCTTCCAGATGGGATGCCTGGACACCTGGGCAGGCACAGCTGGCAGCTCCAGGCAGGTGTTTGCCCTGGCCCAGCTGAGCTGGCAGTGGGAGAGAGCCAGGCCAGCAGCTGGCACAGCCATCCTTTCTCTGAGGGCTTCCTCTGGGGCTTGCCAGGTGTCTTCCCAAGGCCAGATGTGACATTTAGAGAACAGCAGCAGCCCAAGCAGGTTCTCCTGGCTCCAGACCTTGTAGTGATGCAGCAGACACTGCAAGTCCCCCTGCCAAAGCTGCAGCCCTGGCGCCACCCCCAGCTGATGCAGACAGGGAGCAGCACCCAGTGCAGAGCAGAGGCCATGGGTGCCAGTGTGGCTGCAAGGTGGCCCTGCAGGGCTGCTGGTGGGTGTAGGAGGATCAGCCTCACAACACCCCCACCATGGGCTGCATTGTTCACAAAAACACAGGGGGCAGGCCGAGGAGGAGGACAGACTCGCTGGCTGCCTCGGGCTTCCTGCCTGCTGGCCAGGGCTGCTGCCTGACATCATTCCTGCCGGTGGGAATGGCCAGCCTGGCCCCGCTCACCCTGACAGCAGCCCGTGAGCTCCTGACCTCCTGCCCTGCTTTCCAGCTCCCTCAGCCCTCCATGGGCTTTTTGGGGCTGCACTCTCCCTGCCACCACAAACCTGTGCCCTCATCACTGCCGTGGGCACAGCCAAGGCAATGCTCTCCATCACCTCACCATCTACCTCCGAGGGCGCAGGATGGCACCGTGCCCCCATTTCAGTACCCCATCTGCAGCCCAGCTCTCCCCTACCCTCTGCAAGCTGAGTGGATGGAGACCCTCTGCTTTGTATCTTGCATCCCTTTATCACCCTCTGTGTGCCCTCACCAGTGCATGGCATCATGAAGCAGGGCCTTGCCTGGGTGACATGGGCACAGCAGAGCACTGGGGCTGGGTCAGGCAGAGCCACAGACACATGGCAACCCTGTGGGCACCACTTTGGAGTGGCTGCTGTCCTGGGTAGGACAGTGGCCTCCTCAAACTCATCCTCCCACCCCACTCATCCTCCTACTCCCTTCATCCTTCCACCCCAGCCACCCAGCCCAGCCCAGGAGTGTGTGTTCTCCAAAACTCTCTAGTTTGGGGTGCCAGGGCCCAAGAAGACTGAAGAGGAGAAGTGTGAGGGGATCTGACCTGGCTGTGGGAAGGATGCTTCCCCCTGCAACATGCACAGGTACCACACAGCCTCTGTGCAGCAGCCCCTCTGGAGACACCAACCTCCCCCCCACCCTGGTCTGGTATCTGCCCAAATGCCAGCAGGGGCTGGGTGCAGCATGGCCAAACCACCCCCACCCACCCCACACACACCCCCCCGGGGGTTTTAGCAGTGAGAGGGAGTGGAGGGATCCCCCAAGACCCAGGTTGCCACCACAGCAGCCTCCCTCAGCTTGCACCCCACCTTGGTCCTGCACAGACACCACTTTTTCCCCCGGGTGACTCCTCACAAGCTGGCAGAAGCCATCCTTGAGCTGAAGCTCTCCAAACCTGCCTCCTGCCCTGCCCAAACCCGCTGCCATCAGCACTTTGCTGCAGCTGCTTCCAGCAGTGCTCCAAGAGATTTTCCTTGCAGCTTAAACCCTTCCCCTCCTCCCAGCCGGCTCCATCCTTCTGGCTCCAGCCCGCTGGGGATGGCAGGTTTCTCCTTCCCGAACACAAACAGAGCTGTAATCTGCTCAGCCCTGCTGTTGATCCCAGCAACTGCATCCTCCTGCCCTGGGCTTTCCTACGGCGCTCCTTTTATACCGCTAATGGCAGCAGGGCTCCTGCTCCCAGCATTGTTGACTCCACAATGCAAACTGTTTGTATTCTTGTGTCCTCGAAGCTCTGCCAATAGCACATGTGGCCCGAGCTGATAGCAACAGGCTTGGCAAGGCTGCAGCTCCATCAGATAAGAGCCTTTAACCTTCTTTCTCCAGCTCAGCGCACCGCGGAGGGCTGCTCCGGCAGGAGCCTTTCCTTATCCTTCCCCAGGGCTCCCAGACCTGCGCCAAGCCAGAGGGGCGGTTGGGAGCAGAGGTGGAGGTGTTCAGGATGAGCAGCCTGCGAAGGGACCTCGGCTGGGCTGAGAGAAGGGCCCTGGAGGGACGTGGAGAGCTAGAGCAGCTTTTCCAGAGCTAAAGCCACGGCTGGCCCCTGCCCTCCTCGGGGACCTGCTCCACCCCGCGGTGCTGCACCTTGGCCCTGCTCCCGCTCCCGGCAGGAGCAAAGTGGAGGAGACAAGCTGGAATCCGGAGGCCCTCGCACGCTCCCGGCTGGCCCACGGACAAAGCCCTCCCCTTGGAGCCATCCCTGGCAGCTCCCTCCTGCCCCCAGCTCCCTGCGCCCCACCAGCTGCGAGGATCCCCACAGCCTTCATTCCGGGGGTCCACACCACCCCCATCCCTTCAGCCCGCAGCAGCTCGCAGCATCCCCATTGCTGTGGAAGCTCACTGCCCTTTCCCCCAGGCGGCAGCACAGGGGATGCTTTGCAAACACAACGTGAAGCAGAAGCAGCTGTGGCAAGACTCGAAGTCTCATTTTTAGGCCAGTTTATAGAATGGGTTGGGTTGGAAGGCGCTGAGGGCTTCCCTGCCCCTGTGAGGCTGAGGTTGCTCTTGGCAACATCCTCATCCGTGGCGCAAACCACGGAGAAGCAAAGAGGTGGCCACAAAATCCCTTGTGCAAGGAGGTGGCCTGGGAGCTTTGGTGAAGGTTGTTGCTTCCAGGGATGCTGCAAAGGGCTCTCATGCCTCCAGGTCTGTCCGGGATGATGCTCAGAAACAGACAACTGAGTCACCAGGATCCTGTGGGCAGATCAGCTTGGAAAAGAGAGGGAGAGGGAGAGGGAGAGGGAGAGGGAGAGGGAGAGGGAGAGGGAGAGGGAGAGGGAGAGGGAGAGGGAGAGGGAGAGGGAGAGGGAGAGGGAGAGGGAGAGGGAGAGGGAGAGGGAGAGGGAGAGGGAGAGGGAGAGGGAGGGAGAGGGAGAGGGAGAGGGAGAGGGAGAGGGAGAGGGAGAGGGAGAGGAGAGGAGAGGGAGAGAGAGGAGAGGAGAGGAGAGGAGAGGAGAGGAGAGGAGAGAGAGAGGAGAGGAGAGGAGAGGAGAGGGGAGGAGAGGAGAGGAGAGGAGAGAGGAGGACAGCCAGCAGCCATCTGCCATCTGCAGCAGGCCAGTGAGGTAATGCCTCATGCTAAGTTGAAACATGTCAGAAGCCACAGCAGCTCTTGACAGCAGCAAACCTTTCCCAGATGGAGCTGTCCTGCCTCGCTGCATCAGCCCCCAGCGAGGGAGAGGATGAGCAACCTTCCTGCTGCCAGCCACGGGGCTCAGTGGGTGCAGGAGCTTCGCTTGCCCGCTGCTGGGGGTTCACTTCAGGGAGCAGAGAGGCAATAAGCAGCTCAGGCCTTGCTGAGGGGCTCTGGAGGACCAAGATGCAAAGTGGTGGAGGTGTAGTCACTGTGGTGCCTTCCTTCACCCTCCTCCTGGGGCATCCTCATCCGTGATGTGGCATGAGCCTGGCCGTCTGTGCTGCTTTCAGTCGAGGGGCTGAGCAAGCACCCTGCGGGACAGGAGTGCTCCCAACAGCGCATCTTGCAGAGCAGAGCCCCAGCAAAGTGGCTTCCTGCAAAGGGGATCTGCATTTCCCTGGGGTCACGTCATCATCTCCTGGCAGTGCCCAGCGTGGCAGGGCCGTTGCTGACAGAGGAAAGTGGGAAGTGGCCACTGAGGCCACGGGTGAGGGTTTGCTGCTCCAGGGAGAGGACAGGGCCTCCACAGTGGAGCTGCACCCAGCTCTGGTGCTCAAGAGCACACATGGCTGTAGGGGGACACAGACAAGCAGCCTCAACCCACCTCCCCAAACCAGCCAGGCTCAGAAAGCCTCCCAGTCACAATTCTCCTTTCCCCAGCACACACCAGGAGGTCAGGCAGCCTTGGAGCAGTGAGCCTGGGCATGCAGAGAGCGCGAGATCCCAGTTCTTGGCTGCACCTCCTGTGCAGGCAGCACTCTGTGCCAGCTGGAGCTATGGAAGCAGCTCCTACACCCGGCGTGCCCAGGCTCTGCACAGCCCAGCTGCCTGCTCCTAGGAGGACATCGTGCCACAGGCAGACAAGAGACTTGGAGACAAGAAACTCTGCTGATCAGAGCAGCTGAACCACAGCCAAATCTGCTTCACAGCAGCTTTGCTACACTCTGGGTTCATGTCTTTGGCACCAGCAGCTCTGCATTGAGGTAATTCATTAACACCCGACCAAAAATGTGTTTATGGGAGTCTTGAAATAGTTGGTAGAAGTGTAAGACTTTCCTTCCTAAAAGCCTGGGCTCTCTCAGCGCTGGGAATCGAGCTCCAAAGCACCGAGTGCCTCAGGCAGCTGCTGGGGAAGTGCCTGCAGCCAGCCGTGCGTGCCCGGCGAGCCCCGGAGCGCTCCGCGGTCCCTCAGCACCCTGCCGGAGCCCTTCCCCGGCGTCAGCCTGGCCCTCAGCACCGTGGGTGGGATCTGCAGCAGCCATGCTCAGAGCATCACAGAGTCACACAATCACTTTGGCTGGAAAAGATCTTTAAGAGCATTGAGCCCCACCATTCTCTAACCCTAACGAGGCTGGTGCTAAACCAGGTCCCTCAGCACCACGTCTCTGCGGTTTGGAAACCCCTCCAGGGATGGAGGCTCCATCACTGCCCTGGGCAGCCTGGGCTGGATCTTGAAAACTCTTCTGGGGAAGAAATTCTTCCTCATGTCCAACCTAAACCTCCCCTGGGGCAACTTGAGGCCATTTCCTCTTGTCCTGTCACTTGTTCCTTGGGAGCAGAGCCCACCCCCACCTGGCTCCAGCCTCCTTTCAGGGAGCTGCAGAGAGCCAGAAGGTCTCCCCTCAGCCTCCTTTTCTCCAGGCCGAACAACCCCAGCTCCCTCAGCTGCTCCTCCCCAGCCCTGTTCTCCAGACCCTTCCACAGCCTCATTGCCCTTCTCTGGACCTGCTCAGCCCCTCACTGTCCTTGAAGTGAGAGACCCAAAACTGAAGTCAGTGCTCAAGATGTATCCTCACTGTGCTGAGCACCTGGGAGCAAATCCCTACCCTGATCCTGCTGGCCACACCACTGCTGAGCCAAGCCAGGATGCTGGGCACACACTGCCTCACACCTGGGACACGGCTCTTCACTCTGAGTGCCACAGGGATCAGGCTGGGGAGCAAACCCAGGATGATGTGGCTGGAAGTGCAGCACCCTGAGCTGGGGAGACCATCCCCAGAGAGCCAGGGCTGTGCAAGAAGGGGCCATGGCAGTGCAAAGGCAGGGCAGAGGAGGCAGGAGAGCCCTGGGGAGGATCAAGGGCTACGACCACCACCCCAGGAGGCAGCAACAGCTTCAGCTGCACAGAGCAAAGAGCTTTTCTGGGTTAGCTGTGGGCTTGCTGTTCACAGCTGTGGCTGCGAGTGTGGCTGTGGCTGTTCCAGTGACGACCCTGTGCAAGCAAGGCTGACCTCTGCTCATTGAAAAGAGCTGAAAAAGAAAGCAAGCTTTCTCTGCTTCCTTGGATGTGGGGCCTGACTGCCAGGATCAGCCAGCAATGGTCCACACCATGCTCCCAGCTCAGCCTCACAGCCATCAGGGACCTGCTGGGATGGGTGGCAGCAGGGCAGGGGAGCAGCAAGCCCCCAGCCTGGCACACTCCTAGAGCAGTCCACTGTCCTCAGTGCCCCTCCATTTGTCAGAAGGAGCTGAAAGTGAGGAAGCACTTTCCAGTGAGGGTGGTGAGGTGTGCCTGCCCATGGCAGGGCTTGGAACTGGATGATCTTGAAGGTCCCTTGCAACCCAAACCCATTCTGTGGTACTATGAAAGAGGAAATGAGCAGAAAAGAGCTGGGCCAGATGTTCCCATGGCTGGGGCTGACCGGGAGCACCCAGCTTAGGCGAGGAAGAGTCCCCTGGCTGGGGACACAGCAGACTTGCATGGGCACATGATTGCCCCTGGCATGCTCACAGATGCACAGGTTGCTCTGCCTGACCCACTGAACTATTTGTGCTGAGCTGGCCCCTGGACTTCGGGAGGCACCAGCAGAACGTGGAGCCTTTCCCAGCTGATGGATTCAGCCTCCCAGCAGGGCTCACACATAGCCCCAGCCCCGAGCCCTTTGCTCTCCAGGAAGCTCTTTTCTTTGGGAAGCCTTTGTTCCAGCAAGGTTTCAGCCACGGGGAGCCCAGAGGACCTGCCAGGGTGGGGATGCTTCTCGGGGTGCCAGGGGTGCCACCAGCCTGGGCAGCCCTGCACAGGTTCCCCCCACACTGCATGAGGAATGTCCCTGCTCCCCTCCACCACCCTGGGCCAGGGGATTTCCTCTGGGATAAAGAAGTGGGTGCTGCAGAACATGTCCATCCTGCCTGGCCACACCACTCCATTAGCTGTAATTAATGACAAACCTCTTCCTGTGAAATGCCTGAGCTGTCCCAGCAGACACAGCACAGCACCAGCCCCACACTGGTAGCCTCATGGGGATGAGCCCAGCAGTGGTGTGAACAGCCCTGGACATGAGGCTGGTCCATGGCAGCGGCTGGAGAAGCTCCTGGACACTATGGGCCCACACCCAAGTCCAGGGAAGAATCCTGCTCCTGCCCTGCCCCACTCACTGCTCCCCTTGTGCCTGGCACCCTCTGCAAAATGAGGATAAAAAGTGATTTCCCCATCACCGCCCAGGACTGTGCCATGCTGTGCTGCCACCTCTGGGTGCCAGTGTTGGGAGAAACACCTTGGGATTTGGTTGCACAGCCCCTAGCCCAACCCAGGAGCTCCTGCTTCCCCCATAGCCCCCGGGCACCAGAAGTAACCACCAGGCTCAGGCAGCAGCACTCAGCTCTCACCTGCTCCCCATCCCCACCCCCCCCTTCCAGCCCCCACATCCTCCTTGGGATGGCCCCAGGGTGCCACATCTATTTTTGGGCGAGTGGGACCTCGGTGTAGGGCCAGGCTGGGAGGAATAACCAGCAGGCAGAGACAGGGGCTGGGGGCAGGGAGGGAAAATGCTTTTGTGCTGGGGAGCGGAGGCTGGCAGCCCCCCACACTTCCTCTGCTAGGTGTGGTGCTGGGCTGAGCTGGATGCTAGGAAGGGAAACGAGGCCAGGGTGGGGGTGGTGAGTCCCTAGCCCAATAAAACTTGGAGGGGGGCAAGGGGGGAGAGAAAAAGAAAGAGAAGAATCCTCTCCAAGTGCTGAGGTTGTGTGCTGGGCTGGGGCCAGCTTGCCCGACGCCAGGTCAGACGAGGAGGGCGCAGGGAGAGGTCACCCAGGCGACTGTGTCTCTGCCCAGGGACGTGCAGTGCTTCCTCCCTGCTGCAGCCAGTGAGGAACTGGGAGGTCCCCAGGGCCTTGTGTCCCATCTGCAAGTCCCCAGACCAGTGGAGCCAAGAGGAGAGGTTGTGC